>OZ020611.1:112859208-113559734 GCA_963971575.1 Liopterus haemorrhoidalis
TCATATAATAAATACATTCTTAAACTATAGAAAAACCCGATTTCCGAATATAGATTATTCCCCAACCTTATGCATTAGTTTATTTTTTAGTGGTTCTACGGCATATTAATTTATGTTAAGAGTTTTTTCTGTAATTTATGTAATTTTTTTGAGGATGTCAGAAATTTTTTATGTATGTTATGGTGAGGTTCGTCGTATATACATACATCCCCAATTCTGTTTTTACATGGACTTTTTACACTATTGATTTAACAAAATCTAGAACAATGTTTCTCAACTACCGGTTCACGGTGAAATCTAACCGAACCTCGAAAATCTTAAAATTATAGACATAGGTAATGCAATTTTTTTGTAAAACAATTTACGGATAATAGAAGTTGTACATATGATTATACATATTTATATGTACTAATAACTAAAAAAATATTTACTATTTTACAATAAATAAATAAAATAAAAATTATTTATAAGTGACATTTTCTCTGGTCCTTAGCCCATATAGTGTAAAAAGAAAACTGGATATATTGTTCTACTGATTTATAAATAAGATTTCAGTAAATAAACTATGCACATTTTTTTTTGCCTTTGTGGCTTTGGCAATTAGCTAGGACAATTTTTTATTCTTTGAAAATTTCCATGCCTCAACGGGATTCGAACCCGAGACCTTAGCAACGCACAATTAAAACCATTATTATATTGAGCCAAGGTTTCCAAGGTAAAAATAATCGGAAAAGTGAGATATTTTGAAGCAAGAAAGATTCAATAACTATGATTCAGATTGGCTATTAATTAAAGCTTCATTCAATAAGAGAAAATTCGTTCTTTAACAATAGAGTTTGCTGAATGCGCCCTTTGTTCGCAAAAGTGATTACTTTTTTAGTTATTTTTTGATGAAGTATACACATGAATAGACACAAATATTATACAAACTTAAAAATTAAGTCTATATTAAGCGTTTTTAAAGCATATTTTGCAATTGTGATTATTAATCATAATTATTAATTAGCTCATAATTTGACTAACGTTGTTTTGAGACAAACAGTTTATTTTTCTAATTCTATTAGTCGCAATTTAAAACAATTGCTTCTTTAGGAAGCAATATAAATATTAAAGTAAATTCATATGAATATTCAATTTTATGACATTTTTAGCCGTCGTATTATAAGGAAAATGGAAACATTACCAATTAAAGTGCAAAATCTGTTTTCCAGTGTTTAAGTTTGATATGTTGTTATGATTTATTATAATTTAGTTTGTTATATAACAAATTTAGAATATTACTTTTAGTTAAATGTATTAGTATTCATATTGTGTAAATACTCAAAATGAATTGTAAAAAATATGAAAATAAAACTTTTGAATTAGAAAGACATCAGTTTGTAGTATATTGTAAATATATATATATATATATATATTTTAAATTGTTATTATCTTAAATAATTAGGATACATCTATTAATAAATGTCTGCCGTGAAAAAAAATAGTTTTTTACTTTTTTACTTTTATAGGGTTTAAATTCATATTAAATACATAGATGCTATGAATAAATTTTATTTATTTAACCGTACAATGCCGAGCGCGATATTTCGTAATGTTTGGCTATAACATACAGAATATAGGGATATTATGTAAGGGTTTAACATAAGTTTATGGGGACGTTGTTGATACTGATGAAATTACCACATTTTCTACTAAAAATGTCGATCGGTATTTTATCAGAAAGTACCTTATTAATAGTAGGTGTTTTACAGCTTGTGTTCCAGATCAAGTAAGTGGTAGCTAGGAAAGTGGCCGTTTAGCATTTAGTATTTTTTACCATAATTATTAATCTACGGAAAATCTTAGTTTTGATATTTTATGTATATGATGTGCACTTAGTTTTTCTACATGTATGTATGGTGAATGAAAGGTTTTATACAATACTATATTTAGGAAACTTTTTGATTACTTTCTAACGGCGGTGTTACCGATTTAAATTTTTCTTATGGAACCTATGGCTTTTTAGTAATGAAATGAAAGGATTTTTTTTTGATTTCTATAATGTACATAACATACAAGTTTAAAAATTTTAATTAGAGGCTAATTTTTAGAAAATACATCATTTCTTTTTTATACTTTGCGTTCACAATAATATCATTGTTAAACTGGAAACAGTTTAACAATAGAAGCTATTGTTAAATTGTTTTTGGTGACTTTTTACTTTGAGAGATTGGCAATACTACTCGTCTACAGCACTGATAATCTGAAATATTTTAAAATGTTTATTTAATACAATTTGTAAGTATTTCCATATCAGATAATTATTTTATAATATTATTATTAAGAAAATTCAAAAAGAAAGTTTGTTGTTTTGCATCTGTCAAATTACTGTTGTGTTGTGTTATCACAGAAATTGTTTTATTATACATTGTTGCTATGGTGACTGCATTTCACAATAATCCCTAGATTGTATACCGATATTTATTATAAACGAAATTTTATTTTTTTTATGAAATAATGATGCAAAGTATAAAAACTAGTATATTATGCTCGTTTTATACGACGTATTGTCACACGAGTTGTTTGGAGTACGACGAGCGAAGCGAGGAGTGCTCCAAAGTAACATCGTCTTATAAAACTCGTATAATAATATACTATTACTCCACAATATATTTTAAACTTATTCATATCTAAGACGCGCGTGCAGTACCTCTTAAATGACATTTTTTGAGAAACTGTGTTTTTGATAAATCTGAATAAATAACATAAAAATCTATCTAGTGACAAGTTACCTTGGCCAGAAAAAAATTCTAAATGCTTTATATTTAATACTTTAAGTAGTTCCTACAAAATGGGGCTAGTTCTGTTTTGTGTATGGTATACTATTTTCTAATCGTTAGTTAGAGTTTTTGACGCACGCAAATGATGGCTATTTGCGCCTAATACTAGCCCATCTAAATAACTAGAGTGCATTATAAAAAATATAATTAATTGGTATGCAAGCAAAATAGTTTTTGTTCTTATCTGGCTAACTATGTCTATGTCACTTAAAGTACAAGGTGTCTCAGAAGAAATTTTATATTTATTTAGCTTACTGCGTGAACGCAACGTATCCGAGGGGCGCGGGGGTTATGTCAATCGGTAGCCTGGCTCTTGGGAATGCAGTTGCTATGGAGCGTTTCTCGGGAGCAGATCGCACGTTATGCGTGCGAGAGTTTTACAAAAACGGTGATTCGGCGACTGTAGCGCGTAGAAAATTCTGCAGTATTCGAGGTTTTCGCCACTTAAATGATGCGCCAAGCATTCCTCTCATTCGACATTGGGTTAAAAAGTTTGAATAGACTGGTACAACGCTGGATAAATCAAAATCCGGGCGACCTAGGTCATCAAGAACGGTAGAAAACGTGGAGAATGTTAATCAGTCTGTTCGTGACGACCCGAACCTTTCAATTCGGAAGCGCGCAAGTGCTTTAAATGTGCATAGATCATCATTACATCGCATTATGCACAAAGACCTAAAGCTGCACCCCTACAAAATTCAATTGGTGCAAGAATTAAAGCCCCAAGATGCCAGTCAGAGGCTTAATTTCGTAAATTTTCTCAGGCAAATTGATCTCCCGGAGAGGTGACATAAATTGGCCTCCACGCAGTCCAGATTTAACCCCTATGGACTTTTTCCTATGGGGTTATCTTAAATCTAAAGTTTACGCCAATAAACCGACTTCACTGGCGCATTTGAAAGAAAATATCCGTCACGAAATGGCAGCCATCCCTGAGTCCACCGGCCGAGACGTCATAAGTAATTTTACTGTTCGATTAAATGAGTGCCGAGAACGCGAGGGTCTACATTTAGACGATATTATTTTTAAGAAATAAATCCCCAAAAAGTGTATTTTAATAATTAATACACATTTTTTCTATATACGGCTTACTTTTTTTTTAATCGATCCACTAAATATAAAATTTCTTTTGAGACACCTTGTACATTGCACGCGCGTTGTCTATATATATATATATATAAATTAACAATATCATAATACCTGTATAAATATATATATATATATATATATATATTTATACAGCTATTATGATATTGTTAAATCATAAATATTTACAAAAAATTACTTAAATCTATTTAAAAAAATTCCTTTATTTGGTTCACCATTCAATTTGAAAATAAGCTCCAAATTATGCACATAATTGAAATAAGAAAAAGATCTTTGCATTTTAATAATAATAAGCCATTTGTTCCATTACAAAAAATTAAGTTACCGCTAATAAATGAAAAATCGATGTGAAGTGTGAATTTTCACACATTTCAGGGTCCGCAGCTATCTATAATAGAGATGGCGGTCAACAGAGTGAACCGAATTTCAAATGTCTAGGACAACATTTTTTCATGTAACCATATCAAAATGAATAATATATTGAAATTATTTATTGTCTATTAATGTATGTACTAAGAGCTTTCATTTAATACCCTACATGAATTAAAAAAAAAAAAGATTTCAAAAATACAAAAATTAGAAATCTTTTGAAATAATAATCTGGTCAAACATTTCTATGGACCCTATTCCGTTTCACATCAAAGTATATTACTTAGATTTATTACAGATTTTTAGATCAACCCCTCTGGGCTACAAGGTATGGGACAAAAAGTTTTAGTACAGTTTTAATAAAATGATCGCATTTAAATAGAGATTTTTAAAAATAAATTTTTCTTCTTTAATAAATAAAAAAATAATTGTGTTCATTTCATACCTCACATAAAATAAAAAAAACAATTAATTTTTAAAGGCTAAAAAAAAAAAAAAAAAATCCTGTTGAACTATTCCCGTTCACATCAGTATGCATTACTCTCAATTGTTTACACCAGTATCTGGGATAGAAGGTGGAAGAGTAAAGATATGAAACAATTTGGGCAAAAATCGTTTTTTTTTTTTCGCAAAAATAATTTTTTCCTCTTTATTACAAATTATTTGATCAATTATAATATTTGATCTACAAATCGAGAGCTTTTATTTCATACGCCACTTAAGTTGAAAAAAAATAATCGGATAAATACATATTTGTATATATTTCCCCCTTTTTTGATTGACATTTGACAAGTTCTACTGAACAGACAAGACACATAATTGACGATATAAGGATTTCTTGAGAACCCTAAAAATGCTCAGTGAAAGAAAAAAAAAAAAAAAAAGTAACATGCCACTGGGAAGTAATCAAGTAATCTAAAAGTCGCCTAAAAAGGTTTAGTTTAAAAAGGGCACAAATATCTTGTCCACTAAATGTCTTCAAGCTCAGACTGGGATATGCAAAATTTTTCCTTCACGGTGAATTAATATACTATATTCATTCAGAAATAATACATTTATGTACGGCCATCAAATAATAAATGCATTATGTGTCCAACTCTAAATACATAACGCTGTTCACATTGAACGTGGTGTAAAAAAGTGACGCTCATGCGTGCTCACCCGTGAAAAATGAACAATTTTTTACACTGCAAGTTTTTATTTAGAAGTTAGCTAGTTAAAACGTTTGACAACGATGGCTCTTTGCACCTCACACTTATACCCATCTTTATAACTAGAATATTATTTATAAATTGGAATAAATTAAACAATAAATAATAGTATTTTAAACATTGTTGCGTAATACAATCAGCTGATGGTTTAGTAACCATCTTGAAGACGTAGGTTGTGAAGTTGAAAAAATGACGCTCAGAATTTCTGTGCTTTTAAATTCAATTTACTTATTTTTACAACCCTCGCCTATCGTTCAGGTGGTAAACTTCATCCTCGTGAAATATAACCTCCATTATATGTTTGTTAAATAAAATACTTTTATTTTAAGTATTTAGTATTTTATTAATTTTCATTTTTAGGATACTTTTACGGTTTTATGTAGTTAACTTTCGTATAGGTTTACCATGGACTAATTATTTATTTATTTATTAACCGAATTTATTTATTAGCGAACCACACTATGGGAAATTCTGCACTAACATATTGCACAAATAGGCGGGGCTTGTTACTTTTGTTTCTTGTATTAAATAAAACGCACAAAATAATTTCTTTAATATCAACAACATAAACAGTCATATATAATTGGATTTAACGAAAAACTATAAAATTAACCCTTAATCGGCTAACGTATCTCGTGAGATACATCAACATTTGAAATCGAACAAAAAATAAAGAGTATTTGGGGTCTTGTTTTGGCGCCCCTTGCAGCGTGGCACCATGCACCTATGCCTCCTTTTGATTCAATGACCATGAATCATAAATTATAACTTATTATTTAACGTGTTAATTAGCGTCATGTAAGTCAATTGCACATTTCTTGTTCAGGAAAAACTTGTGCTTGTCTTTCCAAAATTAATGTTTATATTTTAGCGCTCTCACACTTTCTTAGCCAGTTGTTCCTACAATAATTCTATAGAATTAGAATCTGGGGATTGTGACAAACATTCTAATACTTTTAAAATTTGGCGACGAATTTTTAATTTTTAAATTTTAAAATTTTTTTTATCTAGGTTGCTTGTGTATTTAAGCTAGTTATTGTGCATAAACACATACAGATCCACAAATAATTTCTATCTAAACGGAATTACTATTTAATAGAAAAAAGAAAAAAAAAATCACAAATTGACAACCACTAGTTTCCAAGTATATACACATAATAAGAAGAATTTACACAATGTGGCATAGATGTTTTAAGTGCAAAAAATGTATGACCTATCTACAAAAAATATTTATATAAATAATATATAAATTGTAAGAAACGTGTAATGGACCTCAACGGGCATGTGACACATACATTTCCATATTTTATTGACTGAATTCCAGTTATATAGGTCAATGATCCATGGATCTTATATTTCGCCCTTTATCGATCTTTAAAGGTATCAATCGACTTTATATTGACTAAAATAATAAATAAAAATAAATAATGGGTTCCCACGCCTGAGTAGGTGTATAGGAGCAGTGAAGGTAAGTTCTCTGTTTCTTTCTAGATAGCCAGCCATATATATGAAAGCCACGTGGACAGTGTGACATTTCGACCGGTCTTATTATCCCTGTATAAACAGGTAATCATTTTAAGTATTAAATACTTGAGGCTTAGTAAACCCCAGAGCTGACTGCACAATATCGGAAGATAAAAATCCAAAAGAAGTGGGGGATATCCGAACCCGCGATCCTGTGCTCCGTAGGCTACGTCTCACCTTAGTCTTATTTTAGTTCAAAAAACATTGGTAATATTTGACATACATTATAAGGTAAAAAAAAAACTCCCGTCTTTTAATTTGATAGGTTTATCGATTTTAGAGATAAAGCGTGACAATACCTATACAACCAAACTGCAAAGGGAGGTGCCAATGAATTTTACGTAAAAAACCCTATATCAACATAGGTATGATTTGAAGAAGTGACATGTACATAAAAGAAAAATGCAAAACATTAAAAGTTTACTGGAACTGCGTATTTCGGTCACAAAATTTTAAAGGAGTAAGCCTTAGAAACAACTGCTGTGTTCTGTGACATATTTATTAGACTTATTTTCGATAGCTCTGTTGTGGTTAGATAATGATAATAATAATGAGAATGAGTTTCTATAAAACGGTAACTTCAGAAATTTTTTAATGCCGCGGCTGAAACTTTAGAGACTGCGACAAATGCTCTATTTAACCGTGTTTAATTATGTATTCAAGTCGCAGGTAATCATTTTAAACAATTATTTTCATTTATTTATTTATTACTATATTATTAATATATAATGTAATTTAATAAAGAATAATACTACTTTTGTTCAACTTTTATCTTATTAATTTCCTATTAAAATAATATTTATAAATACATACCTTAGTTGGTGTCCTATTCCATACAATAACTGTGTGTCCCGAATGAATAAGGTTCTTTACAATGCCTGAGCCCATGATGCCCAATCCAAGGAAACCAAACTTTAGCCTCGATGGAGAGATTTCCTTGTCTTTTAGTGTGTCTGTTATGTTTTCCAAGTCCACATGAGGAGAATTCTACAAACAAATAAAATGTTTAGCGTACTGAATATCACTTATTGTAAGTTTTTGCAATTAAAAAAGCTACTTTCTTTTTTAACCCTGCGGTGTCGAAAGGGGTACAAAAATATCCCATGGTATTACCGTATCGGTAACTATTAGTGAATATTATTTTTAAAGCAGTGTTTAATATGAATCAATGAATTAATAAAAAAATATGCATATATCTTTTTTCAACTTGAGTGACAGAAGATATGTTTATTGTACGAATTAATGCGTTGACTACGGGAAATCAGTGTGTGAGCTACAACCGAAACACGAAGAGATATATGTACGTTTATAGAAAATAATAACAAAAAAAAAAACATTTTTTTTTACCTATAATGAGCCCAATAATATACATAATATTAATCTTCATTCACAAAATACTGTCTGTCTAAGCCAGGGGTCAAATAATTATTTTAACAAACATTTTATCTTAACAAATAATTTTAACTACATAACAAATTAATCCATTAATTCAACTTATTTTTTTATTTATTATTTGTTTAATTTTAATTTAATTTTTCGCACATCGGCCAGTATTTTAGTATTTTTTAGGAAGTTATGTTGCATTTATATAATGTAAACATTGCATATACCTTAATATAATTCTACAAAAACAAATGATAACAAGCATGGAATAGTTATTCCATAACAAGTGATGGAATGAAATACACGCAAAATGCATAAGAAGATAAGTGCTTTAGAATAACATTCCAACTCTTGTGTTAAAATATTAACTTTCTGTAGTCAAAATTGGTTTTAGAATTAGTAAATTCTATAGTGGTCGTGGAGAAAGAATATTTCGTTTATTAGCAAGTAATTCTGGAGTACAAAATGTATCCCTTTCGAAACAATAGTGTTCTGGAACGGAAAGGTTAACATATTCTCCAATATCATTCTAAATTTGCTGGAAAAACGTTAATCTATATATATAAAAGGCAGTGTCCTGACTGACTGACTGACTCACTCATCACCGCCCAGCCCGAACCCCTGGGCCTAGAAACTTGAAATTCGGAGAGTATATTCCCTTCATGACGTAAGCACCCACTAAGGGATTTTTCGAAATTCCACTCCTAAGGGATGAAAAGGGGTGAAATGTGATTTCACGAATTACTTAATATCTCTTAGGGCCGATGGGATATCGACTTAGTTTTTGCTTACAAGTATTACCCATACAAATGCCGAAAAACCAATTTCGGGATTTTGCCCTAATCAACCCCTAAAGGGGTGAACCTACAATCGGGGTGGATTATACATCCCGTTGTATTTCCTGTGTTCGTTTAGTTGCAACATTACTTTTTGGCACATAGGTGTTTTTTTAAAATATCTCGAAATGGTATTGACAGTTTTTTGAAATTTCACCCCTAAAGGGTGAAAAGGGGTGAATTATGATTTTAAGGATTCTTTAATACCTCTTAGGACCAATAAGATATCGACTTGCTTTTTGCTTACAAAGATTACCCATACAAATACCGAATCACCAATTTCAGGATTTTGTCCTAATCAACCCCTAAAGGGGTGGATCTACAATCGGGGTGAATTAAACATCCCGTCGTAATTCCTGTGTTCGTTTAGTTGCAACATTACTTTTTGGCACATAGGTGTCTTTTTAAAATATCTCGAAATGAGTTTGACAGTTTTTTAAAATTCCATCCGTAAGGGTTGAAAAGGGGTGAATTGTGATTTCAAGGATTCCTTAATATCTTTTAGGATCAATAAGATATCGACTTACTGTTTGCTTGCAAAGATTATCCATACAATTACCGAAAAACTTATTTCAGGAATTTGTCCTAATCAACCCCTAAAGGGGTGGATCTATAATCGGGGTGAGTTATACATTCCGTCGTATTTCCTGTGTACGTTTAGTTGCAACATTACTTTTTAGCACATAGGTGTCTTTTTAAAATATCTCGAAAAGGTTTTGGTAGTTTTTTAAAATTTCACCCCTATAGGGTGAAAAGGGGTGAATTATGATTTCAAGTATTCCTTAATATCTCTTAGAACCAATAAGATATCGACTTGCTTTTTGCTTACAAAGATTAGCCATACAAATACCGAAAAACATATTTCAGGTTTTTGTCCTAATCAACCCCTAAAGGGGTGGATCTACAATCGGACTGAATTATACATCCCGTCGTATTTCCTGTGTTCATTAGTTGCAGCATTACTTTTTGGCACATAGGTGTCTTTTTAAAATATCTCGAAATGGGTTTGACAGTTTTTTAAAATTTCACCCCTAAGGGTTGAAAAGGGGTGAATTGTGATTTCAAGGATTCCTTAATATCTCTTAGGACCAATAAGATATGGACTTACTGTTTGCTGGCAAAGATTATCCATACAATTACCGAAAAACGTATTTCAGGAATTTGTCCTAATCAACCCCTTAAGGGGTGGATCTACAATCGGGGTGAGTTATACATTCCGTCGTATTTCCTGTGTACGTTTAGTTGCAACATTACTTTTTAGCACATAGGTGTATTTTTAAAATATCTCGAAAAGGTTTTGATAGTTTTTTAAAATTTCACCCCTAAAGGGTGAAAAGGGGTGAATTGTGATTTCAAGGATTCCTTAAATCTCTTAGGGCCAATAAGATATTGCCTTGCTTTTTGCTGACAAAGATTACCTATACAAATACCGAAAAATATATTTCAGGATTTTGTCCTAATCAACCCCTAAAGGATGGATCTACAATCGGGGTGAATTATACATCCCGTCGTATTCCCTGTGTTTATTGAGATATAAGGTTTCTTTTTGGCACATAGGCGTCTTTTTAAAATATTTCGAAATGGTTTTGACAACTTTTTTAAATTTAACCCCTAAAGGGTGAAAAGGGGTGAAATGTGATTTCAAGAATTGTTTAATATTTTTTAACACCAATAAGATATCGACTTGGTTTCTGCTTACAAAAACTACCCTTGCAAATGCCGAAAAACCAATTTTTGGATTTTGTCCTAATCAACCCCTTAAGGGGTGTATCGACAATCGGGGTGAATTATACATCCCGCCGAATTTCCTGTGTTCGTTTAGTTGCAACATTACTTTTTGGCACATAGGTGTTTTTTTTTTAATATCTCGAAATGATTTTGACATTTTTTTTTTAATTTCACCTCTTAAGGGTGAAAAGGGGTGAAATGTGATTTCAGTAATTCCTTAATTCTTTTAGGACCAATAAGATATCGACTTGGTGTTTGCTTACAAAAATTATCCATACAAATGCCGAAAAACTTATTTCAGGATTTCGTCCTAATCAACCCCTAAAGGGGTGATTCTACAAACGGGGTAGATTATACATCGCGTCGTATTTCCTGTGTACGTTTAGTTGCAACATTACTTTTTAGCACATAGGTGTCTTTTTAAAATGTCTCGAAATGGTTTTAAAAGTTTTTTACCTTTAACAAATATCACCCCTAAAGGGTGAAAAGAGGGAATTATGATTTCAAGGACGCCTTAATATCTTCTAGGATCAATAAGATATAGACTTGGTTTTTGCTTATAAAAATTACCCATACAAATTCCGAAAAATGAATTTCAGGATTTTATCTTAATCAACCCCTAAAGGGGTGAATCTACATTCGGGGTGAATTATAGAACCCTTTGTATTTCCAGCGGTTGTTGAGTTATAACATTCCATTTTGGCATATATGAGTTTTGACAGTTTTCTTTCACTCCTAAAGGGTAAATTAGTATTTTTTTGTTAGAAATAAAAAATTCGGAGAGTACATTTTTCAGTATGACGTAAGAACCCACTAAGAAAGGATTTTTTCAAGTTCGACCCCTATCTGGTGAAAAGGAGTAAAATGTTTTTTCACGGATTCCTCAATATCTCTTAGGACAGATGAGATATCGACTAGATTTTTTGTTACAAAGGTTACCCATACACAAGTTTAAAAACAAACTGCGGATTTTATGCCAATGAGACCATTAATATACCGTAGCGAAGCACGGGTTTTCAGCTAGTTTGATATATTTATTACCCATTTTTGTTTTATAATATTATGTTTCCAACGCCTAGGTGGTACATAAGTGACCAAGGAATCTGAATTCAAGAAGCTAAGTTCTGTGTTCCTAGATCTCCGGCAAGTCACGTGGTGGAAAAGTAAGAGCAAATACATTTTCTTTGTTTTAAAAAAATTAGAAGAATTTTCTGTAAAAACTCGAACGGTCAACTAAAACCGATTATAATCACCGAAAAGTAGACCATAGTCTTTTTATTTGCAAATGCATATTAAGGCCTTGTGGCACACTCTTGGGAACAATAATTGCTGGCACTTCACGTATAAGTGAAAAATGAAAATTCATTGGTATATATATGTTTTGCTAACAGAGCTATTTTATAAATCTTGAGGCACACTTTTGTGCCCCGACACATCGATTGAAAACCACTGGGCTATCGTATATTAATTGCGCAAGAGCTATATCTAAAAATTATACGAAATGAATATACAGGGGAGACATTGGTTGTCTTGAAATATTGTCAACTGACACTACCGAGAGAGGCGCCACTGCATTGTACATCATGGCTGACGCAGATAGGATATTTTTGACAGGTTCAATGGTATCTTCATGTGATATTTATTGAAATTAATTTATTATTCAATATGAGGGTTGCGTTGAATGAAATTTTCCGTTTTCTCAGTGCCCAAGTAACCTTTAGGGTTATAATTGAAGGTAATAAGGCTTTTTTGCCACGTTTAGGAAAACGATGAAAACTTAGGTCTCTATCACGACCTACTTTTGCATTGCAAAGATAAACACAACAATTCACGTTGCATTTAATTTTTTCTTGCAATTTTAAAGACATTTTTTAAAAACTCGCTATGAAAACAACAGTAAACAAACTCGACTATCCTCCACCTGTCAGTTTCTCAAAATCTCACTAGAGGCGCTTCAGTTATTGTCAGTTGACAATAGTCCTTGTAGTGAGTGTTGAATGTAAAGAGAATTGAATCAGTGACAATAATATGTTGACATTAATAAGCTGTTGAAGTTTCTTATATAAAACGAACAAATTGAAATAAAATTAGTAACAATCTATACATCAAATTATGCAGCGAATTTTTACCTACCTAAAAGGATATTTCAAATTATAAAAAAAAATAAAATAAAACTAACATTAATGTAATTGTAACTAAAAAAATTGTTATGGAACTATGATAAAATAAAAAATGATTATGGACGCTACATTGTAAACCAATCCACGCATATTTACGTACAACGCGGATTATTGTAGCTAAATCTGTGTCCATACTGTTCAGGGTAGAACGCATCTGTCTGTAATCAAGCCTGTTCAGCATAGCATGTGAAATACGTATTGTATGCCCAAGCTGTATTTGTACGCCGCTTGGCACACTTGGCACTATGCGCGTCGGCGCAGCTTTTGTTTGACCAAGACCGCCATCAGTTGGTTTGCAACTGGCATGCCGCGCGGCCTATTGGCATAGCCAATGACGCATCCACAGTTATGCGACTTTGCCAACTGGTATAGTGTGGATGTCATTCTACAAATACGTTTGTGGTTATTTTGTTATACACACTTTTAAAAAAATAAAGAAAATTGTTGCCTGATAGCTATTATGAAGTTACTGACTGAACTTTTTTTTTTCAATTAAAAAATATTGTTGCAAAAAAGTATTGCAATATTTGATATACAGATTGTTACTAATTTAATTTCAAAATGTTAGTTTTGTATGAGAAACTTATAATAATTAGTGTTTATCGGTAAACTTTGAAATTGAGTAACAATTGTTAAATATAAATGTACAAGGATTCAATGCAAAGCAGCCGAATAGTTTGAAAGCAGATAGGCTATATAATTGGACCTGAAATTTTTTCCGTCTAATATTGAAGAGTAGAAATGATAATCTGATCGATTTTCCATAAAAAAATGCGGCTTGTGAAATAGTGGAATCAACAGGTTATACTCACAGGTCTGTTGAGTAGGTCGGAAGCGGATGGACGCTGCAAGATGACTTCATAATTCTTCCTGTTGATATGATTGTTCATATTGACTGGAGTGATCGGCTCGTAGTTATCAACAGTACGTGCTCTTTTTGCTGAGCCGCTTCTTGCAGCAGAACTACTAGAGCGCTTGTTATTTGGGGTTTCCTGCAAACAAATATAAATATTAAATATTTAATTAAACAATCGTGCACTAGGAAATACTGTATAAATTATCGATTTTAAGATCTTCGTTTATGTTTATTTTATGTTTTTTATCATTAAATATTAAAACTTTAGAATACAACTTTTATCAAATACTTAATTTATTGCAACTAATTTATTTAGGCAACATAACATATTTATTTTTCATTTATATAATAACAAAATTTATTGATAAATTATGTTACATTTTATACAAAATAAAGACTACAGACATTTCTATTTATTACATCAAAATATGCTTTAAATTTAAAATAAAAAAAAATTTAAGTGAAGTGTGAATTTTCACACTATTCAGGGTTTTGCAGGTATTTAATAGATGTAAGAAGTCAACATAATACTGGATGTCTAGGTATATTTATCACATCAAAATCAACAGTTTTTTTGATAATCATTCGTTATTTGAGAACTAAGGGCTTCCATTTAATTTTTTTAAACAAAATTTGAATAATTTGCCAAATATCCCAGCGTTTTTTACTGCATTTGCTTCGTATTCAATTCTTTATTAGATTAATAAGAAATATTTTATAGTGTAGAGTGTAGTGTGGTGTGAGTAACTCAGTTCGCAACTATTAAATATATTATTTTTTAAATATTTTTAGTTCCAAAATAATACACGCACTATCTTAGCTATAAATATAAAATATTCATAACATTATTAGTCATAATTTAACCATGAATTAAAAAAATAATTAATTTTTTCAAAAACACAAAAACTGCCATAAACAAATCCAAAACCCAATTTGATCAAAAATTCCTCTCGTACGTTTCCGGCTCAGATCAATATGCATTACCTATAATTTTTTCAGATCTATAGTTTAACTCTTTTTGGTAAAAGAGTGCGGGACAAGAACTTTTGCACATTTTTGGCTAAATTCGTGTGAAAAGAGACGAATTTCAAAAAACTATCTATCGTTACGTAATCTACGTTTTAAGAGCTTTCTTTTGATACCACACAATAAATTTAAACCAGTGGCGAAGTGAGACCTCCGCTATACTTGCCCTCCCATAAAAAAAAATAATAATAATAAAAAAATAAAAAAATTTAATAAATTTAAAAAAGTTTTAGGTAAATCTTTAAAAATACATCAAATTAAGTTCTATACAAATTTTTGTCCAAAGTTTGGTTTACTAGTTACGAATTTTTAAATTTTTTAATAACTTTAAGTTTACGAAGAATAAAACGAAGTTTAATAACTTCCGTTTCCGGTTTCGGATTTTTATAAAAAACAATAGGGTTCTTCCCAATTAATAGGAGATTTTTTTAGTACCAGAACGAACTCTCTAAGGTAAACCGTTCTTGAGTTATCGTGCATACACACACACACACACACACACACACACACACACACACACACACACACACACACACACACACACACACACACACACGTACACACACGCACACGCACACACACGCACATACGGACGGAACTTCGAAAATAAGTTTTTTGGATTCCCTGGACCATAAAAACGTGGTAATCATTCAAAATCTCGACATCGAAAATTTTCGCGATTACAATACGTGTCCCTTATATATTAAGGTCGGGCAAGTATAACCATACTTTTTTTTTAAATATCGAAATTTTTCGAAAAATGTATCTGATTAAAAGTCCTGTTGAACTATTTCTTAGATCAATCCCTTTGGGAGATAGGGTGGGGCACAAAAGTTTTTTGCCCTTATATTGACTTTAGTTAAGCCTATGTTTTTCATTAGCATATTTTAGCATGTTTCACCGGAAATGATGCCAACTTTTGATCTAGCATAGGGAATCGATAATTTTATATTTTTTGCCTCAGAATTCTTATAGTAACCTTTAGATGGGCCTTTTTGTCTAGTTTAACTTTTGATATGAAGATTTTTTGTATCTTTACAAATAAAGGAGATTTTCGGGGTGCCCCGTTTCAAACAAACACCATGTATATTATACCAGTTGTTTCTCTCACGGCCAGCTCTGTGTTGCCTGTTCAAGGGTGAGTAAAAGCATAGATTGTTTCTTCTGTGCGCCGAGAGGGAAGACCACGTGAATCACATGGAAAACACCAGGGAAAAAAAGTTGTGCACAAAGATGTTCTTTGGACATACTAAGAATTATTAAAATACATGATTATTTATTTTATAATCCACTTAACTGAACTTATCCCGTGCGAAGAACGGGTATTCTGCTAGTTTATTTTATTTGGCTAGTAAAATATTTCGATTTACTGTACCGTCCTTTATCAAGAGGTTCTAATTGTAAGGAAATTGAACAGAAGTACGCATATAACAGGTAGGTAAAATAATGATAAAGATTGTTAATGTATAGATCTTCAAGACATTAGACGTGAGCAGTAGTCTCACATAAAAACCAATGTAAATGATTCTCTCGCCGATTTTAACTCGTGTTTCTCATTGTTGTCTTACGCTGAACGTCGCAATGCTCAGTTCCGCAACTAAAACCGCTACAAAATTAGTATCGTTTAAACGATTTCGTCATAATTAGTCTCAAATTCAAGTTGCGTAGAACTCAAAAAATATTAAGGATAAGTTTCCGGGCAAGCGGAAAAGTTTTCAAAAAAAAAAAAAAACTTGGAATTTATAGATTTTCCTAAATTTCAAGCCCGTTGCGGCACGTCTTAACGTAATCTGATGACGATGAAATTTTGCACATTTTAAAACTTCATACTAAGGTACAAAAGCGAGGGTTCTGCATTTTAAAAAACTTTTGATTCTAGGTCTTGCGAATAAGAACCACCTTACTGTACATATATAAAAATCGAGATTATGTATAATCAGGTGCGAGGTATCACGCTCAAAGAACTAGAAGCACATTCCAGCGGCAATAGGCTGCTTTTGTTCGTTTAAATCAATATTAATTTTTTTCTTTTTGTAATTTCAAAACCACGTATCAACAAAATTGAGGGGCGTATAACGAGGAATTACTGTATATATTTTTTGATTAATTTTATTTTTCTAATAATAATTTTTGTATGTAATATTTTAATTCTCTAGGCTCAGTTTGTTTACCATAATTTTGACAATACAGACAGACAGACGAGCGAGGGTACAGAAAATTCTTGGTTCTTATGGTCAGCGTGACGTTTCTCATACGTACTCATTTTAAACCTGAAATATTTTAAGCTGAGTTGACCCTTGAACTATCTGAGAAAAGAAACAGATTGGACTGACACAGAAATGGAAAAAATCCGAAAAGGCGTCCGGGATTCGTCCCCACCTCTTTTCCACAAGCAACTGTCTAACCGCGGAAACTAACTTGGCAATATTAATCCTTCTTTATTCAGAAGCATATTTAACTTAACGCTAAATACATTAAAAAACCTACCATTTTCAAGTTGCTCAACTATTTATTCGCACAAAAGATGCGTATTGCTTGTGGTTCATGAGCTGGTCGACAATAGTATCCTACAAAATAACGTGTCAATCGCGACACAGCACATGTAATGGCAGTTTGTTACAATTACATGATTAATTATGATTAATAAAATTACAGAAACAATAACATTGTATTGCCTGTTTAACAAACTTTTTAATAGGCAATACAAAAATGTTTATTTCTTTTTCAATTCTTAGAAAATCAATTAAGCCTTGCAAGTGTTATATTTCTTTTTTACTCTTAATATCGATGTTTATTGATCGTATCGGAAAATTATTAGTCACATAAACTCCAGGTTAATTTAGAATTAATAAAATCTGGACTTTAAACATTATGGCTTTACTTATTTAGACTTGGCTACCGATGAGTATTATCCAAGAATACATTTTTTAATACATATGCATAGAAAACCCCAAGATATTTGAAAACAACTTTTACTGCCCTTAATGATTTCCCTACCAAGTTAAACAGGCAGGATTAATCTACATTTTATTTATGCATCATATTATATAAATAAATATATTTTTAAATAAATATGTTTAATATTTTTCTTGTTTACTATTTCTTGCGCTAATTTTATTTTAGAAATTATACCTGTCCCGGACTTAAACAAGTCTTAAACCGCTTAATAGTTTTACGAGTTTTCAATTTTGTTGGATCTAGATGTGTACTCATGTGAGCGAATATATTAGTAGAACCATGACAGCTGATTGTACGAACTAATTATACACATGCAACGCATATTTTGTCTCACTTTTCACAAATCAATTAATGACACCAAAATAACATGACCATTTGAAAATTATCCACGAAGCTCTCGTTTAGTTTTTTTTTAATTTAATTTTATTTTATTTATTTTACGGGTCTCGCCCACTTCGTTGGCATACTCTCGTTTAGTTGTATTTTACTTTCTTACGAAAATAAATATGTATTTTGAAATATTTCAACATTGGAGTACATTTTCTTTTTTAAAATATCGTTTTGTCGGTTACGCATTTTTGATAAATATGTTATTTTTCATTGATTGCAATTGAAAACGGTGTTAATATAGAAGTTTTTTAAAGATTCTCGTTAGCAATAATTATCATTATTACTTATTACTAAACCAATTATATACAAAAACCTTAAAAATTCATAATGTGAATGAATGCAACACGCATTCCATATGTAATTATCCCACATTACAATTTTATTGCGCCGTCTATGTTGGCAATGAAGTTACCAAAAAGTCCTCTTACTTCAAGCGTTTCTTTGTTGACCTTGAAGGACCAAACCAAAAAATCAAAGTATATCAAATGTTACATTTTATACAGTTTGGAATTTAAAATGCATATCTGCGAGTGTTTAAAATTTGTTGGCATTACCAGGTCTACAAGTATGAAATGCGGATTTTTTTCAAACTTGCCGCGCAAACAGAGTGTATAGTTCAAAGTTTCAACACATATGGCGTTTTGTTAAGTTATCATTAAGTGTCAAAGGCGTATAGGTCATAATTTGAAAAGTGATCATATAGTTTTGTTTTACTGTGTTAAAAATATCAAATTTTGTGCCAAATAAAGAGCATTCGCGGACAGTACTACTGTTTTGTTTTCATTTGAAAAAAACTGCTACTGAATCATACCGACTGCTTCGAGAAGCTTATGGTGAATATGCTCCATCGCAAGATAAGTGAGAACGATGGTTTCGGCGTTTCAAAAGTGGTGACTTTGATCTTACAGACAAAGAACATGGAAAACCTCCAAAAGATACAAAATTGGAAACATTGCTATAGGAGACGATAGTCAATCACAAAAACAACTAGCAGAACAGTTAGGCGTTAGTCAACAAGCGGTTTCCAATCGCCTACGAGAGATGGGTAAGATCCAGAAAGTCGGCAGATGGGTTCCACATGCATTGGAATGAGAGGGAGATGGAAAAACGCAAAAACACTTGTGAAATTTTGCTTGCACGATACAAAAGAAAGTCTTTTTTGCATCGTATCATTACTGGCGATGAAAAATGGATTTATTTTGAAAATCCCAAACGCAAAAAATCATGGGTGAACCAAGGTCACCATCCACATCAACTGCAAGACCGAATCGCTTTGGCAAAAAGACAATGCTCTGTGCTTGGTGGGACCAAAAGGGTGTGGTCTATTATGAATTGTTAAAACTTGGTAAAACAGTTAATAACCAACGCTACCAACAACAACTGATCGAATTGAACCATTCGCTGCTCATAAAACGACCAGAATACGAAAGAAGACAGCACAAGGTAATCTTTCTTCCCGATAACGCTCCATCACATAAGGCAAAAGCAGTTTGCAACACATTGGAGGCACTCAAGTGGGAAGTGCTACCCCATGCCGCTTACTCAGCAGACTTGGCCCCTTCAGATTACCACTTGTTCGCATCGATGGGTCACGCACTTGCCGAGCAGCACTTTTGTTCATATGAAAATGTGAAAGAATGGCTAGGATGAATGGTTTGCGGGGAAAGGGGAAGAGTTCTACTGGCGAGGTATTCACAAATTGCCTGAAAAATGGGAAAAATGTGCAACTTCTAATGGAGCATACTTTGAATAAATAAACTTTTACTGTTCTTTTGAGATTAATGTGCTTTATTAAAAAAAAAAAAAAAAAAATCCGCAATTCATACTTGTAGACCTGGTATTACTTTTACATTGCATATTTACTATTATCTTGCGGCACACCGTTCTGCCGCTGTACACTGATTGAGAAACGCTAGTTATAGTTTTAATTATATATTTGTAAATGATTGCAATTGATGCCATTGATTGTAATTAAAGATTGAAAACGATTTGTACATATATATCAGTTTTTAAAGCTTCTCGTGGTCAATAACTATCATATCCCTAGTTACTAAACCAATTATATACAAAAACCATAAACTGTGAATCTATGCAACACGCATTACAATACCCAATTTCCCACATTAAAATTGTATTGTGCCGCTTATGTTGTAAGTAGGCAATGAAGTTAACAAATAGTCCTTTTACTTAGAGCGATGCGGTGTTGACCTTAAATGATGATGTCAAAAAAGTACATAAAGTTACATTCCTTGTATTGTATCTTCTGATTATCTAATTTTAAATTTACTTAAGTTGCTGGCACTATTGGATTTAAACAAATAAGTGTGGTTCTCCTTAAATCAAATAAAAATTTCACATTTTAAGTATGCATGAAAATTGCGGTATCTGTACATTTTAGTTTGTTTTACTGTATACATCTAATTTTCTTCAAACGTTTTATAATTATGTATACAGTAGCGGACAGGCCAAATTTTCCGGCCCAGAAAAATTGGAATAAGTCGGTCCTATTGGGAACGTCCCACCGGGAATTGCCCGGCGATACTCCTCTACTGCAGCGGTTCTTAACTTTTTTATACTAGGGATTCCCCAACTAGCCTAAAATATTTTCTCTCGAAAATTTTTGAAATATTATTTTAAATGTTCTTAATAATTTATTGTTTAATAATTAAATCTATTGTAATTCGAAAAGAAAAAAAAATCTTTTAATTTCCGGACCCCCTAAAGTCTTCTCAGGACCCCCCGGTTAAGAACCACTGGTCTACTGCATTTAAGGTAGGTGCACCAAATAAGGCCCACTTTTCATAATTTTGCGCTGAGAAGCAATAGAAACTCCAACTAACGTTCATTACTTCATCATGTCATACACTTTTAATCCCCACTACCTAAGATCTCTACTTCAACACGTGTGTTCAGTATGAAGCGAACATTTATTGGCAGTGGTTGTAGAAAGGCGTTTTATTAATACGTCGTATTAAGAAAGGTTAGTTTTTATAAGTTATTTAATTTAAATTAATATTTTTCATGTATTAAAATTTATGGATATAAGTAGAATATTAAAATATTAAAAATTTTAGTTTTTCGATTTATATTTGATATAAACAGACACTTTTATTTGTTCGTAGCGTTGTACCTAATAAGGCCCAGGTCAAGGATGTACCAATAGATGGGCCTTATTAAGTTCACGTAATGGTACGTTAAATTACACTATTATTTACGTATTTCTAGTGTTTGCAATGGAAAAAAAGAAAGAAAATAAGTCACATAGAGAAGAAAACTGGACACAAGAAAAAATGTCTGCTGCCCTTAAAGAAATAAAACGTGGAAAAATATCCCAAAGAGAAGCAGCAAACCGATACAACATTTCAAGAAGAACTTGACGACATCGTATTGCTTGTGCCTCTGAATAAAAAAAAAAAAAAAATTGGTCGAAAATGCATATTAACAAATAAATTAGAGAAAGATTTAATTCGGCGTATCATCCGCTGTTCTGATGTTGGCTTGCCATTAACACTAAATATTCTGCGATATGAAGCATACAAGTTCTGTAAAGTTAACAATATACAGAACACGTTTAATGACAGAACCGAAATGGCAGGTAAAAAATGGCTAAATTTGTTAGTAAAGAGACACTCAGGGCCGGTTTCTTTTCGATCACAACATAGTGAAAAATCACTTTAAAAAGTTGGCAACTTTAATGGACAATCTAGGTATAAGAAATAGTCCTGAAAAAATGTTTAACATGGATGAGAACGGTTGCAGGATAACGCTGCATCATCAACAAACAGTTAATTTTAATTTTTTGTGTTTTTTTAAAAATTAATTAATATAAACGATATTTTGGTTTAATTTTAAGGTGGGCCTTATTAGGACCTGTTGTGCGTTATAAGGTTGACGCCAGTTGCAGAGTCAGATTTGATATAATGAAGCGTTGTACAGTAATAAATATTTTTGAATACGGAAATGGGATTTTAAAAAAACATCCCGCGAAAAAAATAAACTAATAATAAAGAAAAATACACATTTAAGGGAGGGGAAAAGACGAACAAATGATCAGTTTATTGCCAAAAATTTCAAATTTTGATTCGTCCGACCAAAGCAGTCTGCTCCATTTTTCTATCGTCCAATTTTTGTACCTTTGACCCAGGCTAACCTTTTTTGTTTATTCGCAAGGTCGTAAGACGTGGTTTTTTAACCGCAACACGACCTCTGAAGCCTACTTCAAATAGACGTCTTTTTATTGTGGTTGTGCTTACTTTTGTAAGGTGCGATTAAACTTATGAACGGTAGTGTATTAGGATGCCGCCACCTAAAAGGACTGAGAACCATTGATTTAAGGGCTGCTAACAGTAATCGTAAATGAGTAAACATCTAAGAGATATTATAATCCCTCACTTATAAATTAAAGTTAAACTAGATTTAGTTTCAAATAAGAATAATAGATTTAAGTGGTAACATGATGCCTAACAGTAGCTTCTAAATTAGAAAAAAATACACTCTAACTTCAGATAAACAAACACTGGAAAGATAAACTCGGAACTATCTACAAGGTCATAGGTCTTCTTTCCAAATAAATAATACAAAATTACTAATTTGATCAGCATTTTCGAGATAAATTACAAAACCTTCCCTATTAGATAAAATTAAATAATAACTAATGTTTTAAAATAAAATATATCTATTTTAAATACTAAATATCGCGCTCCTCAGGATCCAGTTGAATGATGTCGGAGTCTGAAGCCAGTTACACACGTATAGGTAAACTGCGCAGGTCAACAAACAGGTAGATGGTTTACCTCTACAGGTATTCGTTAGAGCATCCAAACAGTGCATTTTTTTCTCTCAGCTAGCCAAGGCTTCACCACACGATATTTTGGCAATAGTTGCCATTTAAATACAGGTGGGCCTCGATTTACGCCGGTGTTACGTACCGGCGCAAAATAAAGCGGCGCAAATCAAAGCAAAGAATGTTCATTCCAGAGACGGATTAACATTCTATTCGAATTAATATTTTTGTTTTTTTTTTAATTATTTTTGTTTTTTCTTTATTTATTACTTATATAAATAGAAAATTATAATATTATTACAGAACATACAATACAATGCAACAATACGATACAAATAAACAAAAATTAAAACAGAAATCAAAATTATAATCAAAAATAAAAACAAAACCTTTGAAAGAATATTAAAAATTTATTTTTCTTTATTTATTTTTTTTTTTTCACGCAGAAGGCTTATGTAAGGTTCCATAGATGTTTTGATATTTTTTTATTATAGTTGAACTGCGTTCGCAATCATGATCTGTCTTGCAAATGTCTTAATTTTTTAATTTTATCTGCATTTTTCATTATTGTAGTCACCGTTGATGGAGGTAAGTTTAGGCATCTACAAATCTTCGGACGAGTTTCACCATTCTCTATTCTTTTAATAACTTCAATTTTTGTCTCAATCGAAATAGACCTACGTTGTTTTCTATCGTGTTTTGTAGATATATCTTCCATTGGTATTAATGAAAATTATAATTATTACTCAATAATTTTAAATTAAATTTTAAAAGTAAGTTAATAAAAATAATATAGAAAAATTAAAAATTATTAAATTTAGATTATATTAAATATTAGATTTAGATTTATTTAAATTTAAATATGTACATATCATAAAGCAGAAACTCTTAAGCGAGTTAAATTTATTTTACAACTGAATACGTCTCAGTAGTGCGATTACTGCGACTGCGTAAACCACGAGACATCCCCGCTTCGACCCCTGAATTGTCGACACCCGACTCCGACGTTCAACTGTTTCAAAGCGGCGTTATTTTAAGGTCGCTGCCAACCGGCGTAAAATAAAGCGGCGTAAAATAAGGCCCACCTGTAGTAACAAAAAACTGTCACGAACGTAAAATAAAACGAAATATATAATGAGAGAATTGCTTGAAAATTGAGAAAGTTCTTCACATAAAAACTTGTTAACAAAGTTAATGCAAGAAACCTTCTGTCACAGCCTTTTGAAATTCATACTTTTGAGAGTCAAACACGGAAATATTCCCGTACCTCTGCTGTTTACTATCTTGTTGAAGATGGTTTTACGAAAAACCCAAGATACCTATGTACAGCTCAATGGGTATCAGAAGATTTTAGGATATGCAGATGAGCAGAATATTATTTCAAGTAAGGTTGAAGACGTAGAATCCCTAACTGACCTTACTGACGTCGAAGCTCAAAAAATAGAACCAACATTAATAATAATAATAAAAAAAAGTATTTCACTGTTGGTAGACACAGCCATAAAAATACGAGCAACTTACTAATTAATAGTAACACCTTTGACAGAGTTATTACTTTCAAATACCTATAGTTCATTTAGAATTGACGCATTGATAAGTAATATATCATAGTGACAAGAAAGAAGACTTGCAGTCAATTTAGCCATCTAAATATGTTATAGAAAATTTCTATTACATTTATTCTTAAAGAATCATCAGTAACTAATATATCTAGATCATTTTAGCAGCATTTTAATGTTATGTAAATGAGAGGATTAAGAGATAAATTTTGTTTAAAATGTATGTCCTTTTTTTAAGACAATTATACTAGTAGTCATAACGATGTTGATTTTCAAATACACATTAGTATTATGCAAAGAAGGCGGGAATTAAGCGGTTATTTTGGTATAAAAGGTTCTAGTCCAGTTTAAGGAAATTAATTGTAGTTTTAGTCTGGGCAACAAAAAATGAGTTTTTAAAAGCCGCTACATAGGCCAAACGGGTAAACAGTGGTGTGTTATTAGTAAACGAAAAAATCGTGTTTCTAAATTGCTACAATGCAATAAGGCACATGCTCTTGTCAGAAATAGTGGATTATTGAGTGGAAATTTGTTATAAAATGACAGGTGTGTCGAAAACGATAACATATAAACTATTAAAAGAAGATAATGCAGTGGGGTACAAGAATCGGCTACTTCTAGTGGAAGAAAACATTAAAGTCTTTGAAGATGATAAAAATAATATTTTTTCTGCCAGTCTTAAGCCTGGAAAAATGTGAAAGGAAGCTGAAGTTAAATAACTACTGTTATAAAATAATTATGTACTTTAATATTATTAGTAAATTTAATTCCAAATAATACGTTAATACTAAACCTCAGCGAAATTTTTTACGGGATGACTATGTATAATAAGTGAGTGGATTATATAGAGGTTTCATTGTTAAAAAGCAGGTAGTTTACACCTCCTTCTGTGTCTGAAACAAAAAGGCCATGTCACAAATTTTTCAAAGTAATAATGCACTAATATTTAAATGCTATTGGCAAGCCGCTTCTATGAAAAACAACAATTATTATTTAACAAAATAAGGTTTTACAACTTCAGGTCATTTTTAATCGAAGTATAGGTACCATGATAAATCAGGTAAAAAACCCTCTCTTCAAAACGAAACTCCAATCTAGAAACACCAAAATCAGGCTCTATCAAACTATAGTAGGCCTACACGTACGTGTATGTATGGACTTATGCGTGCCGAAATATGGGCTTTAACTAAGTGAGATTGATAACATAGTTTTTAAAAATAAAATATTACGCTGAATCTTTGGGTCCATTTAAATTAGTGGCAACAGCGAAGATATCAGAGAACTGTACTCAAGGCCGAGTAACAGACAAGAATTGAGAAGTAGACGATTACAATGGATAGGTCACGTGATAAGAATGAAATACAAAATAGTAAAGTAGATCTGAAGAGGAAAACTAAATACTCACAAAAGATGGAAGGATCAACTAACCGAAGGTTTAACTTGTATTGCTATATGGGATACATGGATAGACCAAACACTTAACAGACTAAGATGGAAGCCTACCAGACTGGCGGTGCCGAAAAAAGATGAAGATTTTGTCAGAGGAATTGAATAGTCTCAATAAAAACCTGCGCGGATTTACAAAAATAAAAACGAGTACATCTATTTATTTATTTTACATCGGTCTATTTCTGCAACGAGGCTAATCGCCGATGCCAGAGGCGAGTTCCTACACCTGGATTAGGGGTGAATGATTGTGAAATGAGAGTAATGTAAACATATTATTCTGGCCCGAATAATATCACCAACGGAGATTCGAACTACCGACCGCACAATCCAGACTGTTTTCACCAGTCCAAACTGTACGACTTAATGCGCTCGGTCACTCCGTTAGCTTGGATCTATTTAATTAACGTCGTACATTCGGATATATGTCGTTAATTAATTAGGAACAGTAAAGCAGATACATATCGAATATATTAGTATTTACATCGTTTGGACAAGAACGTACATTTGTATACTTCAATCAGCGACCCGTGGAGCATGGGAGAAGGTCTGCGCAGAGAGAGAAAGCGAAAGAAAAATTCACGAAATGCGAAACTGAATGCGCCCCCACTACTACTTTTCTGTTAGTCTAACGCGCATCCAAATTTTGTACGCCACGGCTCGCTGGTTGAGTTATATTTTCTTTAAATCTTTTCTTTCTTAATAGGAAAATTGATCAATCTAGTCAATCTACCCATATGACTGGGCCATTTCCATTTCAGGTTTACTACTCACTCTATTAGCTAGTAATAAATAAAATCATTGTGAGAATATTACAGATTACACAAAGAGCAATGGAGAGACGTACGATAGGTGTTGCTTTGCGCGACAAAATAACTAACGAATCTATAGGTAGCACATCAAACAAAACTCAAACAAAAGATGTTGTGAGAAAAATTTGTCAACTCAGATGGATCTGGGCAGCTCATACGAAGGTCACACTATAATGAATAAGAAAATCAGGTAGGCCATGGAATATAAAAGTAGCATCATTTTACGCAGTTATTTACCTGCCATTTGTTAGTTAAGTTTTAAAAATTAGGTTAATCAGAAAACAGATAATTAATTTTTTAAAGTATCGTTGTGAGCCAAAATTTGTAATTAACTAGAGAGCATGTCCCAATCGTGACATTATGTTTTTAAAAAAGGTTTAAGTACTTAATAGTAAAATGAAAGTTTAGATTCAGCTTTTAGTGAACAAGCGCCTTCTTTGGCTAATAAGTTCGCTGGTATAAGAATTTGAATGAGGCAGGAATTCGGTTCGACACAAAAAAGGAGCAGGGTGTCCTCCAACAGCTGTTACAGATAAGACGATAAAACAACTTAAGAAGTAATAAAGCATCAACTTAAAAATTGATCCTGAGCTATTAACAGGATTCAGACCAGTTTGACAATCGATATTAAATGCATGCTGGATATAACTGGATAATAAAGCCATAAATAGAGTAGAATGGAAAGTAGGGCAGTGTCTCTCAAATTTTATGGTCCGCGAGCCCTTTTTGCACTTAAAAATTTCAAAGGACCCCCCGAAGAATAGTTATGTGTAGAAAAACATCCAGGGGGGGGGGGGTGAATTTAAATTAGAAGGAGTTAATTTCTTTTGTTTAATTGCATGGAAACACTCATAATTTTGATTAATAGCAGATTTATTATTAGTATTAATAAAAATTAATAACTTATCTTTGGTACATCTTTGAACAAAATATTCTGTGGATATATTTCGACATTAACTAATTGAGTTGACTAAACATGTTTTAAATTAAATTTATTGTCATGGGTGAGCCTGCTTATTTTGGCACAATAAATAAAACTTGGGTTTAATACCGGTCAGTGCAGGTCTCATAGCGATTTATATGTTGCTAAGACGAGAGCGCTGCTTTTGATGTTGGTCATTACTGAAAATGCCATTTCGCATAAATAAGTGGTTGCAAATAGTAAGAGAACTTCCATTGCTAATTCAGCGAGTTGTGTATACTTTGTTTTCACACTAAGCCAAAAAGAATTCAATGTTTGCTTACTAAACTCGGTTTTAAATTTTGTATCTCAACTAAATTCGGCAAATTCTTCTTGGGCACTTAATGGGATATGTTTCACTTGTTCCTTTTCTACAAGGAACGGTTTTTTGCACCCAATAAACTGTACAGTATTTAAATCTGATTGATCTAAAATATTTTTTAAATTGTTCTCCCATACATGACAAATGATCAATTATGATTTTCTTAATTAAAATATTATCCAAATTATTTTCAGCGATAAAATCATACGTACTTAAAAACATTACGAACGTACCATTTTCCACACTTGATTTCCATAAGTTTAACTTCTTCATAAACGCATGAATTTTATCATACAAAATTAATATGTTCGTGTTCTCACCTTGCAGGGACATATTCAGTTCATTTAGTTTCTCGAATATGTCTGACAAATAACACAATTTGCAAACCCAAGTTTCATTGTGGAAGAGATTAGAAAAATCGGACTTCTTTCTTATAAAAATATCTCATCTTTCAACCCTATTAGTCGTTTTAAGGCTCGTCCCTTTGACAACCACTTTACTTCTGTATGCAAACAAAAGAATATTAAGTGCACGACATTTTCTAAAATTTATAATACGTATGGCATCATTTAAGACAACATTAAGATCTGGTGATATTTTTTTTGCTTCTAATGCTTCTCGATGAATGATACAATGGGTAAAAATGATCCAGGTCCATTTGTAATATATTTAACAATGAAAATAAAATTGATGTCATCAATTTTTCTGCGACCCCTGAGAAACTTTGAGAAACACTGCTCTAGGGGACACATATTCGACGATTGATGATAGTTGTAATGATGATGATAATGATGACTCACGCTACTTTCGAAAACTCAACATCGCCCTCTCCATGGCGATTTTTCTGATCGGCTTCTCTGTCAATTTTAGTCTCAGATTCGTATCAGATTTTCTGTCTCATATGTAATCTCGCAGATTATAAATACTAAATTATTAACGCCTGGGTCAAATTTTTATTCCGGGTTATTTTGGACTTTTGATAACGAGACTCACGAGCCATAACGAATGATTTCTGCCTTCGTAACTTCCCCTGATAACAGTTATAAATATATTGCTATAGTCACCACCAGAGTAGGCTCCATAAAGCGCTAATGTCAACAGTCTAAATTATTTACATTTCCTGAATGCTAGCAGTTCAAAAGGTTACCGATGTAACCACAAATAACAAAGGAAACCACCATGAAATGAATAACATTTACAAATTATAACAAGAATAATAAATACTTTTTTTGGCACTTACTGTACAAACTAAATCAAAGTGAGGAGGTCTGGAAGGCGTTTAAATTATAAAGAGGATCATAAAGTACAAAGGGGTTGAAGGGGACATTAGATATTAATTAAATGGTCTGCAGCGAGTAGGCTTTTTAAAAATTGCAGGTTTTAAAGTTGATATAAATTCAATCAAAGATGATGAGAGATCACATAGACCTTCAATTTCTAAAACCGATGAAAAGGTTATCCAGGTTCCCGAATTAATGCATCCATTAATTCGTTTGACTTTCTTTTTTTCTCAAAATTAAAGAGTTCGTTACAAGGACATCGTTTTAAAACCAAATCGGAAACTGATCGTCTCTCCTAACAAAAAATTTGAAGCAAAGTATGAATTCACACTTGTCAGAGTTTCGTATGTATTTAGTAAATGAAATAAGCCACCATAATGCTGGATGTGCAGGACAATATATTCTTTTCTAAAACCTGTTTTGTATAGTCATCATTAAATCGATAAGAAATGTATTGGAAAATGTCTTTACTTTTTTTTTTTTTTTTTTTATTGCCGAAACTGGTTTCAAAATCATCCACAATTTTAATTTCAGAAACATATTTCACACTATTAACGATGTGTTATTTATTTTATATGTAAGTGTTCCACTACTAAATGATTTATTCCTGTTCAGTAACTTAAAAACTAAAAATTAAAATAAGTTATGAAAAATGTATTACGTGATATACAAATGGGTTTTGCTTGCTTACGTTAGATTCGAAATTCAGCATTAATTTTTTTTCTTCTTAATTTCAAAAGACGTATGTGAAAAAAAAAAAACAATATACAGGTGTCCCAAATAACTTGTTAAGCATGGGGATCTAGAGAACGGTAATAGATACGAGGTCGGTTAAATTAGGCCAAAATTGCCGCATTAAAGGAACATTTTAACGATGACTTTGTTCCCCCAAAAAACTGCATAGGTTACTAGATATGAACGAAAATGTAAATTTTCCAGTTTTTAATTATTGTTCCTAACTTCCATAATTAAAATATTAAGTGATTTTTGTGTGCACTTTCTTCAGGAACTATTTCATGGTAAATTTACAGAGGTTCACATTTTTTTTTTTATCGCGTACCGCTTTTATTTATCGGGATCAATTTTAATTTTTCATACGAAGCTTATGGTAGGTTACGATTATTTTGATTAGACCTTTTTTGCTATTCAACCACATAAAAAAAGTTTATTTTATTTTCCTAAATAATATGAAAAATTACGAAAAACGTTGTAGGACAATATATTCTTTTCTAGAATAGTTGTTTTATGTGTTGTTATGGAAATTTTATTACAGATTATGTCTGCAATTTTGCGCAGAATTGCACTATTAGCCGTAAATTATATTTATATTTCAAAAATACAAAAATTGCGATGTTTTCCAAAAATATAATCTTTTTAAAAAAATATAACTTTTTTTTAAATAAAATTTTAATTGTAATCCGCACATTAAGTAATTTTATATATAATCGGTCGAAGCAAACAAAGTAAGTCCCTGGGTAGGCGTATATAGCGCTCTATGCATTTCTAAAGTACACTCAACGGCATATTACACTCGCGCGAAATTCTACATATGTGTGAACTATTATATATAAATATTAATAATAGTTATATATACAAATCAATTTTGAGTTATAAATTCAAATCAACTTGAATTATATCAAACACAAATACTAAAGTACAAATTATACAAAATTAAGCGTAAAATCAGTACTTATCACTTGTAGGTCAGTACTTATCAGTGGTCTCCAAAGTGGGGTACGCGTACCCCGAAAATTATAGGGGTTACGCCACATTTCTCTTCAAAATACTTTGTCTTCTGGCGCGCAGAAAATTATAATTGAAAACAAAATTAAAAAATAGCGCTTACTGCAAGAAGTAGGTTCACGATCACTTTCGATCATATACGACGGTTAACTGGCGACTCTATATTATAGATATCTGACAACTCTGCTTTCCCTCCTAATAATTAGGGGGTACAATTTATGATTATTTTTGTCATAAGGGTACGCGGTCAAAAAAGTTTGGAAACCACTGCCCTAAGGTGATCCCTAATTGGTCAGACGGAAACCCGCCTAAAAAGTTAAGTATAGTAAAGGAGACTTTAGTTGACAGATGACGGTTAATTAAAGCATATGGTTCAATGGGAGAGAACTATAGCAATAAAATTTCCAATTTTGAATAGAGCCATATTATTTGTTCACAGACAAAGCTAGAAATAGAGAAAGAGATACAATTTGTTTCACTCATAGAGAAGGAAAGACCATTAGCGACCGTCCAGAACGTGTGTATACAAAGGGACATACGTTGAAGTTACCATATCATAATATAACAAAAAAAGACAAAAATTATGAACATACGTTACAGTAAGGAGCCGAAATACGTTCTTGACATCTTACATAAAACTGTGTGAAATAGATATATATTTCTTTATCGGTTCTCAATCGATCAATCTGTCATGTAAATTCTCCTTTACTATATCTACCACATCTGGTAGATACTAAATCACTAAGTTCATATTTGATGATATTTTTAGGGCGATAAGTTTTGAGGTCTCAGTATTTTTCCTATATGTGGGTCAACATCTAGTGCGGCGCTTTTTGGCGGATCAAAAAAAAAAAAAAAAACAGTGATTTCGTATCCTGCGGCATCTGGATACGAACTCTCTTCCCTAAGATGAAAATAACCATCAAGGGGACACGCTTTCAGTCGATTAGAGAGATCGAAACCATCACAACAGCTCGGTTAAAAGCGCTTACTAAAACGGGCTTTCCGTACTCAGTAAGAAGTATAAGAACGCTAGAATAATTATCGGAGATGAGAAATTTGAGGGAAACTTCCTGTAATATGTATTATACCGCACTAAAATTGAACAACTTTTGGATTACATCTCTGTATGATAAGTACCTATAATTTACTATGTATCATTCGTGTTGAAGCAGGCATAGGGTTTCTTCCCGAGATTCGTAATTTTATATTTTCCTAATCCCGAGAATAATTAGTCGGAGAATCGGGAAAATTGTTCTTTGAAATCGAGGGTACTCACAATGGTAAATTAACACCACCACCATGTACTTTTTATATATTAACTTTAATTAACCTTACAGAATTAAATACAGATATTAAATCAGAATCTAATTTGAGTGAGAACTGGGTAAACTAATATCAAGTTCGATATAACCTAGTTCTATGCAAGCATACCCCTCGAAAAACCCACTCGTATGGTCGCATTTGGCGAATGGAAAAATGTCATTTACGAGTATGCTACTAGAAGGCGATATTTTTAAATATGTAGTTTGTTTTAAATTTATTTATTATACACACATATATTCGCATATATATGCCTATATTTGTGTTAACAGTTGTTGTCTTTATCAGATTTTAGGGTTTTGTAGGTATGACCAAATAAACCATTATACCGTCACTCATGTGTCAGTCTGTCTCAAGGACGGACGGGAACTGTTAGGTCGGCTCGTTGATTTTAAATTTTTACCGACCTTTCCCTTACATGTGACTGATAAAAGAAAAAATAAGGGGTAAATAAACCTAATAAACCCTAAAAATGATTTCGAGAAACGCAATTACCCGGTCCCGATGAATCTAAAATGTCGGAAATTTATATATCCTACGCAGGATCATATTGTACTAATAATAAATAATTATTTATGAAAAATTTACCTTTTTTGCCTTCTTCTCCTTAGGCGTCTTTTCAGGTGTAGGATCCCGAAGTTTGTTGAATTCAGCATCCGTATCATTTGGTTCCAGTTCAGGAAAGATCTGCAACAAAATTAAACCGAAGTAAGTAATAGAATACAAAATAGGTGTATACCATACTAATCAAAGTAAGGCACCAATTGTACAGCTATCATTAGTGCAGTAATGTAGCTAGAAGGATGTTCCGACAATAGGTGGACTAAAAAGAAGTCTGGAGACAATGACACAGAAAGAGAAATATTGGTCCTCCCGTCGGGTGGCCTGACAATATAAAACACAATGTCTTATAAGTGGCAGCCAGAAGCACAAGATATAAACAATTCGAGTAATTGAAGGAAGGCCTAAGGCCTACAGCATAACTACAATGGTAACCGACGAGTTCATCGAAAATCAATTCATCGAAAATTAATTCATCGAATGATCAATTCATCGAATCGTCAATTCATCGAAAAACAAATATTTTGTAAATATTTGAGAGGAATGCCGAGGGGATCGGAAAGTCAAAAAAGCAGTGGTCAATAAAAGTAGACAGACTAAGAAATAATTGCATAAATTTTTTTATATGGTTTAAAAAAAGGTAAATAAATGATACGCATTTTAATTGGGCTAATATTAGGGGAAATAAAGTACTATGCATCTAAAAACAAGGTAATTAGGTTAGGTTTAGTTAGTAAAAGTCTAAAACCGAGCGGAGCGAGTTACCCATCTTCTAGTTTAAGGACAAAACACTATTTTAGATTAGGTTAGGTTAGTAAGGGTTTTGTTAGACTGCTTTTTTGGCTTTCCGATCCCCTCGGTATTCCTCTCAAATATTTACAAAATATTTTTTTTTCGATAAATTGACGATTCGATGAATTGATCATTCGATGAATTGATTTTCGATGAATTGATTTTCGATGAATTGATTTTCGATGAACTTACCGTGAATCAACTACAATGCTTGGGTTCCTTGGGTAAAAAAGCTGTGGGTCCTTTTTTTAAGTTAAACATTACAATTGAAGGGGTCAGCGGAAATGTAATACAATTGACATTTTCATATTTTTTCACAAAAGGTGCTTAAAGTAATTGCTGTTAAATGTCAGCACAAATAACTTTAATTTATACTTTTTTTTCTGATTCTGATAAGATTTTAGACACAATTTTATACTTTTCTCAGTGTCACTTATATTAAGCTTCCTTTGATCCCTCTCAATTGTAATTAACCACAGTGAGCTACACTACAGATGTTAAATTTGCTTTTTCTAAATGCCATTTGTCTAACAGATTTATTTTTTGATCAAATTGGCTATTCGGTTGCATATATGTTTCGTTCATATCACTTGCTGTGCACTCAGAATCTGAATTACTCATCACTTGAAAGAGCGGTAGTTATATCACTTTTTGATCCATTCGCACACCCACTAAAATTACTGAAAGAACCATCAGAAGTAGAGTATCCAGTTTTACTCTGTTTCACTTTGATTCGCCTGTTTTGAAGATGAATCTTCTCAGACTATAAATGATGTTCCTTTAGGAATTTTTTTATCTGCCTCGGATTGAATCTTATGCTTTCTTTTTTGAGCGCCGTTTCATATATACGTTTACTCATGATGGTTATCATCTATTACATTACTGTACTTATTTCTTTTATAAATACACAACTTATTATTTTTATTAATAGTACATTTTATTTGTCAATTAGCTACCCTGGCTTCGCTTGGGACAATTCGTTATTGTTTTCCTAATTTTTTTTTTTTTTTTTGAACTTACCACTTACTTACACTCAAAATTAGGTGAACAGACAGAAGACAATACCATAAACAAGTCAAAGGACTTACTTATCTGATAGTCTCTTTATAAACAATGTTTGTAAAAATTCTTTCAATTCTGATTAGTGTATAAATTGTGTACTAAAACTGACACTGAGTAAATATATGTTCTCATTAATAATTTCAAGAAAATGCGTTAAACATACACCGAAAAGATGGATTTTGTATTACCCGCGCGCACAAACGTTATTATATCTTTGGAACAACTGAACAGATTTTAAAATGTTTTTCAATTTTGAAGTGTATTAATTGTGTACCAACCTTGACGCTGACAAAACCATAGGTTGTTGTAGCTAATAATTTAAAGATAATGTGTTGAATATGAAAGGGAACCATTGATTTTATTTTACCAGCGCGTACAAATTTCATTATAACTTTGGTACTATTAAACCGATTTTAATAAAATACAGCCTTAATCTGTCAAGATGTAATAACACGTAAAAATTGATGCAGAAATATTTTTTTACTAATACCGCTAATTATACCAACATTTAATAATACTATGTGCACTAAACCAGCGGTTCTTAACCGGGGGTTCCCGAAATAAAAAGAAAAAATGTAATTTTTACCAGTTTTTGCTTTTAAAATTACAATAAACTTAATTATTAAACAATAATTATTAAGAACATTTAAAACATTATTTCAAAAATTTTCTTGGGAGGTCCAGAAAATATTTTAGGCTAGTTGGTGGGTCCAGAAAATATTTTAGGCGAGTTGGGGTCCCAGAAAATATTTTAGGCTAGTGGGGGTCCAGAAATTTTTTAGGCTAGTTGGGGGGTCTCGAGTATAAAAAGGTTAAGAACCGCTGCACTAAACGATTTATTTCTTCAAAAACAATAGAAATTAAAATTAAGGAAAAATATTGAATGAATAGAACTTGAACAATTAATTATATTCAAGTTGGTGTGACATGCTATTGTGATTGCTACCAGGGTAGTCGGTGACGACGTTGATCGCCGTATCTTGTAATTTATGATTATTGTTTGACGCTTCCCGAAACACTTGTATATTTACTATTCATTAAATGAATTACTTGATATGCAAATGTGAAAAGAGCAAAATAGTACGAAGAAATATCGGCTTTATGTATTAAGAACTTACTATGAACTATTTTAATCGTTTGCATTGAAAAATGTTTGAAATATCTTATATTACAACTTAATGCTCGTTTCTTTTTTTTTCACGTGTTAATTTTTAACAGTCAACGCCGGGCCTCCGTTATATGTCTAGTCGGTAGTTACGCCACTGTGGCCAGTACTACGGATATCATTTTTATTCTTAACTATTTTCAGATATCATGGTTTAGACGGTGTGGATCGTGTCTTCGTTATTGAAGCGCTTATCAAAAAGCAACAAATCTGTGATTGCGACGCAAGGAGATTTTCGTACCCACTTCGCGCTTGATCGAAATACTACAGTTCTAGACCGAAAATCATATTGCTATGGGTTTGGAAGTTTCAGGGTTACAGGTTCGGCGTTTCACAACCACTGATGAACTGAATTGACGCCCGAATCGGCAATAAATGTGTATCGTGAATGAAGGAAACCATTTGTAAACTTAATTCATAAACTTTATTCCCTGCATTATTATGAAATAATATTTTTAATACCATTTACCATACCTTTTTTTGTTGAATTTTAAAATCCGAGAGGTTTTGTTGTTACAATTTGTACATTTACAAAGGCCGAAGAAAACTGATTTCTTAAAAGTCGCAAATGTTTATAAAAAATTCTTATTCAATTTTAAGTAATCCTATCTATTTTTAAAGGGTACCTTGTCTCGCAAAACCCTTGAAATTTTTGGAGGAACCCACTTACGGAAGCATTGCTCTATTTCATTAGTATTTTTAGTAAATAGATGGTTACCTCTTTATTGGTAATATAATCTTCGATTTGCACCACAGCATCTTTGAAAGCGGCTGTCTTGTTAGCATTCACCAGTTCGTTTTTGAACTTGAAATATGGTTTGATGTTGGCATCTTCTATATAAGCACTGTAACAAAAAATACATATATTGGTAAAATATATTTTACAAGATTTAAAAATGTAAAAGGAATTATTTTTCTTGTGTGTCACTACCGATTTGCCCTTACATAAAAGCCGCCCTTGAGTATAACCGAAGCTATAAACATAAACAACTCAGAAAATATAACAGCTTTTACATGATTACTAGCTGATTTACCCGGTATTCCACGGGTGATTGTTTAGATGTGATATGTTGTCGCTGTTTAGGGTTGAAGACAAGGCGCGGGGGGTTTTCCTCCCCCCAGCAATGAATTCAATTTTGTTACGCCATAATTGCCGCAAGACTTAAAGAGTAACTGTGCAAAAATTGGTCCAGATCAGTGAAAGCGATGGTGGGTACGGCCCATATATACATAGAAACAGAAGGTAACAGGGAGATTATTTTAACTTGTTGCAAAAAAATCAGCCACAAAAAACACAGACAGTTACTTCAATTACAAGAAAAGAATTTAATACACAATCTTTTTTACTTGACATCACAGTTTAGAATAAAGATTCTGTTGGCCCCTGCTTGGGGGTGTATTATTAGTATACCCACTGCATGACATTTCTGCAGAACAGATATTTGAAACCGAATCCATAATAATAAACTTTATGACTGCCGACAACATTGTAAAAGTCGCTATTTCGCTACATCAATTTAAGTTTTTTTAAATTTTTTTTAAGGAAATTAATATAAGTGTCTCGCTAAAGATCTCACCATTCCGAAAAAATATATCTGTTTCTATGGTTTCGACGGTGCGGCCGGCGCTAGAGTTGAAATTTCTGAACTGCGACACCGCGCCTACGAAACCATGGTACGGGTTTTTTCAAAATAAAGCGGATCGCTTTTATATTGGTTGAATTTTTTGTTCCACACTTCCAACACCCGCATGAAAATGAGGCATGACTGTGCAAAATTTGGAGCAGATCGATCAAAGGGCCTAGAAGTAAATAGGGTTTCTTGGTTATACCAGCGAAACCCTCGGCACTTTTATGAGCGAGCCATTACTTCAGCAGGATCTTAAAGATTGACTGTGTAACATTTGATCCAAATCGGTTAGAGGGCCTAGGAGCAGTTAGACTCGTCTATACACCATTACTTCCGCAGTATCCTACAGAGTAACTTCGTAAAATTTGGGCTATATCGGCGGTTAAAGGGCCTAGGAATGTGTAGAATTTCTTGGTTATACCTACGAAACTACATACTAGTGGCGTATAGAATAGTCTAGGATTCTATACGCCACTACTTCCACATGATCCTAAAGAATAACTTCTCAAAATTTGGTCCAGATCGGTCAAAGCCCCTATAGGAGTGTCAAGAGATTCTTGGCTATACCCACGAAACACTAGACCAGGGGTCGGCAACACGGCGCCCGTGGTAGATTTTTATGCGCCCTCGCTATCGGGACACACACATACTGAGCCCAATATTTACATCGCATCTATTGGTGATTCGACTTGAGCGATCAGCGCTAGATTAGACGACCTTGCGAACCACAAGTGTTACACATATTTTACGTTTTTATGCGCCCTCAATAACATTTGAATTTATATTGCGCCCTTATAGACAAAAAGGTTGCCGACACCTGCACTAGACTATTATATAAGCCAGTGGTTTCCAACCTGTGGGCCGCGCCCCCCTAGGGGGGCTCGAGTCTATTGCAAGGGGGTCGCGCCTTAAGTCACGCTTTCGGCGTTCGGTAACGAGCTGTTTTGAAGACGAAGCATTGATCACGTTTAGTGATTGAAAAGGAAATAAGAACAGCGATATCTATAATGATACCACAGTTTGAGAAAATGTGTGCTGAAAAACAAGCCCAACCATCACATAATTAAAATATAATTATATTTTATAAATTATGTATTCTAGTTTTTGTATTTTTGTAAGATTTGTTTTTCTTCCCTTCAAAATTATATATAAAAGCCCTAATTTCTGTGTATCCTCGTAACGCTAAGTTCCTAGGTGCTAGAGGGGCTTGAGGTGTGTGGTCGGTCGCTCTCCACCAGTCCGAGCGACGTTCTCCGACAGCAGGTCACTTATAGACTAAGCACATAGTGAAGCAGAGAGCAAAGCAGCGATGAAAGCAGAGAGTAAAACAGCGAAAGAATGTCGCGCTTATAAAAGAGTGTCTACATATAGTGACGCGTTTAAAATCGAGCAGAAAGTTCACAAAATTATAATGGATTTTTTACTAACAGAAAACTCTTCCCTGAAAATTTGGTATTTACTAAAAAATAAAAATAAACACACTAGAAGGTGCAATGTTTACAGAATAAATAAAAGTAGACATACATGGTGAATTTCATCATTTCTATATGCAACTCCGCGAACATCCAGAAAAGTTTCATTCTTATTTTCGCATGAGTATTTTAACGTTTGATTATATTTTGGAAAAAATTCAACATAAATTGGTAAAAAATGGACAAATTTCAATCGGAACCTACTATAAATTCCTCTTATAAATGAGAACTACTTGCAAATGCCTCAATATCCATTTGAAACAACTATTTTAGCAACGATGATAGCAGAGAAGAAATCAAAATGGTTTGAACGCGTCGCTTTGCTCGACTATAACAGCGATATAACCTCGCTGCAGTACGCTCCACTATACGCGTGTTAACAGGAATTCATTTATTTAATTTCGCCGCTTTGCTCTCCGCTTTCATCGCTGCTTTGCTCTCTACTTCACTATGTGTTTAGCCTTAGCGAGAATATAGCTCTTAGCTCTCCAGTCAGTATATACCTTGGCTTAATTAAAGAATGTTGTGTCAATTAACGTTATGCCCGCCGACCGTGTCTGGCCCGATACTTATTTTTAAACGACACGCATTGAGCGGCTTTTTAGGATTTCCTAGGTATAATCAGAAACAGCTATACCATTGAGGTCCAGCATATGCCCACGGGCCGTACCCGGCACAATATTAATTTTTGTATACTGTTATATAATTTATATAATGTTAATATACGCAGAATCATGCAAATTTTAATAATTGATTCCTGCTTATATTGATTTTTATTCGATATCAGTTTGCCAACGTTGTTGGCAACAGACCCGTTGCTAGTTTATACATAATATGGTACATTATCTTGTAGCCCATTAAATAAATTACTACATCAGGTATGTATTTGTGAAATAACATTGTTACGAAAATTGAGGGGGGCCCAACTATTTTTTCATAAAAAAAGGGGGCGGAGGTACAGAAAGGTTGGAAACCACTGCTATAAGCCATTACTTACGCAGGGTCTTAAAGAGTAACTGTGCAAAATTTGGTGCAAATCAGTCAAAGCGCCTAGAAACATATAGGGTTTCTTGGTTAATCTACTGATAAAGATTATTATTATTTATTACTATACCTGCGAAACTCTAGATTCTTCTATGCGCCCTTACTTCCACAGGGTCCTAAAGATTATCTGTGCATAATTTGGTTCAGATTGGTTAATCTCCTAGATCCGTGTGTACAGTGGACAAAGAAACAATTTTCCTCTTTTATATATAAAGATTAACGTAATACTGAAAAATACTAGGAGCCAATTCTCCCCCTACCTTGATTAAACTCGTCGCTTCGCGACTCGTTTTAATATAATAAGGTATTTTGCCGTATTTGTCGATTATAAAACTCGTCGGTTCGCGACTCGTTTTTTGCCTGTCACGTGGTTATCGAAGTGACGCACCTCGGGCGCGCCCGCGGAACGTCCACGAAACGTCAGCAAAAATTATTATTATCATTAGCCTATAACAAACGAAGTCCTGAGCAATTTAACGTTGAGATAATTTTTCAAGTTGGTGGCACCCCGGCTGAGAAACACTGATATATCCAATAACACTCGGGAAGTTCAAATCTATACATGCAATGTTCAAAGGATTATCCAAATCGGTTAATTAATTTACGTTTGTACCATTTAAACGTAACAATATTATTTTATTTCACTATAAAGAATACATGGATTCTGAATAAAATAGAGAAAAATTAATTAAATAGTTAAATATTATTGCATAGGATTCACTATTCATTATGTCACTTGGAAATTTAGAAAAACTTTTGAGTAACACTGATAGATGTGAAATTTGCAGATTTTCGTTGTAAAATAATATATTCGTTGTAGTAATATTTTACGTTATTAAATTTAGTATTTTGTTTAACTATTTAAAAAGGTATTTATAATTTTCAGTTTTTTTTTGTAAATAATTTGGTTCACATGTAAATATATTACAGTCGTTTTTTAATTTATTTAATCACTAAAATTTCACCTATACTTGTTATAATTCAGTAGTACGAAGGACCTCCTAAATTTGAACTGTTGGTAGTTGTTTCGTTGTTCGAGAGAGGTGCTGATGAATACTTTTATCATAATTTGTAAGTTTTTTTGAAATGTCATAAAATTAGCATTTTTACTGAAAAAAAAAAAAAAAAAAAAAAAAACAGCGGAAGACCTTTATGATGATAAAAAAAACACATTCATCCTATAGTAATCACTTATATAAAGAAATAATATATTAAAATGACATCTGGGTATTTAATACTTCAAGATTAAATACAATTAAAATTACGCGATTACTAAATATCGAATATTATTCTGTCTTATCTATCCTCCTAATACATTGTACTTTATACTTTCGTTAATATAGTTAGTAAAAAAAAATATATATATCACCCGAATAAGACGGCGATTCATTTTCCTCTCTCCGCGTTACCGGAAAAATGAAGATACACCAGAAGTTGAGTAGAACATACATACCAACAATTGTACAATATAATAGTATATATATTTAAACCGGATATTTTAAATCTGTAGATATTATTATTCTCTTAGTTTAACAAATCGGCAGACACATTAAATTAATTGAAATATTGAGACGTAATATATATTTTTTTTTGTATAATTATGAAACTGAATCGACACCTGTTGATTTCAACCAATTCCAACGCCGAAGATATTTTTATAGAATGATTGACACTATAAATTACCGGTCAATTTAAAGCACCAGGTGCATTGTTTAATATATTAAATGCACTGTTCAGAAACGGAATTATTGGAAATTAACTTTTAGGAATTTTTATACCGCGTGAGTTCGAATTAATAATACATGCAAATTCATACTAAAGTACAATTTAAAAATTATAAACACATAGAGCTCGCGTAATTTAAATTTGGCTTGAAACATGAATGCGCATTGGACTTGTGGTCAAATAGTGGGGGCAGATTACTACAAGGAGCTGCAGCCCTGTCACTCATGTGATGTTTCTGTTCTCTGCTACCTGCATTTCGCTAAGCTGTCACATAACATTTAAATGCACCTTTCCTCCTACTTCCGAATGCAACTCTTTCATGAAATTTCGTAATCCGTCGATGAATTCATATTCAACACTAATCTGAATTATTGGAAATGTGTGAAAAATTATTATGTATTATAAATAAGAGTAAAATTTATAAATCATAGTTTATAAATAGTTAGGACTTTAACTGAATTTGAACAAGATTTAATAAATAAGCGTATTTTTCAATGTAAAATTTAGAATCTTTTAAATTCATTTCTACCATTGATTCTGTAGAAAAATAATTTAAATGATATTTTATCGCAAAAGATCCATCTTATTAAAATATTGTCTGCATGGGGCCAACCAATTAATGAAGACTTCGATTTTTATTTATGGACACATTTCAAGACAGTTATTTGATTGAATGATTGCACCACAATCATACTCACAATTTTAAAGAAGCGATCTACACATCGTATATACTTCATTTCTTTGGTTTAAGCGGAACTAAACAGAACCCGTTTTTTAAATTGTCACGAAAACAGAACTTGCCTTGGTTATTTCATGTTTTTCATCTCGACATTTATTAGTAAATGACATTTATTATAAACAATAAAATATATAATATCATACATTTTAAAATTTTTGGAAGACATAAAAATTTAAGAAAATTTATATTAAGAATGACACAAAAAATCAAAATGTTGAAAATAACATTTTATAATAACAATTCACCCTAACCTAAAAATGTACAATGTAAGTATGATTTACAAGCTGAAATAAAATGGCCTACAGCCCGAATCTAACGATAAAAGTTACTAGATTTAACAATTTTGTTCTGCTTGAACGTTAGAAATAGCCTATATTTATAATCCATTATAATATACAGAGCGTTCATTACTGATTACATTAATGATTGATAAGCATTTAAATTTAGCGCGTTGTCCCATCTGGCCATGACGCATTTAACCATGAACGCACAATGGATATTTTTGGCACTGACGTTTGAATATTTAGTTTTGCCTTTTTATCGTTTTCCAGTCTATTTATTATCAGAAAGTGTTTTTTTTTTTTTTTTTTTGCCAATTTTGTATATATTTTATTGGTAGAGGAAAAAAAAATAGCCCCATAAATAACAGCAAATATATGCAATGTCATTTTAGATTCGTGATGGCTTTGACATATCTAGACATTTATTATTTCGCATTAATCTGCGTATGTAAGTTTCCCCATGTACAACTCCTGCTCAAGTACCAACGTTTAAAACTAATGTAGTGGAAAATTCAAACGTATGTCAATCATTAATGAACCTGCATTTGCCGCTTGATATAGATGTTTTTAACATATTTCTTAAAAATAATAATTGTGTCTGTTTCCTATTTATAAATAATTAGTTATCAATAATTACTAAGTATCTGGTTTATAAAACCTTGTCATTTTGTAAAAATTATTATTAAGGAAACAGTTGTTTGCACCTTGTTTTATAAGAATTTATCGGACCTCTTCATTTTCTATACAGCTTCATTTGGGATTAGGTGCTGCGGATAAAACTTAGCAAATAAAAGCATTTAATATATGCATGAAACTTCAATGACATAATTTACAATCGTTACGACCGGATGTTAGATTTTTTATTTTAATTCGGCTAAGACTCTAATAATAAGATGACATGCCATTTTTTTTTGTTTTTTGCAAATTACAAATCCGAGTTGGTCGAAAACAATATACAAGTTGTCGAAATAATACGAATTTGTGACTTCATATTTTGGCTGTTATTTTAAATTCCGCATACGGTCTAGTCGTCAAGGATATTCCCTACAAACATACGAAAAATAGAATCAAAAGGTTAATATACACAGATTTGTAGCCAGATAATGTAATCATGTCTCGAAATTGCCAGCCTCTTGAAGATGTCGACAAATTTACGTATCTCGGAACATAGTTCCCAAATCTAGACACCGAAAAAGACGATAAAATTCGAATCAATAAGGCCAGACAAGCTTTTAGTAGGCTCAATAACGTTTGGCCCTATTCGCAGTATGCCAAGTCCACAAAAATTAGACTATTTAATTATACCTGTACAACTGTAAGGATGTGAAACTTCAAAAATAACACGAAGAATCATACATCGACTTCAAGATTTCGTCGCTATGCTTGTGTAGAATATTATGCATATTTTGACTTGACGTTATCAGTAATCTGCCTTTGGAAGAGAACCCAGCAAAGCCCAATAGACATCCTGATACGGCAATGGAAATGACGATGGATAGCACTTCGGTATAATCCTTTTAAAAACTACTTTTTGTTCCTACGTCTTAGGAGCTTTCTTTTGTTATCACATAATAAATTTATATCAAAAAAAATAAAATAATAATAATAATAATAATTTACTAATTAAACTACAAAAAAAATCGATTTTGGACCAAAGTTTTGACATATTTTGTGCGAAAATCCCAAAAAAGTTTTATCTATCCACGCATTAAGAAGTTTAATTTAGTACCCCACTCAAAATTTTAAAAACATATTTATCTTTTCATGAAATACATATTTGTTTATGTTTTTCCCGCGCTGTATTTTTTAAACTCTACATTTTTCCAATATGTGTACCAAAAAGTTGTACAAGCATGCCAAATTTCAACTTTCTATGTTCAGCCTTTTGGCAATAATTTCTACCGTACAGACAGACACATGTGTGACGTTATAAGGGTGTTTTTGATGGCCATACCTACAAAACTCTAAAATGAATAAATTCCACGGCTATCTAGACTTTTCTCGATCATATTGTAGATTCAATGCCTATTACTCAGACCGAAAATATGAAAATACTAAATTGAATTTTAGCTGAGTTATTTAAATTTTTTGGTGCACAGCAACGATGACCATTTGCAACGATTGACCAACAAGATACAGGTAATATCATAAACTGCAATAGTTCAACAGCAAGTTGCAAGTGCAAAGTGCAACAGTTGCAAGACATCTCGTACCATACATATTTCAAAATAATTAACTTATAAATGAAACCAGTTGATTATTTATTTAGTAAAAAATCATTAAAGGTAAGGCGTTATATCATAAAAATATTTTGAATAATAATCAACTGTTTAATAAACAGACATGTTATAGTATTGTCAAGTTGTTGATAACAAATAAGACATTTTAAACATACAGGAAACGATGTATGAATAACATCTGCCCCAAGCTCGATAAAAAAGTGTTGCCCGTTCAGCAAAAACGCGGGAAAAAGTAATGTTGACATTATTATACTGGGTGATCATTTAATACTGCAAAAAAAAACAACTATTTTCCATATAGGTTTTATCAATATTTTAATCCACTAGTTGACATATATGTGATAGAATGTTATACTCAAATTAATTATAATATTACATATAAGAAAGGCGTTAGTTAATTTGGTTATAATAACCATGCCAAATATTAATAAAAAAAACCGACTAATAAAAAAATTGATGTGAAGTGTGAATTTTCACACATTTCAGGGTTTTGCAGGTATTTAATAACTGAATGATGATAATTTGGGATGCCAAAACAAATTTTATGTCAAAATATTTTTTTATGAATTTTAATTCGAATGCCTAATACCATTATTTAAGTTTCTAAATATGTGCAGTATTTTTTTTACATAGCAAGGTTCATTAAGATTTTGAAAATTACGCCTATGGCTTCTATTGGTTGCTTAAATTATTAGCCCCGCCCTCTGATTTCGTATACATCAAACAGAATTAAATTACAATTTCAACACTTCCCACTGGTTATTAAATTTACGCTTTTAAAAATTAAATGCAACATTTACCAAAATATAACTAGAATTTTTACAAAATAATTTAAACAAAAGAAAACTGCAAAACAAAACAAAAAAAATTAAAATTGACAGGATTCGAACTCTAGTTTGCAAGTTACCTGTTTGAAAAATTAGAAAACCAATGACTAAGCGCACATCGCTATGAGCGCTGACGTATCAAATTGGTTACATAGCGAATTAAATATTTAACATATTTTGGTTAAAAACACAAAAAATGCATTATTTTCCGAAAACATAATCTGATCAAAAATTCCTGTTGTACTATTCCGGTTCACACCAATGTACATTCCTCAGAATTTTTTCAGATTTTTAGTTTAAACCATCTGGGCTACAGGATGTGGGACAAAAAATTTTTAGCACAATTTTGGCAAAAATCGCATCAAAATAATTTATTTTGCAAAAATAAAATTTTGATCGTTAATCCACGTACTAAGGGCTTTCATTTGATACCCTACTCAGAATTAAAAAAAAACATATATTTTTTTGATGAGCACATATTTGTTTATATTTTTAGGAGAATATGTTTTTAGATGTTTTAGTATTTTTCTTATGTGCGGGTCAAAGGGTTGTATAAGCATGCCAAATTTCAACTCTCTAGGTTTAGCCGTTTGGCTACAATTTTTACCGAACAGACAGACAGACGACAAAATGACGGTATAAGGGTTTTTTGGTCATACCTACAAAACCCTAAAAATTCCTTTATTTCAACACGATTTTAACCAAAATGTGCTTACAAAATCCTCCTCCCGCACTTTTAACCCAGGGGAGGCTCAACTAAAAGTCGGAAAAATTCATATTAATGTGAACCGGAATAGTACCACAAGAATTTTTGCCTGATAATTATTTTGAAAGTTATCGAATTTTTTGCAACATCGTGCTTACAATATTTATCTAAATGGCTGGAGTACTGGATAGCTATGGTTGGGACTTGATGCGAGAGCATCTCAAATACAAGTCTCTAAATGGAAGCACGTGGATTATTCTTTCAAAAGTTATCGAAATTTATGATTTTTAATATGTACCCACAATTTGTTATCATTTACTAAATATCTGTAAAACTCTGAAATGTTTCAAAGTTTACACATCATTTTTTTTATAGTTGATTGACATAAAATTATCCTGAATTTTGAGACCTTTTTATCCCAATGGTAATTTTATGTGGGACGATATTGACAAAATAGTAGTAAAAACACTATACTGAATTATCAAAAGTGTATTCAATATTTTTAGGAATGAAACGGTACGAAACAAGTAAGTTGAAGTCGGCCAACCATCGATAATCAGTAGTCTTTGATGGTGCTTCATGGCCAAAAGTCGAATTAAGTTCATCGATGCACTGTTGTTGAGTTAATCCACGTCGAAAGTTCACGATTTTATTCCATTTTTAGCCAAGATGAATTTTTCAAGTTACTGTAAAAAACACAAATAGCTCTCGTACGTCAAAACGTTCTGAGTACGTATACCGTCAAAAATGTCAAACTTTACGATAAAAGCGGCAGTTTCCAGATGACAGCACTAGTTAAGCGCAATCCCGAAATATAAGAGGCAACCCTCGTAATAGTAGGGATGCATTTTAGTTACGTATTTCGTGTCTTTCTCTTCGCTTTCTCTCTACTAGTCTATTGAATTGATTAAAAGATATTCTTAATATTTCAGGATATTTCCTTTCTTCCATAGTACTAATAATATTTATTACTATTTCGCTGATACATTCTAAAATAACAGGGAATTTTGGTTATTACGTACACATACATATTTAATAAGTAAAATAGGTGAGGGGCGACTGACAAGACATTTGCACGCATCTCGAAAATATCTAAGTTCGGGCCTGTAAAAACATCATTTAGACACTACATTATATTTTGTGCAAACTTAAAAATTGTCGACAAAATTGATCTTGAATAAAATCTCAAAGCTTTTATGGTTGTAAAATATACATTTTAGAGTGCCATAAATTTAGGGTGCTTATTTAAACGATACTTGAGGTAAAAATCCTAACTTCACAACAACCCTGCATAGTCATATTAATTTAAGTAAAATATCATGCTATTTGCACAGAGACCGATTTTAGTGTAGTTCAAGTTCATTATTTTGAAATTATGGGTTTTTCTAATGGTTTTGGAAAGAACATACGGGCGCGGGTGGCTAGGTGCTTTCTACAGGGATGAGTGATGCGCGAAAAAATCTCTTCCAAATTTAATATAACTCTAAATCTAGAGATTCCTAGCAGAACACAAACAACTGGAAAGAGCTAAGCGCTAACAATTTTTTTTTTGCGTAGCGGCGAAACAGCAAGTCGTCAGCATATACTCATTATGGACAAAGTGTTCTATTCAATGCGGCTAAAAAACCGGTCGTCCGCGCATGTTTTTTGAATAAGTACGGCTAAAAACAGCAGCCGCTTACCGGGCGTGAATGCTAGACATACTGGACGAAAAGCACTATTATTTAGAAAGCAATAATGTTTACGGAGTCTAAACTGTCACCATAATGCTGCTATTGACATTTAGGCACAAAATTTTGTATTCATTCCTTATGTGTTAAAATCATATAAAAATAAATTATATTAATATTAAATATGTAATGCAAATTAAAAATGTAATAAAAATCAATTTTAATGTGAAGCATGGGCTTGTTCTTGTTTCTTCGCACATAATTCGTTAAATCGCGGTTTATATGAAGAAAGAGCCACTCTTATTTCGTCTTCCACTATTAACCGTGCGCGATATTTTGTTTTAATAACAGCTAATGTGGGAAATCCTGCGACCCGCGACCCCCAAGGGGGTCACGCCCCCCACTTTGGATACCGCTGCCATACATAATTTACCAGAACTGCAGAACTCTTCTTTGTTTTGTAGTAGAATTTTTTATATTTTTCAAACTATTTCATTTATTTTTTTAAAACTAATTTAGTCATTATAATCTTTAATGTATTTATTTCGATTATAGATTATGTAATTTCATACAGTTTCGATACTTGAAGTACTTCCATATTTAAAATACTTGAGCAGTTCAAGCATTTTTCAGTATTTGAATTACTTCTAGTACTTCAATTACATTTATAGTACTTAAAATACTTCTGGTATTTCAAATACATTTAAAATATTTGAAATACATCATTTCACATAATTTTTATCAACGATGATTAATAGTATTTGGTATTTAAAATACTTTGATTGATATATGAAATACTTTTACTAGTAGTATTTAGCACAGCTCTGCTAACTAAACATTCTGTAGTTAATAAAACGTAACATTTCCTAGAATGCTACCGAGAATTTATGACAGCTCAGAATTTTATATGCTGACTTAACAATAAATACGTCTAATTTAATAAAAGGTAATAATAAATAGTAAAATTATCGTATCTTGCAGAAATTGCTATTAAAAATAAACGGCTTGTATTTGACAACGCAAAAAAAATAATTGCTTTCAACAGTGTAATGTCTTAACCAGTGGCGTTGCTACTATGGTGCTAATGATGCCATCGCACCAGGGCCGGAACCCGAAAATTGCCATTTTTTATTACAATGTAATTTTCTTGGGGATCGATTATAGATCTTGCACCAGGGCCGAAACAACTCAGCTTCGCTCAAGTCATCAACTAAGTTTTATTTTTTAAGAAAATATTGCATTTTAATGTTGGCAGCTCTCAGCTGCTGACAAGTTTTTCAGCAGCGTTCATACTGTTTCTTATTTTTACATATTACTATAAAATCACCTTAAAAATTAAAATTCATGGCTTTGAGGTTAGCTTATGTATCTATCAATACAAATTGAGGGTTTATAACTAGGCGTGGATTACGTCCGTCCCCACAAGACCTTCGCCGATGTACCATAATTCTTACGTACCGTAAGAATGAATGAATGAATGAATACATTTTTACCGACCGCCAACATATATAAGGCATGTATCATGATCATACCGATTTTGACTTTTCGAGATTTCGATGGATCTCCACGAATTGAGGTCCCTACATAACGTTTTGACTATGTTTAGCATGGTGTCTGTCTGTCTATCGGTCCGTGTACACGTGCAGGGCAAATTCGGCTAAAAGGATTTTTATGAAACTTCATTTTAAGCTTTTGAAAACAATGGCACGAGTTGATCAATTTTTGGTAAACATCGGTTAACTAGAAATAGGAGTTTACTCGTGTCGATTATAAGATTTTTGCGAATATTTAACAACAGAAAACACAACACAACGCCACCAGTGGCGGCGATACATCACAGACATTTCGAGATTTCGTTGGATCTCTACGAATTGAGGTCCCGACATAACGTTTTGACTATTTTTAGCATGGTGTCTGTCTGTCTGTCGGTCCGTGTACACGTGCAGAGCAAATTCGGCTAAAAGGCTTTTTATGAAACTTCATATTTAAGCTTTTGACATCAATGGCACAAGTTAATCAACTTTTGGTAAAAATCGGTTGACTAGAAATGGGAGTTTACTCGTGTCGATTTTAAGATTTTTGCGAATATTGAACAAAAAAATATTTCGAAAACAAAAAAATATTTAACAAAAGTTGCTATAAAAGCAATAACTAACAACTTTTATTTTACACATTTTTTGATAAATTTTGATTTTTTTTTTCGAAAAGTATCTATTTTTTCATACTTTTATGTAACGTTACCATGGTCATGATAAATAATATCTCTGTTAGAAAATATTAGGCCAAGTTATTTTTACTCGGCTGCTAGAATGTATTTTATACAAGTACTTTGTGATGGCGGTCAGTCCTGTGGTGGCCACAGCTGTTTTTTTTTTTTTTTTTCAAAAGACGTATACCTAGCCAAAAACACAAAAGGCCAATATAAATTAGTATTATAAGCCATAATTTACCCATAAATTAAAAAATACTCAATTTTTTCTAACTGTTAGTGCTGTACATTATTATCCACTAAATCGTTTGGCCGATGAAAAGGAGCAGAAAAAAAATATTTACTGAACAAGGACTCCGAAAGATCATTTTGCGGCATGGCAACGCTTGTCCGCATATTAATCTTACTACTCTGTAAAGCATCTCTAACTTGAGCTGAGAAGTTATCCTGCGCGCTACGCTTTCACCCGAATCGCGTTGTTTGGCGTCGTTTATTCATGTCAATGTAGAACTTTTCAGCTAGACAGATTTCGAAATGTGGCTAATGGCCGGTTACTTAAGTGTTTTAATTCGAGTTATGGCTAACTCGAGTCAAAACAGCATACATAAACATATGTTACTTGAGTTAGGAATGACTCGAGTTAAAACATTTAACTCATTCTTAACCGAGAGAAGGTAGGTCATAGATAGCGTTATATGTTATAATAATAAAGTGAAGACTTGCGAAAAATTACTAAAACTTTTGTACGCATAGAGGTTGTTCATTTTGTAGATCTGAAAAAAACAAAATGTCTTCCCATTTAAAATAAGAAAGTTGCACAACGTATTGTAAAAATCACTGGTAGAAAAATAAACTTCTTCGCTATTGATATTCTCTTATAAATGGCAATTGTTGTCTAATTTAACCAACCTCGTAGCTCTTAAGTTCTCGAAATAGCAATAGTAGATAAATTAAAATGAACACCCTAGATCATATATAGCACTGTAATAATGTTACTTTGCTCAAACTCTAACAGATTTAATTTCTGAACAAAAAAGAGGGTAAATCTCTTCATCCCATGTGGTCATAATCATTTTTCTCAACCCTTTCTATCTAATTTAAATAATTACCTACTTTTCATTCCTTTCAAGGGCTTCAAAGTGTGCTTATATTGCATATAATTTGTAGGAATTTCGGCACGACTAACAAAATACACACAAAAGAATTCTAAGAAATATGAAAAAGAAGTTATACAAAAAAAAAAAAAAAACTATAAATGTTCTTTTTAATATGAATTTCAACCTGTATTGTTACAAAAAAGAAAAAGGTGTGCTGCACGTTTATTTGTTGAATAATAATCATTCAAGAGCTTATGGCATACTTCTCTCAAATTTAATTGAATGCAAGCTATGTACAGTGATTCACTCTTCAAGCGATATCGTTTGTTTTGATATACGAAATATTTCTTATAAATTATAGATTTTCTAATAGTTTTTACTGGGGGTGGCCCGTCGTTTGGAGCTGGGCCCCACTCTAGCAGCTTTGTCTAACCGAATAATTTGTTAATAAAAATTATTGTCTTTTCAATCGGCTTCGATTTTTTTATCGTAAGGTAAAAATTTTCTTCAGTATGCGAAACAATCTATTCTGTTACTACAGGCTCGACGCATCTAGCCCTGTCATGTGATACGATAGTAAGGTATAGGTCAGTCGTTTGATCAACGCAGTTGGTAATTTTGCGTCATAACTTCAATGACTTAGTGGCGAAAAAATAACTAAATCGATTTTTTTAGCATGTGAATTACAGACAAATATTGCTCGTCACTCTTTTATTTTACTAAAACATACCTTTTGAAGTATATTTTAGTTTGTGTTCGATAGTCATTTTGAAGATTTACAAATTTTAAAAGTGTTTATTTAATATAGAGACATTTGTATTGGTATCGCAAAATAAAACGATGTTCACATTTGATTATAATACGATATTTTGTGTTTTGATACTTGTGTTCACATATCTAACTTATAGTAATTTCTAAAAACTTTTTTTATTTATTTTGTTGTTTATTTAGCAGTTTTGTGTTTAGTTATATATTTTCTTATAGATTTCCATTTGATATTGTGTATAGTTCATAGCTTTAGAGGTTAAATTCAACGTATTTCTATTTTCTTTTCTTTGATCATATTTTTGAATCAGCCCTTTTTAGGACTACTTAGCCTATTATAATAATTTATTTGTTTCTATTCTATTCTTATTCTTATATTTTCATTTCATTACGATAAAAGTGACAGCGTACGAATACTACATTCGTTAAATGCTATGTAGACGTACTAAACATGACGTCACAAAAACATGTGACGTTTCCAGTGACGCAACTACACTGATTCGCCGACTGCCCTTTACTTTCCATTTATGCATTTTAAACGAAGCACAACGTTAACTTTGGGGTCCACTCAGCCTGGTCTGGTCAACTGACTCCGTCAATAGACAGAGTCAACTGCGCTTACAGAAAGATGCTTAGCCGAGCGTATTTAGTTTTTTCCCATTCTATATTATAGCCATCTGCAATAAAATAATGTACACAGTCTATAGTCAATTAGAGAAACCGTTTTCGTTATCAAAACAAGAGGAAAAATTTAGAGATTTGGCGTACATTAGCGCAGTTTTATGCTTATTACTCAGCAATACAACAAAAAACTAGAAAATATTGTGTTATTTAGTTTGATAAAAAACTATAATTTGATCACATCAAACATAGAAGAGCATAGAAAAACACAGAATATCAATCTGTGCATAAACATTAAATTTAATGTTTTTTAAAATAAAAATTGTACAACTTATTATTTGTTAAATCTGACCTCATCCATTCGTATTATCACGAGCCGCCACTGATTTTTACTACATGGACCAAATAATTAAAAATTTTCCACATGTACCTTTGTCTGTTTTACCACTCTTTTAAAGTTGGATTAATAGCATTCATTCATTTTTTATATTTTTTTAATAACGTACTATTACATTATGCAAGTAATTTCCTCAAAAACCGTGGATTCCATGTAACTGCAAATGGATATATTTCGACACAAAGATTGCAAGAAAACGGAGTACCTCAAGGGGAAATAATCAGCTCTTCCTGATGGTTATTAACACTATAACCAAGAAACTAGCAAATAAAGTAGACTCCCGACTTTTTGTGAACGATCTGATTATTTTCTCTTCTGGGAAAAATGCATTTAACATCAAGACAATTACAAAAAGTTATCAACGAGTTAGCACAATGGACAAATGAAACGGGGTTCCAGTCATCCTCCACCAAAACAAAAGCAATCCATTTCAACAGAAAACATTATAACCAAATAAATCCAAAACTAAAACTAGGACACAACAATAATGAATATGTTGAATAAATAATATTTTCAGGGATAAATTTTGACAAAAATCTACGCTGGATAAATCACTACGAAAATCTATAACGCGATAACTTACAAAGGCTAAACATTCTAAAATCGGTGAGACATTCAATTTGGGGAGCAAATAGAGAAAATATTCTATGATTAAACGAAGCATTAGTCCGTTCAAATTAGAATAGGGTTGCATAGTTTTCAGAAATGCAAAACAAACGTATTATAAAATACTAAAACCTATCCAAAACCCTGCAGTCAGAACAGCCGCTGGAGCAATGGGTACAAGCCCTACTAACAGATCACAATGTGAAGCTGAGCAAATTACGAATACCGCTTCACACAACTCTCGCTATGCTACCTTACAAACATAGCTAGTATTGAAAAATGACCCGTTCACCAACAAACATTTCACAACCATAATAACTAATCCTCACTCAAAAATATATGTCTTCTGCACGAAAAAATTAGAACTGAACATTTGAATTTCCATCTATTTCCCAACAATATTTCAAAACATCCGCTGTGGTCAACAAAAAACACCTGTGTTAAATCTCTCATTATCCAAATACGACAAATTCACAACCAACCTTAACAGCTTTAAAATTCAACCCATTAAACCCTAACAGCTTTAAAACTTTATTCCTTCAAAATACTCAGAAATATCAACAATTCCTTGCTATCTATATGAACGGATCAAACATTAAGGTGCAGGACTCGTGTATATTCAAGAACACTATAAATTCCATGTACCGAAATATATGAGTATTTACACCGCCGAAGAATTTTGTATCCATACTCCCAACAGAACTGATCAAGGCAGACAATAGAAACGAAAATAAATACATAATATATACAGACTCTCTTAGTACGATCCAAAGCATACAACACTTTTACCCGAAGGATCCATCTATAAAAAAAATTTCAGAGAACGTCCGTGAAGCCCTCCATTCTGGTAAAGAAATCACCGTCATGTGGATACCATCCCATATAAGCATACATGGAAACGAACAAGCAAACAAGTCTAGCTAAAGAAGCCACATCAGAACAAACCGTAAATTTGGACATACCAACATGAGACATCAAAGTTGAAATCAAAATGAAAATAGCAGACAAGTGCAGACAAAAATGGGAAACCATCTCGAATCATTTACGAAATATAAAAAATAATATATGGTAAAATGGTTAACCAACAGAAACAGACGCAAACAGATAAGTGTTGACAAGAATAAAGATATGTCATACAACGTACAAGAACAAATATATATATTTGAACGTACAGAACAACCCACGTGCACTACATGAAACATGAGCATCACGGTCCCACATATTTTCCAGGAATGTTCCCAGTACAACACCCAAAGAACAACAACTTACTAAGTACGGTAAAGAAAATCCTAATAATTATGGGTCGGAAGCAAAAGTAATAAAATTCTTAAAAGACATCAGTATCAGCTAATATAAGTCGAATAAATAATATAATGTTATATAAATAAAATGTAACCTCACTGTATGTAACCAGAGCTGGGACTTACTTCAAGTAAAATACTTGAAAAAGTACTTCAAGTATTTTTAAGTACTTCAAGTACTTTTTAAATTTGGCAATTGTACTTGGTACTGCAAGTACTTCTATAGAAATACTTACTTGATACTTGTTTTCGAAAATAAGTAGTACTTCAAGTAGTTCAAAGTACTTGAAGTATTTGAAAGTACTTGCAGTAGGTGAAAGTACTTGAAGTAATTGAAAATACTTGAAGTAGTTTAAATACTTGCAGTAGTTTCGTAGCAGTTTTTACGTTTTTACTCAAGTTCTTTAATGTGTAAATGATAATAGTTGGTTAAAGTCTTAGTGTCTTAGGACTTAATGAATTGAATTTATAATTTCCATAAATTTCAATTACTTACATTTGTTTAAATCATTAAAACGAAAAATACGTCTATGTAGTCACCGTTTCAATAACGGGAACGGGAGTTCCGTATTAGTTTGAGGTAGGTCCAGCGTTTTGTCAACTAAGTGCAGTGGTAAGTTACACCACAATGATATAAATTTATTATAAAAATAAAGTTATAATCCGTCTCAATTTGTAATACGAAACTAGATCTGGTTACTTTGGTGACTTTGTTGTGGTGTAAACAAACTTTGGCGTATTCGTGTGAACCAATGCTATGATAATATTATAAATGTTTTGTCAAAATACAACATAAAAAATGAACTTTCCCTGTTAGTTACTTATTACAAAATGAGACAGAAAATATTATTATTATTTTCCATCCTTTCTTTTTGTCTCACGATATCCGTGGTCAAATCTGCCTAACATGTCTTCTGACAATAAGTTAGTATAATATTAGCGGGTAAGTAAAGTATTGCTATTATTATTATTATTGTACTACATATTTTATATTTTTTTAGTACTTGAAGTACTTTTTAGTACTTGAAGTACTTGAAGTATTTTGTAGTACTGGAAGTACTTTTTCCGGTACTTGAAGTACATACTTCAAGTACTTTAAATTTTTTACCAGTACTTGTACTTGCAAAAGAAAGTACTAGGTGCAGTATTTGATACTTGGTACTTCAAGTACTTTTCATCAGTACTTAGCCCAGCTCTGTATGTAACATATTTATAAATTTGTAGATAAACCCACAAACCAATGTACCTGGGTGCCAATAATTTAAGTCACTAAGGCACCCGAAAAATTACTTAAAGTTAAAAAAAAAAAAAAGAAATACTTCAATACGCATTACGCTATTTTCTTTTCAGATTTTTATCCAGTTCTGTTGGAAAATAGGGTGGACAAAAGTTTTGGACAAATTGTAACAAAAATCGCGCCAAAATAATAAAATTTAAAAAAACTAATTTTGGTTGAATTAAAAATAAATATTTTTCTAAAACTGCGTTTAGAGGTCTTTAAATTAGTAGACTGTTCAGTGTGCATTGTAGATAAGTTTAGTAGATAATTTTAACTTTCAAGGCAGCATTTACAGCAAAGGAAATTAGTGTGACATCTATGTGTCTTTAAACAAACCACGGCGGCTTCGTAAAATGTTTATAATCTATTCTCGTTTTCCTAATTCTACTGTCCTAGAATGTTACTAACTAAACCTAACCTAATCACCTAAATTGATCATATTTACTGTTCGTCTTAGTAATTTTGAGTGAGATTTGTTGTTATCGGCGCGATGACATTTTGTTAGGTTATGTAAAGGCAGACAATGTAAACGTTCTCTACGATGTAGACTGATATAGCAAATGTGTTTGTTAGCAATATATGTCTGTCTCATTAAAACAACTCATTAACTACAAAGTTTGGTAAACTATCCACAATCGACAACGTATAACGCATTAAATTTAGAGGTCTGAACGGTTGCTCGCCTAACCATATGACAAACTTGTAGTGACAATCAACAGTGCACATGCCATAGTCTACTAATTTAAGAGCTCTGAACGCAGCTTAATACAAAAAAAAAACTTTCCAATTATGTGTTCCCGGCAGAAGCCGCTGCAGGCCAGAGGATATACAATACATATATATATGAAATGTGACACATTTTCACACATTTCGGGGTTTTGTAGGTATTTACTAAGTATAAGAAGCTAACAGAATTCTGGATCTCTAGGACAATATTTTTTTCTATATTCACATCAAAATATATAGTTTTTAAATAACTACTTTTGTTCGTTCATTCGAGTACTAAGAGCTATCAATTATTTTTCTTAAAACTAACTTTAAATAATTTGTATTTGCTTTAAATAATCACAATAATTTAAATTAAAAAATCACAGCGATTAAGTCTTCATTAAATTTATAAGAAATTATATTTTTTCAATGATCCGAATCAAGACGTATAATAATGGGCGGAGCTTTCACACATGAATTCTACACAACTTACATTACATAACTTAGTATACTAGTGTATCTCCTCGATTTTAAGCTGTTAAAAAATTATTATATTTTTAATTACAAAAGAAGACGTACACTACTTTGACCATAAAAACAAAAAAGTTAATTAAAAAAAGAATCAATTTTATCAATACAAAAATGCGATATCTTCCGAAAATATAATCTGACAAAAAATTCTATTCCAGTTCATATTAATATGCATTACTTAGAATTTTTTCAGATTCTTAGACTAATCCTCCTGGGTTAAAGGGCGCGGGACAAGAATAACTTTTAGCAAAAATCGTTTAGAATAAAATAAATTAATAACATGAGAAAATGAACAAATAAATGTAATTATAATTACGTGTACAATACTTTTGTGTCTACTCGATTAACTTTAAATAGTCAAACTAGTAATACATTATATACTATAGCTATAACTTAGTAAGTGATGGACTTTATCTGCATTATAAATCAATTAAATATTACTCAAGTTTATTCAAGTCTGTGAAGATGATTCTGGACATATGTTAATGGGATTGTTATTGGTATCAAATGAGGTGACGGATGAGAATGCACTTTAACACAGGTACCATATTTGTAGGGGTTCGGTTAGGTTGTTTACCACTTTAGAACCACAGGCGAATCACTAGTAGACCTAAAGCAAAACTAAATTCTATAGATTTTCTAGCAAATAAACAGATGTGGCCACCACAGGATCGACCGCCATCACGAAGTACTTGTATAAAATACATTCTAGTAGCAGAGTAGTTATTATTGTAAAATGCAATCACGTATTATATTACGTTGATAATTTCATAATGTGTATTTATAATTTATGATAACCATGTAAACGTACCTGCATACATACAAAAAAATAAAATAAAAAAAATTTCTCAAATAAAAGTTGTTAGTTATTGCTTTTATAGCAACTTCTGTTAAATAAATTTTTTCGAAATATTTCTTTTGTAAAATATTCGCAAAAATCTTAAAATCGACACGAGTAGACTCCCATTTCTAGTCAACCGATTTTTACCAAAAGTTGATCAACTCGTGCCATTGATGTCAAAAGCTTAAATATGAAGTTTCATAAAAATCCTTTTAGCCGAATTTGCTCTGCACGTGTACACAGACCGACAGACATCATGCTAAAAAAATAGGCAAAACGTTATGTAGGGACTTCAGTTCGTGGAAATCCATCGAAATCTCGAAGTGTCAAAATCGGTATGATCACAATACCTCCCTTATATATGTTGGCGGTCGGTAAAAATATTATGTATTTACTTGAAAAGATGTCAAAAATATTGGTAATACATTTTTCACAAACGGGAACGAAAATAAACCGTTGGTTTTCGTTCGTAACGAAAACGAAAAATACCTTTTCCGTTCTTTACGTACTCGCCTATTATATTCTTCTGAAACAGGTTTTAATCAAAATAAAAACTGGTTTGACAAAATAAAATTGTTAACAATTAGAAAATAAAACAGGATTCATTATACTTATCAACTAATTTCTACTAAAATTAACACCTACCCATTGGTAAAAGATGTATTATTGTTAGTAGGAGCATGTGGCCGAATATTAAAATCTGATACTAAAAACATTCAAGACACTAGATCAGTGGTTCCCAACCTTTTTTGTGGTGAGCACCCCTTTGAATGTGAAAATAAGCTCCCGCACCCCCATAAAAAAAATTTTCAGTTGAGTCAAATTGATTAAAATAAAAAGTGAAGAGCAAAAAAAAAAAGGAAATCGCATGAATATTTCTTTAAAATTGATCACATTAATTGATGTAGCATTCAGCGGTTCTTAACCTTAATAAAATTAGAAAGAAAATATACTTATTGAAAAATAAATTTTTTTTCTTCCATCTTTTACATTTCGAAATATTCCTTTACTTTAAGTATCCACTTTAAATTAAAAAAAAATAAATAAATAAACCATCATCAATACTTGTCCATAATCGGGTGATTTTGGACTGCCTCTAAAAAGAGCATTGGCTGTCAACAAGATGTTTCCATCTAACTCGTCTATCTATCATTGGCTTAAAGTTAGTGATGTTATTGTAGTCATTTATCTCGACTTTGAGAACTCGATGCATTTATGTCTGACAGTATTAAGCGATGCCAGGTGTTGTCCTGTCTATTAAGTGACGCCTTGTGTCGTCCTCTTTTCCTCTTGCCCTATGGGTTGTATGCTAGAGCATAGTGACTGACACACCTCGCTAGGAGCTCTTCGAAGAGTCTGCCTTAATCAACCATAATTTCTTCTTTTTATTTGCAAGTTTATGTCTATTTGGTCAGTTTTTTTCCCCAATTCTGCGTCGATTATTCGACGTTTCTCTCAATAGCGTCTGTAACGCGCCAAGTTCCGCAGGCGTACAGAAGGACTGACATCATACAGGCCCTGAAGATAGTTTTCTTGGGGGTACTGTAGATCGCAGAATTCCATACATGTCTAAATTGGACTACGGCGCCTCTCGCTTTGCGAATTCTGTTTTCTACATCTATATCTGCGCTGCCGTCTACTATCACAACACTCCCCAAGTACTGGAAATCATTTACACGCTCGATATGACGGTTACTGAGCATTGATATTCTATCGGCCTATGCAATTAGGCGCATTTCTTTCGAAAAAATAACTATATATAAAAAAAAAAAAAACAAATAGCGTTCCTGCTTTCGTTAAAACTTAAACAATAACGCGAAAAAATAATCTGAATAAAAATTTCTAAAAATAACTTAATTTACAAAAATTACCCCAAAATAAAGTTTTTCGAAAATAACTTTCAGTTCCTTAATGTTTATAATAAGAGTTGTCTTCTGATATCCCATAATATTTTTTTAAATTTATTTTACAAACTATCAAAAAAAATATAATAATAATAATAATAATAATAATAAGTTTTTTAATAAATAATTTTGTTTTGTAATGATGGATTTAATGAAACAAAGTTACGCATTTTGTATTTTATATGTGTTGATTTTTATTTATTTATTTTTTTAATTTATTATTTTTTTATTTTTATTTATGTATTATTACGAAATACTACAATATTTTTTTAAACGTTCATCCCTTCATTTGCGCGGGTGTTACATTCCGAAAAAACACCGCGCTATTTCAATCATAGTAGCGCTGTTGTAAAATTTAATTAATGTATGTTTCCAATATAACTATACATTCATATTTATGTACATAGATAAATAAAATTTTCAATCAAAATAATAAATAAAATAATATTACTGTTTATTTGAGATTTAAATACAGGTAAACTTCATTTTACGCCGGGGTTCCGTTCCAAGAGACACCGGCGTAAAATGAACACAAATATAATGGACGATGTAAGGTTAGGTTCCGTGTCAAAATTCTAAGAACAATCTAACATGCCTATATATATTCAAAATAAATTATAAATGTATTTAATAAATAAAGTTTAAATTCTTTTACAAAATAAATAATAATCTCTTAATATAATTAATGATTTTTTTTAAATAAAAACTAATTCACCAGTTCGTCGGTACGAAATTAAATTCTCACACTTTTTAGAAAAAAGCATCCAATTTCATTTGCTTTGATTGTTGCTTCCTTTCTTGCACTTCTTTTAACATTTGCGCTTCGATTGAAATCCCCGTTTATCTCACAGAGCTCATCTGTTAATCTTTCTATAGAAGAAAGGATACGAGTTAGATCGGCCGTTTTTAGGATTTTCCCATCATTTTCTTTCTCGTCCTCTTCTTCTTCTTCGGGATTTTATGATTGAGGGCAATCTAATTCCTCCATCAACTCTTCAAATTCTTGATTTGAGAGAGGTTGGTCATGTACGTCTAACAGTTCGGTCACATCTTCGGTTGTTATGTCTTCGTAATTGTGAATCGGCGTAAAACGAACCGGCGCAAAACGAGGTTTACTTGTATTATAAATTATTTAGCATTCTTTTTACATCTATTAAGATAGATTAAAGGCTTATTCTGTTCTTTTATTCTTTCCACCTTATACTTCGCTTCAGATGGTTATAACACGATACTCATAAAAACATTAATTTGTCTGTCTGCTCAAAATTTATGCAAAAACAACTGGACATATTTTTACATAATTTTGTACGGTGACAAAACAAATCAGGATACTAATATAGGCTATACAGTATGTCAAATATTTATTTCGGTGGCGGTGGGGACTCTAACTAAAAAACTCAACATGTATAAGACAAAAATTGTGTAAAACAATTTTTTTAAATGCATTATTTCAATAGAATGAATATTTGGGGGCTATGGAAAACACCACCTCAAAAACTTTTTTATTTTCTTCGTATTCTGTGGTCTTGGCAACTTCGGCCGTTGACACCTTAAAAACTTGAGATACCTTATTATTTACTCTACAGCAAAAATGTAGAATATAATAAAAAGCGTACAAAGCAGTGGCGGAACTACCATACCGCCAGATCCCGCAACGCGGGGGGGGGCGAAAATTTTGAGAAAATTAGTCGCGTTTTATACTGAAAAATAAAGAATTTACTTTTCACTATAAAACACATACATAAAAAAAATATACAAAAAAATAAACATTTTTTTTTATCTTACGTTTAGTAAGACCTCAGCAAAACAATTGCGAGATTGTTTATCCATATTCAAAATAGTAATTCAATTCAAAAATGAAAAAAAAGAAGAAAGAGACAATGCTTCAAATCTTATAAAAAGTATGAATAATTTTGAATTTGTATTTTTATAAGTAATTTTATCAAAAATATTAGAAGAAATAAATTTATTTTCAAAATTATTACAAACTAAAAATATAGATTTAAGAATTGCAACAACTTCCTTAGAAACAACCAGTCAAAATCTGAAAAAATACCGAAATATTTATTTTTCGGCAGCCAAGTGGAATATCAGCTCCACTTTTGTTTGGAAAAGACAAAAAATTGTAAAAAAAAACACTTGGATGATTTTTTTAGAGTAACAGTATTTAATGCAGTTCTCGATATTGTTATCAATCAAATTGATAATAGATTCAGACGGATGAACGACGTTGTAAAGTTGTTTTTATTCATGTCACCTCGAAATTTAATCAACTTGGATGAAACAAAAATTTGGAGTACTGCCGAAATCTTACAAAAAAAAAATACAAAGGTGATATTTCGTCCAATTTTCCGTTACAAATGGTAATGTTAGCTTCAATGCTTAATGAGGAAATCTCTAAAATAGCAACAATGAAAGAATTTGCCGAACTTTTAATAACTAAATATACCTCCCTGTCGGTCAGTTTTCCAGACGAAGTTACTACAATTTTATTATTTTTAACACTTCCTGTCACTGTGGCAACGGCAGAGCGTTATTTTTCCACATTAAAGATAATAAAAAACTATCTACGAAATTCTACTGAGGAAGAACGCTTACATAATTTATCGTTGTTGAGCATTGAGGCTGAAATTGTTCAAGAAATGGGCATTAAAGACTTAATTAGAGATTTTGCTAATTTAAAATCCAGAAAGAAAGATTTAACATATTAAATTGATTTATTTATTTATATCTAGTTTTGTTTTGTTTAGTCTATGTTTCATTTGTTTGATATTATTGTTTTTTTTTTAATACTCATAATAAAATATATATTATAAAGTAAAATGATTCTTTGTGTAAAGAGAATCCAAGGTTAAATTTCTTCAAAATTATGAGACACTAAAAATCACATAAGGTTGGTGGCCCATCGAATTTCTTTTGCGGGGGGGGGGGCAAAATTTGTAGTTCCGCAACTGGTACAAAGTACAGGAACCGTAGCTAGTTATTAATAATACTTATATATTAAGTTTAATAAAAAGCAAACTTACTAGTTATTTGTTCCGAAGAAGAATATACACTGAACCGCCAGAAGTTTTTTGGGCTTTTTTAGATCTGGTGGAGGTTGAGCTACCTATAAAACAAGAAATTAATTAGTTAATGTATTTCGATCATACTGTAATTGTGTTATGGATTGTGTATTGGATAAATATAGTATGGAAGGATACTTGTTTTTCTATAAAAGGCTGAATTGTATTTGCACGTTATTATTTGCAATTAATAAATATCATGTAGGATACCTATCGTGTTTCCAAACAGACGTAATTGTTATGAATGCTAGTCTTTACCTCATTTGAAAAATAATAAAATAAATAGGTGCATCAAAAATTATTTTTACATACATAATGCTTTGATTTTTGTGCATGAAAACTTATGACGAGGCGAATATAGAGCAGTACCATTTTCCTCGACATTCATACAATACTCTACAATTTTCCCTCGAATACTTCAGTTTTTGTTGTCTGTTTCTAGTCTTTACAATAACCTTGCAATAGCCATTATGGCAAAAAAATAGGCTCAGGTCTCGCCTGATTTTGAATAATGAAAACTACATGAATATAACATTATATAATTAAGTCGAGAAGTTCGTATCTTTTTACCCTTCTTGTCTCATTTGTTATCTAGGTGTTCAGCGAGCTCATTAGAATGGCAGTTATACACAATGTTTAAAATGATTCATATAGGTAGCGTTTATAATGATCTTGAAAGATTAGTATAAAGCATGGTTCGGCAACCTTTTTGTCAATAAGGGCGCAATATAAATTCAAATGTTATTGAGGGCGCATAAAAACGTAAAATATGTAAATACTCGTGGTTCGCAAGGTCGTCTAATCTAGCGCTGATCACTAAAGTCGAATCACCAATAGATGCGATGTGGATATTGGGCTCAATATGTGTGTGTCTCGATAGCCAGGGCGCATAAAAATCTCACTGCAGGTGACGTGCGGCCGACCCCTGGTACAAAGAATTGTTGGAACTATACCGTCCAACGCATTTTACTTATATTAACTATAATTAAAATATATTTTTTATAATATTTAGAAAGTCCGACTCAAATTATATATATGTTCATATATTACATACGTAGCCTCACAATAAATAAATATAATAATAATAATAATATTATTATTATTACATACGTAGCCTCACAATAAATAGCATAAGCAAAATGAGACTAAAATAAAATAAAATGATTGATGCTTACAATTCGATGATTACAAAACAACTTATATAGTAATTCTTGTTGAACAATTATCAATGTATACGTTACATTTTAATAGAATCTTCAATAACCTTAAATAAAAACTATGAGTTTCATAATATATAAGTATGGTAATTTTTAATTTCAACAGTGGTCATAACCAGTAGTTTTTATACAGGTAATTTATATGATTTTAAATAACTTACAGAAAAAATATGAACTATGTAACACTGAATAATGTTACCTAGCTTTATTTATTAGCATTTCTGCTAAATCACTTTGTCTTTCTTATTTTCAAGAAAATATCTAAAAGCTAACCAAAGATTCAGTAAGGTCTGCTTAATACACTTTCACGATATTCAAGCTCTCATTTTCCCACTGAAATAATTCATAATTCCAAAGTGAAATAAATTTAATAAAAAGCATGAAACGAAATAATGTATGTAGCACTTTAAATGCAGATCACTGGGTTATTTCTATTTAATTATCAGAGGCATTTATTGAAAACACACATGTTACTAAATCATGTATGAATTCTAATTTATACCACTTCAACCCTGTGAACTTATGAATATGCTTGTTAAGATAAAAAAGAATAATTAAAATAATTTCACGGAATGCAGACAATCAATCTATTATTACAACTAAAAATTATAATTTTTTTGTCTGCCACATAGGTGTGGCAGACTACTAAATCTTTTGGGATCTATGATGTACAATTCTTCTTTAAAATTCTTCTAAAAATGCCAACAATATCCCTTGAAAGAAAATTCCCGGGTTATTTATCAGGGCTTGGTCAATGTTTGTTGACGTTTTCACAATTTAAATGACTTCCCGCGATGAGTTTGCGCAGTTTACTTGGAGGGAGAATAACGGTTAGGATGAAATACAGGCGCCGTACTACTTACTCTGCCTGGCCATGGAGGAAATCCTTTCATTTTTGCCCTAAAAAATAAAATATTTTGTCGGTTATTACCTTAAACAACACACACTTACACCTAGTTGAATATATAACATTTTAGAAACGCATACCATACTAAATCACCAAGCTTATAAGTAGCAACCATTGTAGCAGCTTCCACTAAAACAACTCAACTCAAACTGAGAGCGTGTACGCTGCACTCACCGCTATGTTTCATAAGCATTTTCAGACATGCGCAGTTAATTGTAAACATTGAAAACTTTTTATTTTAAATTCATTATAGTTTACATAATTAAATTTTAAACTGAATATTATTTTCAGTTTTATTTAGCACTTATTGTCAAATTTAAAACAATGAAATTAGGTAGGCTAAGGAAAACAAAGATTTGAAGTTACAGGTGGTGTGATCTGGTGGAATATTGAGTAAGTACACATTTTTGCGGGATTTTTAATATAATTTTTATTATAATTGCACGACATTAACTCTAGGTATACATAAATAATTAATATTAATAATATTTATTGTAAAGCACACTAATACAAACTAAACTTAACTGAAGTAATGAAATAAAAGTCAACAATATAATATTATTAATATATTATTAAAGTTTGACTACACTGGAAATGTATTTGACTGAATTTCAATGCTATAAATATATAATCTAATATATATGAAAAATAAATATTCTTATTACATATGTAATATAAGAAAATAAATAAACTGGAGAGTAAAGAATACAAAAGACAAATGAATTCTACTTCAATAGTTTAATTTACAATACAATTATGCTAGTTATTATATATTTCACGAAAATAATAGTTACATTCTGCATATCTGACAAACATAAACGATAAAAACTTACCTAATTATATTTTATTTATGTAAATAAATATCTGAATATATATTACAATTAATTATATAGCATACAAATTAAAATACATTTATTTAGATATTTGTTTCAGTTGAGAAACAGTAAAATTATCAATGTTAGTTGTGAATGATTACATATATATTCCTTAAATTTACGAGGAAATCCTGTCTTGCATACTTCTTTTGCCCCAGAGTCCTTTCAAGTTGTTCCACGCGGGGTCACGCTTTCCCCAAGATCCTGCAACATCAAAAAATTTCATTAGTACCAATAAGTTCATTATGGAATGTCTTCCTATCTTATATTTTATATTAATACGGTAATAAATAAAGTGAACTAGACAAACTATTTTTAACATAGAAATACCTTGTTCTTATGTCTGGTTATGGACCAGAAGTCGGAAGTAAGTCAAAATGTGTGAAAGTCAAAGTATAGTCTTTATTTAGTTTGTGGTAGTAAGTCAAGATATAACTATTATACGATATCGATTTATCAGAAATGAAGCTTAACTCTTGCATGCACATAAAGACATAGGATTTTGATTTACACTTCCTTAAGCAAGGTGACCATACGTCTCGATTTGGCCGGCACAGTCCCGAATTTCCGCATTGCGTCCCGTATTTTTTCAGAGGCAATATTTGTCCCGAATTCGGGTTTCTTGTCCCGAATTGTCCCGAATTTTAGAAAAGGTACTTATTTTCAATATTTATTTTTAATATATTTCAATTAAAATTATTTTTACAAAACTTGAACTAAAAAAAATCTACCAAAAGGGTTTTTCCTTGATGAACAGTTTTTGGACAAGTGACAAGACTCAACTTGATGGAGATACATTAAAATCAATATTATTGATTTAAATAAATTTTGAAGAAAACTGTGCGGATTTTTATAAAATGCTTCAAAGCAAAAAAGACCTACTCAAAAAGATCCATAGTTCGGAAAAATATAAAAAGTTTTCTACTGAGTAATTTTAATGAATAAATTTTGAATTCATTTAAAACAATACTGTTATGTTATTTATTATATGTTTCTTATGAATTATAATTAAATATTGTATATAAGTTGTATTTAAAAAAATAAATTAAACAATTATATTTGAATAATCACCCCCCCCCCATCTATGAGATCCCATCCCGAATTTTGAACTAAAAAATATGGTCACCTTACCTTAAGACGTTTTTTCAAAAGGAAATTTTAGACCAAAATTTGAATGACATGTACTATTTCCAAAATTTGCGGTTCTAATGCTGTTGAAAAATATTTTTTTTTACTATTTTCATTGATGCTTATAATTATAAAAAATTGTATATTTTATGTATTTAACATTAATATTTTGATGAAATGTGCATAATTTAAAAAATTATTCTATACAAGTGCGCACATGGAAAAATAGACGGGGTGGGGGTCCATTTCAAAAAATATCCGAATAAAGATAATAGTAATTTATTACTGATATTTTTACGCGGGAGGATTATATATTAATATGGTTTTGACTATATTTTGATTTTAAATTGAACAAGTATATGTTTTTTCTGTTCCTGGGGAGGTGGGGGGGGGGTTTCTATATAAAACATTTTGGCTTAAATATGTGCTTTGAAATATGCAATAAAAAATACACTATTGCACTTATAATTTTAAAATTACTTAAAATGATATTCTTTTAGTATAGCATGAACGGCAGTCAGTACCAACTCGAGAAGAACAAAAAAAGAAAATCGTGTCCATCTTTCGTATTTTCCGAGTTATGTGCTTATAACACTTTGACAGTTCCACCCAGGGTAGGCACGTAATTATGCGGAGCCAGTATCAGCAAAAAAAAGGACTAACGGAGGTCGGATCGAAGTGAACACAAAGAAAAGGATATACAAATTACAGCGTGGGCGTTCAAATTGCGGGGCAGATTTTCTGGAAACACTTTTAACACCCCTCGCGCGGATCTTTTTCCACCCTATATAATTGTTATATAAAATAATTTATAATATGGGAGGCCCATTATTTATCATCGCTTCAGGCCTCCAAAAGTACAAATTCGGCACTGGAGCTTTAAGTTTTTGCAACGAGATTTTAATGATCGGATTCTTAGTAACGCCTTGAATATTTTAGATCTAAAAAGGCAAAAAGGAAGAATAATTAAATATCGATTTTTGCCTATTATCCTAGGGTGACCATTTTCTTAAGTAGGCAATGCGGGACGGAGCAAAAAAAGGTCGTTACTTCCCAAATCCAAGTGAAGAGTAAAAAAAGGTCCTCACCTCCCAAATCAAGTGAAGAGCAAAAAAAAGGTCCTCCTTTCCTCAAATACAAGTTACAAGCTACAATGCGGGACAAAATGTTAAAATGCGGGACAAAATGTTAGAATGTGGGACTTTTGCGGGACGTATCTTAATGCGGGACACCCAATCAAAATGCGGGACAGTCCCGCGAAAAGCGGGACTAATGGTCACCCTATATTATCCCAGAGTTAATTTTTAAAAGTAATCAATTTGTAATTCAGCATACTACGTTTTTACTATAATGGGCAATTATTGGACAAATACAAGTATTTAGTATTAACTTAATTAGCAATTAACTAATAAATGGCTTGACATATTATTTTTAAATTTGTTAATAATATAGTAACGCATAATATTTGGGCAATAGGATTATTTTTAGTTTATTCTTGTACAATCGTTGTGGTAAAAAAAAGTCAGTTGCATTGTCAAATATTTTTCGAGAAGCATAATTGTAATATTTGCTTGATCTTAATTTATGAAAGCCTCGTATTAGAATATAATATTATTAGATTCAAGAAGAGCATTTTCTTATTTAATTATAAATGATAAAAAAATACATTTAAATGCATATGAATTTTCAGTTACATTTATTTGTTTTTAGTTTTCAGTCTACTTGACTTAGCTTATACAAATTTGTTCAGTTGTAGGTCTATCCAAGTCATTTTAATTAAATCTATATTTAAATCTTTTCAATATATTACATTTTCAATACTAAATTGCTTTGCTTTTGAAAACATTTGTAAAGAAAAGTTTTGATCCGGCTTAAGAGCGAATTTTTTTATTTTACCGATATTTTGATAGTACAGGAGCGCACCCAGAATACCTGCTTAAGTTGACCATTTTTCTCCTGTAAAATGGTCCCTGAAAATAATACCTACAGCCCACCTTCTGCATAAGGTGACCATTCTGAGCTAGACCATTCAATGCTCACTTTAGCTAGGGTTTACTGCACCTACATCTCTTTTTCTGCGCAAAGTGACCACTTCGAGATGCTCCCTTCTGTGGTCACTAGCCATTTTCTACTGGATAACGAAGGAAAACTAATTAATACTTCTAGTAATCATATTAAGTACTAGGTGAGCAATCTTGATTGACCGTGAAACTACTATTTTTATTCCATTATGTATAAAAATTAATTCCGGGTACTAAATTTTGCGCGAAATGTCACTACTGTGCACGGGCAAATAACATGTGCTTCTGAATTAATGCAGGTGCGGCGCACCGTACAATTCTTTTATAACCTATTGTGTAAAATTTGTTTAGTATTAATATTATTATTTAATATTAATATTAAGTTTTCTGCATCTCTATGTCTTCTTCTTTTTCTTCTTTGGGCACTATCAGTCATGTTGACTTTTGGCCTCACTCACATAAGCCCTCCATCTCGATCTATTCATTGTCAGGTCTGGCCAAGTACCCTGTATACCAATACATGTTAGATCTTCGGTTAACTGATCTGTCCATCTCTTGCGAGATCTTCCCACTGGTCGACGGATATTCAATCTTCCTAATCATTCTGTCCTCCCTCATCCTCATAACGTGTCCCATCCACTGTAATCATCTGCCTCTGAGTTCTTGGGTGATACTTGGCCTTGAGTACAGTTCTCGGATATCTTTGTTCTTACGGACTCTCCATTCACCATTAATTTGAATAGGACCAAAGATTCTGCGCAATACAGTGACGGATTTTCGCCTTAGATAAAAAAGACATTTGTCTTGGGCCCGTAATTTTCAAGGGCCCGGATTTGGGAGGTGAGGTCCTTTTTTTTGCTCTTCACTTGGATTTGGGAGGTGAGGATCTTTTTTTTTGGCTCTTCACTTGGATTTGGGAGGTAAGGACATTTTTTTGTTTTTTTAAAAAAACATGGGGTGAGGGCCCGTAAATCAAAAATATCTTGGGCCCGGCGAAGGCTTAATCCGCCACTGGCGCAATATTTTATTTTCGAAAACTATGAGGTTTTGTCGATCTCGCTTTGTTAAGGTCCATGTTTCGGAGCCACAACATACATGCATCTCTATGTATCAACAATTATATTAAAAATTGTGCTCCCGAGTTCGTGATCAAGTGTATATAATCATCTTAATGAAATGTCAAAATCTGCATATGTATGTACCACGCACGTCTATGCATTTAGTCTAGTTCAGCATTATTGGTAAACGTTCGAAAAACTATTGCGGTTAAGCGGCCAAGACAATCAATATTGATCATCCAGTATTAATAAGTGTGATGAATGGTAACTAAATCTTGTAGAGTGTAGTTCTTTGTTTAAGATTATTATTATTTTTTGCGAAATATTTGGAAAAAAAAAATGATTTCTGTTTTTGCCTATACATATAATTGCACAAATAGTCACTGTTGTTGTGCGCCAACAATTTTTAGGAACTAACTAACTGATTAAGTCGGGCAGGGCTTTAAACGATTTTTTTTTTTATACTTAACTATTATTGCAGCTCGGACTTTGTCTTTTTTGTCGAAAAAAGCTTCGCCAATAATGTAGTCAGTATAAAAAAGAAATTTAAAGTTTTTGAAATGTATATCTGCTGATGTATATTCAGTTTTTTGGTTGTCAAGTCAGCAAAAATAAAGTCATCCAGGAAATGGGTTGCCAACTTGAAATCGTGCGGGTTATAATGCCAATGAAATTAGAATATCTTTGACACGTGGTGAGATTAGATCATAACTACCGTATCTTACAGAATTGTAATGAATAGGAAAAGTTTGAAGGAAGACGAGACTCCAGAAGAACAATATTCCCCTTGCTAGCGAGCAAGGGGAAATATTTCGGGCATCCACAAAACTATTTCGGATGGCAGTGAACAAGATGCAAAGTTGCACGATGATAATTATGGATATAATATAAATTAGTAAACACATTAGAAAATAATAATTCAGGAAGACTTAATTAACTGATTAGTCCATAAATGGGAATTATAGTGCAATTCAGCTGGTAGAAGATAATTTAATAATGTGGTTATTTTTGTTTTCTCGTTCAATTTGTTTTGCCTGACCAATCTGTAAACTTACATTTTATATTTGCAGACCGTCAGGTGTTTTTGAACTACCGAGATACCAGTGGAAAATTATTCACTAGCTGCTCTAGATTGTTGGGAAACAAATTATTCTTCTGGCATCTGATTATTTTGTAAAGATTTCTTTTATTTTATGTTTGATCTGCAAAAAATAGCAGTTTCTTAAAGTGGTTCCAGAATATTTATGGTTAGCCAGGCCCATTTACAGCTTTTAATTGAGTTTTACTGCAACGCGTTTTCTACGTTACGGAAATTATGAATTTTAAAAATTTGATTCTGCCAAAACTTTTGGTAGCCGGCAACTTCAAAACTTATATTTTTACCAGGTACCATGTGGGGAAAATGTATGTCTATTAGATTTAAAAAAAAAAAATCAAATCACATTTAACTGAAGTATTTATATCTTGTTTCTTTTATATGCTATTCATTAATTAATTATAGTTTAACTATAATCCTTTCAAACGTTAGAATACAGTACAGGGCAAATGGAGTAGTTCTTTTCGATACTCTCTAATTGATTCTCCTAATGACTCTGTCCTTTCCTTTCTTGGCGACGTTGCCGGCTGTAAAACGCGCTGTTCTGTGTTGACACGGTATTCCACAAATGGTTATTCATTTTTGTACCGTGCTACCTCCTTTTTGTAAGTTATACGAGCTTTTGATATTTTATCCATTTAGTTTGAATGAATGTACAATGAATTAACAACAAAAGAACATAAAATTAGACACTTTTACATCATTCGGCAATACCGCTCCCATTCGCCATAAGAGCAATACTGCAATCTAATCATGCATGTCATGATGCATGTCTTCAGGACCCGCATAAGCTGAAAGCTGGAAAGGATGATACGAATGTGTCATCGCATGGTATTCGTTAACTTATGAGAGACAACATCATCTTAACTTGGCCCTTAAAAAGTTTGTTGGTATTGGAAAAAAAAATAAAATAAATAAAAATTAAGTTACGAACAATAAAGAAACAAGTCCAGTGATAATTCCTCTAGTCTCAGTCTATTAATATATTTCAACGAGTTCATTAAAATATATGAATTTATATGAGTTGAAATGGCTGTCTATCCAAAGAGTTGTGTGAGAGAAATAGTGACTTAACTAGACATTTTTTTCTGATATGATAAAAAACAGACGATCGTGTACAGTGGTTCCCGATCTTTTTACCAAGACGGACTCTAAAATCGTGCGGACCCCCAAAAGATAAAACTATAAAAAGAAAATTGTGTATGTACGGAAGTTTGTATAAACGTATAATGAAGTACCCAATGATGATAATCAGATAATTAAAGGTAAATTCTAAAAAAAAATGTTACCTCTGTAAGGTTAACGTTGAAATCGTTCTTTACAATCCATATAATTTTATAACAAACATTTTACGACAGAGAAACGCGCAAGTGTACAGTCAGAAAATTGGACTCCACCGCGGACCCCTTACGATAGCTTCGCGGACCCCGGGAATCCGCGGACCACAGGTTGAAAATCACTGGTGTAGAGCATTTTTAATTTAATATTAATGTGGCGTTCTCAATATGCCACCATTGAGAGTAGTCTTGTGAATAGTTTGAATAGTTGTGAATAGCTTGTGAATTTTCTTTGAACCCTCTACTAGAGTTGATAACTTAGTCCAAGCTCAAAAAAGGCGTGTGCTTAGGAAAACATGGTAAAAGTGAAACGTATGTGGTAAAGAGAGTAGCTACTACTGTTCCATATGAATAATCCTTTAGGTTTAGGGGAAAAAACATAACCAAATGGGGAGCAAAAATTACTGCAGAAATTTGAGGTAATAAATTGAATATTTTTACAACATATAGACGCTCGTGTGGTAATAATATTTGCTTTGTTGAAACAGTGATTTAATTACTCTTGTGGGAAGGAAAAACAAATAATATAAAATCAAATTTAATAACATTAAAATCAGAAAAATACAATAATCACGTTGCTGAATTATAAAATGAAATTTCTAATGGCAAATTGAAAAAGTAAGATATTTTGATTAGGTGTGACATTAATATGATGTTTCCATTTGTTGTGTCTGCATAAACGAAACAATAAGTTTGTAATAAGTGAAATATGACATAAAAGATACGACTGGAAGTTGTTTAGAAATCTAATGAATACTACATCTGTAGTTGTCTCAGATCTTGACATTATCTCTTTTCATCGTATTTTTTTACATTAAAAACGATTGTTAAAACAATTCGGACGAATTTTCATCGAAAATAATCTATTCACAGCTGACTAGCAAGACCGTCGTCAACAGGCGAGGGGCGCGAGAGACATGACCCCCGCGGTTGTGGGCACAGTGAGTTCATAATTACGCCACTGTTGTTAGTAAAAGTGGTTGTGTATAAAATAATATTCTTATTCAAAATCGAAAACTGTATTGAAAAAGAGATACATATCCTAATTGGAACTGATTCTAGGGAAGATAGAAGATCAAAAGCATCTCAAAAATTAAACGATATTAGCTATTGTTACGAGTAGTTCTTTTACAATAATTTCGTTGAATCAGAGTTTGCAGACTGGATCTGATAAGTGCCATCTAGGAAGATGCAACAGGTGCACAGGGTCCAGGACGAAAGGGGGCCGGAAAATTGTCAATGAAGCCCAAGACAGATTTATGATTTGCTATACTTGCACAGAGCGCACGAGAAGCTAGTCACAGCTCTGACTGATAACATTGAAGAACTCTTTGAACTGATTTTATTAAAAAAATAATTAATTATTATTTTCTAAAATGAGTTAAATATTGACTGAATATATAAAGATATAAAAATTAGCATTATTAGAGAAGTGCAATTGTTTAAAAATTTTGAAAGTATTACGTGCGTGGCATTTTGTTCATGATTGAATACGATGATGTTTTCGATGATTGGACTATTCTCAACTCTCAAAGCAGTGGTGTAAAAGGTGTTGCATTCGATATTATACATTATGTATGTTCAATTGATGTTTTCGTATTAGGTGAAAACTTTTTAACGTGCTTAAAGTATAAATAAGTTTCACATTTCTTGCAAATGTAAGTAGTGCAGACAGCGCCGGCGCTTGGCTTTTGGCTGCCACAGGTAAGATTTTTTTTCCGTCTTGGTAATAAAAGTAAGAAACGGATTTGTTATACTTGCATTCAACATTTTAAAAAAAAACAATGCCTTTTATTTCGTAATAAAAATTCGTTGCGCTAGATATGCAGTATAAGTTGAATATATCTAATCAGCAAAGCGACTTCTTTAATGTTAAGTAAAAGTAATATGTAAAGAAAATTTAGCTATCGGGTCACAGATACATTGCGACGACGACGGCTGGCGCTTTACTAACATCAACACAACACGACACCGTTTTTTGTTTTTGTTTTTTTTCTCGACAATTTTTTCGAACTCCTCGTTTGAGGAAATGAAGTAGTTCTTTGTTTTATGACCAGCAGTTATTCGTTATCAGGATTTATTCCTTAGATGAGTGAAAGATTGGCAGTTCCAAAGGAGGTGTTATGTTACGTGTTTTGTTTCTTTAACTTATTAATATAGAACTTTTTTAATTTCGTTGTAATTTTATTTCTTTGCAAGATTATTTTCGGTTATTAGATTCGATTATTAACAGTTAGTTAGATAGTTAAATATTTTGGTGGACAACAACTTTGGCTATTTGCTCCTAACACAGCCCATCTAAATGACTTTTCGGCAATAGATTTCTCTATATAGTTTTTCTCGTTTTAATTTCCTTAGGTTGACTTTTCTCCTTAAGTCTAGAAACAATGGTGGTAGCTGACCGGGGAAATATTATTTTTTTAGCCTACTGTTTTCTAAAAAATACCAGCAGTGATAGATTAAATAAACTGTGATTTTCTCTGTTGTAGAACGAAAAATAAAATAATTCCAAATGAACTTGCCTCAACTTCTAAATCATTTTTTTCTGCGTATCTCAAGCTACAACATTAAAACCAGGATCGGCATGTAACTTTGCGGGTCCGGGTTAAGATAAAAAAAGATAATTGAAGTAACGAGAGAAGAGGGGGGGGGATTTAAATAAAGCGTTGAGAAAAAAATAAATTAAATGAAGTTAATCGCAGTTCCGATGAAAATGTGAGGCTGGGTTTCGGGTAGTGCTTATAGGTTATACTATATATATAAACTCATTATCATCATTGGCGCGACAGACCGAGATGAGCCTCGGCCTCCCGTTTTCAGGTTTATACATACATGTACGATTCATCGTAAAAATCAGAGGGTATACGGCCTACTAAACTGTAACATAAAGGCGAGTCAATATACAACTTCATACAAGCATAAGGTATTCATTCTAAACAAAGCAGAAGGTATATAACCTTCACTATCGCCCTGGTTCCGGGGAATACATACTGTGAACTCGCCTCGCATCAGCGGTAACTCGAACTAATCTTTTTGTCTTCCTCTGAATATAACCAATTTTTTTAGCAAAAGAAAATTATTACGATATTTACCCTTCTATTCTATCATTGTAAGATATAAGAAAGCCTTAACAAAATTATTGTATTTAACAAGTGAATTAGGTATAGGTATCATAGTTTATAACAATTGTATGCTGTATGAATTAGTGCTATAATGTCATTCTATACTATAAATATTTACTATACTGTATTCAGGGTAGAGGTGCACTGGGGCACGTGCCTTACACTGCACGGTATATTAGAGTCTGCGAATCAACGAACTTACGTCACACGACGTAACAAAGGATAGCATTGTCTGGAACAATGCAATCGTTTGTTACGTCGTGTGACGTAACTGCGTTGATTCGCCGACGCTACTATACATAATAGTACCTTACGAAGGAAAAGGTATGGGCAACTACCAGACAGATTCTTGACCTGGAAATTAACAACGTACCAAATTTTTTATCTACGGCAGCTAATAGAAAAGGCTTATGAATATGGGGACGATATGCACTTCAAAAAACCCTATAATAGTGTCAATTATGAATCAGTCTGGCAAGCACTGATAAATTACAAGTTTACCATCAAAGATAAGGAACCTAATCATGCAAATTCTAACAGACACAGTCTACAAAGTTAAAATAGACAATTAAAAGTCTGAAGAAATAACATCGAATATTGTATTAAGACAAGGGGACCTTTTTTCACCTATACTTTTCAATATGGTTTGGGACACAATAATTAATTGGCCTGATTCAACGCAACCACTACAGCTTTAGAAATAGAAGTTAAATACTAAGATATGCTGACGACATTACGATAGTTGGCACCTCAAAACAAAGGTTTGTAGACACCTATAGATCGCTAAAGGTCAAACCCAGTGAAATAGGACTAGAATAATTTCTTAGATAAAACCAAGTATTTTAAAATGTCGAGATCGACTAGGAGGGGGCTGTCAGGATACCGATACCATTCTGGGACTACAAACTACAGAAGCTAATAAATTTAAATCTCTAAGTACTATTGTCGATTGTAGCAACAGCTTAACTGCAGAAATTAAAACCAGGATTTTCGAAACAAGGAAAGCGTCCTATTATTCACTTTTACAAAACTATAATTTGGCCAGTACTCACGTACAGTAATGAGTGCTGCAACCCCTACAAGAGCAAGAAGAACAGATCAGAATTTTCAAAAGGAAATTTACAAGATGGAATGTAAAAAATCTAGAGAAATGAAGGGATAAGAAGGCTGTATGAGGATCATAATGTTATCGGGTGTATCAAGAATGCTAGACTAGGCTGGCTAGGTTATATGACCAGATTTTTAAGTAACTACAATGTGTAAAAAGTGTTGGAAGGCATGCTATTAGCGCGAGGCCGAAGAACGGCCGGGAGGTCCGGGAAGACGAACAAGATGGATGGATAGCTTATTGCAATATTTCCATAAACTAAGAGCGAATAACTGGCGTAGATTGGCTTTGAATTATACAGACTGGAGGCGAATCGTTGATAATGATGTTTTTACTACAGACAGGCTATTATTATGATCAGTACTGAATTAATGTGAAATGCTTATTTCTAGGTTCTCTGTTTATAAGAATTAGGCGTAAGTAAATAAAGGGGTTTTCAGACCCAAGCCCAAAATAAACAATACGTTCATATTCCCTGTGATTTTTTGGTTTTCACAGGTATTGACCAGAAAACCCTTACACCGTCCCTTATGACTTTGTCTGTCTGTTCGGTAGAAAGTGTGGCCAAATAGTTGGATCTAGAGCAGAGCTGTTCAACCATTTTGTATTTGGGACCTACTTTTTTATATATATATTGTTACCACGATCGACCAGAACGTGTCGCCGGTCACCGGTGGTGTGGGGGTGGGCTGGAGTGCCCTTCCGGGCTAAAGGGTCCTCCCCCGGGAAAAATATTTTGAAAAGTTGCGTAACATATTTCAATTTTAAATCTGTTTCTTATGTAAAAATAACTTAATGAGCAAAACGAAATTTAAAACAAAAGATTCTCTAAGGCTGTACTTTTAGCCCGATGGTTAACCCATTGACCGCTAACCAATTTTATGCAAGATGGTTAGAAAAGGATTCTTTGTTTTTAAGTTTTGTTGGTTAGGATATGTGAAGATAATGTTTTTTTTCGGTCTATTTTTATAAATTAGTGTTTTTTTGATGTGCGATCACCGGTCTCCGTCATTGGTGGGGATGCGGTCAACTTAAGGTCCATCAAGAGACATTTGAACGTAGGCTAGCGAGAAGCTTGTTTTAATTTTTACGGATCGGGTTGCATTTATAAAATGTATTTTTAAGTACATGGAAGCGAGAGAATACTAAAGATCTACTTAAAATCACGCCGCGATCGACTGGTTGGGTAGCCCTGATCTAGAGATTTGAAATTTGACTTGCGTCTACACAATCTTTGACGCACACTTACGAAAAATACTGATACTTCAAAAAAGCATATCGCGCATAACACATAACGCCGTAAAGCACCGTAATTTGTACTTAACAAAAAAAAAAAAAAAAATCAGGTGTGGCCACCACAGGACCGACCGCCATCACAAAGTACTTGTTTAATTTATGCTACTTTATCAAAAAAATGTATCAAATAAAAGTTGTTGGTTATTGCTTTTATAGCAACTTTTGTCAAATACATTTTTTCGAAATATTTCTCTGTTGTGAAATATTAGCAAAAATCTTAAAACCGACAAGAGTAAACTCCCATTCCTAGTTAACCGACTTTTACCAAAAGTTGAACAACTCGTGCCATTGATGTCAAAAGCAGCTTAAATATGAAGTTTCATAAAAATCCTTTTAGTCGAATTTGCTCTGCATGTGTACATGGATCGACAGACAGACAGACAGACAGACATCATGCTAAAAATAGTCAAAACGTTATGTAGGGACCTCAATTCGTTGAGAGCCATCGAAATCTCGAAATGTTAAAATCGGTATGATCACAATACCTCCCTTATATATGTTGGCGGTCGGTAAAGGTGTTTGTAAATTTTTGAGAGATATCAAATAAAACTCTTGATACGTGAATTAACTAGTACATTGTTTTATCAATAAAGAAGAAAATAATCTTTTTTTTTGTTTTTGATATTTACCAGGGCCGGCTCAAGGGTACCTGGCGTTCCGATGCAAAATTAGGTTAGGCGCCCCACCCCCACATATATTTTTTGATAACTATTACAAATAGAGAAAATTAAATTTTTGTAAATATGCGTGACATTCAAAATAAAGTGTGGTGGTAATTTTTAAACAAATAAAACTTTTAATGCAATGACATTGGCATTGCTTGGTAAGCTATAAAATTTAAATAATTTGTCCAATTTTGAATTTTTTTATTCGTGAGTTTCTCATATAAGATATGCATGACCAAAATTATTGACTAAAAATCTTAAGATCAATGAATTTTATTTAAAGATCATTAATAGCTTAAAAGGTTGTGACTACCTTTTAATTCTCCTCTTTTAACCCAGCAACGTGCATACGCGCAAACCCAAAATATTACGAGCATATCTTATAGCGTTACGAAGACAGAATGAAACTTTTTTTTACCATATTTTTGTTGCTAAAACAAAGAGGTATTATCGACTTTATTTTGATTTCTAATATCGTAGTAAATTTAATTTTCCATTTGTTTACTAATATCTCATTTTTGTAGCATTTTAGATATTTATTTTTTCGCTAAATTTCCTTGCATGGGGCCCCTTTTACTAGAAGTCTGAAGTGCCACCCAGTAAAAAAAGTAGTTTATTCTAAATCTCCTTTCATGACCCCCCTTTTGCTAGAAGCCTGAAGTGCCACCCAGTAAAAAAAGTAGTTTATTCTAAATCTCCTTTCATGACCCCCCTTTTGCTAGAAGCCTGAAGTGCCACCCAGTAAAAAAAGGTAGTTTTTTCTAAATTTCCTTTCATGACCCCCCTTTTGCTAGAAGCCTGAAGTGCCGCCCAGTAAATAAAAGTAGTTTTTGCTAGATTTAATTAAAGGTCACAATACTTATTACAATACTTATTATATTACAAAAATGAATATTATTTTAATTAAATCTATTTTAATATTGTAATAGGCTATACAGAAAATGTATAGCCTATTACAATAGGCTTCGACTTGCGCCCCTTGATCGTGGCGCCCCGATGCGGCGCATCACCTGCATACCGTCTTGAGCCGCCCCTGATATTTACATCGATATCCTACAGAAAAGATGTCAAACTCATTTGGGTCGTAGGCCATTTTTCATACAAGGAATAAGCAGAGGCGAAACTTTTTCATAAACATAAAAGTGATAAATATTTTAGTTTTATTTCTATTTAAGTTCAACATTTATTATTATTTTTTTTTATTGAGATTTGACAAACAAAATGTTGCGGGCTGTGTGTTCGCAAGTCGCCGGTTTACTCTCCCGGTCTTAGGTTAAGTAACATACATCACTGCTGGCATTAGGATTTTAACTTTTCTTTGCTTGGTTCTAAACTAAATGTAAACATTAAGTTTCATATATGTATTTAATTTTTGTACTAAAAACCATTTAATGAAAAAATTAATGTTTAATTAAAATACCAATAATTATCATTTTTCAACGTAAAAATATACGGCCCTCAAACATATAATTGAAAACCTGGAAAAGTGGCCCGTTGCTCAATTTTGCGATAAAAATTTAGTATTAAAATGTTGAGGTCCTAGCTGTGTTATAGTATTTTCGAAACTAGAAAATTGTTTTTATAATTTATAATGAGCAGAAGTGTTATTTTTTGTTATTAAACACAAAATATTTAGTTTTCGTAGTTTATAACTGAAAATATGCATTAAATTGTGTTCTTATAAATCTTTTTTTATTATTAACAATAACATAAAATGGACACATTGATTATACACTACGGATTGATTATATTATGTAGTGTATAATCAATGATAGAAATTTCTTCTTGATTCTTAATGCACGCCAATGATTAGTTCGTCCTCGAACCTCGGAAGCTTTCCCAGTCAGTAGCCCGCTTGCCCCAAGATGGCGTAAGTTGGCGTTCATCTAGAAGTTCGTCAAATTCAGCAGGAACAGGAGAGTATTCGTCATATTGTGGTTCGTTATCGGAGTTGAGAGCCCATTCATCATCATTAGACCAGCCTCGCTTTCCCCATCCACCCTGAAACAACAAATAATATTAATAAACAGTTGTAACTAACATCACTGAAAAGTATAGCGGGTGGTATAATTGAATAAATACATGCGCAATGTGAGGCAACCAAACTTTCGAACGTGTAGCGCGGATAGTATAACTTTTACATAAAGGAGAAATGTTGGTATGGTCTTGTTGCAATATAATATTTATGAATTTAATGTTACAGTATAATTCAATAGCTGGTATTTGTTAACTGTTCGGCTTGTATTAAAATAACCTTTTTTATATAATTCAGAATTCAGTTCTTATGTTGTAAAATATTCAATCCTACGTATTAGGTGTGTAAAATTTCTAAATCTTCCTTTTAATGCTCTGGTGCAATTAATTATTCAGATAAAGTCCCGCTTTTTCGAGTTTTTGACCTCTTCTTATACGTTTTAATAGTATAATACCTAATTTTGTTGGTTGAAAAACATCATAACATTATATTTCTTAAAACTGTAAAGATGTTTTAGCAGAATCTTTGGCGGAAATTATGCAGCAATCATTTAGTACAGGTACCCAGCCAATTTCCTGGAGAGCAATTTATGTCAGCCCTATTTATGCCCCTACGATGGAGTGGCAGAGGGGGACAAATTACCTGGACGCCGGCATTCAGGAGGCGCCAAAAATAAGAACGATCTTTTTCCCTCACATAAAAAAATATATATATACTCTGAAATACTTTTAAAAATAAAAATCAACGTTGCTTCTTATAAAGCGCTAATGTATGTTGAACTAAGTAAACAATTAATAATAAAATTAACGGCATTTGGAAAAGATATAAGCAGTTCATACAATTTTTTGAAAGATTGGATTCGTAAACATAAAAATTATTTGTTTAATAATAATTATTTGGACGATTGTTTTTACTGGACCACAGGAATCATCTACAACCGTTGCTGGTGGACTAAAAGAAGTCGATTTATCTTTTGGATGTTGATAGTTTATTTAATACAGAAGATTCTGAATATTACGTAAACTTGGGGAAAAATGTGAAATATTGGGCGATTTCTACAATTCAGATATAGACAGCAACGAATTATTTCAAGAAATTTGCGATCGTACAATGCTCTTACATTCGCGTGAGGAAATGCCACATACTCCAATGCATTTATCCTAACATTTATAATTTCATACGGAGACGACGTATTTCCAAACTTGAGAACATCCTTGCAAATTTTGCATCCTTTTAACCATTTCAGTGTCGATTGCCAGTTGCGAAAGATCTTTTAGTAAATTAAAATTAATTTTAACCTATTTACGTGCATCTATGTGCCAATCACGGCTCAACGACTTAGCACTTCTCAGCGTGGAAAGGTAAACATTCGAAAAAATTTATTTTAATGAAGTGATAGATACATTCGCAAGTATGAAGGCAAGGAAAATCAATTTATAATCGAAAACATTGTTTCGTGTTATATAAACTATTTTACCTATGTTATTTTATAAATTGTGTATAGTTTATGTATGTATTTTGACAAGTAATAAACTCATGTTAGTAAAATCCAGTTTTTTTTCTTTTTTTTTTTAAATATCAAAGTGAGCGGTGATTTTCAGTTAGGGGCGCTGATTTACCTGGTTGTCCCCGGGCGCAGGAATACCACGCTACGCCACTGAATTTAGAGCATTACGGAGTTTGGGATAAATTGCTAAAATTTATTGATTGTTTTCTTTCTGAATTTTATTTTCAAGTACGTGTGGGCAACTAATTTTCTCGTTCGGTATCAGTGGAAAGTGGAGTACCTCAGGATTCTGTTCTAGAGCCATTATTGTTCCTTCTGTACGTGGCCAATCTCAATGGCTGTATTTCATCTGACGTACTATTGTCTGCGGATGATTGTAACATTTTTAACAATCCTCTTACTGATGCTACAACCATACAAAATGACTAAGATAATATTGCCGGGTGGTCAGCAAAGTGTTTGGACTCTAGATACTTTATATTTTTGTATTTATCATGTTGCTATTTTTATATATTTATTAGGGATATTAAATAGCTGAACAGAAAAATACAAATATTTATTAACCGTCCACAGGTGCAGGAAATGTGTGGCAGCCTTGTGTTTTATAAAAATAAAATTACTATTTAACCCACCAACAGAAATAGAATTTTTCAAGGTTCCTTCGTACATAAAGTTCAGTTTTTTAAAGAGGTCTGTTCAATGACAAATGAAAGAATAAACAATCAACTTATTTATATATTTCTTTTCATTCATGCTTGCAAGACAAGTGCGAGATTGGAGTAAAAACTGATTTGTACTAATTTTATGAACAATTAATATTTTGGTTATATTTGGTGCAACTTTTTGTATAATATTTTTGTTTGTCACTTTTGGTTTTTGTCTTTTCAATTTGGTCATGAATTGGTTAATTAAGTAATGATGTGTCGACCAGAGCTGGAAATATTTGAAATAAACAATTTGAAAAATTATTTCAAATACTTTGTGGTATTTGAAATATTGTATTTGAAATACTTCAAAAAATACTCTTGCTATTAGGATTTGTAAATACTTTTTTTCTTATATACGAGGGTTACCTTTTATGTTTCTACAAACGACCACTAGATGGCAATACTGAAATGTGTCATTACTATATTCATAAAATTTGACATTTGTTATTGTGAAATCAGTGGCAGCTTATAAATTGACCGAGTAGTTTGTTGACAGTGAGCGTTAATAAAAAGTTTGTGATAAAATGGATATTACTCGTGAAGGTTTTCGTTGGATGATTTTTTACGATTTGCTAACTCAACAACAATGCATAGATTCGCTTCGTTCAACTTTTGGTCATGAAGCATCATCAGAAAAGACTGTTTACAATTAGTTTGCAGTATTTCGTCGTGGTCGTGCATCCGTCAATGATGAATCTCGTGAAGGTCGACCAAAATCGGTTGTGATTCAAAAAAACATCGATGCTGTACGCAAAATGATTGAAGAAGATCAGCATGTGGCTTACCGTGAGATAAAGGCGTCCTTTGACATACCGCAGGCTGCAATTCATTCGATTTTGCTGATTAGTGTAAGGGAATGGTAACAAAATTCAACCTAGGCACTGCAAAATCCGTATACAACATCGTTACAGGTCACGAGCCTGAAACTAAGCACCAGTCCACTGTTTGGGTTTTTCAAGATGAACCGAAACCCACAAAAGTTGTTTGTTCACGAACCACTTACAAGAAAATGATCGCTTGTTTCTTCGGTTGTACTGGACATGTCGCAACCATTCCTTTAGAGCAGCGTTTTCCAACCGGTGGAAAATAATATTGTAATGGCGGAGTTTTAAATCGCTTAATTAAACTTGTGCATATTACTATTGAGTTTATAAGTAAGTATACTTAGGTAGTGATACTACCTATCGTACGGTTGTCAAGAGATAGTTAGTGCTCTGCGAAAAAGGCTATCGGCAAAGCGCCCCTCCATGTAGCCAACGCCGCAGTATTGCTTTTTACGTTAGATATATTTTCACGATTATCGTTCAAGAAGATGTACTATTTGCAAAACCTTTGAAAACCTATACAACTGGAGAAGCAATTTTCGATATGATCAATGTTTATTTTGGATTGAACTGGTCTTACTGTGTGGGTATGTGTACAGATGGTGCAAAATCAACGACAGGAAAATTTTCTGGTTTTGTGGCACGTGTAAAGAAGATCAACGAGAAAATTAAATGGACTCATTGCTGTATTCATAGACAAGTATTGGCATGTAAGCGTATTCCTGCAGAGTTATCTACTACTTTAAGCGATGCTGCAAAAATTGTAAATTTTATAAAATCGCGTGCTACTAATTGCCATCTATTCCATGCGCTTTGTGAGGACTTTGGAAGTCTTCACGTTTCTTTACTACTTCACACAGAAGTTAGATGGCTTTCCCGTGGCAAAGTTTTGACATGCTTGTTTGAATTGAAGTCTGAAGTTCAAGCAATTTTTACTGATCATCCGTTTCATTTGTCCTCTTGGATATTCGATACTCTTTGGCTACAGAAGCTGGCATACTTAGCTGACATCTTTTGTAAATTAGATGAATTAAATCTGTCATTACAAGGCGCGGGTGTCACCATTTTCAGTGTGCATAATAGAATTGCACATGTGAGAAAGGATTTTCAACATATACTTATCTGAAAGATAAATACAGAAACAGTTTAAATGCAGAACCTGATCTAAGACTGAAATTGTCGGATATTGAGCCAAACTTTGAACTGCTTTGTTCCATCAAACAGCCACAAATATCTCATTAAGAGTTTTTTCAAATTTAATGTATGCTTAATTAAGAACCAGTCGGTTTGTTGAATTGATTTTGTATTAATTTTTTATAGCTATCATTTAATTAAGTCTTATTAATGTTTGTACTTATGATTGTTTTATGATTATGTTTTCGTTCCTTGTTATGAACTACTCACGACTCAAACTAACGTTGGCGGAGCTGCGTACGACAGTTGATGGCCGACGAGAAGCGTATATGGCAGAAGTTTTTTCTTAATATTTATCTGTTCAAATAATATTTCGGCAAAAAAGCACTGTATTTAAGTCACTATATTTAAAAATACGTCTTAATTCACATACTGCAGCACAGCACACTATAAATATTATACAAATATACGCTTCTGTTTAATTTACCAAGCCGCCACCGGATGTCTCACTGTTATTTGGAGTCGCGAATTGTGCAATATGGAACATAAATGTTCTACCACATTTTATTGTTTTTTTTTACCTGTCATTAACGACTACATAGGGCAGTGTTTCCCAATTGGCGTGCCGTGAAATTTTACAATTTTCCATTTAAACCTATTATATATTCAAGAACTCATAGCTGTGTCGCAAAAAAATGTGGGTTCTAAAATGTCGACATAGGGGGTTCGCCAAATTTGTTCGGATTTTATAAGGGGTTCGCGAGAAGAAAAATGCAAGCTCCCACACAGCACGTCAAACAATTCGTGATTTGAAGGAGAAAAACATCGAATTAATGTCTCATTGCCCGTATTCACTTGATTTATACCCTAACGACTTTTTTTGTTCCCCAATGTCAAACAAAAAAATGTGTAGACAGCGATTTTCATCGCCTCAACAAGTTGGGGAACCCTTCGAAAACCATGTTTTTGAAATACCAACTTCAGAGTGGAAAAAATGTTTCGAGAATTGGTTTAAACGCATTCAAAAGTGTATAAATCTTAAAGGCGAATATTTTGGAAAGCAAATATTTCCGTAGTATTTCAACTGCTTTCCTAGTATTTCAAATCTTCCCAAGTGTTTCAAATCTCTTCTAGTATTTCAAATCTTCTCTAGTATTTTAAATATTTCTCTAGTATTTCAAATCTCCCCTAGTATTTCCAATCTCCCCTAATATTTCAAATCTTTCCTAGTATTTCTAATATTTCTCTAGTATTTAAAATATTTTCTTATATTTCAGATAATTTTGTCACAGTTTGGACTGTCATGGGACTCAAAGTATGAATGTAATTTAGGAATCACGAATGATAATATTTTAATGACTGTAAAGGAATAGTAGTTGTTGGACACAAAGAAATTTATTTCACCCACGTGAAAACTTGACTATTTAATTCCACACATAATTTATCAGAACTGCAGAACTTTTTCTTTGTTCTGAAGAAAACTTTTTATATTTTTCTTCTTATTTATTTTATATATTGTTTAAAATATATTTACAATCATTATAACCCTTTTTTTTCGTGCCTGATTATGTATGTTAAAATATTTCTCCTTTTTTTCGATATTTAAAATATTTCAAATACAATTAAAGTATTTAAAATACATTATTTCAATACTTTTTAAAAGTTTTCGATATTTTCAATTAATTTTTGTCAGTCATGACTAATAGTATTTGTTATTTCAAATACTTTGATCGGTATTTGATATTTGGTATTTGAAATACTTTTATTGAGTATTTGGCACAGCTCTGCTGTCGATATACACGTCATTTCGCATATTTTGTATATCGACATGACGTAAAGCGAGGATCTTATGTATAGGAAGAATTATCCATTATGAATGGAAGAAAACAAATTGACCAAAAGCAAAGTTAGATTTCAATTTTATTAGAGTAAACAAATAAAAGCATACCATCAAAACTGTCTGGCTTATATGAGGCAAATCAATATAACTTTCACTACTTTTATTATGTCCATCTCTTATATCATTTTGTAGTATATTGAATCTAATTCCACTTACATTTCACACGTCATTGCTTCTTTTCCTCCATCAACCATTTAATGATGGCCAAGTGTTTGACATATAACAAAATGTGCGACTGTTTCGTGTCAATAAAACGAAATATTGTATACAGACTTGAAACATGTGGTCTGACTCGAACGTTTATTTAAGAGTCCACAAAAACCGAAAAAAGTTACGAGTGTGTTTATTAGTTATTAAATTTATAGTTTTGGAGAAATATTTGAGTAAAATTTTTAGGAAATGGAAAATTCTTTAGTATTTTTGATGATAAAGTATAAAATGAAATGGATTTATTACGCTATATGAAAATTTATGATTTGGAATAAATTTGTTTTATAAAGTTACTAGAATGTTTGAATTATGTATCAGTTTAAAGCACCTGTTGATTATATTGAAACGATGAAGTTTATACTCGTGCATTTTCTGTTTTACGACGGAAGCTTTAAAATGTTCTATGAAAAATAGATATATAAGATGAATTATTAAAAAGATTAAAAAGAGTATTTTAAATTCTAAGATGTACTTCGTGAGTCGTTTTCATGAATTCTTTGTGTTATCGACTAAATCCTTTTATGCACGACATTTCTATCTTTTTCTATTCACTGAGCTCTTCAGAAACATATAAGTTTCTGTCAAACTATTCTTATTCTTCTTCTTGGCTAGTGTCAGTAGAGTTCATTTTTTGTCTCGCTTACATAAGCACTCCATCTTTATCTGTTAAGTTTCACCCGTTAGTCTCCATGTTTTCGCAGGTCTTCCCACTGGTTAACGCAATAGCACCTACAGGCGAATAATTAACGGGGAAGAATTTGGGGTAGATTCTACTATAATGCTAGTTGAGGGCGGCCTTCCTTCCTAAATTATGTATATAATTTTGTCCTTTTTGATCCTTATCAGGTGTTCAACACACTATACTTCGCTCTGAGTACAGTTCTCAGATATTTTCACTAGACAATCTTCTTCATTTTCAATTAAGTTGAAAGTAACCAAATATTCTCCGTAATATTTTGTGTTTACGAATTGAGAGGTATATCTTGATCTCTCAACGTTTCAAGTACATAGCGTACTATAGTATTCGATGATACTATTAATTTGTAAGTTGGTTGTCTTTTCGTGATAGCTGACAATGTGATACTTGATTTTTCATTACTGATGTTGAAGTCTTTTTTTTGCAGATAACCCTGGTGTAATGGTTAATATACTGGCGTGTTGACAGTTAGACCAGGGTGGCTCGGGTTCGAATCTCGGTTATGGCATGGAAGTTTGAATTTGTATTTAGTATTAAGGTTTAAAAATCTATAATTAAAAAAAAACATGTATTCTGGTTAATGGCCATATTTGCTAAGACCAAATAAATAAATTTAAAAAAAAGTTGAGTTTGTATACTACGTCTACAACGTTACTTGAAATTAGTTCCCATAACTCGTACAATTTTTTTGTTAGATAGTCGATTTTTTATAAAAAGAACATGATATCACCGAGCAATTCAAAGACAATCATATACCGGGTGATCATTATTGATCGTCTTGGCCGCCCCATTGCTAATATATTTTTGTCCACTTACCAATGATAGAGAACTATATTAAACTCATAGAAGTGCATGATATAGACATATGTAATATTATTCAATATAACTACATATCTGATAACAAACATAGGATCAAAATTTTCTATATAATTGTTGAAAAATACAGAAGCAGAAATTTAAATACTGATGATGTTAAACAATTGATAACTGCAGATAAAAGAGAGAAATTTGCCGTACATCACTTATGCATAACTTTCAAAGTTCATTTCTTGGAATAAAATTTTATACTAGCAGTCCTAGTATAAAATTATTACTACGTGGCGATTACTCAATACTGATCACCCAGTATATAGTATTCACCCAAATAAACGGATGTTGAGTGGGTACTTAAATATGCCGTAAATGTACTTATGTAGCGTTACTATCCATACGTTAAAATTTGTCTAAATACCATGTTCATATTTGCATGTTATATAAAGTAATACGTGGGAAAAGAGTGATCGTTTGAAAATAGCTCTGTTCGTAGAACCATTTCTAATGTTTTATTATCGTCAGATGCAAGTGTTATTTTAACGCACCTCTACGAACTCTCCGCTTGCGTCTGATGGCGATAAATCGTTAGAAATGACTCTACGCATAGACCTATTATGTAATCGAGGATGCTTGAATTGGTTCCACAATAAAAGGGGCAAGATTTTCGTTTTCATCACACGGGTCAAATGCGTTCAGATCGTTTTCATTTTTATTAAGATCAGATAATTTTATTTGTAAATGTGACCAATTCTTTATTTTAGTGTCTTAATGTTAATGCATTGACTACAAAGAATAGATGTCGTATAAAAAATCGAAACTTCCATTATCTTCGGAAGTTCGAAGAACATAATATTTGCTGGTAAAAAAATGACAGTTTTTTGTTGTAAGTTTTTTGTTGCAAGTTATTTTTTTCCTTGAATTTTCAAAACGATTGATTTTCATTGTCGAACCAAAAATCAAATTATTTATTTATGCATTAGAACAGAACTTATTGCCGCCCCTAAACGTTGCACCCCCGGCACTGATAGTGCTGGCAAAACGTGCATAATGAAAAAAGATCAATATCGATTTTAAAATGACATAATTCTCAATATATTTTTATAGTTGTGTGGGTTTTTGGGAAGACACCATGTTCGTTTTTATCCGAATCTATTGTTAACGCACTTTCTCTTTGTGTTCTTTATGTTCAGCTTATTGTGTGCCCTATTTAAATAAATTTTAAGAGACAATTTAGTGCTTTTATTGTGTTCTTGCCTTAAACGACTTTACTCTTGTAGGGAACTTATAAGGATTCGCACAATTAATTTGATTGATTTTTTCTGATATACTGAATATTTAAAGAGAATATACGGAAAGAAAAACATTTAACAAAGTTCTAAAAAAACAATTAACTGATATTTTGCGAAAAATGTTAAGTGATAATATTACAGTTTTTCAGGTTCTATATCATGTAAGATCCCAAATTACAGGACATATATTAAAAATTGCCCCACATATCCCGCGGTTAAAAAAATAAATATCAATAATTAAGATTATGATAGTGGAAGGGTAGTAACAGAAGAACTCAAACGGCTCAAATTAAGCCTAAAAGTATTGTGAACTAAATTCTGTAATTCATAAAACGAGAACCTACTTATGCAATTATTTCGGCGCAGTTGCTCGTCTACTGAATTATTCTTTTGTTGTTTGTTCCTTTTTCGTACTTACTATTTCATCATATCTCTTGCACCTTTGTCGTCTAGTCCAGTGTTTCTCAATCTTTTCTGGCATGAGACCCCCCGAAATAATGAAAATATTGTCTGCGGCCTCCCTATATATACAGTGTGATCATTAAATCTTGAGCGTTACAATACGGTAAACCATGGGTTTTAAGATATGAAAACTGTATTCTAATTTACAGATGAAAATACCAATTTAACAAGAACCAATCAGATTACTTCGTTAGCCGGAATTCACCCGAGGAACAACGAAATTCTAGTGCTAACTCAATATTTGTTATCAACTCAATGGTATGCAGAGAAAAACAGTGTTCATTTAATAATTAATTCGTATAAGGTAATAAAAATAGAATGTATGCTTATGTGTACATGTCCTTGGAAATAAGTTTGATAACTAAATGTTTCTGTCAAGTATTGCATAACGTTCAAGAATTAACGATCACACTGTATCTATATACAAGTGAGCCATGACGTCAGCGTTTATCTTGTGCCTTGTGCCAAGCCTGTATTAGTAACTTGTGGGCCGATTAGATTTCCGTTCACTCTCAGATATATTTTTCTATTGCTTATAATTATTATATGAGACTAACAATATTTGTAATCAATTTTTTAGGTAATCCCAATGAACCCATTTTTAGGGTTTTGTAGGTATGACCAAAAAACCCTTATACCGTCATTTTGTCGTCTGTCTGTCTGTCTGTCTGTCTGTCTGTCTGTCTGTTCGGTAAAAATTGTAGCCAAACGGCTAAACCTAGAGAGTTGAAATTTGGCATGCTTGTACAACATTTTGACCCGCACATAGGAAAAATACTAAAACATCTAAAAAACATATCCCCCTAAAAATATAAACAAATATGTGCTTGTCGAAAAAAAAAAATTTTTTTAAAATTCTGTTTAGGGTATCAAATGAAAGCTCTTAGTACGTGGATTAACGATCAAAATTTTATTTTTGCAAAATAAATTATTGTGACGCGATTTTTCCCAAAATTGTGCAAAAAAATTTTTGTCCCACACATGTTGCATTTAATTTTTAAAAGCATAAATTTAAAAACCAGTGGGAAGTGTTGAAATTACAATTTAATTCTGTTTGATGTATACGAAATTAGAGGGCGGGGCTAATGATTTAAGCAACCAATAGAAGCCATAGGCGGAATTTTCAAATGAACCTTGCTATGTAAAAAAAATACTGCACATATTTAGAAACTTAAATAATGGTATTAGGCATTCGAATTAAAATTCATAAAAAAATATTTTGACATAAAATTTGTTTTGGCATCCCAAATAATCATCATTCAGTTATTAAATACCTGCAAAACCCTGAAATGTGTGAAAATTCACACTTCACATAAATTTTTTGAGATAGAATATTTAACTGTACACTATCATACGCCCCTTCTATATCCAATAATAGAGCCAAAATAGTTTTGTTGTTAGAATATGCCAGTTGTATATCCGTCACTAGTGTTACTACACTATCCATTCAAGATCTGTTTTTTCTAAAACCGTATTGCGATTTTGGGATTAATGAGTATGTTTCCAACCACCATTCGAGTCTTTGTTTTATTAGACGTTCATATGTTCTCATTACACACGATGAGAGACTGGTCTATATGATTTGTATGATTTTGCGGGCTTCTTTGCTTTCAAAAATGGTACAACTATATAATTTTTCCAATCTTCTATAACGTACTTATTCTCCCATACATTGTTATATATTCTTAAAAGTTGTTGTAACATACTATCAGGCAGGTGCGATATCATACTGTAGTGTATATTGTCCATGCCTGGTGATGTATTATTATTGTTTTTTATAGCCATTCTTAGTTCCGACATGGAGAAGCTTTTGGTAAGAAAATGTTCATTTTCTTCGGTTGTATCTATTTCTATATTATTTGTTACTAACGGAGGAGCTAAATGATCAAGGAGTTTCTCTATCCAATCACCCTCTTCTAAGTTTTTGAATGATTTTGATACATTTTTAATTTTATTTATTTTTGTCCACAGATGTTTTTGTGGTGTGCTTTTGTTTATACTGGAACAATAGTTTTTCCAGCTATTAAATTTAGCTTCCTTAGTATTTTTTTTTTTTTTTTAATGGGTTATAAATTCTTATATTTTATGAAAAGTTCTATAGTTGGTACCTATCTATATTCTTTCATAGCGTTTCTTCTATTTTCTATGGCTATATTACAATTTGAATTCCACCAAGCTTTGCAATATTTACTATTATATTTTTTCTTGTTATCATATTTGGGTATTGATTCATCCGCTGCTGAGCTAATTGTTTCGATGAAAGTCTCATAATTTGTAGATCCGCTGTTCTCTATTTTAATAAAAGTTTCATGGAATACATCCCAGTTTGCCTTTTTAAAGTTCCACTTTCTATTAATTGTTACTCCCCCCCCCCCCCGATTAAGAAACGCTGGTCTAGTCAATTGTGCTTCACTATCGCTTGCTCGATTGTCCCTTGCTCTTTTATCTCATTTACTCTTTTGTAGCGGCAGCGAAAGGCAGGGGCGAGAGAGGCACAGGCCCAGGGTGCCACGCTGTTAGGGTCGCCAAAAGTCAAATATACACATTCTCAGTAGCGTATCCAGAAATTTATGAAGGGGGGGCGGGGGTTGCAAAAGATGATTTTGTTTTTTTGACTTATTTTTGTTTGGAAACAAATATATTTTTTTTTATTTCTATATCAATATATGTACGTATTAGCTGCCCCGCCCGGTTTCGCTCGGGGATAGTTCGTTATTATTGACCTACATTTTTTGGGAACTTACAACATACTTACTCGTAATTAACTAAGTAGCTGATAGGATAGAAGATAATACTGTAAACAAGTGTAAGGCCAGGATTAAACTTAATAGTAGTACTTTACAAAGAGCTTCTTTGAAAACTATATTTTTAGTTGTATTATTAGGCACTAGCAGGACGTTGGTTGACACTCGACGCGCTCTATAGAATTGCCCTTTCGAGACGCATAGACTCCGCAAAACAATGCCATCTTCAGGGGGTAACACTGCGACTTCTGAATAGTGCATGAATCGTGTACCTTCTTTGCCACTGACAAAATGTATGTTGTCGCTGATAATTTCAAGAAAATGCTTTAAATATGAACGGAAAACATGAATTTCATTCCACCCGCGCGCAAATTTCATTATAACTTTGAAACTACTGAAAAAACTTTAGTAAAATACAGCTGAAAACCTGACCAGATGATATATGTAGCTATAGACAGAAAAAAGAAAAGTGGAATTCGGAAATAAGATTTCTTTATTTTTGTTGATATTGTTATCCTTGAACAATTGGGGGAAGGGGGGGGGGGGATTGCACATGGTTTCAATCCCTTTCTTCGGTACGCCACTGCACATTTTATTAAAAGGGCGCAGTTTGGCTGTTTTTGCCCCGGGTGCCAAAAGGGCTTGCGCCGGCTCTGCTCTTTTGTTGTGGATCAATTGTTGATTGCTGTTTCGTGGTATAATCATCCAGATAGTTGACGACGAACTCAAAACCGGGACCGTTCTAGTAAAATAGGGTTTCATTAAGTATCATAGACCTATTAAAATCTTTGTTTATACAGATCTTAAAATTCCAATTTTATCACAAAAGATGAATCAAAAGGACATGTTGATGTTTTTGAAAAAGCTGACAGCAAAAGAATAATTTTCCGTTCTATAAAAATCAATTAAATATTGTTTGTGTGAAATACTGAGTGTTTGATATGTGGCGAGAAGTAGGAAGGGAACTTAAACAGTTGGAGAGAACACTCTAAATTAATATACCGAACTTTCAAGTGGTTTTTTATCAACTCAACTACTTATTATGAAGGTTACAAAAATAATATCGTCAAAATTGATAAAAATTTAATAAAACACATATATGAATTTTCTATATTTTTCGAAAAAGTAATGTGATCAAATATTTCTGTTGAATTATTCTGGTTCACATCAAAATGCATTTTTAGGAATTATTTCAGAGTTTTAGACAAACTTTTTTAGGAAATAGGGTGGTGAACGCATAATACAAATACCAGATTCATATGTACCTCCGTTGATATGCCTGCTTAAGTCATTAGTAAGCCTCCACCATGACCGACTCGTGGTGTGAAGTGCATTCCGAAAAGCGCTCTCCTGTACGTTTATACATTCATTCTCTTCCGCCCAGCGAATTTAGGCAAAACTTAGACTGTCAGTGCTCCTTTGCTTGTTAGTCCATAAGAAATGATATCGGGCAAATCTCAACCTAGCAACTTGGTGATGAGTGAGCAGTTTTGATCCATGATCTGGTTTGTATTCCTTTAAACCCACTTCTTTCAACCTTCTGTGAACTATCCATATACCTATATTTGTACCACTTGCCTCATAATTTGTGAGCTGTATTGCAGTTTGACAGTTCCGCAGAGTATGCATGTAAATAAAACGGTCCTTTTTTATGGTTGTTTTTCTTTTTTTACCAGATCCTGATTCACGTGCATTCCTTCCAATTAGTTTGAATCGATTTAAAGCTTTTTGTAAGGAAGATAAGCTTATGCCAATTGTCTTTGCGCCGTAATGTATGCTTCGACCGTCCTGAACAAGAGTCAAGATTTTAACAGAATTTTCTGCACTTAATGGCATAATTAACAAATAAAGAAGTAATAAAGTTTAGAATAATACTAGGTCAACTCTTTCAAAACCAAGAAATTTAAAATTAAACAAAGTATTAACCTACTCGCAACAAACATTATTAATCCTAATTGTATGCACTTTTTGGCAGGTTTGTGTACTTATCAAAAGGTATCAGACTACTATAGAAGCTTTCCAAGTTGCTGTAAAGAGTAATGGATTTACTCCGAATAGTTCATTAGTGTTCCTAGTTAAAATATTCCAGGCTCCCAAACTACGCCAGAACTACCTTCCCTTTTCTCCTGAAGTACCTACCTAAATTTTAGAACATCGAGTTCGATTGGAGTGGGGGTAAACGGTTAATTTCAAATCTCATTCAGATCTTGCCTGTCTGGATTCGGAGTAGTTCCAAGTGTAATAATTTCAGAACAGTTTAGAGTAGAACAGTTCAGAGTAGTTCGGAGTGTTTCACATCTAACTGGAAAGTACCTTATGACATACGTAACATACGTAATTGTACCTTTTATGTAAACATATTAAGAAAAAAATAAGTGACCCGCTTTTTTTAAACTTGAGTGCAAAAATAAATCTGTAAACATTTCGATTGGTTTATCTTATACCACTTCCGCTGCAAACTTTTTAAACTTTAAAAGTTGTTGACCGCAGCACATTGAAGTTTTAACTGGTCTGTTCTGTGTGTATATTTAGCAATTGATTATAATTTATTGTCGTACCTGAAATTTTTGCCACGTCCTCTTGTCACTCCATGGATAAGAGTCAGATCCTCGCTTGCCCCAGCCTCCGCGCATATTGTGCCATGCTCGCTTTCCCCAGCCTCCATTCATCTGGCCCCACGCTCTCTTCACCATTGGCAACTGCATCCCACCGTCCATTTGCATCTGAAACAACACCATTCAACATCTTAATACACATTATCCAAATAATATCAAACACAAATTAAACACTAGCAAACAGTTTCTATAAAAATGAAACTAATAACTAAGGTATACATTAAGTGCCATGAAGGTGTCAATATCAGTCCTAGGTCCAGGGATTATGACACTTCGACATTGTGAAATACAACTGTTAGATTAAAAACTGTTTTCAGTGTTGTGGCATGTAGAATTTATTTACGTAGTGCTTGTCATGATAACTGAATACAGCATTATGTTATCATGGAAGTATAAAGTAAAGGACGTCGCAAGGAAGCTATTCAGATGACACCACCTCCTCAAACGTTCCCTGATGGGCAATGCTCGCCATGTAGGCAGGTTCAAAACGAATCCCATTCAGCACGGGGCGGATGGAAGATTTCCTCCAGTTCTCACGACAATTCCATTAAATGCTAATATTGTAATTAATATCATAAAATTTATATTTAGAACTATTATTATTATTTCTATAAGTTATATTCTTATTTTAAACTAAGAATGTCCATTTAATATATATATATAAATTATGCATCCGACGTTGCAGTTTTGGGTAATATGCACAATATATAAAATATATAAATAAATTAACAGCAAACCACAATATTAATAATAATAGGTTCCCATTGTCTAAGTAGCGTACAGGGCAAAGGAGGTATGTTCTTTGTTTCTACACATCCAGTACTGTTTGAAAGTTTATCTGACCACTTGGGTTATAGTACCGATTCAACAGGCACCCCCCCCCCCCCCTTCCGCAATATTTTTTTTGATCCCTACTAGGGATTGTCTAAGAGGATTTCGAGATAAAAGTATCGTAAGTGTCATTTAGGGGTTCGATTAGCCTATAAATTACGTGCCCCCCAGGTTGTGGTCGTATCGGGGAAATAATTACGCCACTTATTTTCTCGTGGTTCTAAAACGCTCGTAATTATAATAATAATAATAAATTATTAATGTAACATTATAATTTTTATTGTAACATTATCATTATTATTTTTTTTCAAATATTCATAATTGGAAACAATGATCAGAGTAAAAGTTTCTTGTTTCAAAATTTGTTCTCAAAATATGCAATAACATATAGATATTCGTATTAAAAATTTTGCAACCTCGTAATATTTCTTATATTCTGTAATTATCTACCTCTCGTTTGCTAAGTATGATAATTGGTTTTACGTACCAAATTTTAAAAAAATTCAAATAATACGTTAATATTGTTTGGATATGACTGTTTGTAGTAGAGAACATGTAGTAGAAAAAAAAAAAAAAAGGTACACTTGATGGCAATGAAATCCCATTTGGTGCGATTGTTATTTACGAAAATTAAACCATTTTGTAAATTATTGTACCAAAATATAATAATCAGGGCTGTAGTGGAAGGTATACGGTGATATACGGCGTATACCTATTGCTTTATTTCAAATGAATAGCGTATACCTTATGTTTTTGGGAAGTTCTGTATTGATTACTCATCCCCCAAGTGACAGTTCTGCCGGCCGTATATCCTCTGATTTTTTAGATGTATATACAATATAATGAACAAAATGGACAGGATGGGTAGGAAGATATGGAAAGAAGATGGAATACCCGTCGACCAGTGAGAAGACCTTGCAAGAGATGGAGAGATCAGCTAACCGAAGATCTAACAAGTATTGGTTTACAGAGTACTTGGAAAGACGTGACAATTAATAGATCAAGATGGAGGACTTATGTGAGTGAGGCCAAAAGTCAACCTGACTGATAGTGCCCAAAGAAGAAGAGATAACAATATACACTTGCTATTTTTACAGCTATAGCGTTGACAATAATCATAAGTATTTTTCACAGCGGAACAAAATAGCAACAAACGTATTTGCAGGACGTTCTAGCTACAATATGACACGTCGTACGCAAATATGCGTTGATCGTTTCTCAAAATGTCGTTGATAATTCATTTTTTTTTATTTTTTATTTATACTTCCATAAATATTTTTTTACTATTAAAAATATCCTGTTAGACAGATAAAAATTCGCCGCCAAATTTGATTATAGTTTGTTACTAATTTTATTTCAAGTTGTTAGTTTTGTATGACAAACTTCTGAGAACTGTGGTGTCAAGTAGGGTTAAGAGGTATCTCTTATACCAGCGTTTCTCAAACTTTTACTACGACGGAAAAATTCCCAAATCTTGAAATTTTGACGGAACATCTTGATTATTTTATAGTTTAGGTAGATATAAATAAAAATTAAATAAACGTGTAAATATAAGTATTAAGAAAAAAAAGAAAAACAAACTTTTATTCTCAAATGTTAATTATGTAAAACAAAACATATAAAAATAGTTTATTTTTAAATCATGTAGCGATACCATTTAACCCGGTTAACATTTCGTTCATCCGTAAGTAAAAGAGTTACAAATTACGACACATATTTTTACTCGTAGTTTTATGACTTTTGTAGGGATTAATTTTACGGCGACTGCAAAATGATGGTCTGCCTGCTTCATACAGCACGCTTGATATCGGGCTAATGCGAAATTCACCTGTGACCAATCTCATATTAATTTTAATAATTTTTCACAGAATACTTCAGTTTTCACGTAACACCAGTCTTCGGTGGATATAATTTGGGAAACGCTGCCTTATACAATCTCGTAGAAATAATATCGCTGACATTTAAAATTCCGTATCCCCAATAAACAAGATTATTTTTTAACAGAAAACCCCTTTCAGCCTAATAAAATAAAAGAGTTTTTGAAACAAAAATATTGTTGCTCGCGGGCAGGAAAAAGGTCTGAGTTTTGAACTATAGCATCCATAAATACTGAATGTACAATTTGGCATGTAACAGCAAATATTCTAAAAGAATATTATTTTGTTAATTTTGGTTAGAATACAAGAATTTTTAAAACAAATAAAGCGAGCAAAACCAATGTGGGTAGAAAGAATGTTGTAATTTAGGATAATTTTAATTATTTTTTCATGGACCTTTTTTCCGATGATCTTCATTCATCTTCCAACAACTAGGTCAGCAGTGATCAGATAAAATAAAAAAATATTTTATGAAATAATTATATGGAAAAAATAACAGAAACGCAGTAACTTAAACACAAACAGACTATAATAAACGGAATATATAACTAAGAGGATATTGTCAGACAGATCCAAAAGCTTAAAATGAAGAAATCAGTTGGTGAAGTCTCCATATAAAATGAAACTTGAATTCACGGCACAGACAATATAATAGAAAAGTTAACGGAAATCATTAACAATATATGGAAAAGTCGAAACTTTCTCGATAACTGGAAGAAAGGAGTAATCATCCCGATTTACAAAAAAGCTAGTTCACATGATACAAAGAATTATATACATAGGTATTACACCTCTGGATACTGCATACAAGATCTATGCTCTACTCTTAGAAGAAACACTAAAGGAAGTTGAATTAAATGGGATTTCACCAGAAAAGGGCGAGACACAAATGATGCGAAAAATGCATGCTGTATTTGCAGATCTACCGTCAGCATTTAACATAGCAAACAGGAAAAATCTGGTGGAAACGATAAAGAAAATGGAAATAAATGTGAACTTAAATAGTTCAGAACTTAGAACAGCATTGCAAAACTATATAAAGAAACGGAAAACTTGGTTAGAGTAGATGGGAAAGAAAGTAATATTTTTTGGACTACATGAGGCCTGATACAAGGCTGCCCACTGAGCCCAATACTATTTTCTCTACACATAGAAAATCATCATAGTAGAGGACAGACTGGAAGCATAGTGATAGGGAAAAGGTAATTTTGGTCTCTATTATACGCAGACGCAATTAAATATTATATTTTTAATTTCAAAAGAAGACATACACTTCCTTCGCCATAGATACAAAAACTACTTAATATTGCTAGCCATAATTTAGCTATGAATTAAAAAATAATTCATTTTGTCAAAAACACAAAAACTGTAATATTTTTCAAAAACACAATCTGGTTAAAAATTCCATTCGTATGTTTCTGGTTCAGATCAATCTATATTAAATAAATTAGGGTAAGAGATAAAAGTTTTTTGACAAATATTTAACGAAAATAACAGAAATAAAATGATTTTTCAAAAAAAAAAAAAAAATTGTTTGTTAATCCATGCATTAAGAGGTTTCATTTGATACCCCACTCAAAATTTAAAAAAATATATATAAATTTTTTAAATTACATGAGTATTTGTTTATATTTTTCCAGCGATGGGTAATTTTTCTACATGATGGTCAAAGAGTTGTACAAGCTTACCAGGTTTCAACTTTCTATGTTTAGCTGTTTGGCTACAATATCTACCGTACTGACAGACAGACACATGTGTGACGTTATAAGAGTTATTTAGTCATACCTACAAAAGCCTAAGTATTGAATATTTCGACTAAATGAACTGGGAGAAGAAAATAGATCACGCCTTATAAAATTACAGAAAACTCTACCGCCACATAAATCGTCACTTTACGCAATCACAAATAAAAGAATTGGACCTAGCCAACATGTGGTTTCAACAATATACAGCAGGAGTCTCCAAATTACGGCCCACGAGAGAATTCGGCCCACGGACATATTTTATAAAGTTTGCTTACATAACAACCCGCAAACGGAGTGGCCGAGCGTCTTAAGCTGTGCAGTTTAAACTGGTTATAACAGTCTGGATTATGCGGTCGGTAGTTCGATTCTCCGTTGGTGATATTATTCGGGCGAGAATAATATGTTTACATTACTCTCATTTCACAATCATTTACCCCTCATCCATGTGTAGGATCTCGCCCCCTGACATCGGTGACTAGCCTCGTTGCAGAAATAGCCCGATGTAAAATAAATAAATAAATAAATAAATAAATAAATAAATAAATAAATAAATAAATAAATAAATAAATAAATAAATAAATAAATAAATAAATAAATAAATAAATAAATAAATAAATAAATAAATAAATAAATAAATAAATAAATAAATAAATAAATAAATAAACTTACATAAAAACAGCAATTTAAAATAATCAGAAAATCGCAAAATTAAAATAACTATAACTAAATAATATCAATATTATTAATAAGCTTGTTTTTAGAATCAATCGCCAAAAGCCCAGCTGAATTCAGATTGTCCAGTTCGCCATTTATTGAAGAAATTTTGATATGACCTGCTTCCGAAAAGTTTGCAGAGCCGTGATATAGAGCTTCCTATCACACAGAACTTGTTACAACTGGTCTTTTGCGCGAAGTGTGTCTTACTGCTATCAGACTGCTTAAAAAGTAAGTATGTTTATAACTTCAGGCAACTGAACAGCTAAAGAAGAATATTCGTGATTTCTGGAATATGTTGAAGGGTAAATAAACTTACAAAATATGATTGAAGGAGCGCGGCATATCGTCGTAGCTAAAGGCGGTTATGTGATCGTATATTTTACTTATTTCTTTATAAGGGGATTGAGATTAAAAGAATATTTGAAACATAATAATATGACAATAAGTGAAATGTAATATTATGCTGGAATTTGGTCTAAATTAAGATCGCAATATGGTAAGTAATTAATTTGTTGGCGGCCGTTCGCATATTTGGCTCATCTTATTCAATTTCTAGGGTCAGCAGGGTATCAGTTGCTAGATGATGGCCGGTGTTGTGATATCATGATCTTGGGTAAAGGTCTATAATAATTATACAGTTTAGGGTTATTGGATTTCAATCGGGTTGGAATAGTTTGATTGTTTGAGATAATTAAGTCGTGTTACTTATCACATTTCTCCTTTCAGTACGCATAGTTGATCATCATTTAATTAATAGTTAGGCCGGGAGTGTCGGGTCTAAAATGTTTTATAGCTAATGACTAATTAAATATCTTAAATATTCTCCTGTTTATAAATATTAGGTTTTGTCACATCAAAAGTCACTGATAAATGAATAATATTTTAAAATCTTGATAACAATACAAATTAAGAATGACGAGTGAGGCCGATAACATTTACTAAAATTCTTTCACGATAACTATGAAATGACGTAGTAGTTGATAAATTTGCTGTGTTGCCAGTTATTTGTTTACAAATATCAAAAAAGTTAGGTTAATTTCAATCTCTTCAAAAAAGGATTAAAAATAACCATATTTCCTAGGGAATAAAGGGCCTAATGTGAATTAAGCCAATATAGTAAAAATGTCGAATATTTTAGTATTCGAATTAATTTTTTTTAATATGTTTTAACTGAATAACGAATATTCGAACATTATTGCCGGTACTAGTTGATATTCTTTAATTACTATATATGTATATATAATAAAAATGTTTCTTTTTAAATCGTCATATCGGTGGTCACAATTAATTCATGGGATGTTTCGCATTTTATTACAGTAAATGCATCTTCAGCCCTTATCATAGACGGTGAATTCTAGGTAAATATGAGATTAAAAAAAAAAAATAAATAAAAAAAAAGAATAAAAAATAAATGGAAAATTGTACGTAAAAAATATAAATATTGTCAAGAATATCAAAATATAGTAACCTACTATCAAGACGATGTTACCGTGTCAGTATTTAAAATTAAATATCACATTTCATTTTGTAGCAAACTTTTTTGTCCTCAAAATTATAAAGCATCGTATTTAAAATTTTACACCCAACCACCCAACCCAACCACTCAACCACCCGCTCACACGATCAAATGACATACATTATTTTAGTATAATATGAAAAGAAATATTGTCGCCCCTTTAAATATTTGGTTAAGTAAATGAATTTGTCTGAAATATTCAATTTAAATTTATTATTTATTTCAATTATAATTAATTGAACTGTGTACAAATAAAATAAATATAATTGATATATTTGTAAACATTGCAATTGTGTATCCTGAAATAAAAAAATTATTTCATAATGTTTCGTAATTCAAATTATTTTTGTTAACGCGTAAATTTGATAATCGAGTTAGAAAGGTTGTTATGATAATAATGAAGATATACAGCTTCACCTAAATGTTTGATTGCCATTACCGACACTAGAGTAAATATTCTCTCTCTATGTTCTCGTAATCTGCTTTGACATTATTTTCCTTAATATCTCTCTTCCTGCCTTCCAAACTTTATTGCCAATAAAATCTGCTACAGTTGAATTCAATGTAAATAAGCGTTGGTAGATTGCTGTTTTGCTGTGTGAAAGGACCTACAGAAAAAAAGTAATCAAGAAAATTCAAATTCAAAAAAATTTAAATTTGAAAATGTTTAATAATGCTTATATACATATTTCTTCTAGTTTCCCTATACTGTGTGGTAGATATAAGAAAATTTTATTGGTAAACATATAATTTAGATTCAGTTTTAACTGTTATTGTACGTCTCTTACCAACAGCAAGATGGAAATACGTTGTTTCATCGCTGCATAATTTAAAAGAAAATTCTCATATTTGTTAGGTTGAGGTTCTCCGATTTGAAATAATATGCGTATAATTGAATTATACCGAAAGATTTTAGCGGCGTTGTGATAGAGTCAGATTTTGTGATACATTTGGTTTTTCTGAATTATTATCATAGTGTCTACGTAGGCAGAATGGGCAGATTGTACGTATTACTAGACGTAGTTGGTGTGGTAAAATTTGATATGTGAGGTTATGTTTTGTCACATGTTATATTGTCAGTCAAATTTTATTCCGTTCTGATATTTAATATAGTTTTAACAGTAGCGGGAAGCAGTAAGTGTGGTTTTGATTAAAAAATAGAAAATTTTGAATATCGTATAGTCATTAAGTATCTTTAAAAAAAGTTATTAGCGCAGAAAATCCATAGCGATATGGTTAATACATTGGGTGAAGTTGCCACTTCGTATACAACCATTTGCCTTTACGTGAATGAGCTCAAGAGAGGAAGAATATCAAGGATGGTCACCGTAGTGGACAGCCGAAAACAGCCATAACACCGGAAATTGTTGACAAAATCCACCATGTCATTTTAAATGACCGGCGACTGAAGTTGTCAGAGGTAGCAGAGATATCTGGTATATCGAAGAAATTTCCTCTCTGCGAAGTACAAAATTTATTCGATGTGAACTTTCTCAGGCTGGTTTTGATATGTTTAATAAAAATCCAGTAAATTTTTTGTTTCGCCTCATGACCATGGATGAGACGTGGGTTCATTATTATACGCCAGAAGCCAAGGAACAGTCCAACAGTGGATTCATCGCGGTTACCCGACTCCAAAGAAGGCAGTAGTAATTAGGGATATGCGATACTGAGAAAGTATCGATATTTGGGTATCGATAATATCGAATAAAAATTATCGGTACCGGTATCGTTACGAAAGTATCGATAGGAAAAATGAATATGTTTTCTATAAAACGTTAAAAAAAAAAAAACATTTTATTCTTATAATAAGAAATTGTTTTACAATAATAAATAGATTTAAGTAGTATGGGCATTAAAGTAGTATACACGACTGAAAAGTGACAGATGACCTAGGTAACAATAAATTAGACACCTACAAACGACAGTAGGCGAGGTAGATTCTTTCATGGAAGAACTAATAAATAAGAGGCGTTCATGAAGAAAAGAGGTAGCCGAGGCCATGGAGCCTAGCAAGAGTTCATATACACACCAGTTTTACAAGTGAAATCCCTTCGTAAAATATTTATTTTCTATTATCGTTTTCCTAATTCTGCTGTCCTAGATTTTTACTAACTAAACTTAACCTAATCACCTAAATAGATCGTATTTATAATAATAATAAAAATAAATTTATTAAACCAATAACACATTACATAAATGTTGTGGTTTCGTAAAGATGACACATATAATATAAATTGAAACTATATGAGTTAAACAGTACATATAAGTTTAACAAACAGTTAGGAGATTACATTATTCAATATTAGCCTTTATGGTGTAAATATTCCTATATACTATAAAAACAGTTAGATAGTAAAAAATGTCAAAATTTAAATATAAATGCCCTACTGGACGTTATAGATTTTAATACAGTTGGTACACAGTTAAATAATGTTAAATCCATGTAGTGAAGACTTTTACTGTACAGTGCAGAGCTATGAGAGGGACATACAATTGAGTGTTTATTGCGGGTATGATAAAAATAAAATTCAGAATTGGTTGCGAAAAGGTGCGGATTATTTTTAACGAACATTGCGGCTTCTAATATATCAACAGATTGAAGAGTTAATATTATTATTAATACAAAACAGGAAAAAAGGATCTGCAAGATAATCTAAAGGGGGCACCAGCTATTATGCGAATAGCACGTTTTTGAACTATAAAAACCTTTGACGATTCAGAGGAACTTTCCCAACACAAAATACTATAGCTCATTGTTGCGTGAAACGTTCCAAAGTAAGCAGTTCTAAGTATATAAGAAGAAACCATATCTTTAGGCTTTTTTAATATAAAACAAGATTTGCTAAGTTTAGGTAGCATATATCCCATGTGATTTTGCCAGCTCAGATTATCACTTATAATTATACCTAAAAATTTAGTTGATTGGGAACACTGAATACCTTTTTGTCCTTGTAAGTGGATATATGGGCTGGTAATAGGTGCATTTTTGTGTCCATGGAAGAACAGAGCATGACTTTTCTTTGTACTTAAAATGAGTTTATTTTCATAGCACCATTGACTCAGTGATTCCAAGTTACTTTTACTATCGAAAGCTAGTGAAGTTGCATCTGCATTATGAAGTAAATGTGAAGTATCATCCGCATATAGACAAATAGCATTATTTGGAAATAATGCAGGCAAATTATTTATTTATATGAGAAATAAAATTGGGCCAAGAATAGAACCTTGTGGGACTCCAGTGTCACACTGTCGCTTGTGAGATCTGAAATTATTATGGTTTTGGCTAATAGAAACAACTTGTTCTCTATTAGACAAAAATGATAAGAGCCACGATTGCGGCGGACCCTCGATACCGATGTCATTTAATTTGATTGCAATAATGAAGTGATTGACTAAATCAAAGGCTTTAGAAAAATCGTAAAACAAGCCTAAACTATGTAACTTTGCCTCTAAGTTGAACTGTTTGTGTATAGAACTGAGAAATGAAAAAATGGCTGTTGTGGTCGATTTAGATTTAACAAAACTATGTTGAAACGGAGTGAGGCTTTTTACTAGAGTTTATTACACTATTTTTAATGGACTAATGTTTGGGGGAAAATAAAGTACTGTATACCTAAAAACTAGGTAATTAGCTTAGGTTTACATAGTAATAATCCAGGACAGCAGAATTAGAAAAACGATAATAGATAATAAACAGTTTATGACGGGATATCCGATCTTTCACTTGCAAAACTGGTGTGTAGATGAACTCTTGCTGAAGCCTATAGGTCTGAGTGTTGTTTAAAATAGAATTAAATAGTACACTCTTCTTCATTGCAAGCACCGAGAAAACTCCGTGGTCTATTTTGGTAAAATAGGCCCAGACGGACAGACGGACAGACGGACGGACAGACGGACGGAAAGACGGACGGACAGACGGACGGACAGACGGACGGACAGACAGACGGACGAACGGACGGACAGACAGACCGACAGACATCATGCTAAAAATAGTCAAAACGTTATGTAGGGACCTCAATTCGTGGAGATCGATCGAAATCTCGAAATGTCAAAATCGGTATGATCACAATACCTCCCTTATATGTATACGATGGCGGTCGGTAAAAAGAAAAAAAAAAAAAATGAAACGGTACGATATGTACGGTATACTCTATATATTTAAATTCCATAAACACAATACTAATTATAAACACAATATTTATATATTTTAATGACAGCTCAAAATCTACAACTCTATATTTTTCTAACACTCATACTTCCATGAGAACCTATATTTTCTACAAGACAAAAATTTAAAAACATATCAACACGATAGTGGGTCAAATGTACTGATATTAATAAAGTATCGGAAGATTAGTATCGACACTAAAATCGCGATATCGAATGAAAAATATCGATACTGGTATCGTATCAATAGTATCGGAACATTCCTAGTAGTAATACAATCAGCCGGAAAGATTATGGTATCTATTTTTTGGGATGCGAAAGGGATCTTATATATAGACTATCCCCCAAAGGACCAGATAATTAACGGACAATAATATGCTTGCCTGCTTGACCGCTTGTTGTAATTTTAACGTACCCATGAAATCTGTGCTTGCGGCTGACTGTAATAAACTGCTGGAATTGACACTACAAATTATTGCTACTACCCTAATTCTACTATCCCCAAAAAAGAACTGCAATTAGTACTGGCAATAATATTTGAATATTCATTATTCGAAGTAATATTGTATCGAACATTTGAAATTCAAATATTCAAAAATTTCTATTTCAATCATAAAAAAATTGACTCTTTATCACTGCTTTCCGATATTTTTGTCTATGTAACACACCGGGCGAAAAAATAAAATAAATTGTTCAAAAAGAATGAAAAGAACACGAAAACATTTCTAACTATTATTTTAATGATTCTTATACACTGAAATTTTCATTTAATTTTATTTACATTTGTGAGAAATTTACATTATATTACACACTTATTATAATTTAAACCATAAATTTTGCGACAAATCGGTTGGAATGAACTGCTCTGTATCATAATTCACATTAGCTTCTTTCTTCCATAGGAAATATAGGTCTCAATCTCTTTTAAGAAGTAGTTGGATACAATCTAACTTTTTTGACAATTAACGAACTGGAAGCACATCAAGTTTTTCAACTGTGACGTCATTTAATTCTTATCTTGAATGGACTTTATATAGGTTTATTAAAACAATTGACCATTGTAAATATTTTCAATTGTCTTTTAGGTTATGGAATACAACGTAAAAGCTATACGACAAACTTAAAACAAAGACGTACTCCCTCATTTGAATTACGTCTAAAATTACCGTTACCATGCAAAGTTATGTTGTCACGTGATTTTAACGTATAGCCGATAACGTAATAAGATTTGCAAAAACTCTCTATTATCCCTTCAATGTACACGGTTCTTTACAATCACTTGCATTTTCTTGAAGTATTATCCACCTTCTTCAGGCACCGATCATCTCCAACCCATTTTTGACCTCCTCTAACCAGCGATCTTTCCTTTGTGGATTTCATTCAAGTAGGCCTGCAGATATTTCATGGACTTTCGTAAAGTGTAGCCAAGACAGTGACGCACCCAGAGGGGTAAGTACAAACGATTTAACATTTGCAACTACAGGCTTACAGATAACCACACGTTGAAAAATCATGTCTAACAAAAATGTTTACTAGGAATAGCCGATAGTTTCATCATTATGAAAAAACAATAACATAAACTCTACTTTGATAGATTTGTAACGGAGTACAGATAATTAAGTTTCGTGGAGTTGTAAAATGTAACACTTCGTTTTGAGTTATAAAAATTTTCATGGTCACACTATAAAACAGTAACTTAAGTGGTAATGCGTTGTGAAGGCTATTAATAGTATAAAATTTAATAGTGCCATTCCGAAATTCTTTTGTTGCAAATGTTGCTTTTGATGGACGTTTATTTCGAAGAAGTGTTGCATTAAGAATATTATTTGTGTGAATTTAAATGTTATAGATAGTTCCAAACGTTCAATGAATTGTTATAATTTGTTTATGCTGAAAAATTTCAATATCATTTTTCAACTTGGGGAATCTGAAAGAGCTAGACTGGATAGTCAAGAATTTATCTATGGGAAAATATAGAAGGAAAACCATAGGGTTTTTTGACAGGTGACGATGTTGCAACAAATAAAATTTTTGGTGAGCAAGCCCAAGTTCTTTTTTTAATCGTCTCCCTCCGCCATATGAAATGTCTACAAAGCCTTACAATTCGTCGCTAGTCATTTCGAATAATTTCTTCAATTCTTGCTCCAATAACGGCTGTGCCGCTACACTGTTCACCAGTTATATTTGTTCTTACTGTGGTGAATATACGAGGTCTGTTCAAAAAGTGTCGCGAATTTTGAATTTCCGCGGGTTAAGTATATTCGATTTTCGATTTTTTTGTGGCGTTATGTTGGTACTCATGTCTCTCACTTATGCCGACAAGTTCGGCCATTTTGAATGTTCAGTTAATTTTTGAAAGTTGCTTTGCTTGCACGTGTTTTGGCTCGTCTTCGATTTTTGCCTATACCAAAAACTGGATCAAAGAATCTGTATCAAATTTTGTGTGAAAAACAAAATTAAGTGCGCGGACGCATTCCGAATGTTGACTGTGGTATATGGTGAAGCTACCTTGGACCGAAGCAACGTTTATCGGTGGTACAAAATGTTCTCAGAGGGCCGAGAAGATGTGAACGACGAAGAGCGTGCCGGACAACCGAGCACGTCAACAACAGACGAAAACATTGATGAAGTGAAGAAAATAGTATTGTCCAATCGTCGAATCACCGTTAGAGAAGTTGCTGAGGACCTAAACATATCGATTGGCTCGTGCCATTCGATTTTTACCAATGATTTGGGCATGAGACGGGTCGCCGCGAAATTCTTACCAAAATTCGTCGTGTTTTTTTGCCAAAAACAACATACTAATAATGCCGCAGCCACCCTATTCACCAGATCTGGCCCCCTGTGATTTTTTCTTGTTCCCGAAACTGAAGAGGCCCATGAAAAGACGACGCTACGCTACGAGTGAGGAGATAAAGACGGCATCGAAGGAGGAGCTGAACAAGATCACAAAAATTTATTTTTTCAAGTGCTTCGAGGATTGGAAAAAACGTTGGCACAAGTATATAATATCTGGTGGGGATTACTTTGAAGGGGACAAAATAGATATTCATGAATAAATTTTTTTTTTTTTTTTTTTTATTTAATGGCCTTTGCTACTGTGGCAATTAGCCAGGACAATTTTTATTCGAGAAAATTTCCATGCCTGAACGGGATTTGAACCCGAGACCTTCGCAACGCAGAGCACATGTGTTACCACTACGCTACGCCGGTCGGATAAATAAATAAATAATTTTTGAAAAAACACGTGTATATATGTATACTTCGTATACGGCTATTAACTGTTTATGAATTGAGACAACGGGGACATGTTTTACCAATAAATAACTAATAACACTTCAGATTTCTATACAAGACCACGTTTCAAAGAAACTCGTCATTTAAACTGAAGAAATCTGTAAATGTCTACAATCATGATCAGAGATTAAAAACCAGTGTATCCACCAGAAATTGTAACAGCAAAATGTGTCACCGCCATTATTTTCTTTATTATTAGAAGAAAAAAAAAAAAAACTAAATAAAATATTTGTAGATAACTAAGAGGAACATCTGCTTATAGAGGAAAACATGTGTTGAAAAAAAGTGGTTCTCTAGCTTGAGCACAAATTTTATATTTTTTTCAATTGGGCTGTATATATATATATTTATTAGCTCCATTCGATAGCGTATTTTTTTTTTTTTTAATTCAACCATTTAAACATTTCATATCCTTACATAATAAAAAAATCAGCTGTGACCACCACAGGACCGACCGCCATCACAAAGTGCTTGTTTAATTTATGCTGCTTTATCAAAAAATTTCTCAAATAAAAGTTGTTAGTTATTGCTTTTATAGCAACTTTTGTTCAATAATTTGTATCGAAATATTTCTCAGTTGTATATTAATAATATATATATATATATAATATTCGCAAAAATCTTAAAACCGACACGAGTAAACTCCCATTTCTAGTTAACCGATTTTTACCAAAAGTTGATTAACTCATTTTATAAAAATCCTTTTAGCTGACTTTGCTTTGCACGTGTACACGGACCGACAGACAGACAGACAGGCAGACCGACAGACATCATGCTAAAAATAGTTAAATCGTTATGTAGGGACCTCAATTCGTGGAGATCCATCGAAATCTCGAAATGTCAAAATCGGTATGATCACAATACCTCCCTGGCGGTCGGTATATATTGAGAAAAATCGATTCGAATTAAAACAATTTTTATTTTTAATACTAGTGTACAGTAGTATATACTCTAATTTTCCCCTATAAATAATATTCTATGTGATTTCCATTATTTTCTAAACACAATTCCATTCGATTTAAAACAGGTTCAGAAGTAGCTTTAATTATTGTTGCTCGTGTCAAAGCAGCTCGTGCTCGTGTCTCTAATTCTGTCTTACAAATTTTGTTTTGTTGTAACTTGTATAGAGTATACTTTATCTTTAAGATATGTCCATACAACGAAATCTAGGGGTGTCAAGTCCGGGGAATGATCCGGTATTTATACGGTTAATTTGTAGCCATCCAGAGATCTTGAAACATTTCGTGGATCCGTTCATATGTTCGACTGTTTTGATCGATTTTTTCTTATTATTTTTATTATGTAAGATTATAAAAATTTTATATGGTTGAATTCAGAAAAAAATAATTATCGAATGAATCTAAAAGATATGTATAATCAAGTTAAAGTATAACTTTGTACTCTAGCTTGAATCATTGGTTTGAAAACATATTTTCTTCTATAAGCATATGTCCTCCTTGGGCTCCTACAATTTTGTTGATTAGTATTTTTTATATCTCTAATAATAAAAAAAATAATAGCGATGTCTTCTTTCGCTGCCACATCCTGTAGCATGGTCACCCGCAGTAAGGGACAAGAGGGGGCACTTGTCCCTCAATTTTTAAGTATTTCATTGAAAATCCTTATTCTTTTTTGTTCTCAAATTTATTTTTATATTCGTCTATTTTATATTATAACCATTTTTATTATGTCGATTTTATATTTGTTTTCAAATGTTAAATTCATTTTAGTTCTGGCTCGTCTCAAGTATGTATTAAGAGGCTTCGCAACACTGGAGCACCTTGAGCCACGGAAAGGTAACACCAGAATTCAACAGACATCATCAGACTTCACCCTCCCCCAAGCCCCCTTCAAGAAAGAGGAAATAAAAATATCACCATGGTATTAGGTAGATATGTGTTTTAAATTTAAAAATAGACATGAGGACCATTTTTTTTTTAGCCATCACTAGTATTTCAGGAGTGAAGACCTTTTTTTTAGGTCATCACTTGTATTTCAGAAGTGAGGACCTTTGTTTTTAGGTCATCTCTTGTATTTCAAAAGTGAAGACCTTTTCTGTTTTTTAGGTCGTCACTTGTATTTCAGAAATGAGAACATGATTTAAATAATTTTGTCTTCCGCCCCCCCCCCCCATTTCTGGGTGCGCTACTGGTTTGAGGTGTACATTTTATGTCGTAAGAATGCTCAAGCTGCGGTAAACTCATATGTATAGAAAACGATACATAAATATTTCAAAAGGAAAAAATTAGAAGTAAACAGGGATAAGACGAAGGTAATGGTATTCGGTAAAGGAGGAGGAAGAAGAAAGAAGATAAAATGGGAATGGGGTAGCAAAGAAATAGAAGAGGTGAAGAGTATAAAATACTATATACTAGAGTTATATACTAACGAGGAACAATGGGGCTGAACTACACATAAGGGAAAGAGTAAAGAAGGCAAGGATAGTCATGGGAAAGCTGTGGAGTATAGGAGAGAGGAAGTTTAGCGACGATATTAGATGGAGATTGAGGTTGTTTGACGCCGTGGTGAAAAACATCCTGCTATATGGGGTGGAAATTTGGGGATGGAAGGAATGGGAGAAGGTAGAACGAGTACAGGAGAGGTATTTAAGATGGATCTTAGGGGTAGATAGAACGAGAGGAACTGAAAAGGGATAAGATGAAAGTGGGTACAGGAAGGAGGGCGGTTAAGTACGAAGAGAAAGTTAGAATAGAAATAGACAAAAAAATAATGAGGGAATGCTGGGAAGAAAGAGCCAGAGAGGAACAGAAAGGAAGATGGTACGCATGGGGGGAGATGAGAAAAGAGTATTACTGGAGATGCGGAGTGGATGCGACAGAGGTGGAAAGGAGAAGAAAAGACGGGATAAGCGTGATTGAGGAGTTGTGGAGGAGGGATAGGGAAGTGGGGGAGCAAGAAAGGACAGTCAGAATAGATAATTCCAGGAGCGCAGGAGATATAAGGAGGTCAGAACTATAGGGGTACCAAGCTACTTGAGGGGAGAAAGAGGAAGGTCAGGAGGGAGAGTTAGGAGGATTGCGAGACTAAGGTGCGGGAATGAAGAGAGAGGAAATAGATATTGGAGGAGACAGGAGGATAAGATGTGCAGAATGTGCGGGGAGGAGGAAGATATAGAGCACCTCGCGAAGAGGTGTAGAGAGATGACAGTATGGTCGGGGAGCACATTAGACCTGTTGCACGAAGATGGAAGGGGGGAGAGGTGGGCGAGAGAATTAGAGGCAAGAAGGATGGAGATTGGGGAAGTATAACAGGAAGGGGAAACGGAAAGAAGAAAGAAAAAAGAAAAAAATATTGTAAAATGTAAATTGTATTGGATGTTATTGTTATGTATTTTTGGATTGATTGTTTATTTTTTATTTTATTTTATTTTTTTGTAAATGTTAAAACAATAACCTGAACGCCGTAAGGCTTAAGGGAATAAAGAATATATAATAATACAGAAAACGATACCCTGGCAAAGAAGTTATCAGCTTGCATTGTTTTCAAAAAAGGATATTAAGACAAAAAGAATGTTCAATTATCATTATTGGCAACCTTATTACAATAAATGTAAATTATAATTTTTTCAATTCTTTTGTAAGGCAAGGCAAGGACTTATTTGTCTTTCAATTTAGGATAAAATATTTTTGAATAAGCAAAAACAGTTGTATTTCAAATGAAAATAAGAAAGCTGCACAACGTAGTTTAGAAGTACTGGTCGAAATATAAAACAATGATTTTGGTTCATTGATATGTTCTTATAAAATGTGAATTGTTATTTATTTTAACCAACCTCGTAGCTCTTATAGTTCTCGAGATCTCGAAAGAGTGGAAAAATTAAAATAAACACCTGTATATTCTGCATTAGGGCTGCCCGACGTCCCGATTTAAACGGGACAGTCCAGATTTCAACAGCTAAATCCTGAGTACCGCATTGTCTCTGAAAATTCCGATTGAACAAAAATTTTATGTAGAAAAAAATTATATCTTAATTAAATTTTTATATTGAATATCGCGGTAAAGAGGCTCTAGTTTATTATCCAAAAGAGATGTCTGTTTATCATCCAAATTTGTACTGAATATGACTGAAGAAATTGAGAAAAAACAATAGATGATAAATGGATAATATTTTTTAAAGATCATCCCGCTTGCAATAGCCTGTATAAAATCGTAGTCCACATACCTACTCTCAATTTTACATTCTTAAACTGCGTTCAGAGCTCTTAAAAAAGTCGAGTATAGACTTATAGATTGTGCACTGTTGATTGTTACTAGCAAGTTTGTCATATGGTAAGGCGAGCAACTGTTCAGAGCTCCAAATTTAATAGATTATGCGTTGTCGATTGTGGATAGTATTCCAAACTTATAGTTAGTGAATTATTTTAATGAGACAGACATAAAAACACATTGGCTATATCAGCCTACATTAGAGAGAACGTTCACATTGTACGCCTTTACATAACCTAACAAAATGTCATCGCGCCGATTACAACAAATTTCGCCCAAAAGACGAACAGTATCATATTAGATCATTATATGATCAATTTAGGTAATTAGGTTAGGTTTAGTTAGTAAAAATGTAGGACAGCAGAATTAGGAAAACGATAATATATAATAAACTTTTTACGAAGCCACCGTAGTTTGTTTAAAGACACACAGATGTCGCACTATTTGTAACGCACTAATTTCCAGAGCTATAAACGCTGCCTTGAATGTTAATACTATCTACTAAACTTATCCATAGCGCACAATGCACAGTCAACTAATTTAAAGAGCTCAGAAAGCAGCTTAATGCAATTTGGGAAAATATGTTTAGTCTAATGAGTGTAGTTTTGAGAAAGGAGAGAAACAAATTATTATTAAAGACTTTAGAAGCTGCATTATTGATCAAACAAAATTGTATTTACAGTTATAATGCCTCCAAAGATAGTGAACATATTTTACCTAGTTCCTTAACATCTTTTATTTTGTTCGCTCGAAATGGCATCCGTCCCGATTTTGGAAATCTGACAATCCTGTTCTGCACAGATTTTGCAAAATTGCAGAATATAGCCTAAACCACGTTGCAAATGTATACATTCGTGTCATACTGAATATAAAAAATAAATTTTTATTATAATTTTACAATATTGCCATCATTTTCCCAGTTTTTCCAAGTTTTTTCCCCAGAACAAATAAAATTTTAATTAACTGTGATAATATTTATGTTAGGTAAACTAACAAGATATTCTATTAAAAATATGTACATTTTCTCAGAAATTTTTTAGTTTTCTTTGCTGTTCTTTTTTTTATATAAAATTACAGAGGCTAGTAAAGTGTTCATTTAATTCTTATATTAGTTTTAAATATAGACTAGATTAAAATGTTAATGGAATACGTAAAAAAATTAAGGTTAAAAAAGCTCTGAAACTGTATTGTAAAACAAAGAAAGAAAAACCTGTTGAATAAATGACTGGAATACAAATATTATGATTCCTTTCTGACAATTAAAAGGTTTCTATTGACTTTAAAGTTATGAAAACCATGGATTTATTATTTGAATAAGATCTAATTGAATGCAAACCACTCGTTATAAAATCAAGTTTTTGATTAAGACAGTGAAATTGAATATGTTAAAACATTTAAATTTTGTGTTAAGAAATTTTGAACATGTTAATTATACCATATCAGGTACATACAAAATTGTTGTGTAGTGTGAATGTTCAGGTCAATGTACATAACTTATAATTCTTTCAGTTTTTTAGTAAAACCGTTTTGGTTTAAAAGTTGCCTGACATATTTTTTTAGTACATTTTTGGAGAAAAACGTGTAAAGATAAATAAATTTAATAAAATAACTTTCCGTTCCTCGATCTACGTTAAGGGCTTTCTTTTGATAGATCACAATAAATTTAAATACACACACACACACACACACACACACGCACGCACGCACGCACGCACGCACGCACGCACGCACGCACGCACGCACGCACGCACGCACGCACGCACGCACGCACACACACACACACACACACACACACACACACACACACACATATATATATATATTTCTGTTCTCAACGACACAAAAATCGATATTTTTCGAAAAACTAATCTGTTCAAAATTTCATTTTCTATATTTTTCACATGAAAAGTATTTGGAACACTCTATAATTTTCATACGTGTGGGTCAAAGAGTTGTACAAGTATGCCAAATTTTAACTTTTTATGATCAACAGCTTGGCTACAATATCTATTGTACAGACAGACACGTGACTGACGTTATAAGATTTTTTTTGGTCATACCTTAAAAAGCCCTAAGATGGTTGAAGCGATCATGAATGCAACATTTCAACAGCAGACCAGCTCACGTTTCTCTTGTGTTATGTTCATCTCGCTGTATGAGATTAAAGGTATTTTGGGTATCGGATCATGTTAGAATTAAGGCAATAAAGCTGCTGATGTAGCTGAAAACCCGCTTCATATCAACCCAAGATTGAGGTGAGTTTCGCATTGACAAATAATGTCACTAAAGCTGATCTGAAGAAATTGATATTATATAAATGACAGGACCAATGAAATTGTATACAAAATGTAAAATTGCGACAGAAGGGCTGTAGGAGCAACCGCAGAAGAGAAACCTTTATTACACGCCTTCGTAAAAGCCACTGTTGGTTAACCCATGGACATCTCCCAGGTGAGAAGTCTCTCATTTATGAATGGTGACACAGATTTGACTGTTCCACACATTGTAGTAGTCTGATTCGAAGACTTGAATCTATTTGTTGGTCTACATCAATTAAGAAGACAAATATTCTTTAGACAGTTGCTGTTCTTCCCGAGAGAATCTAACTTGTTGTTTTGTTTGAAACATTTTATTTATACTATATATATATGACACAAGGTGGTATAGTTCATTCCACGTTTTTTCGAAATTGACCAAATGTCTGCAGTTATTTGAGGACATTATCGCAGTTGGGAGTTCATTGCAATAATCCTCAATATTTGAAAAGATAAAGCGTCTGGTTCAGGTAAAAATAAATTTCAAACTAGCCTGGATAACGGATAGCTGGATTTCGAAATATTTTATTTGGTTTATCTTAAATTTTTACACATTCCTTTGTTATGATTTTCCTAACCACCGACCAGCAGCTGAGTTTATTGGTTAACAATTTACAAATGTAAGTCAGTCCGGATAAGCGTGGAATGGACTATACCTGTCCTCTTTACAGCCTAACTTTACCCACCCAATTGTTCTGTTTTTGGAAGAGTTTTATCTAATTTATTTGCGATTATTCAAGCATCGTGCAAGTATTCTTTTATCGTGTTGTTTATTTTAGTCTAGTTAAGGAAATGGAGTTTTGATAGATACTGATAGATGTTTTGCGCTCTGCATTAAAAATGTAATGTTAAATGTAACGCTACTAATTAATGAATATTCAATTTCGTTAGTTCTTGGCGAAAGAAAATTCTTTTTCGTACTCCAGCTACCATACACTCCTATTTGATCATCTTTGTATAGATAGGTTGACTGCATAAATGATTTCAGGCAGGAGTGTGTCATGAAAGCAGTCATTTTAGGGTTTTACGACAAAACATTTTTTAATACAATATTTGTCGGTAGTGTTAACATACCTGCATATTATTGTCATCTTGTGATTTGGAGGACGCCAAACTATGATCGTGAGCGGACCCGGGCAGAGGGTCAGCTGACCCAAAGCACGAGGCCAATGCGATCCACACCAAACCGCCTGCTAGTACCCTCATTGCATGCTGCATACTTTCTGAAAACAAATATAGTAATATTAATTATAAACTATCAAGCAACATAATATAGGGAAATTAAAACATGTAACGAGCACAAGTATCCAGGAAATAATGGATAAGGTGACCACACGTTCCGTTTAGGCATTATTAATAGTTTGTTTAGTTTTAAGAATGTCACGCCATTTGTAAAAAAATCCACATTTTAACTAGACTATTTTGTACATTATGATTTATACAGGCTGTTCTCGGCTAACTATGTTATTAGCAGAGCTAGGATTACGATTATATGGGAAAACTAATAGTAATTTTGACGTAGATGATGACGATGAAATCATCAAAACAACGGATATCAGATTTTCAGATCAAGATATTCACAAAACCTAATTTTGTTAAACGGAACTTTCGGCTCAGGCTTTATATTACTGGTACAATAAACAACTATTTGTAAATACCTTGCGGCTTTTGCTTTTGTTTACAGGTTTTTGCAATCCCCAAAAAAGACATAAATGTTAAACAAAACAAATTAAGAACACTGGAACAAATGTTAGTATTATTGGAAAATATTAGTCTTTTTGTTCAACACATTCAGTTTAGAGTTTTGTGTCGTACATCCTAATGCAGTCTTACATTGTAATAATACATTTTTAAATATTGATACAATAACTATGTTTATATTTCACTTTATTAACTTATAAAATTATATTAAACAAGACGACTAGTTTCGTCCTAATACGAGTATATGATAAATTTTAAGTAGTTTCAAGTTCATGTTCAATGACATCACAAAAAATTAAGGAAGAAGTAACCAACTGGCAGAAAATTATCCCCAAGATTTGGAAAAGGACGTATTTCCCCAAGAACTAATCGAATTCGTCCAGTATGCCAAACAGAAAAAATGTATAACAGCATCGGCATAGGCTGAATTATTAAGTAAACATGAACTTGAAAGTATTGTACCTAATGTATCAGCTGTCTTACGGATGTACCTTTGTTTGATGGTGACAAATTGTTCCGGCAAACGTTCTTTTAGTAAGCTATCGCTTATTAAAAATAGACTGAGGTTTACAATGGGACATCAACGCTTAAGAAAATTTCCTTCGACGAAATTATTGAAAATTTCGCGAATGCAAAAATAAGAAAAAAAAAATTATTTAAATAATAATTTGTCTAATTAATTTATATTTTGTGGATAAAAAATACGAAGCTTTATTACCAAACAAGAATTACCTCCTCTAAGAACTGAAAAGATAGTTACCTGAATATTACTTTGAATTACTACGATAGCAAAAACAATGCAAAAAATTGTAACATAATTGAAAAAATAAAATATTATTATTGTTCAAGTATACTTTAGATTGCGTCCTTTGCATAAGAAAGTAAAAAACTATGGAAAATCATTATATATTTTGATGAGAGTCCCTTTTAGAGACACACTTCATATTAAGATTGTGGGGGCGCCCCTTACCTCAACCACCCCGAGCCCCCCCTGTAGCTTAATCCGGCCCTACTACACCATCAACTATATACGTTTTTAGAATTGAACTGGTTCCTTAATTTAAATTTTTACGATAATATTGAAAAGTGACCTACGCTGTGTACCACTAAACAGTAGCATACAATTCACAAGGCAGCAGCAAAAGAGGACGACCTCTTGTACAAAATAAGTTAAGACGAAAGGGGTGATAATTCAACAAAAACTGTTTTTGCCAAGGGAATGATAACTCAACACAAACAATTGAGGATGGTGAAGTACCCAATGACTTGTGCCGAGAGAACGGGGTGATTTATTCTACAGAGTTCACGGCTCCCCTTTTTATACCTACGATATCCGGGTTGAGAACCACTGCTTTATAGTAAGACCACTGACTTCAAGTCATCGTCAGACAGATTGGGTAGATGGAAAAGTTATTTTAACGGCCTATGTAGGAGCCTACGCAATATTATCCAGTGATGGAGACGATGACGATAATGATTTGCCTGATGAACGAATTATCACATTATAATTTTTTTTCAATCTGAAATTTATAGCAGTAGTCGACAGAGTTACATTACAAAATGTAACGTATAATTTTTAAATTCTTAAGCTTAAGACGTGTTATTCAAGGACGACCATTACCTTCCTAAAATGTACAATTTAGCTAAAATATCACGTTTCTGTTAATAAATAAACTAAATAGCGAATTCAAACGCGTACTTAAATGCTGGAGGATTGTGCTTTGATCTATCTAATAAAATCTGAATGTATTATATTCATATTTAACTACGTCATTTTACAGAGTGTGCCCTGGGACAAAATTATCATTAGTAGACTACATGCAAATATATACTGCTTGTGTATCGAGATTTCAGTTTAATTAATACTGATCAATATTGAATAGTGACCTAAGTGTTTACCACTTAATCCTTCTAGTTATCCTACATTCTGCTAACCAAGATAGGATGTTGACCTCATGATCTAAATAACATAAAACAACATTTTTATACATTCGTTACTTTTTGATAGTATAATATAATCGAAAAAAAAAGTAGTCTAGAAAGTAATGGAATTTATATATTATTTTTAATTTTGTTGGTATTATTATAATGTTACTTATCATTTTATAGTGGTCAGCTCATTTGACTGCTAACCATGGGGGCTCGGGTTCGAATCCCGGTGATGGCATGGATGTTTGTATTTGTTGTAAAAATTGATGTATCCATAATAAAAATAAAGATATCTTGGTTAATGGCCATCGTAGCTAAAACCAAAAATTAATAAAAAAAAAGTATCATTTTATTGTCAACTGACATGTAAAGTCAGAGTTTGTGGTTATATTTAAAACAAATATTTACAATATATTTTGTTCGGAAAGTCATTTCGTTTTTTCCCAACAGAGGACTCTATTGAATTTTTCACTCTAGAGATAATATATTTTGATAACTGATATAGCAAGGCTTGTTTGTGAAAAATTTTGTTTGATTCTGTCCAACAGTTTTTGTTTGGTGCCCTATCAAATATGGACAGTCGAAAGCAGCATTATCGGCATCTTTTACTTTTTTACTATAGAAAAGGTAAAAATGCTGTTCAAACAAGAAAAAAAAAATCGATGTGTATGTAGAAAATGTATGGACAGAACGCCAGTGTCGAAACTGGTTTGCAAAATTTCGTTCTGGCAATTTTGATGTTTAAGATGCACCACGTTGTGGAAATCCAGTTGAAGTTGATGAAGACAAAATAAAAGCATTGATTGAAGCAAACCGCCGAATAACAACTCGTGAGATCGCTGAGAGGTTATAGTTATCGAATTCAGCTGTTCATGATCACGTGAAACGCCTTGGTTTAGTTTAAAAACTCGACATATGGGTTCTACACGTTCTTGCAGAGAGAAATTTGCTCCGTCGCATTGACGTCTGTGATTTGGTTCTGAAACGACAAGAAAATGATCCATTTTTTAAGCGAATCATCAGTGGGGACGAGAAATGGGTTGTCTACAACAACGTGAAACGCAAAAGATCATGGAGTAAAAAAGATGAACTGGCTGAAAGCACTGCGAAAGCCAATATTCATAAAAAAGGTGAGTTCTGTCTGTTTGGTGGGATTTCAAGGGAATAGTTTTATTTGAGCTTCTACCAGACAATACCACGATCAATTCTGAAGTGTACTATCATCAACTGGTCAAATTGAATGATTCACTTCAACAGAAAAGGCCAAAATTGATAAATAGAAAAGGTATAGTGTTCCACCAAAATAATGTGAGACCTCATACAAGTTTAAATAATCGCCAAAAGCTTTTACAGCTTGGATGGGATGTACTATCACACCCACCATATTCTCCAGATCTGGCACCTTCAGATTATGACCTGTTCCGGTCTCTACAATTTTTTTTAGACGGCAAAACTTTTAGTTCAGGCGAGGACGTCAAAAATGGGTTAGATCAATTTTTTGCCAGCAAAGATCAGAAGTTTTATGAGCGTGGAATCATGCTACTGCCAGAAAGATGGCAAAAGGTATTGGACCAAAATAGTGAATATATAATTAAATTAAATATTTATACACTATAAGAAAATCGTCTTTAACCAACAAAAACTAAATGACTTTCCGAACAACCGTATGCCCGATAATTTAAAAATACATATTATGCTCACAAGCAACAAAAGTAAATGAATAAAATGTGTAAAAAGTAACTTTCGATAAGGAATATTTTCTATTCTAGTAAAATATTTTGCACAAATTAGGTTAGGTATAACTATGATCTGTCTTTAGATGCAATCTGTTTTTAAATTTAATATTTGCCGACATGTGTCATATTTAGTGTTATTTTAACTACACTGTTTTTATCACTGGAAACTAGTCTTGTTCTTGTACAACACTTTAGGTCTAGCCATACCCCATTTGAGTTATATAAGTACAATCCGGTTTTGGCCTATATTTAGACGTTAATTTAATAGCTAAAAACTGGGAGATGGTCATTCAACTGCATGCTCTATCTATGCTGTGGAGTCAACTGCTTGAAAATGGAGTGTCAGGTCACAACAGGAATATGCGAAAACTCGCTTACATTTATTATTGCATGTAACAAGTACAGACGGCACTGTGTTTTGACCAGTGCTAGCATGATATTTGCTCTGTTTATGAATTTTATTAATCGAACAACTTCTGGTTTCTTATAAATTCCCTCGATATTAAATACGTGCAATTCTTTCTTTCTATATCCAATTAAAGTGTCTAATTTAAGTTAAACATATGAAATTTTATGGAATTAGAGAACATGGAATCTTGTGGTAATAGGGATAGAACACATAGTTAATTTAAATGTCAAACTGGTTATGAATAAATGAAATTATTGAAAAGGGTCAAATCTGCGAGAAAATGTTAAACTAAATCAGTAGAAGTATTAACCTAAGGTCCATCAGATTTATCAGCTCACTAATTTTCTGAAGTTATTACCTGTGCGTAAACATCTTTTATGACAGTTTGACCATGCGAACAAACCTAATAAAAGACTCCTTTGTACACGAAATTCCGTAGTTTATGGGATTTTATTAATAACAAAAGAATTAGTCCAAACACTTCAAACATACAGTGATAGAATAAAGAAGGTACAAATAAAATATTTTGAAACATCTTGTCGTGCAATATATAGCGAAATATCTTTTGAGGCGACTAAACAAAGACAAATCTGTTCGGTTCTGATGGAAGAACTTATATTAGAAGATCGGACAGTAAAAAGTGAAATACGCGATACACGAGAAAAACAGTTATGCTTTGTGTGGGATTTATAATGCTCTGGGGTTGTTTTCTATAGTATGGTATAAGTTCACTCTATTGGATGAAATATCAGGTTGTGCGGAAAGTCATTTCGTTTTTGTTGGTAAAAATGAAAGACGATTTTCTTATAGTGTATAAATATTTTATTTAATTATATATTCACTATTTTGGTCCAATACCTTTTGCCATCTTTCTGGCAGTAGCATGATTCCACGCTCATAAAACTTCTGATCTTTGCTGGCAAAAAACTGATCTAACCCATTTTTGACGTCCTACATGAAGTAAAGGTTTTGCCGTCTAAAAAATTTTGTAGAGACCAGAACAAGTAATAATCAATAAGGTGCCAGATCTGGAGAATATGGTGGGTGTGGTAGTACATCCCATTCAAGCTGTAAAAGCGCCGGAGCAAACTTCTCTCTGTAAGAACGTGTGGAATCCATATGTCGAGTTTTGAAACTAAACCAAGGCGTTTCACGTGATCATGAACAGTCGAATTCTATAAATTTAACCTCTCAGCGATCTCACGAGTTGTTATTCGGCAGTTTGCATCAATCAATGCTTCTTTTGTCTTCATCAGTTTCAACTGGCCTTCCACAACGTGGTGCCTATACAACATCAAAATTGCCAGAACTAAATTTGGCAAACCAGTTTTGGCACTGGCGTTCTGTCAATACATCTTCTCCATACAGATCGAATAATTTATTTCTTGCTTGAACAGCATTTTTACCTTTTCTATAGTAAAAAAGTAAAAGATGCCGATAATGCTGCTTTTGACTCTCCATATTTGATTGGGCACCAAACAAAAACTTTTGCACAGAATCAAACAAAATTTTTCACAAATAAGCTTTGCTATATCAGCTGTCAAAATATATAATCACAATGCGGCTTAAATGAGAATTTGGCCGTGAAAAATTCAAAATCCTCTGTTGAGAAAAAACGAAATGACTTTCCGAACAATTAAATAATAACTAAGGAAAAATATAGAGAAATATTGAAAAATAGGCTGCTTCTATATGCAGAAATCGGAATAATATACCAATTTTACATAGTCTTTCGCAATCACCCGATTTAAATCCAATTAAAATCTTGGGATCTTAAAATTGAAGATCGAAAAGAAAAAAATTCTAATAAGGAGCAGTTGTGGATTGGTCTTAACTAAATTGAGCAATCGATTCCACTTCGCATTCTCAGACATCCTGAAAAACCAGGATTATACTATTTTTGTGGTTTATGTTCCGGTGTCGCAAGATAACTACTCGGGACATCTATTTATCCCAGATTTGTGAATTTTAATAGTTAATTAAATGATTTGGATTAAATTTAGAAAATTATTATAATTTGCGCACGAAAATATTGATATACTTTTTGATTTGTTCCGTGCAAACAAGTCGTGTCAGCTAGGAATTCGCGGATTTTCGAACATTAAACCAAATATGTGAAACCATTTATAAACAATTCATATTTATTTTTCTTGTAAATTATACGTCGATGAATATATTTACACATATTTATAACATTATATGAATATATACGTTTATATGTCAAAATAAAGAAATATAACAAATTATTAAAAAAATAAATAAACTAATATTTTTATATTAGTCTATATCGCGTCATCCTTTCCCGGTTTGTTCAGACGACAATCTGAGAATAGAGTACTCAGATCCCGGTTGAAAAGTGTCAAACATTAATTGAGTTAACGCCAAGATGTGATATTTCAAAAAATCATGGACGTTTCACGAAGTGTCAATAATATTGTAATGAATACTTTGATGTAAAATAACCAATTGCCATGCTTTTGTAATTGTACTTGGTTTTATATATGCAATAAACTTAATGTTTAATTTTAGTAAATTTTGTTAGTTATATAATGACAGTTAAATTATTAATCAAAATTAATATTTTTATTATAAATAATATTTTGCTGCAACAGAGGGATGCTGTAACAGAATACCGGAAAATATTTCATCTCTATTTTTTCTGCTATAATTGTATATAATTTTTTTACATCATCTGACATTTCAGTAATGTAAATGACATTTATTGTGTATTTATTTTGTTATCGAAAGCATCATTTAATTGGTAAAAGTAATAGAAACAAATTATAAAAACTAACTGACGAGTTGTAAAATATATTGACATTTCCAAACGAACAATGTACTCTAACATGAATATCATACAAATTATGAGAATCAGGCGGACGTCACAGTGGATACAAAACTTGATGAGAATGGAAGAAGATAGAACGATAAAGAGGGCAAAACCTGCAAGACCTCCTGTACTGACAGTTTATCTGTTCGATTCGAGAAGGATTAGCGAGTAATTGGAATACAAGATAGTGATACCTGAAAAACTTGGCTTTTTATGGAGTAATATGAAGGTTAACAAACTGTCTGCGAGTAGAGTGGAGTAGATAGATCGATTAACCATACCCAAGACAACAATTAATTTAGATACATGCTAAATAAACTAAAAAGTTTTCGACTGAAACACATAAGGAAGAATGACGATGAGAAATAGGTCCGCCGAAAATAACGTGGAAAAGTAGATGTTCTATGGCCGTCAAACTTTTTAGTTATTTATTATGAGATTTACTACGTGTACTTAAACTTGTTATTTACTACGAGAGAAATCCCAGATGCGAATGCGCTCCCCATTCCATGGAGGTGCGTGGTTCTTGTTTCCTGCAATACTAGTGAGAGATCCTCCGAAGTCTTCGCAATTTCAACAGTGCAGAATTCTTTTCTCGATGGTCTCGACATTTTAGTAACGGTCGTATTACTAAAGCAGATAACCAAAGCACTGGAAAACTGAGATCGTCTAACAAGACTGGTCGGAAGAAGGAATAAAGAAAAACAAGGAAACAATGGTGAAAATGGAATGGACAGAACCAGGGGTACAGAGAGGGTGGAGGGAATTGAGAGAAGGAATAGAGAGAGCGGTGGTGAAAAAAAGGAGAGGGCTTAGTACAATGATGGGGAAAAACATGGTGGGGGGAGAAATGCAGGAAAAAGAAAAAAGAGGCGCAAAAGGCCTGGGCCAAAAAGATTAAGGGGGAGGAGAGTGAGAAGGGGTACAGAGAAAAATTGGGGCAGTATAAAAAACATGTAAGGAGGAAAAGAGAAGATATATCGAAAAGAAGCAAGAAGAATTGGGAAAGATAAGGAACGAAAAACAAGCCTGGGAATATATAAACAGGATGAGAGGGAAACAAGACGACAGGAGTAACAGAATTTCCATGGAGAACTGGAGGAAACACTTCATGGAGATCTTAGAGGGAGGTGAAAAAAGGAGGAAGGAAGGCGTGGGGATAGAAGGGGTGAAGGAGGGACAGGGAACGAATCAGAAGGGGAAGAAGAGGGGGAGGGGCCGTCAGGGGAAGAAATAGAGAGCATAATAAAGAACATGAAGGAAGGGAAAGCAGCAAGGACAGATAAGATAAGGAAGATAAGGAGAAAAAGCGAAGAATAAACTGGTAGAAATAATAACGGGGATATGGAAAGGAGAGGGGTACCCGGAGGAGTATACAAGAGAGGAAACAAAGAATTAGTAAGTAATTATAGAGGTGTGACCTTGATGAATACAGCCTACAAGGTATACGCGAAAGTGCTGAATGAAGACTGTGATCGTCTATAGACTACATTTCAGCATTGTTGCTAGCGTTTTGAAGGAAGACAGACGTATGATTTGGAAAGAGATAACCAGTGAATGGAGAAATGTCAGAATCCACCACAGCTATAAAAGTCTGCTGTACTGCTTCTTAACGAAAATTTTCATAACCAAAACCGCATATTGCCCCGTTAATGACAATTGTAATGACTGATTACAAATAGGAAGTAATTACTAATTTGCTCTATAGCAGCGATTCCTAAACTGTGCGCCGCGGAAAAATTCTAATAAATTAAGGGCGCCGAGAACGATAAAGTTTGGGTACCACTGGGATATAGGCATCTAAAAATCTCCGTAGTTTATTTACTACAGAAAAAAATTGGGGCTTTAATCGTTTAACGCATTTTGAGATTACGACATTTTTTTAATAGTATAATTTAAATTATTTGTGAAAATTGTAAATTAAAAAAAAAGCACAACTCAAAAAACGGTTTGAGACAGCGACCTCCGATTAAAACTTTTGGATTCTCCGTAGTCTATTTAATCTAGGAATAATTTGGGGCTTTAATCGTTTAATGCGTTTTGAGATTATTTATGACTAATATTTTTAATGGCATAATTTACATTATTTGTGAAAATTGTGAATTAATAAATATTACAACTCAAATAACGGTTAGAGAAAATGACCTGAGGTTAGATTTTTTGGGTTCCTCGTAGTTTATTTAGACTAGAAAAGAAAAAAAAATGTGAGGCTTAATTTGTTTAGCTTATTTTAAAATTATGACAAATTTTAATATGGCGTGATTTATAGAAATTTTTATCTTCGCATGGACATATTTCAAAAACGAAATGCGATAAAGACCTGGGGTTAAAATTTTTAAAATCTTGAGGTCCTAATTGATATTTTGAAAGATTCCAAATTTTTTTTAAATTTTAATTTTTTTAAATTTTTTATTTATTTGTTTTATAAATCCTAACTATAAAATGGTTAGGCATAGAAATATGCGGTTTGAATTTTTATAATCCATATAGGTTGTTTAGTCTAAAAAAAAAAAAATGGACTTTAATAAACCAATTATTAAGTTTTGTATGGACAGTAATCCAAAACCCTTGAAAATGGCCAAAAATCGAAAAAATCGTAAGGGGCAGACCTTAAAAAAATCGTGAATTTTAAGCAAAACATTTTTGTCTCGATTTTATTGAAATTAACTAATTAATTAAATACAAATATGTATTTTTGATCAAAGATCTACAAAATTTGGTCCATTTTGAAGTTTGGGCAAAAATTTTGGAATTATTGGCGAAAAACTGACCCAAATCGGCTCTAACTTTAAGCATTATATTTTTAAATATTTTTTTCATAATCTTCACCCCAAAATTAGCTTAAATCGATATTTTGGCTAAAATTGGAGTCCAAAATCAAAACCAAAAATCAAACCAAATTTCAAAATTTTAGTAGAAAAAAAAAAAAAAAAAACTGAATTTTGTAGGTAAATTGGTTTACTTATATATTTTTAGCTTTAGAACACAAATATATGATTACTTTTAAGTTAAGGTATAAAATTTTGACATTTGCAGCCAAAAAATTAAAAAAAAAAAAAAAACTGTCCACAATAAGGTCGATGAAATGTTAGCCTGCCTCCTTTTTTTAACTATCTTTATAAACTAGTACTTACTTCTTATCTATATCAGCAATTCCTAAACTGTGCGCCGCGGAAATATTCCAATATTCCTCCAATTGCGTTAGTTATGCCAATGTTTTAACTTGGGGCGCCGCAGAAAATTTCTGATACATTAAGGGCGCCGGGAACCGAAAAGTTTGAGAACCACTGCTCTATGTGAGTCAGGGAGGTGATATGGAGAGGACATAAGCCTAATATAATGGTGAGGTAAATGTCTACTGGTGCGGTAAGGGGAAAGTAACGCACGCGCCGCATTGGTACTCTCATTTATATAGTACAGTTCACGAGCTAGTAGCTACATATCTTATTATTTAAAAAATGAATATATGGAATTATTTGCAAAATTTGAATTCTGTTAAGTAAAATAAAAAAATAAAATCATAATAAAACTTATATTCACTTTTAACAGATACTATACTTGCATTATCACAAGAAAAACACAATTAAAATTAAAATCACAAGAAAAACAAAGTTAAAATCACGAAATAATGCTCTGAGTGTACCAAGATGGCGGAAACAGCTGGTTAAAATAGGAGACATAAATCAATGTATCGTGTCCCCTCCCTTCTACTCCCTGATGTGAGTCCACCTAACTATGACCTCTTCTCTGAGCTGAAGAATTCACTTTAGGATCAATGAATTCTAACAATAGACAGATCGCAGATCTGTGACCAACGATCCGAGAGTTAAACTCCAAATGATAATTAAACGGCATCCAGCTAGCACAACGTTAGGAAAAAAAAAAAAAAAAACGGAGAAAATTATTTTAAAAGTTTGAACGAATGAATTTTAAAAATAAAATGTATGCTAATTATATAACTTTTTGCATTTTTTTGGGATTACTGGAAGAAAACCAATAATCATATATTGAAAATTGGTTGGTAAACTAGATCTGTTGCAAAGTTCACATATGTAACATCTTATAATAGTGATTGCCCGTGTCTGGAAATCAGAATGTATGTTACGTTAGAATAACTAAGTTAATTCCCAGTTAGCGAGCTGTAATGAAGGTACGACATATTCAGAGTTAATGTGATGGCATTACTTCGCTAAATTACGTGAAATTGTATTGTAACAGGATTCGATTCTTTCAATTTCCTAGAATCTAGCACACGTGATTGAACTTAAGATCTTTCCACTGTTATTTCCTGCATTCTTGTTACGTTTCTATAAAAGTAACTGAAAACTGACTTAATTATTAATAAGTAGCCCACAACAGTAAACAATATTTCTTATTTGACAATGCAACCTTAAACTTGGTTGTTAGGTACCTAAACAAACTGTTTGAACAATTAATCCTAATATTTTTCAATTAAACTCAACTGTTGTAAATTATTAAAATACCAGTCGAAAACCAAATATAAATTCACATCTATAGCAGGTAAGATTCTGAAAGAACAGAGCAGCGATTTTCAATCTGTGTGCCGTCAAAGTACCACTTTTGTGCACAATACAGTTGAAATTCACTGACAGATATACTGGCATTAGAAATTTAATAAAAGTTAATTACTATTTTTCTAGAAGTTCCATACTTTTAATCTCTTTTGTTATGTTTGTTTTGTTTCAAATCAATTAAAATTGAAAAAAAAAAAAAAAAACATTTGAAAAACAACTTAGAGAATTCTAGTTAATTTCTATAGACCGTGCGGAATTAGATTTTGAAATCTCTTGACTTTTAATGATTGAATGAGAATTTTGACTAATTGTTTATATCACTGCAAATCAGGCTTTGTAAAAAATTGTAGGTTAAGATAACTTAACAGTGTAAAATGTCAGTTTCATTAGAACTCGACCATTATTCTATATATTTTTGAATGGCCTTTGCTACTAAGGCAATTACCCAGGACGTCCTATTTTTCTGAGAATTCTGTTCTTGAACGGGATTTGAATCCGAGACCTTAGAAACGCAGGGCCTCTATGCTACCATTGCGCTACGCCATTAGAAACCTAAATTGTCGAAAGTTGTTAGAGTGCCGTAACAATTTTGATATTTGAAAGTTCAATTGTCATATTTTGGGCAGATTAACCAATATTTCTAGAACTTTCTCCAAGTTCTCTCATATCCTCCGCAGTAAAAATTTTCCCCGAAAACTAAAGACCAACATTTTTTACTCTTGTGTGCTGCCCGTCCTGATTTATGGTTTAGAAACAACTACTGTCACGCATAAAATCCTAAACACATTAGTTGTATACCAAAAGTTCATGGAGTGCAGAATGCTGAAAATAACCCTGCGGGATATGAAACGTAATATTTGTATACAGCAAAAATTAATGTTACGGACATTGTTCAGGCAGTAGCAAAGTAAAAGAGAAACTAATGAAAGGTGGGCAATAAATTTCGTTGACTGGCGTCCCAGATACAGCAAAAGAAGCGTAGGTCAACCACTTAAAGATGGTCTGACGATATAAAGGAGGTAGCCGGCAAACACTGGTAGAGGATAGCAAAGGACAGGGCAAATTGAATTGTGAAGAAGAAGAAGCCAATTTGAAAAGTACTTAATATTTGAGATGCAGTCAGGTAACAAAAAAAAAAAAAATGCCTAGTGTCGCATGGACTTAAGAAATGAATTATAATTAATTTAAGAAGGAAGTTGTACGGGTTGCGGACAGCAATGAAAACCAATCAAATCAGCTGACAAATTTCGAATAAGATTTATTCTTCATCGGAGCTACAATAGAATTATACAAGAATTATAATTAATACCACATTTTTTTGATACTAGTAATAGCGACAATAGATTATTGTGTCTCAAATTGCTAATCTTTTTTAAATTAGGTTATTTACCTTCCACAAATATAAGTCTATACATCGAGTTCTAAATTAAATTGGTACCATTGTTAACTATGTTATTAGCAGAGATAACGTAACGACTGGACAAACTAGTTTACGCAGATGACGATGGTGAAAATATAGAAACAATAGAGCATTAGATTTCCAGGTTATTCACAAAAACAATCTTTCCTTAAATGGAACTTATTTGGGATGTTCTGGAATAGTAGCACATTCTGAACAAAAAATGTATTAATTTTTATCCCAAAATTGTAACATCGGTGTTCATACTGTTTGTTATTGTTTTTAGAGGTTTTAAAAATATTTTTTAAAAGAAGTTCTTTTATAATATAAGATTGTAGCTAAGGTAAGTTTATAATTATTTATTTATATAATGTAATAGGAATTAAATTTTTGGGACTAGAACGCATCTTGTTTGTAATAGGAACATTTTAAATAGTAATATTTTATATAGTTTGACATTTATGTTTCTAGCAGAATTATAAGTTTAAAACCAATTTCAAAATTATTGTTATTCTTGGTTTTTTTGACTTGATTTTTCAAGATCAACAAAGCATCGCTTTAAGTAAGAGGTCTATTTTCTAATTTCATTTCTAACTTACAACCTAGGTGGCGGAACAAGATTTTAATATGGGATGATTGTATATTTTAAAGCGTGTTGCATAGATTCACATTATTTTAGATTGATATTTTTTATGGATTCTGTATATAACTGGTGTAGTAGTAAGTTAATGTTAGAACTGGTTAAGTGTTAATTATTGACAAGGAGTATCTTTAAAAAACTGATATACACACAATGTTTTTAATTGTAATCAATGACAAATAATATATTTATTACGAATAAGTAACGAACGAAACGATTATTTAAAAAAAAGGATAATGTATAAGCTATTCTAAACGTTTAAGCGAAACTCTATCCCGACTCTCTTCCGAATATTGGACAGTATTAAAATACCCAGCAACCTTATACAAATGATTGGCCAACTTATAACAATCAAGACGTTACAAATCAAACGACATAATAAATTCTATGGTCCAAGGACTTGTTTCAATGGGCTTCCACAGGGATTTGTCTTAAGTCCAATCCTATTTAATATATATATATATATATATATATATATAATAATAATAATAATAATAATAACTTTATTTACATTTTTTACATTGACCTATGTTATAAATATAAATAAGAAAATTTATTTCCAAAACCTATTATAATTTCTTAGACCTAATTTTTATACTTATTGACAATTTTATTTATATATACTATTTTTATCATTCTGTCCAGCATCACTAAGCTGAAGCTTGTCGCAATGTCTGGACAGAATAATGAACAAATTAACAATCAATGATAATAATTACATGTTATTATATAGTAATATACATATATTGAATAAATAATGCAATGGTTTCACTAGGGCATGTGCACAGGCTTTGATTATATATTAGGAATAAGGTCTTCCCCTATAGAGGATCTTGGTTTTAGTGTGTTGATAGTACGACCAAAACTGGTTTGAGTTTGTGGAGATGTTGGACTCACATTCTATTATGTAATCTAGGTGTCTTATTTTGAAGTTGACAGCGACCTGGTTTTTGGCACGCAATCATCAAGTATTGTATAAATTATGCAATAAATGTTGTCAACTCCTGCATCAGCATTTTCGGTATTGTGGTTTGTTAGTTCCGCATTCCAGTCAGTTGTAATAAGTGCCCTATATAATTTCAAGTATGCGTCATTATAAGTCAGCAATTTTGAAGTTTTATTTGTAATTGTTACGTGTTAGTTTTTCTTGTGAAATACTATACTTAATTTTGAAATGTAGGGCCGGATAAGACTTATCTTCACATATTAATGGGTCCAATGAGTGATGTGTCCAAATTCAATGTGTTTCCAAATTCAATACAATTAAAAATCATTTTTTTTCATTTCTGTTTCCAACTTCTTTTTATAAACTGAACACTCGGAGCTCCAGACGGGGTGGTTGACATCAAGTCTCATCTTTAATTTGTTAACTACATATACGCAGTTACTGCACTTTATTTCTGCATCTTCACAACGACAGTTGGACAATTCATGATTGCCAGTACACTTCGGGCATGATGTATCGCTTCTGCAAACCTGGGCTTTCTATATATATATATATATATATATATATATATATATATATATATATATATATATATATATATATATATATATATATATATATATATACATTTTCACTACACGAACTGCTTGGACACCATGTACGTATATTGCAATATGCGGATGACTTTGTAGTATATTTGCTGCACCCAGACGTAACTTCTGTTATACACTACATAAATATTGCAATTCAGCTTCTCATCAATTGGCTTATAGGATATAACTTCACTACAGAGTTCTCTCTCTACTAATAAGAGAAAAGCTGTAATTTTCACACGCCTTCGAACCCCAAATCCACTTTCACAAATAAACTTTTTCCAAAAACCTGTTTACACTCTCTAAAATCCGCTGGTATAGAAGTTAAACTAATTTGGATCCCAAGCCAGTGTGGGATAAACGACAATGAAATAACAGACCAATTAGCCAGAACGGGCGTGATGATGGAGGGGCAACCATACATCAAGCAAGCCCCCTTTAAAGATCTTTTGCCACTAACACATAACGAGATATTTTCAAAATGGCTACATGAATGGGATATCTCCGCTCAACAAAAAGGCTCATATTTCTACTTCATATAATCTCACGTAGCCGTAAAACCATGCTTCCATAATTAACAGCTAGATAAGAAAACCATCTCAACAATCATCCGAATCCGTTTTAATAATTGCCACTCCGAAGTCCACTTGAACAAAATTAATGTGATAACCTTCAACCTCTGCCCTTGTGGAGAGCCAGGTACTGTTGAGCATATTTTATTCAACTGCCCCAACAATTACCAACACTCCTCCAAATTATTTCGGGAAAATAATTGTGACACCATTATTCAAGAAAATAATTTTAACTCGACCAACTCCTGAAATATGCAATACAATTTTACTCTACTTACATGCAATAAATAGAAATTTCTAATCCATATTGCAGCTAAGCACTGGCGGAATGGGAAAGCCAAGCCAATAAATATAGAAGGAGACGAAGAAGCGGAACAAGATTTCGAAATCTAGTAATTGTATCGGTTGTTTCGGGCTTTTGGTCATTTTGTTTAAGCTTCGTAAATTGCACTTTTCATAACATTTTGATTTCTTGTGTCATTATTAATACAAATGTCTCATATATTAAATTTGTGTCTTCAAAGTATCAAATGTTTTATTTTTTATAATAAATGTCACTTAATAATAAATGCCAACATGCAACATGAAATAACCTAGCCAAGCTCTGTTTTCGTGATAACTTAAAAAAAGTAAACTCCCATTTGTTTCCGCTTAAATAAAATAATAATAATAATAATAATAAACTATACGGCAATGTTGAAATATTTAAAAATATTTTGTCTGAATAATAATAACATATGCACATAATGCACATATGCAAGTAGAATGCAACTAAACGAGAGCGTTGTAGATAATTTTCGAATTGTCATGTTATTTTGGTGTCATTAATTAATTGTTACAAGTGAAAAAACATGTATTGCTGTCATGGTTCAAGTCAAATTCAATTCGAATAATAACATACAGTGTTACTCCAATGGACTGTATGGCACAATTTGTTGCCCGGTTACGTAAAATAGACTTAGAAATTGGAACTTCTAGCCTTTTTCGTTCATATTGTATATTAATTGTGATAATAATGATAATATTAACCGATATATTTAATACTAACGGACAAACAAGCAGAGTATAGCAAATTGAATAAACTATTTTAATTTTTGTTAGTAATAACCTTTCATTCCTCAAATTCCGCGAATTAATGTTTAATAATAATAAACTAAGTTATCTGCCGCTGTGTGACAGCGTGACATTTTCAACACTTGAATTATCAGATTTTTGTAATTTAATAGCTTTCAAAACATGGAAGCTTTGCAGATTTAATTCTTTGCTTGAGTTATGTTGCTCGTGATTTACGTTTTTAAATTGTTAGCATCTGATAGGTTGTGGCGGTAGAGTAATTGCTTTTTAATTTTACTAAATCATCGAGTGACATGACGCAATATAAATCAAGATCTTGTTTTTATTGTTTAATTATCACTGAAATTAAATCTACTGATTTATATTCATTATTATGCATTTCTGTATATTTTTTTAAATAAATGAAAATTAACATATTTCTGAAAACAGAAAATACACGCGAAAAAAATATAAAATACAGAAACCTATAATCAAATTAATAAATATTTGTAAATCGTTGCCTTCGTAGAAACTTTCTGATTCATTGACCGCATGTAGTGACGAACTGAAATGTATGGGACAGAATTGGCTAAACAGAATTTACAAATAGGAATACAGTTTTGTTGGTTAGGGCAATAGAGAAAAGATCCATGCAAAGTATGCCTTCATGCACCTATATACACGAAATTGGTTAAATTAGCAAAGAAATATTATTTTGCAAGTCTATTACAAGACTATTAACAACATTTTTTAATGTCAATGGTTCTCCAAATATGGGACCCAACTTTCTTATTTTAAATGAGAATATTTTTTTTAAATATTTTTGTTCGGAAGAGAATTTTATTCTGAATTCAACGAATACATAGTTTAGTACCTTGAGAAAAATCCATATTAAATTGACATTAATTTAAACCAAATCGCACAGGAATCAGCGTGCTATGAATGAAACAAATGAACAAATCATAATATTTTTGTTTGTTTGATTAATTAATAAATGTCAGTTTGACAATTTTGTGAAGAATTTTCTTAAATTGGTGAAGAATCTTGTTTAACTCGTGAAGAATTTCGTTTAATTGGTGAATCTAATTAAAAAATGTATAATTTTACATATGAACAAAAAGTTGATATGTTTGAAGTATACATTTTATGCCGTAAAAATGTTGGAGCTGCGGTAAATATGTACAGTGAGCGTTTTCCTGATAGAGAAGTACCTGGGCGGCGATATTTTCGGAAAACTTTAATTAAGATTGCGTGCTAACACTTCAGCATTTGAGCACAAACGAGAGTATTTTGGAAGTTTCGATTGAAGTATTTTGAAGTCATTGTTTTGGCATATTTTGAGGCCAATCCTAGAGCTTAAGTTAGAATGGCTGCTGCTGAATGTAATGTAAGTATAGGAACGGTGCATCGTTTAAAAAAACATAAGTGCAAGCCATTTAAATTTAAAAAAATTCAACATCTTCATATTGGTGATCATGAACGACGTTTGGAATTTTGCACTTTACTTATAAATGAAGAGAAAGATATTTTAAAATCTATTATTTGGACCGATGAAGCTAACTTTTCAAACAGTGGTATGTGTAATAGAAAAATACATATTACTGGAGTTAAGAAAATTCAAAAAAGATTTTCATTAAATGTATGGTGCGCGATTTTTTATAACAAAATCTACATGTATGAAGGTACTTTAACGAGTGATCGTTATTTACAATTACTGAGAAACATGCTAGATACTATTTTAAATGATTTGCCTTTAGCAGTAGTTAGAAATGTATACTTTCAACAAGATGGAGCACCAGCTCACAACTCTGGCCTAGTAGCTGAATATTTAAATGAACAATTTCCAAATAAGTGGATAGGCACCAAAGGCCCCATTGCATGGCCCGCAAGTTCTCCAGATTTATATCCCCTAGATAATTTCTTATGGGGTTATGTAAAAGATATTGTTTATAGCACTGTGCATCAAAACGTACAGCATTTGAAAGACAATATTGCAGATATTAAATCTAACATTGATGGGAGAAAATTAAAAAAGGTCCGAAATAGTTTACTTTTAAAGATTGAATTATGTACAAATAAGAATGGAGGCAATTTTGAGTAATATTTATAATTAAAATTGTACTATGTCATAGAAGTGTTCAATACATTTTGATATTCATTTGTTTCATTCATAGTACACTGATTCTTGTGCTTGATTTAAATTAATGTCAATTTAATATGCATTTTTCTCAAATGTTTTGTGATGTAAGGGTACTAAACTGTGTATTCGTTGAATTCAGAATAAAATTCCCTTCCGAACAAAAATATAAAAAAATTAGTTCTCATTTAAAATAAGAAAGTTGGATTCCATATTTGGAGAATCCACTGATCATAAAAAAAATTTGTTAATAGTTTTGTAATAGACTTGCGAAATTGTATTTCTTTGCTAATTTAACCAACCTCGTAGCTATTATAGTTCTTGAGATAGCAATGGTGGCACACTTATATTGAACAAAAGGAAGGATTATTAACACTTAGCGTCGATCAACAGTGGCAGAAATAAATACCTGAATTTCTCAACTCAATACAATAGATACATAGATTTTTATTATTAAATATTATGTACTACATTTTATCTTACAGTAATTAACTTACACTTAATAATAATTATAATTTTTGCCTTTCAGCTTAAAATCTACTCTCCTTCTCCTTTAGTTAATATCTTCGTTAACTCCTTTCCTTAATTTCCTCCCTTCTGTTTTTCACTTCTTTCATCCATTCATACCCCTTTCCTGTTTCATCCAAAATTTCCTTTCTCGTTTCTGTTTTGTGTCGTATTTCTTCACATTCTTCCAACAAATTGTCTTCTTATCTTCCCTGCACATTCTACATGTTCTTTCTCACTCTTTCATCCAAAAATTATTGTCCCTCTCTTCATTTCCACATCTAAATCTCGCTATCACTTTTTTCTTCTTTCTACTGCCTTTTTCTGTCAAATACTGTGGTTTTCTCACCGTCCAGGTCTTTTCATATTTGCTGTTATATCTTGATTCTCTTCTTTTTGTATCTTGCTCCGTTTGTTGTAAATCGATCATTCGCTCTGTTACTTCGTGCCCCAATTCTTCTCCATTCATTCTTTTTAGTCTTACCGCTATTGTTGAGTAGCCACAATATTCGTACATTTCCGTTCTTTCCTTTTCCCATCTTGATCCATTTCCCTCCAGAATTAATTTTCCCTCAAGAATTTCTTTTTCCGGGTGTTTAATTATATTCTCTTCATATTTTATGACTTTTTTGACTGCCTCTATTTTTATTTTCTTCATTTTCGTCTCTTCCAGTATAATGTATGGAAGTATCCGTGTAGTATGTATCTCAACTCAATATAATAGGTTCCACAACACGGTATAGAAATAAATAGTATCTAAACTGTGCCCATAATAGTAATTTTTATGCTAGGCAAATGACGTCATTATGGTGCTCGCAAATTGTCAATTTTTGGTTCGTCTACTCTGAAATTACTTTATTTTCAAAATGCTAGTTCATTCACAAAAACTATAATAAAATAAAATAATAATAGGTTCCCAACACCTATATAGGCGTATTGAGGCATAGAAAGTAAGTTTTCCGTTTCTAGATCGCCGACCATAAATATGAAAGTCACATGGTCAGTGTGACGTTTAGATCGGCTCTGTTATACCTGTATATACGGGTACTTATTTTAAGTATTAAATACTTGAGGCTGAGTCGACCCCAGAGCTGACTGTGCAGTCAGGTCTGGGGTCGACTCAGTTTCGGAAGATAAAAATTCGAAGGGGGGGTCGGACATTTCTAAACATTTATGAACTTTATATTTTTATAAACTATAAGTTTTTACATAAAAATGACACGACTACTTGACTGCATGTCTCAAAGTCAGAAAAACTAGAGCTAAAATAATTTTGAAGTCTTATTCGTTTTTCTGGACAGAAATTTAGTAAGATTTGTTATTTTCAGGAAAAAAAAAATGTATTTTTTTGTTGTAGTGTGAATTATCACTTGACAAAAATGCATTTAACAAAAACCGTACTAAGTACGGGCATGTCAGCTAGTTTCATAAATAAATATAGTGGGTATTTGCTTATGACGTCAAATAAACGTATTCCAACTTTCTAGATATCATATTACGAGTAGCAAATGAGAAACGAAAAGTAAACGAAGAGCGGACAGGACAGTGTATTTAATTTGTGTAGGTTCGTTTGCACATTTTAGTTAAATTAGAAAATTACGTGTAATTTATCTTGCGAAGATTGAGGCATAACAGAATCACCCAATGGCAAAATGTTAAGATTTAGGTCAGGCGCGTCTGCAGATATTTTTCTTTTGCATCTTGGGTTTTACAAAGTCGTTTTTTTTCTAGATGAAGTGACAAATTCATTTAAAAAAAAATAGATTTTTTTTTGGGACGACATTTCTTTAAGACATGTTGTCACAAGGCCATAGTTAGAGATCACGTACATTGTTGATGTAACAGATTGTGAAATATAGAATGTGCAATTTGGTTATTGTATATCAACTGTTGTACGGGTCCGGCAGAGAGGTATGATGTTTTTGAAATGACTGTTACGCGCGCTTGTGTGGTCACACTGTTTTCGGAATTGTTGATATCTACTCGTCAACAGATGCCATTTCAGTAACAATGGAGCCTTGGTCTGTAGCACATCGTGTGTTTATTGACAACACCTTCATTGAAACGGATCGTTCTGTGGTGTTCACACAGCGATTTCGAAACCATTTTAATGTTGGTCGTCATGGACGTGTTCCAAAACGGAATACCATTATGTGAATAGTTTTCAAAGAACAGGATTTTTGATGAAGCGTTGGAAGCCAGCCCTGGTCGTTCGGCGGTACAGGTCAATTCGCAGAATCTTACATTTGGACCTTCATTTCCATCCGTATAAGATTATGATTATTCAAAAACTGCTGCAAAACGACTTCATGAGACGACACAGGTTCGCAGAAGCGATGTTGGAATTGTTGACGGACGATATCGTTTTGATCACGAGTGACGAGGCCCAATTTCATTTATCGGGGATGGTAAACAAACAGAACTTTCGGTACTGGACAACCGAAAACCCGCAACAACTGCATCAGAATCCCCTGCACAGCGAGAAAGTAACGGTTTGGTGTGGTGTAGCTCAAATCTGCATTATTGGGCCTTATTTTCGTGAAAACGGACGAACAGTGACTGTTAACACAGATACGCTACGTTAACATGTTGTGTGATTATTTCCTGCCAGAAGTAAAAAGACGACGCATTAACCTCAACACAGTTTGGTTTCAACAAAATAGGGCAACTTGCCATACATCAAGAGAAACAATGTCTTTTTTAAGGCAGCATTTCCCAGGATGCCTGATTTCATTGCGTGGGGATATGGAGTGGCCACCTCAGTCACCAAACTTGTCACCTTGTAACTAATTTTTATGGGGCTACCTAAAAGCTCAAGCTTACATTAACAAACCACATACTCTTGAAGAGCTTTCCGAAAACATAACGCGAGAAATTCAAAGGATTCCACGTGCCATGCCTGAACATTGTATGGACAATTTCGCCAAGCGTCTACAAGATGATTATTTTTTCGAAAATAAATGTTTATTTTTTGCAGATGGCAATGTGCCAGTTATGTATAAATACAATAAATTTTGAAATTGGTTCAAAATTAAATGTGTGACAGTCTTTTCAAAAACATCATACCTCTCTGTGGGACCCTGTATATTGAACTAGATACTTGAAAACGTTTTGATAAATATTATTCGTTTATGTTTTATTGGTGCAAAACAATTGCCTAAACGAGTAATATTTCCAAAACATGGAAGTAGAACTGTTCCTGGTTCACAGATAAAATTGTATAGACTAATAGAACAGGGTAGTCAAGTAGTAGTCAAGAGGTAGGTATTAAACACACTACCAGAGTGACCTGCGCTATAAGTACCAGACCAGCTGTGCAAATTACCAAGACGAGATGTGAGTGCAGATGACGAAGCTTCTGCCCGTATTCGTTCAACGAGGATGCGGGTATAGTTCGACCGGTCCCGAGGACGTCGCGGCGAGGACATACCAGCAACACATATTTACGATGCAAAGACAACCACGAAATAAATTGTTATAGGAACTAGCATGTTTATCTTCTACCCCGTGACAATATAAATAATAGTGAATTAGATAGACATGTCTAAATAAATTTACAAACAAGTTGCAACTCGCGTTTACGCTTGAAACCCCATTATAAGAGTAATTATCGTGGCTAATCTGCCGAAAAGTAAATATTCGGAAAATAGGCTATTATTTGATATTCGGCTTTTCAGCAAAAGTACCTACTATTTTTCACATCTCCAGAAATAATTATTGTATTCAGACTTAAGGCTAAATTATGGAGATAATATTGGTTTCGTAGTGCCAAAATACAATGATATGTGAAACTAACAGCATTAAAAGATGACGCAAGTCTAGTTGGACTAAAAATGATCGTTAAAAAATAAATTCCACATGAATCAGTACTAATAACAGCCTCAGCATTCAGAGAAGAAATGTGGTAGAGGAGGACTAGTTTTGCTAGTCTTGATAGTCCCACCAAAGATGGGGCCCGATAAGTGTAGAGTGATCTTAGTAATATTGCGTTCAGAATCCTGCAGATCAATAAGTTTACTGAACTTATTATTATTATTATTATTACTTTTGGACTGCCATACTACTTAGTTTGTAGATCTATGTCCCGATGTACCGGTGAACACACCAATTGTCCCGGTTTGTTGAATATTTTAATCATTGCATTAATTATTCAATTTAAAGTCTTTAATTTTACTTTATTAAAGGTAATATTATCAAACACTAAATGTTTTAATTATTGAATTGAAACATGTGTCAAGTGTTCCAGTTGTAGGAAGTTGTACTGTAAAAAATGTTCCAGTCGCTGTCAAAACATTTATAGCAGCCCTATATTACTTTCATTATTAAAGACTATCTTTGGGCATAAATTATCGTTCGTTAAGTTAATTTCATTAAGAATAATTTTTACAGCAGTAATTTAAAATGCATTTCGCATCATAATGAAACCAAAAAGACTTCGTATGTGAATTAAAAATAAAATATTCCTTGTTTATGTGTGTTTAAAAGATATACAGCAACATAAAAACTGAAGTGGACAATTTTTATGCAAAACGCGGCTTACTGTATAAATCCATGTAAGTAGCATCAGGGGTACACTGTAAGAATTTATTACCCGGAAAAAGTATAAAAAATTTCTACAAGTGGTTTAAAAATGTTAATTTTAACAGAGAAGTGGAAAAAAAATTTATGTTTCCAAATTTGTGACCAACATACCATGTGTGCTATGCGTTTAGTATGCAAGCAGGCGAAATATAAATTTTCATATTATGTGCGTTTACACTGCTTACACTAGAATAGTGGCCCACATGCTGACAGATTATGAACAGGCTTTAGCTGACGAGACTGGTCAGTCTCGGGCTAATACGTTCGTCCCACACCAACTTGAAATAACTTTCGACGGACCAAATCGTTTATGAAGTCCGTTGCTGGCTAATACTTTGTGTTAGTGGCATAATCCTGTTGTCTAATCCCATACGTTGGAGTGGCACGTGGCCTTTTGTCAAGTTTAAAAAGACCACACACTAACAGTATTATGAACAGGCTTCGGCTGACATAAATGCTTAAAACTCTGTAACTATTGATCTGACTAGTGTCCTTTGCACCAACGTCTTTAGAAAGTCTTCCCGCAGGTTAGAGCCTTCTTCATGCCTTAGAACTTAATAATTTTTATAAACAAATTAAAAAACAATCGAGCCTTTGCAACATAAAGCGCCTGAGACAAGTGTGCAAGTATATAGAAAGTTCATTTGTGGTGGGGATAACATGCGACGTTAATTCATAGATTTCACAAAATCAGTACGTTATAAGGTAAATCATTGCCGGCAAAATTTTGTTAGTAATTATAATTTATTTTTGTCAATGATTGCATTAGTTAGTTATTATTTTTACCGATCGCCAACATATATAAGGGAGGTATTGTGATCATACCGATTTTAACATTTCGAGATTTCAATGGTGCTCCACGAATTGAGGTCCCTACATAACGTTTTGATTATTTTTAGCATGATGTCTGTCGGTCTGTCTGTCCTTCCGTCCGTCCGTCCGTCCGTCCGTCCATCCATCTGTCTGTCTGTCTATCTGTCTGTGTACACGTGCAGAGCAAATTCGGCTAAAAGGATTTTTATTAAACTTCATATTTAAGCTTCTGCCATCAATGGCACCAGTTGATCAACTTTTGGTAAAAATCAGTTGACTAGAAATGGGAGTTTACTCGTGTCGATTTTAAGATTTTTGCGAATATTTAGCATCAGAAAAATAAATGCAATAACTAATAACTTTTATTTGAGACGTTTTTTGATAAAACGAAATTTTTTTTCATACTTATATGTAACGTTTCCATGGTCATGATAAATAATATCTCTATTAGAAAATATTAGGCCAAGTTATTTCTACTTTGCTGCTAGAATGTATTTTATACAAGTACTTTATGATGGCGGTCGATCCTGTGGTGGTCACAGCTGATTTTTATCTTTATACTTGCTTTTTATAATTGTAATTTTTTATAACAATGATTATTTATTTTTATGATTGATAACATACTGATTTTTACTGCCAACATATATAAGGGAGGTAATGTGATACCGATTTTGACATTTCGAGATTTCGATGGATCTCCACGAATTGAGGTCCCTACATAACGTTGTGAGTATTTTTAGCATGGTGTTTGTTTGTCTGTCTGTCTGTCTGTCTGTTTGTCTGTCTGTCTGTCTGTCTGCCTGTCTCTCTGTCTGTTTTTCAGTCTGTCTGTCGGTCCGTGTACACGTGCAGAGCAAATTCGGCTAAAAAGATTTTTATGCAATTTCATATTTAAGGTTTTGACATCAATGGCACAAGTTGATCAACTTTTGGTAAAAATCGGTTAACTAGAAATGGGAGTTTACTTGTATCGGTTTTAAGATTTTTGCGAATATTTTACAACAGAGAAATATTTCGAAAAAAATTATTTAACAAAAGTTGCTATAAAAGCAATAACTAACAACTTATTTGAGACATTTTTTGATAAAGCAGCATAAATTAAACAAGTACTTTGTGATGGCGGTCGGTCCTGTGGTGGCCACAGCTGATTTTTTATATTAATATTAATAAATATATGGGAAATTAATATCTGTCTGTCAACAACATTTTTATTCGGGATCTCATTAACACCGGTATTAATAACGGTATTTATTTGAAAAAGTACCGAATACCGGTATTGTATTTTTGGTCCGGTACTGCCATCACTAGCTAATACGTTCATTTTTAATTTATATATTTATTTATTTATTAGTCCATAATTTACAAGATGTAAAAATGTACAATATACATTGGACACGTCATTAAATATATTACAAACAATAAAATTATACAAAAATTATAGAAATCTATTTATTTTCAGGTGTTAGCAGTATATCTTTAAACTCACCAGCATGATTCAGAACCATTTTTTTTATGTTCGCTTTAAACTTCCATGTCGGTGACATAATTTTATAACTATGCGGCAAAATATTATAAAGTTTTAGTCCTACTGAATCATATGTATTTCTGGTTAGTTCAATTCTGTGTAGGGGTGTCCGAAAATCTTCACTATATATCGTGTTGTAGGCATGATTTGCTGAGTTGTGTGCCAGATTACTTTTATTTTTATGTATTTTACAAAGAAATTCTAAAATATATATACTTGGTAATGTTAATATTTTTAGTGAAAAGAAGTAGTTTTTGCAAGATGAGGGTAACCTAATTTCAGCAATGTAGCGAATGATCCTTTTTTGTTCTACAAACACATCGTTAAAATTTCTCGCACAATCCCAAAAACAAATGCCATATAGTAAAGCCGAATAGACATGCCCATAATAATACTTTAATAGTATTGGATAGCTCACATTATGCTTAAGGCTTCTAATTACGTAGCACATCTTATTCAGCTTATAAATTAAATCTTGGCAATGATAATTCCAGCTAAGATTACTGTCTATCAAGAGTCCAAGAAATTTTGTGTTATTCACATTTTCTATCGAGCCACCATTGATTTCCAGTACAATATTTGGAACATCTTGGTTGTGCACTGGATTAAATTTCGTTATAACAGTTTTCGACATATTTAAATATATTTTATTGGATGCAGACCACTGACTTTTGAAATTTTTGGCCAGGTTTTGAACTTCGTCATCAGCATAAATTGTTAACAAATTTATTATAAAAAAGACAATGTAATTGATAAACAATGTGAACAACACCGGTCCAAGTACTGATCCTTGCGGAACCCCTATGTTAATTGGCAACAGATCTGACTTAACGTTTCTAATGGGTCCATTAGATCTGTAAGTGACTTACACATATTGAAGCCTATCAGACAGAATAGAGCAAAACCATTCTGCAACTACACCACGAATTCCGTAATTATATAATTAGTCTATTAGACTGTCATGATATCACAATCGAAGGCTGGGCTGAGATCGCAAAAAAGAGCTGTTGGACATTATTTCTTATCTAATGCATCATAAACCCTTTTCAGAAAAGAACCTACAGCTGTCTTCGTTGAGTGCATTGCTCTGAAACCATGCTAATCCGTACAAATTACGTTATGCTTATTGCACCCTAACTTAAAATAACATCCGACGGACCAAGTCGTTTATTAAGTCCGTTTCGGCCGACATCTTTGTGTTAGTGGCATAATCCTGTTGTATAATCTTATAAGTTGATGTGGGCCGTCGCCTTTCGTCAAGTTGAGCATTCTTTGATCTAGACCGCCTCCAGAGCAATCGCAAAATTCCTATTATTAACAAAGTTAGCAACGCCGGTCACCGTGGCGTAGTGGTTAGTGTAGCGATGCACTGACTTCTAGGTCATGGGGGCTCGGATTCGAATCCCGGTTATGGCATGGATATTTGTGTTGTCCAAAAATTGTTTGATAAAAAAAAAAACGCATCTACTGGATAATGGCCTTAGTAGCTAAGTCCAAAAATACTTTAAATAAAAAGTTAGCAACAATGTTATTAATATGTTAATGGAAAAAGTATCATATACAAAAGTTGATAACAAATGTTATTAACAAATGTGACTAAAAACCGTAGTGACTTTTAAAAATGCTACTAACAAATGTTTTCAACAAATGTTTATAACAAAAGTTATTAACATTTTGCAAACCTATATTAAAAATTAGTGAATAACACGTGATATTGTTACACCTGGTGTAAAGCAAGTCGTAATAATGCTTTCAACGGTCAACTAAAATTGCGGTATGTCTTTAGTACATTGAATTGTTGATAATTTTACGTGGTGAAACTTGAATTAGTGATTTGTTCTTAATTAAAACATTTGAATAGTGAAACTGAATTTCCGACATCGGTCGGAACTTCATCGTAGGCGAACTCGCTCTTCCGCTTTCATTTACGGTTTAAACATATTGAATTGTTTGTTCTTTTATGTTCCTTTGCAGTCGTTCGCAATATGCATTATGCTTCTACTTGGGATTTACAGATATCTTGTAATTTTTGTTAAAAATTGTAAAAATTCTCATGAAAATTAAGATTATCTCGTGATAGTGGCGTACTCAGGACGCGGGAGGCACTGGGTGCACTAAGGTCCAATGAAATGAAAGTTTATCAAATTTAATACAATCGTTTACATCTTACGCATTTTAAGCAATATGTAAGCTGTATTTTATTATGATTAGTATTGTAATTAATAGAAAATGCATATTCTCATGTTATTTTTAGTTTTTCGTAGTTATTATCAAAACCTAATAGTAAACCTAATTCCGGGACATGAGTCTGTCCATTCAGCAGAAATTTTGGCCAAGCGGCTGGATTTAGAGAACTGAACACATGTACGAGAAATACAAGACTTCAATAATATATCCCGCGAAAAATATAAAAAAATATAATAATAATAATATTTTATTAACAGCCTTGCGGCCAATAAAAAGATTAATACGAGGGTCATCTCAAAAGTATGTACACCATTTTTTTTTTTTTTTTTATTTAAAAAAAAGTATATTTCGAAAAGTACAAATTAAACTTATTTTTCTACATAATCGCATTGTTTTTCAATACATTTTTGGTACCGTGGTAAAAGTTTTTTCAATCCAGTGTCATACCACTCTGCCGCCATACTGGTTAGCCATTTTTTAACTTCTTGTTTCAAATTATCCTCGTTTGTGAAGCGTCTTCCCCCAAGATGTTGCTTCAGCTGCGGAAACAGGTGGAAATCATTTGTTGCAAGGTCAGGAGAGTAAGGCGGATGTCCAAAAACATCCCATCGAAACTCTTCAAGCAGGTCTTGAGTCTGACGAGCAGCATGCGGGACTGAAGAACTGTTTTTGTCAACTTTCCTCTCCTTTTGTTTTGAATCGCATTTTACTAGCATTTTTATTTTTTGCCCTCAAAAAACGAATAACACCGTGAACTTCGCAATCTGCGGTAGGAGTAAGTGGAGTCTCCATAGTGGCTGGAGCCTGACTGCCGGATCGATCGACGCACGCGCATTCAAATTTTACAGTGCTGCCACTACATCCAGACGCAAATTCCCTGAGGCTCCCAGACTTTTCCCGCCAACAACACGGATTAAAAAAAATAGTGTAACTTACTTTTGAGACAACCCTCGTACATACAAATTAAACAAAACAATTAACTATAAAAAAAAAAATTAACAAAAATAAAGAACATATAAAGAGTTTGAATTTGTCCTCAATAACACTATACAATTACTACATTACTATAAATAACGTTTTAATACATTATTGTAAAATAATATGGTGACAGACTAAATTTGTCTAAGAACAGCTGACCATTTCATATTAAAAGTGTTATCGCAAGTAATGCAGTTATGTTCATAAAAGCTTGTTCACAGACTTCATTAATCTGTCACGCAGGTTAAAAACGTATTTTCCGAGGACAGTCATACAAGTACATACATACATCGTTCATTACAGACATTTCACTAGCGCTACAATGTTTATGTAACCCATTGATAAGTCTAAATGCATTATTGTAACATGTTGTTAATTTACATACGGTAGATCGGGTTGTATTATTCCATAGTGCAGATGTATAAAAACTTCCGCAAAATGTATTAAACAAATATATGCGTATATCTTTACTGCATATAGAAAATCGCCAGCTTAACATATTTGCTCTTACACACAACGAGCGACATTGTCGATCAATATCTAAACAATCAGAGAGATTATCACTAATCACACGACCAAGGTAATACACATGGGACACTTTTTTCACATATTCACGGTTGAGCTTAATACCAGGCACTTCATGTCTCTTAGATTTGGGCTGGAATACGATATTCTCGGTTTTGTTGACGTTGTACATTATAGCATGTTCCATAGCATAGGATTCAAAAATTCCCAATAGTTTTGTCAAACCGGATACTGATGGGGCAGGAACTATCATATCTTCCGCGTAGCTGATATGATTTATAAGTGTAGAGCCAATCACACAGGCGACGCGTTCCTTGTTCAACAGTGTACTAAGATCATCCATGTAAACGTTGAACAAAAGTGGAGATAGAAACCCATCCTGTCTTAGTCCAGTGTCCTGTATATACATACGTACTGTGATAATACGAGGCTTGACTTCTTTTCTTTTCAATATGTTTAACAGCCTTCCACGATCTACTCTTTCAAAAGCACGACTAAGGTCGAGCAAGCATGAGTATACAGGCGTCTCTTTCCTAAGATACTGTGTAATGGTTGACTTCAGAGTGAATATTGCCATATCAGTACCATGTGCCTTTTTAAAGCCATACTGATTATCAGCACAGTTTAATCCATGAGCACATATTGACATTAAAATTTGCTCTAAGATTTTCGACAGTATTGTGGCGATGGCTACGGGGCGGTAATTCGCAGTAGATGTCCCTGTGCCACTTTTGCCCTTCGGAACTAGAACAACATCCGCCTCGATAAGTTTCAGCGGTAGATGACGATGAACCATCATGAATGTGAAGCAAACCGCGAGTAGAATATATAACTGAGGAAGGGCATGTGTGATGTGTTCTTCCCTCAAACCGTCTGGACCCGCACGTTTACACATGTGATAAAACAATCTTCCGTAGGAACTAGGTCAGAATCATCAGCAAAGGCAGTGCTCCCCCCCCTAACCCGTTAGAAATGTTTGTCTCCAATGTTCAGCGATCTCTTGATCCTCTGTAAAAGTTTTGAATAATTCTCTCCTGGTTGATACTACCTTCTCTTGGTCTACTGGGTTTTAACCCAGTAACGTAATGTTAACTTGGCCTCACTTTTTGCTGATAATATATATTTATCGAAACAGAAAAATTTGTAATTTTTTGAGAGATATCAAAGGAAGATTGTTGATACATGGGTTAACAATCAAATTTTTTTATCAACAAATAATGAAATTAACATCTCCTTTTGTTTTTGATATACATATCAATATCCAACAGCAGGCGCGACAAGTTCATTTGGGTCGTGGTCTATTTTTCATACAAAATTTTAATCAGTGAACTTCTTTTTATCTTAAATAAGCTCAAGTTTTTTTTTTTCATAAATGCCTCCCTTAACCATGAGCAGCCAGGGGAGGGGGGACTCGGCCTCTCCCAGGGCCAGCAGAATTGGCACAATTTTTATACAATACTCGCAGATTACACGCCGCTGCTCCGGGAGTTGAAGATAAAATTTGTTAACTACAACTGTAATTAATTTTTAAGTTACTTCATTGTAAACAATATTGGCATTTCTTTTTTTTAAGATTTCCTACTCTTGATAAAGCGACATAATTATTGTTCAAGTGAAAATACATCAGTTTCCAAATATGTTCCACCGAATTATATGAAGGGAGAGTTGATCCTTTTTCACCCCTGACCATTGGCGGCGTTGCGGGGGTCCGGCCCCCCAAAACTGGTCTGGTCCCAAGTTGCTCCTCCAAGAATTGTTTGGAAAAAATTTATTTTAGAAGTGACGACCTTTTTTTTTTGTCATCACTTGTATTTGCCCCCCCCCCAATTTTACTATAAATTTCCTGGTCCCCCGATATTTTAAGAGCTAGCTTCGCCACTGCCCCTGACACATCGGCTAAAACAGCGGTCGGCAACCCAAATGTGCTCGCGTGCCACTTTCTGCATATAATTCTAATTGTCAATGAGCGCGTGCTACCTCTAAAAAAAAAAAGGTCGACCTAACGTATGGGTCCGATATGTTTTTTTTCAGCTCATTACATACGCCCGTCCTTGGCGTATACTCTTCTTACAGTTATCTTACATGTATCTTCTGATTTTACGATTACAGCACTGGGTCAAAATTACAAATTTTTATTTTTGATTTTACAAAATAATCACAGAATTTTATTTTATACAACATTAAAGGTTTTCAGAATATTAGGTTGAACTTAGTAAAAAACAAAAAATAAAATTGGGAATGAATTCCCAAATTTTGGCGTGCAACCCAAAAACGCTTCGCGTGCCACTAAGTGGCACGAGTGCTATAGGGTGCCGACCGATGGGCTAAAACATTTGCCCAGTCAAATGATAAAACTGTTTTAAACAACTAATTACTCAATTTAGATAAGTTAGTGGAAATATGGCTTCGTCATAACCTTCAGAATGTAATTTTAAAACGACACCTCAAACGTGAAATAGTGTAGAAATAGTAGAAATATAATAAAAAGGGTAGTTTTGAAGACAATCGTGCTCTAAAAATCGGTATTTGGTTTTATTTTGTAGATAAATTTGAATATCAATATCTTCTTAGGTATTTTTGAAATTATGATGTTTTACACACAAAACGGACTGATATAAGTTGTACTGAACAACAGTGGCGTATTCAGGGAGGAGGGACACTGGGAGCACCTGCCCGCCCTTAAGGTCCAAGGAAATGAAAATTTAACAAATTTAACATAATCGTACAGCAAAGTAACTTATGCATTTTACAATATATAACTATATTTTATTATGATCAGGGCCACCCTAACCACAGGGCTAAATGGGCTATAGCCCCAGGGCGCAAGCCTTTTCGGGCGGCGATTTTTATTTCCCCGTTTACTATTCTGTGAATTTTCTTACGAAGAGGGGCGCAATATTTTTAGAAGCCCACGGGCGCCGAATTTCTTAAGATGGCCCTGATTATGATAAGTGTTGAAATTAACAGAAAATGCAAATTTACATGTTATTTTTAGGTTTTCGTAGGTATAATCAAAAAATCCTTATTCGTGGCTTTAATTGTGGCCAAGCAGCTGATTTAGGGAACTGAACTTAAGTACAAGAAATATTGAGACTTCAAAAATATATTCCGCGAAAAATATAAACAAATATGTATTTATCGAAAAAAAAAAGTTTGTAAAATTTTGAAGGATGTCAAATAAAAGTTTTTGATATATGGATTAACAATTACTTTTTTTTATCAACAAATAATGGGATTATTATTTGATATAAACATCAATATCCAACAGCAGAGGTGTCGAATTGATTTGAGTCGCGGTCTATTTCTCATAAAAAATGATAAGCAGTGACGAAACTTTAAATATCCCTAAGGGTTTCTTGATTTTTTTTTATGAACAGAAAAGAGGAAGATAGTATATTTTACATTTTTAAATATATTTTTCCCCTAAATAAGCTCAAGTGTTTTTCATTGACGTTTCAGGGGCCACAAAAAATAGGTCGAGAGCCGCATGCGGCACGCGTGCCCTTAAAATTAGATTCGGCCCTCCTCAAGATAAAATCCTGGCTGCGCCACTGACCATGAGTCCTGTATACGCCATTATCTCGAGAGATACGACGTCGGATATTGTGGCGCGCCTCGTATAACAAACATTGGCACGAAGCACACATAAGGCTGTTTGCCTCCCAAATTATAAATAATCAACTCGCACCGCTTCCTTTCTTATCAAGATACAAAAAACCCTTTATTTAGCCAGAAAAATGTATTAATTGAGATTCTTCGTATCAACCGTTCTCATAATTTAAAAATTCGTATCGCAGGCTAAAGTTGTGCTTCGACACTCAGCCGAGACCTTGACATTTCGTAACACTTCAAGAGAAATATATTGTCGTACCAGAAATTTTATTTCCATTACAATAATTGCTTCAGGTCGTTAGAGGAAAATAAAAAGAAATTAAGATATCAATAATTCAAATTCATTTCTCTGAAACATGAGATTATAAACACTAAGTACCTTTCGTAAATGTCTTTTTAGTTCTCATTTTTGCAATGTAAACTAAACTATTATCAATTATATAATTGAAAAATAATTGTGCATTTAATACCTACCACGATATGCAATGCACGTATTCTTGTAATCATTTGTTTTATTTTCAGAATTATTAAATATTTACTATATAATTGTCACGTTCGTTCGTGATCCCAGATTTCAATTTACACTCACTAATTACCTGAGTTAAGAGGTGCCACAGTAGCATCCCGCATGTATCCACATTATATTTGATTTTATGACGTAATCAGAAAGGGTAAATGTTAAAAAGCTTTGTAAATGTCAATTTTAATGTAAAATAGTTCACTTTGATAACTGTATTGACCTTATAATTGGTATAAAGCTTAGGGTGATAATTAATATAGTGCACTTAATTTTAATTCAGAGCTTTTCAAAATCTAGGAAACTATTCTCGATGTTTAGCTAGATTGATAAATCACTATGACGGTGATTTATCAATCTGCTTCCATATTTCCTATTTAGGGTAAACCCTAAAAAAACCCTTCTATGAAAATAAATAAAAACAAGAATCCCTTATACCGTAATCCATGTGTGTCAGTCTGTCTATTTGTCTATACGGAAGAAATTGTGGCCAAACAGCTAAACCTCGTTAGCTGAAATTTGGAAAACATATACAGACCTTTGACCCTCATATAGAAAAAATACTGTTAGATTGAGAAAACACAGTGCCCGGAAAATATAAAGAAATATACATTTCTCGATATATATGTATATATATATATAGAATATGGGTGTTCTTCTTACTTTGTCTATAGAATTATAAAGTTGGTTTCAGATTAGCGAGCTGATCCTGTAATTTACTGCGTAATATAACACGCCTTGTAACATTTTTGCTTAGTTTGGACAGGATCACGTGCACAAGCCGAGCGGTTCGCAAAGCGCTCGACCTGATCCGCTTTATTTTTGTTGCGAACACAAAGGAGTACGGTGAATTTGGTTGAACAGGTTCAAGGTAATTTTGCTGCTCGCGAGCATGGACATTTGACATAATGTTTACATAACCTAGAATAGATAGTAAATGTTTGTTAATAAATTTCTTTAATTATTTTTCGACATATTTCGCCACCAGTTTAGCTCCTTCAAGATTTTTTGTGTGTTTTATATATTATACATGTGAAGTTTTAACAAGAATTTTTAAAAAAATTACAATGTAGAGTTTATCCTAACACAACGTATTTTAACCCAGTAGTGCCAGAGTATTTTTTCCACGAAACTTTGCGATTTAACTGAAATATGTTTGTAGCATTATCCACTCTCGGACTATTCACAGGAAGTTTGCAATACGTGCTAGACACGTAGATTCCAAGCGAGCATTACGTTACGCGGTATATCACAAGATCGGATTGCTAATCTGGACCCAGCTTAAGAGCTACGAAGTTGTTTAAATTATACAGAAATTGTTAAGCAATTTTTTTGTTTTGCCTAACTTTGTGCAACTTTCTTATTTTAAATGGGAATAAACTTTATTTTTACATATTCGATACAGTATTTTATTCTAAATTCAACAATATAGACAAGTCATAGCAGTGGCACAGGTGCAGGGTGTACACTGCACATTAGGGTGGAGTGAAATTTGAAAGTTTTTTTCACATCATTAGCAGGGGTGGCAAAAGTTGTCTACTAGTGTTTTGTAAGTACTGTAAAAAATTTAGAAATTTAACTTAACATTAGAGGTGGGTCTCAAAGTTTCAAATATATTTCATGCTACAGTGCCCTTGAATCGGCGCATTAAATTGACGGTTTTGTTATTCGTTTGTTGGTAATTTGCTGCCAGTCATCACAATGATTTGACAGTGTATGTTTTGAATTAATTGTTGTAACATGCTGATATTACAGTTATACTACTGTCTCTAACTAATTTTTTGCTTCCTGTTGTGGAATTTGCCGCAATAATTGCCTCTGAGGTTCCTGATGTTGATGTTGATGATCTCAGCACGGATCAGAAGTATATGTATGAAATATTGCAAGCTATATCCACTGGCGATTGTCTAAACGAACTTGTACTGCGAAAGCCCGGTCCAATAGTTCATTCGAGATGGCTCACCACAGGTATAAGAATTCTGCGACTTTATGTAGCAACAGAGAATCCTTCTGAAGGCCTCATCATACTTGCAAACTTTGTAATTAAAGTCTACGCTCCCATGTGGGTTCGAATCAAAACAAGTCCTGACCTTACTGAAGGATCTCGACATCTGTGGAAAATGATTTTATTGTCCAGCATCTTCCACCTGCACTCAGAGAAACTGTAAATACAGTTATTCAGAAAAATTGATTTTTTTGGACATTCCGAGAATATTCTTTTAGCAATGTTGACAGATGTAAGATCTCATATTCAAGAATTAGGTTATAGACGAATACTGGCAGCAAGAGGAGAACATAGAAACAGCACAACTATGCGTCAGTTCAGGATTCCAAAGTTAAATTTTGCTGCTACTGATAACATTGATCTTGTTAACTGGCAAGACATAAACAGATTGAAACCACCTGTAATTCAACAGAAAAATATTTCTAATGCTGTCTTAAATGGTTTCATATCTGATGCTTCAGAGTTCGCAGATTTGCCTAAGCTGCCTAGATACACACAAGCGACTGAAACATGCATAAAACTAGTAACTGAAGCTTCAGCAGTAGTTTGTGGTGAGGACTCAAGGAATGGTTTCATACGTGCTAAGTTGGAATCCAGGAGCCTTATGAAAACTTTCAATACAAAAGCCGATTATAAAGTTTAAAAGAAACATTGCTCAGTTTCTGTAAGTACATGTTTTATATATCTTACAATAAATATTTCAGCAATGATATAGAAACATCATATTTTATTTCATAAACCTGTGTTCAATATCTACATTTAATAAAGAGATAAGTGTTTTTTCAAACAAGCGGGGGCGCATCAAAATTTATTACTAGAAAAATGAAATTTTCGCATGAAGTTACCTATCCCATAAGGCAACTTTTCCACCCCCTGCCAAATCTAAATTCTCAAAATTTTTAAAAACCACAAAAGTCACTCCACTCGTATTTTATTTCAATGCGAGAATTTTCTTTATAAGAATTAAGCCTTTGAATGATTTACTGTGAGTCTCTGTGCCTCGCTTTGCATTAAGTCACATAGAATAGAACGAAACGGTAACACAAATAATATCCGTAGCCTCTAAACGACGGTTAGGCACTGGAATATTATCAGCACATTCGGCGCACGAATTAGCACGAATTAACCCGAAACAAATCAATTATCACGTTGTCGCAGTTCATGCTAAGACTTAAAAATAGTAGATAATATTGACATTTTTGTATTATAATTAGACTATTTATTTAACTTACAAGAAAGCAATTTATTATTTATTTTTGCTGTAAAATCTTTAAAGCAGTTCGAACTGAATTTTCTAAAATTCACTCTCCAGTATTCAGTTGTCTAAAATTCAGTATTTTATGTGGGTATGGAATACCGAACTTCTATTTACTTATTATTCTTATTATTATTATTGGCGTTTGTCAGGTCTTGACAAGCGTCCACTAATCTCAAACTTTAGCAACCTTTTGAGCCGCGTCATACTAGAGACAAGTGGAGCTAAATACACACGACTGCATCCCAAACCCTGGCGATATGCAGCCGCGGAAATTACGCTAGATCCAGTGCCCGCACAATGCGGAGTGACCCGAGTAACACTGCTTGCTGCATCCTACATATCAAAGAGTTGACAGAAGATCTGCAGACGGGAATGCACTCGATTTCCCTTCGATAGGAGGCTTTCATACCATCCAAAACACCAACTATCAGGACTACAAGCTTAACTTTATACCCTGGATACAGCTTTATAAGCTCGGACAAGAGGTCCATATACTTGGACCTCTTTTCCTCTTCCTTGAGAGAGATATTCTTCTCAGCTGGATAATTCGATCACAAACATCTGTTTGGTCTCGATATCCAGGAGGGTTATGTCCGGCTTAGTGGCTGTCAATAACCTCGAGGTGGGGAAGGAGTAATTCCAATAAATTCGGCACTTGGAGTCGAACTCCACCGAAAGAGTTGTACTCCAGCGTTTTCTCTGACGGGACTCAAGTCTGCCAGGTTAAATCTCGTTGCTGCTCTTCGCGTTGCCTGGTAAAGAAACGCCCCTTTGCCACTAAATGCGTACTCATTAACGAACTTTAATAGTGGGTCCTGACTTCTGAGGATACTGTTAGCTGTAACCAAGACGAGTCCATCGGGCAAGCACTTCAGATTAGGTAATCCCCAATCCCCGTTTAGACGAGGGAGGTAAATGCGCTGCACAGAAGATTTCGGGTGAAGACTTCGGTTGATGTTCATGATCTTTCTGGTTCTTCTCTCGAGATCCTTAAGATCATCAACATTCCATTTCTTTACACCAAAATGGTATGAAATTAATGGGACAGCAAGCATGTTTGTGGCAGCGATCTTGTTCTTGACAGACAGACAGGATCTCCATATCTGCCTAAGTCGTGCCATATACTTGCTGCGGGCCTGCTTAATAAGAGTGATATCTTGGACACCTCTTTCACCTTCTCAATATGCTTGTAGAACACGGGGTGTATGTTTTACTCCATGTGTTCTTTAGCCAGCATATCGTGCTCTGCTTTTCGTATACGGGAACACATCCTTTCTATGTCTCCGCATCTGAGGACTACACCAGAGTTGGTTGCCTCAGGACTCAGATCGTGCAGTTCAAATTTCTCTGCTGCTCTTCGAGCTGCTTGAAACAGAAATGCCCCTTTTCCCGTGAGTTCGTGAAGAGAAACGAACTTCAATAAGGGATCCTGACTTCTCAGCACTTGGTTTGCTGTACCCAGGACGACTCGATCGTGCAAACACTCCAAGTTTAATAATCCCCGACCTCCGAGATGACGAGGGAAGTATATGCGTTGCACAGAGGGGTTCGGATGAAGACTGCGGTTGATATTCATAATTTTTCTGGTCTTCCTGTCAAGAATCTTGAGATCGTTGACTTTCCATTTCATAACACCAAATGTATATGAAAGTACTGGAACAGCAAGTATATTTGTAGCTTCTACCTTGTTCTTGCCTGACAGATAGGATCTTCATATCTGTCGAAGGCGCGCTAAATACCTGTCCAATTTAGTTCTTAATTTGTATCTTATTTTCTTGTTGTTGACAAAGATACCACTTTTTACACATTTATAATTGTATAGTAAATTTTATTTCTTAAAGGCCTGCACACTTTAGAACCAGATACACCGCACGCCACTGAGTGATATCCTTACGTCACAAAATATTTCACAAATTTCGACGAGAGTGGGGTTCATGACTGAACAAGCCAATTCTACATACGATCATCTTGACGTTAAAAATGTGAGGGCTGTTGCTGTGACTGTTTTGTGACAGGGTGACAGCTTTTTCTAAATTAATGTTTAAACCAAAGTTTGCAGTTGTTGTGAACAGATTTACAACAGACTGCAGTTCAGTTATTGTTGAGTGGAACAGCACACACTCGTCACCGCAAAAAGTTCGTTAAGTGCCCCAAGTGTCTTGCTCTTTGAATTTAAACGGGAGAGGTTCAATAATCCATCATCGAAACGGAATCGTATATTAACTCCTCCACTGTGGTTATTAAAAACATACTAAAACATGACATTTAGGTACAGTGCGAATTAAAATGGGGCTGATATACAACCTTTCGTATTAGTGAAGATCGAAGAGCCGGTATCAACCAGCTCTTCGATCAGGAATTAAACAAAGTCGAATTACATAAACAGCTATAAAATTCGTAGTGAGAAAACGTAGTGAAACAAACTCTACTAGATACTGAGCATTTTTTTTTTTAATCAAACATTGTAATTTGTTGAAATCTATCTTAGTATTTTTAGGGTTTTGTAGGTATGACCAAAAAACCTTTATACCGTCATTTTGTCGTCTATCTGTATCTCAGTCTATCTGTCGGTCTGTTCGGTAAAAATTGTAGCCAAATGGGTAAACCTAGAGAGTTGAAATTTGGCATGCTTATACGAATCTTTAACCTGCACATAGGAAAAATACTAAAACATCTACAAAACACATCCCGTTAAAAATATATAAAAATATGTGCTCATCGAATATATATATATATTTAAAATTCTGAGTAGGGCATCAAATGAAAGCCCTTATTACGTGGATTAACGATCAAAATTTTATTTTTGCAAAAAAAATTATTTTGATGTGATTTTTAGCAAAATTGTGCAAATTTTTTTTTGTCCTACACCCAGTAGCCCAGGCGATTTAAACTAAAAATTTGAAAAAATCCTAAGTAATGTACTCTGATGTTAACCGGAATAGTACAACAGGAATTTTTGATTAGATTATGTTTTCGGAAAATAACGCATTTTTTGTTTTTTTTTTGTTGTTGACGATGTACAAAAGTTATAATTATGTAACACACTATACTAGAAGGCGTATCCTGGTCTGATGGTTAGCTTGCTCGCTTGCTACGCCGCAAACTAGGATTCGCTCCCAGCACAATTTTATTTTATGTTTTTTTCCATTTTTATTTGGTTTAAATTATTTTGTCAAAATTCTAGTTATATTTTGGCAAATATTGCATTTAATTTTTAAGAGCGTAAATTTAATAACCAGTTGGAATTGTTGGAATTACATTTTTATTCTATGTGTCATGTATACGAAACCAGAGGGGCGGAGCATATGATTTAAAACAACCAATGGAAGCCATAGGCACAATTTTCAAAATATTAATGAACCTTGCTATATAAAAAAAAAAAAAAATACTGCACATATTTAGAAACCTAAATAATGGTAATAATATTAGGTATTCGAATTAAAATTAACAAAAAAATATTTTAACATAAATTTAGTTTTTAAAGCTCTTAGATTAACAGACGATAAATTATTTAAAAAATATTGTTCACTTTGCCGTGATTACTAAAAAGCAAAATTTGTCCTACACACTCAGCATGCCCCTTCACTTATTATATACCTGCGAAACCCTGAAATGTGTGATAATTCACACTTCACATAAATTTTTGTTATGAGGAGAACAAACAATTGTCTAACTGTGTCATTCCTTTTTCTGAAAATTTCTTGTTGGCTACTGGATTTCTGGATTGTAAATGTGAATGGTGTTTATAACGTTAAATTCTACAGCACATTTTTGAACAGACTGTGCATATAACTGTATAAAGAGAATTACATAGAATACATTTTTTATTTATACAAGCTGTCGTGATATAAATTTCACAGAATCATATATCCTCAACGGTTACAAGCAGTTTAATTAATTTTCAGATCAGTTATTCTTCTATTAATGCACAATTTTCTTTTTTATAGTACAATGTCAAGTTCAGATAGTATCATGCAGCGATTTTAAACTGGCGTGTTTTTATAGCATCTAATATTCTGATGTCACCGTATTCTATTATCTGTCAGTGAAATAACTAAGTCGTGAAGTTAGTGGTTCGCGAACTCCGATCACTTGTTTTTTATTCATGACATGTTCTTTAAATTTAAATTGTTAACACTGTTTAGAAGTTTCAATTTTTATTCAATTTGTTTTATGTAATATTACGGCGTTTGAAAAAAGTTTGTAGCAATTTGTTTACTATTAACTTACATTTAAAAGTACAATGAAATACAAGAGCTCATGACATACAGAGGCTCATGACATATTGGCTCACAATATCATATTGTTGGTTTTAATCAAACAAATTAAAATAATTCTATTTACGTTTACCATTAGTATTTCAATTAATTGAATTTGTGTTACGTGAAAGAAACAAAGTCCATATCCTAACGCAGTGTGGAAGTAGATAGTAATTTCTCTTTTTAACATTACCTTACTCTGACTGCATCTTAAACATGAAGTGTTTTTTAATATTGGCCAGGGCCACGCCAAGCCGCCTCTTAAGGGGGTCTTAAGGGTGCCAAGTAAAAAAAAATATTTTATTATTCGCTAAATTTGGCTTTTTAGAGGCGGCAATTTTTATCTGGCACCTCGGCGCCATAGTACCTTGGCGCGGCTTGATATTGGCTAATCTAGGCAAAATACAACAGAAAATGTCAAATTTGATTATGAATTAACAAATTCATGGTCAAGCTCTAATGAAACTGACATTTTAAACTGATAAGTTATCTTAACCTACAAATTTTATAAAATGCTGATTTACAATGTAAAAAAGAAACGGCCAAAAATCCCATTCCATTATTAAAAGACACTAGATTTCAAAATATAGTAAATCTACAAGAAATGAAGCAAACCTATTCATCATATTTATTACTATAAATTTGTTAAATTATTGGTTAATTCATTGGGAAATACATGTAGAAGATGAAGTAATAGATGAAATGAAGAAAACACCTCGACGATCATTGTTATGATTATTTATTGATTATATATTCTGATAATAATTAAATTACTATGTTCTATTTGGTAATGTTTTTTTTTTTTTATTATATTTTCTGTTGAAACAAATTTTGGTTCTTATTGTGATTATAGTTACATATAAATTTCCTTTCAAAAGAATAAATACATTTCATAATATAAAGTATGTGGTTTAATTTTATAAAAATAATGCACGTTAAAAAAATACCCCCCGCAAGAGAAATTTCTGGCTACGCTACTGCTATAGATAAATAACAAACATTTTAATCTTCAAAATATTCGCCATTATTTTATGCCATGTACTTCGGCCAGATTTAGTAGCCACATAAAATTGACATTGAGTCTGCAAGTCGGTTGGGTTTAGACGAAAACATTCACAAAACAGGATACGGAAATAAATGAATATGCCGCCAACATTTTTTCATATGGTCGCGATAAATTATTTTATCATTTGGTTTAAACTTGTAATTTCTTATCTTTGCATTTTTTTCATGATAAAATTTAGTTTGTTCTTTATTTCTTTTCAAAGTTTCTTCAAAATTTTTAACTGCATATGCAGACCAATTCTGTAACTCAGTTACTACGATCATTGTAAAAAAAATTGTCCCTATGAGCAAGGTCAGTTACTATCATGAATGAAAGTCATTATACTTTTTATAATATTTTATCTTGTAGTAACGTGACTACACAGTAAATTTTTACAGAATTGATCTGATTGTTTCAATAAATTTTTACTTATAGGTAATTTTGTCCTAGTTCTGCGACTAAATAATAATTGACAAGGAGAAAATTTGGAATTAATTACTGGAGTATTTCTATATTCTAATAACATTATTTCTATGTCAACATTTCCTTCTAATGATTTTTTAATAAAATTCTTACATATTCTTACATATTTTTCACTGAAACCATTACTTTTGGGATGAAAGGGACTTGATGTGACTATTTTAAAATTCCAACTTTTAGCAAAATTTGAAAATTTGTATGAGCCAAATGACACATTATCAGCTATAATTTCAGAAGGAATTCCGTGTACAGAAAATATTTCCTTTAAGGTTTTAATAATTTCACTAGAATTTTTAAACTTTAATTGTTTAAGTTCAATCCAATGAAAAAAGTAATCTACTAATACTATCTAGTAAAATCGGTTGGCCTTGGTAGCGTAGAGGTAGTGCTCCTGCTTCACAAGTCAAAGGTTCCGGGTTCGAATCATGGTCAGGGCATGGATGATTGTGAGCCACAGTGTAATTGGGACATTTAGTCCTGTTCTGTGGTAAATAATAATAATTTTTATTAGGGTTTTGATTTATATTTTTGACATACATGACATTTATTAACCATTTCAACAATTTCTGTACTCATTGTAGGCCAATAAAATAAAGATTTTGCTCTTTGTTGCGTTTTAACAATACCTAAATGGTATTGGTACCGACTCATGTACCTTCTTTAAGATTTTGTTCTGTAATTTTATGGGAACTATTAATATGTTGTTGTAAAAAACTATATCATTGTTAACATTAATCTCACACCTTTTATTAGAATAAAATTTTAATTCATCATTTAATTTTGCTTTTGATTTTGGCCATCCATTTTTATTTAAATACATCAAATTGCTCAAAATTCTATCATTTTTAGTTTTATTTCGTCTTTTAAATTTTCTTAAACTCGACTGAGCCATGTGGTATTATTTAAATAGATAAAGACTGCCTGTATGTAACTACAGTATGTGTCCGGACATTCTCATACATGTCCCAACATTACTACAATATAAATTTAACAATCTATATATTACAGTTATAATATAAAATAAACAAATATGAAAATAATTTTGATAATAAAAAAGCATAAAGGTTCGGAGTAAAATATTTAAAAATAGTGACACAAGGGAAGGGGGGCACCTTTCTCTTACAGCGGGCGCCCATGATGCTATAAGAATCAACCTAAAATTCCGCCTGTTTTGATAATCCACCTGCGTGTGGTGTATACCTTCATGCTGCTGCCTTGGATGCTATGTTTAACTGTTTGCCTGAGACTGCGATCTAGTGTGTCGACGGCACTGGAAGCAGTTAACACAGTTAATCCAAAATTTCCAAATTACAATAAAGTTAATCCTATTAGCGGGGACTTGTGTAGGTCGGTGATTTTACTGAGATGGCGTCTTTTTATGAGTGGATATGCAAGTCGACTTAACTGACTACTGATTATAATAAGAAGAAATTTATGAAAATTTAGATATGTTTACAATCGAAAAATTACAAGTCAATGATCTGAAAATTTGGAAGTAACTTTTTTGCAAATTAGCAAGATTCAAGATCAAATATCTGCATTACAAAATTAAATTATTTCCACGATGATGGTAACAAGTTATGCTTGAATTTTATAAAGATATTCTTTTTAACTTTTCAAAGTTTACGGATTATTTAATAAGTTAACATATCAAATATATATTTCTATACATTTTTAAAATTCACACTGAAAATGTGTTTTTAAGTTCACACATGTCAAATATTCGGTGTGTATTTTAAACTTGACAAAATTTTCTTTTAAACTTCTTTATGTGACAATGCTTAAAAAAGTTTAGTAACTCTATTTACCAAGTAAAAACATATCCCAAAGAAACATCATATTTGTATTTGCCTTATGAAATGTTGAAAAACTGAATGACAACCATGTCACAATTTTAAAACTTTTGGGTTTCCGAAATAAAGATGGCTTTAATGTTGTACAATTATGGATGTTTCTCGATAACCCATGGAAAGTTAAATACAAAAAATTGTTCTTAGTTAGGGTTGTCAGATGTCCCAGTTAATAGGGATTGTACCGATTTAAGGTTTTGAGTTCCGACTAGTTTTACAGGATTTCAGTCCGTACGTGATATCATCCGGGTGGGGGGGATTGCATTCGTAATAAGTTGGGAGCCTTAATAATTTGCCATCTCAGTATAAAGGCGCCTTGTAAGAATGTCTGCTCCAGGCGCCAAAATATCACCGCACGGCCCTGGTTTTAATATATATTATAAATATTATTATAGAATTTGGTCAGTTATACAGCCTGATGTCTGAGATGACATTCTACTCTGTATTATATTGGGAAATCTTGTTTTATTCTGCAAGGTAAGTAATGGCGTTACATTTTATAATCTAAATTAAGGATTTATATGTAATTGTATTAGGTTAAAAGACCCATCAAAACAGTGCAGAAGGTAGTGCGTTTTCTGCATTGTTATACATTACTCGACACGCTACGACCTGCTATCTGAAATGGAAACATAACGTTTACATTCCATGTAAGTACCGGGCCGTTTTGTCACAGTCATTTGAACACATTCTGTAATTACGTCAGACTTAAGTTGGAGCCCCTAAACCTTCGCAAGGCTTCGTTTATGTTGAAACTCTCTCTAAATTTGGCAAATCGCAAAACAAAATGGAAACGAAATACGTGTTTTGAGTAACGAATACTTTGTTTTGAACTTTCTTCCTCGTTTTAATTATTTCATTTATTTTTGAAGTAGGTTGAGTACGAATGTAGAATTAAATCTAAACCGGAATTGTGTTTCCTTCGAGCTAAGAAATGATTTTGTTATAAAGAATGATTGCTTATATTTGAAACAGCACGTAATATTATAGAGCTAAGCTAACGAATAAAAAAATATAGTCGTAGCCAGTTTAGACAGAGTCTATGTCAGAATGGTTTCAAATATAGCTAGGGGCGAATTGTTTTAGAAAGGCCCATATATACATTTTTGGATTCATATTTACTTCTTACACTTCTTGCTTCTTAATAATTAAGTAAGGGCTTCTTTGTAATACCCTTTTCATACCAGATGTTTAAGTTCGGATGTTAAAGTGAAGGAGAGTTAAAGCGTTGGTGTGAAAGCGTACGGCCTCGGTTTAAACCAAGCAAGCTTTAGTACGCAGATCTGCGTGTTAAACATAGTCCGCATTGCCAACATAATATCTATTATAAAAAAAATACTGTTTGAACTAGTGAAGATTTGTGAGTGCTTCACCGCAGAGCACGGACTGATATTATAGACTGCAATTAGACATAGATTCAGAGTTTGTTACAATAACGCCTTCAGAATTATAAATGGCTTGGACAGATTTGTATCGTTAGTCTTATGTTTTCAAAGGCTTTGGTTGTCAACAAATAAGCTGATTATGTTAATTGTATGAAAAATGATGTTATGTTTAACAACCATTGGTGTAAGCAATTAGTGCTTCACTTGAGGACAGACTGGACCAATGGTTGTCTTATTTTGTTTTGATTTTTTTTTGTTTTTTTTTTTGTTTTTTATTTTATGTTATGTCTTTCTTTGGAAGTTATGTAATTATTCTGTTCAGTATATGTTTGTTTTGTTTGTAACTACCTGTATATTATGTGTATATTGTTTTTGGCCTAGATGGCGGTAAATAAATGGTAATAATAGTATATACCTTTAATGGTATACAACACAGCATGCTTCCCTGATTGTTCGTTTTAAAAATAATGTCCCCAAAGTTAGACTTAAATTTGCAAATAAAATTTATGCCCAACATTTTTTGTGCACTTTCATTTCTTATGCAAAAGGCAATACTTTTTGGATGTTCAGCATGCTTTATAGTGATTGATAAGAAAAATATGAACTTGAATATCCATTTTCAGGTCAACATCTGCTTTGGTTGTCTAGTTACAGACAGTCAAACTTTGAATATTTTCTTAACGTACAAACGGGTTGCCAGACAGAGCTAAACAAAAAGCTATATCTCGCTGGATATTTAATATAACAGCCAATAAATTTGCACAAGTTTGTCTTCAACTGATCTACAACCAGTTAAAATTTTAGCCAAATCAAAAATGAACGAGCGTGGGTGATTTCTAAAGTCAGACCACTTGACTTGGAAGAAACCATTGCTTTATTTCTACATATCTTTTTCCAGGATTTTAGAACTTGCTCTATGTGTAACTATATATTGAACAATGTTGAGAAGGGCACTAACCACGTTTTAAATCATTACTTGTTTTAAACTCTAGCTTGTTTTGTTTCCTATTTATGATTTCAACTTAAGAAATATAAAATCAACAACCGATACTCAATCTTCAAGAACTGGAAGAAAGAATCAATTAATGAACAATAAAATTCGAAGAAGATATAAATTAGGGAATAGTAAATGTGCAAGCTTTTGATATATTTAAAATGCACGCAAATTAGTAATTAAAGCCCTTTTTCCTACCAGATTTATTACTAAATCTTAATAAATCTCTTTTAAACTTCACAAAAGACAATTCTAATAAGGCAGCTCTTGTCTCATACCGAACAAATATTTTCAACTTAGATGGGTAATTAAAATTCATTATTAAGAATCCTTAACTTTATACACTTTTTGTGGAGAAAATCAATTAAAAAACACCGGTTACTTTTAACCAGTATTCAAGAGCAATTTTTTATTCATGAATGAATTTTCTTTTTCAGAATTATTTATTGCAGGAAGGAAAATATCAAAGCATCAGTGACAAAAGTTTTTTAAGAACTTTACAACAAATTTAGAAGTAACTATTTTAAGATTATTAGCGATTTATTTTTTTATTTTATACTCGCATTAAAAGTATGTTCAATAAAATCAAGAAAATAATGTTTATTTATTATCCTATAATAATTCCACAAATAGCATGTAACAAGGGCCACCGCGAGTGCTTCAACCGCGTGTACAAATATTTACAAGACCACCTTCCACTAGAATCGAACCCAATTCGCGCAAGTTTGTAAATTTTCATCAGCACTTGCGGTATTTGGGCTCGACTCTAGTAAAGACAGTTCTGTCTACATACATACCATTAACAAAAATGTTATAACATAACAAACAAACATTCCTTTTCTAACCTAATTAAATAATTCATCAAATATCCCAATACCATTTTGATGTGTGTAGATACAACTTTTTTAAAGATATGTTTTCATGAAAAAACTAATGTGAAGTGTGAATGTTTACATTTCAGCGTTTTGTAGATATCTAGCAGGTGACATAAAATTGCGGAACATTAAAAATCATAATATTCCATACATTTTGAAAAAATAAGCTCCGTGCTTTCATCTAGACAATTACAAGCTTACTTAATTACAAGATACGCGAGCAAAAAGACAGCTACACAAGTTTTCAGTTAGTCAATTAAATATTGCTAGCACTGTGTTGCAAAATATTCAATAACTTTTGAAAAAATAATCAGCTCAAACATTCTTGTTGAACTATTCCGGTTCAATCAATTTTTTGGCAAAAATTATATTAAAACAAAGAAATTTTAAAAATCTACTTAATCTTCCTTAATCTTAAGGGCTTTCTTTTGATACTACACAATAAATTAAAAGAAAAATAATTATTTAAAAAAATTCTTGTTGAAATATTCCAGTTTCCATAAATGTTCTAATGTTTTTTTGATAAATGTTTGATGAAAATCGCATAAAATATTATGATTTTTCAAAAATAAATATTGCTTCTGTATTCACGAATTAAGAGGTTTCATTTCTTACATCACTCAAAATTTTAAAAGTTTATCTATTTTTTAGTTTTTTTTTTTTAATTCAATGGCCTTTGCTGCTGTGGCAATTAGCCAGGACAATTTTTATTTGTGAAAAATTCCATGAATGAGCGGGATTTGAGCCCGAGACCTTAGCAACGCAGAGCACATGTGTTACCACTACGCTACGCCCGTCGGCTATTTTTTAGTTGAATACACATTTATTTATATTTTTCCTGAAATGTGCTTTGTCTCAATAGTTTTACTATACATAGGTCAAATCGCTACATGACTCCAAAACAGAAATAACTTGAAATTTTTACCAATTAAGTTATTACTGACAAACTTCAGAAAATAGTAACCAGTATCAGTTTCAAAAAAGAAATTCTGTCAATTACAGACCGAAAATACCGTCAAATACCGATATTATGAATTGTTTCCCTTTTAAAACTGATATTAGTTACAAGGTTTTTCAATAATAACTCAATTTGTAAAAATGTGAAGTTATATCTGTTATGTCAATGTTTTTATGGGTCGTAAGCCGAATGGATAAAATGGTCCCCTTAAGTAATTAATCGGGCACCCATAAACTGCGGGGCCCTAGGCTCGGGCCAACTTGGACTATACTGCAGTAAGACAAACATATGATTGATTGTATAAGGGCTTTTTGGTCATACCTATAAAATCCAAAAAATCGATGGCAGTATTTCGATCCACATTAAAACAGGGCTGCGAACCGGTAGAAAAATCCGAACCGGTTCCGGTTCACGGTTCACACAATTTTTAAGGTTCGGTTTTTATTCGGTTCACTATTTTTATTTATTGAACTGGTCGTAAACCGGTTCATAACATCGGTTCGCGGTTCGGTTCTAAAAATAAAATACACCCGGTTCTGTTTTTACACGAATTTGTTTCTTCCTCATATGGGATGAGGGTAGGGTCATGCATTCGGTCGATTTTGGACCCCCCCCCCAGTTTTTGTTATGAATCTCCACATTCTTCAGGAAAGTATCTATCGTGTAAAAACAGAATTAGATGTATAATTTATTAATAGAATTTAAAAACGAATAAAATTAATCAAGTTTTTTCAGGAATCTTTATTTATTTATTTATTTATTTATTCAGGAGGGTTAACCAACAGAAACGTCCTAATAGACGTTCCCAATTACAGGTTAACACAAATAAAGTAGATAATACACAGTATAAAAAATAAATGTGTTACATTAAATGTTTTACAGAAGAAAAAAAAATAATATATATATACATATATATATATATATTATAGTTGTTATTATAATTTGTAGTTGAGCAGGTGCTAAATGCCGGGCACGTAATTTTATGTGGTACATCTGAGTGTCGGTTATCTGAATTTATAATATATGGATTCTGTTTGCAAATAAGTGCATTATGTTCATTGCCGCATGAAATAAAATTAGTTTTAGTTGGATAGGAGCAGCTAAAAGTTAAATATGCAACTTGCAGGTGCAAGCATATTAGTGCAGTTTTGTTTTTCTGGGACAAAAGTAATGAACAAACTCGCATAGTATCAGTTACTATTAACTCAAAATATATTCCCATGCCTTCCTCCTGCCCATAACCAAATCTTTTCCCAATCTGGACTTAATATTAACTTTTCCTCCATTTTTCTTAAGAAAAGAAAAAATCTAAGATGCCCATCTTTGCCCTGTCTCGAATGACAGCCAAAAACACTACAATTTGTTCTACTTTTATAGTTTTTCACAACTTCTATCGACATTCTAACAAAAATACAACACTAGAACATATGTAATAAGTTCAAACAGTACTAGAGCGACCTGTAGACCACCAGACTGCGTATTCGAGCGTGTCAGTTCTCAATACACTAGTACATCATTTATATGTACCATATATATATATATATATATATATATATATATATATATATATATATATATATATATATATATATATATATATATATATTGTTCTTATTCTTAAAAGTTAATATATATATATATATATATATGTCCAATTAAATACATTCCAAAAATTATTTATTACACATGGCATAATGCAAAGCCTACTTTATAATGAGCAAGGAAACGTAAAATATTTTAAAGTTAGTGTAACTGAGAAATAATCAAATATGTAAACAGTATGGCGCCACTCAGTCATTAAGGTAATTTAAAACCTCAGAGATTAAATTAGAAAAGAGTTAAATAAATATTCCCTCTACTTGGTTAGTAAGAACAAGTAATACTGAGAACATCTGGATTATTTTCACAAGAAATTAAATATACTGAGATATTGATTATGAGACGAAATTAGAAGAAATTCGATTAACTCAAAATTATTTCTCCTGCGGGTAGAACTCATTTACGGGTAGATTAAATACACAAGTTCTCACAAATTCCTTATACAAAACTAAAAATTTTAATTAAAATTAGTAACAATCTAAAGCTACAAAAAAATTTGCAGCGAATTTTTATCTATCTAATAAGATATTTGGTTCAATGCAACACATTGCATTATGAACGCCATCTTGTCAATTATTGAAAGTATATTTGCGTACGACGCGATAGATCAGGCACGCATCCAGAATTTTTTCCTGGGGGGGGGGTCACAATTTTTCCTTTTGGGGATTCAGAAGCCAAAATTATTCCTTGGGTGGGCTTATACGTTCAATTTCAAGTAAAATGTCTCTTAGAAATGTTTATTTTAAAGTTGGGGTGGGGGCAAGTTTTCGAGAACCCTCAGGACTCGTTCCTCCGACAGATGATAGCTAAAGCGTCATGCTAAAGCGTTATTGTTGCGGTTTATAGTCGCGGTAAATATCAGGTCGTCAAGGATGAAATTTGTAGTTAATAATATTGTAAACTTTAACAGGTTATTATTTGACATTGGCTAAATATTTTACCGTTCTGTTTATTTATTTATTTATTTTTTGTTGGAAAGTTACACATCTCGCCTATTTAAAGAAATCATTGTATGCTCTAAAAAATTTCAAAAACTTTTTTTAAAAATTAATTTTATTGAAAACGGAACGGTCGGAAATTCACACTATTATGAAGTATGAGTTCTTACGTGGAACAACGGCATCGCAGACCGCGCGTAACATTAATAGTGTATATGTCTATAGTGTTAGTACGCAGCAGACAATATCAAAAAAACAGCCTAGATTGATTAACAGATCGACTCCTATCTTATTGCATGTTAACGCTAGACCACACATTGAACAAATGACTGTGGCAAAACTACAGGAATTGGAATTGGAACTTCTTCATCATCCTCCATACTATCCAAACCTAGCCCTGTCTACTTACTATCACTTCTTCCGCAATGTGGACAACTTTTTAATAGGAAAACAATTTAATTCCAACAATGCTGTAAAACTGGCTTTCCAGGAATTCATTGATTCTCGTCCGCCAGGGTTTTATACCACCGGCCTGAACAACCTGCCGCTTAAATGGCAAAAGTGTATAGACAATATGGGTGCATACTTTGATGACTAAAATAATTCCTTATATTTGTAAGTTATCAATCAACTTTTTATACTTTCTACAAATTTGATGACCTACTAGTAATTTTCGACGAAGGTTCTGAACTATAAACAATCATATTTAAAATATGTTGACATATTAATTGACCATTTCTGCACAATACTACCTTAAGAAGATCCTACACTGTACACGCAAGAAAATCACTGTATTTGAAAATAATTCATAAAGAGTAACGAATTGAAAATAACAATAATAACAATAATTCAACAGTATCAATAAAAAATTATATTTACATATATTTATGTTTGATTTTGATTACAACATTTAAAACACAATTAATTAATCTAAGTTTTTCACAGAACAATAAACCTTTAACTGTTAACTCTGCTATTCTTCCTTTTTCTTCAGACCATACATTGTTCCTGATGACGCAAACCCTTTTGACAAGAGCGAAAGTGCCTGGTAGACAGAATATATCTAGTCTTGTCATAAATACAGTTACAAAGTTTTCAGTGAAATTCCACAAGATGGTTCAAGTTATTTTAATTTTCTTTTAGTACATAATAAATAGATGCATCTTAACCAAGAAATACCAATCAGTTCTCAAAATGACCACTTCTGGCTGTTACACAGTGCTTAAGATTCTACGGCCACTCGTTAATAGAATTAAGAAGGATTTCTTGAAAAGATTTTCTTGAATTTTTGCGGAACGACATTGTTATATATACAAGTTCACGAGAAGCTTGTAAAAAAGCGTTAACGATCCAGAGGGGCTATTACCCTACTTTAATTATGGTTTGATGGGGCGGGAGCTATAACGGTATTACTAAACTTAATTTTTACAAGAAAGGGAATCGTCATTCTACTAGAAAATCCTGATGCAGTTGATAGTTAAAGAACTGAACAACTTCTTCTTCGCTGGTCACTACTGGAGCAGGATTCAGAGTAAGACCATAATGCGAAGTCTGCGCAGCAGTAGCTTAAAATCAGAATGCCGGACTTTATTTCCTGATGAGCCTAGCAGTTCAAAACTTTATAAGAGTATTTCTTAGGCAAGACAAGGTATACTCTATAATTTGGCTTAGATTCGGTATTAATATATTGTGATCCTTAAAGTGCTTTAAGAGTTCAATCTATTTTTCTTAACTGTTTCTTTTTATGATTTTCTATGCTTCACCTGTCGAATACCGGAGTCCTTAGCAGTTACCATTTTATCAAACAATTCATCTACGTTTATAAGAGCATTTCCAAGTGTTTCATTATTTTTTTTGTGCAGTTGATTCAGTTGCATGCCATATAATATCACCATGCTTTATCCATAAGATTTTTTTGCAATAACTATCTTCGTTCTATTTCTAGAGAAACATTAGTCATAACATTTTGTAAATTATTCCATTATTACTTCAATATTATTCATTCTATCAACGAAATGATATATGTTTACTAAATTATAAATCAGGACAAAATGATAAACCGACCAGGAATCAGAATGTACTTTAAACTGGGACGAAAATGGTCAAACCGGGACATATGGAAAGTCAACCTATGATGTATGGTTGTTTACTGATAACTTTTACTTCTTTTGAAGCTCTTGTTTTCCATTGTCCAGTCAGATGGTCGTTCGTAGCTCGTATCAAAATAATGTTTTATAACAGACATTTAAATTTGTAAAATAAATTTCGTTGTGCAATCATTCTCAAATATCCTTATTGGTTGCAATAACATTCAAATGTGAATGCAATACGGATGATAAAACAAATTTACGCCGCAAATTAATCGCTTCTGTGTGATTTTAAAATCCAAACATGGTAATTTATTCAATTAATTAAACCCATGCGTTAAACGATATTGCTCTATAAATATGTACTTTGTGACAAATTTGATGGCTTCTTCAATTAAAGTTGAATTTATTTGCATCTTGTACAGCAAACCTTGATATCTAACACAGTATTTGATCACACAAATACATATACACCAACACACACGCTCATGCAATCCACTGGGGAGTGCTTGAATTTCAATATTTACTTGCGATTAAATGGATTTTAAACCACATTTTCAGATTTTTATAGTGGGAGAAAAATATTTGATGAATTGTTTTTGAGTTTTAATTTAGTCTATTTATATATTTTTATATAAATATTTATTTTGAAGTAAATTGCATTTTTTTTTTTTATTAAAAACGTTTCTAGATATATGTAAATTATAGTATATTCCAAAAAAGTAATAAAGGGTTTTTCAATAGTACCTTTAGTATATTTTTAAGTAATATTTGCCAAATGACAAAGATTTTTGATGGTGATATTTGATGACTCATCTATAATCCATTACAAAATCAGTCATGGAGTCGTACATAGTGTATGGTCGCATTAAAATAATTCAAACTTAATATAAAAAATCGTGTTTAAGAAAAAATTTGGGTCTAAATTGAATAGCATTGTTTTGGAGAATATGTAGTTTCAACAATATGGTGCCACATTTGATCTCAGTAAATAGGTAGAATTATCTCACAAATACGGAGATGTTAATTAACTGTCAAGAATACTACATTTGACGTCGTTGGATTATTATCTTTGGCGCTACGTAAAAAGTTAGGAGTATACCAACAATTCGCAACCCTTCCAAGTGCTGAAAGCCTCACGAATAATGCAGTAATTATTCGTGAGGCTGTATTCTAAAATTTAGATAAAATAGTGGATTCCTGCAAAAATAGCCGTGGTGGCCATCTGAACGATATTGTCTTTTATGTGTAATTGTAATTGATCAAATTTGTGTTGAAATAGAAAAACAATAAAATTTTCTAAACTAAAGTGTGTTTTATAACAATAAAAGCCCTTATTGAAAATTTTACATTATAGTAGAGGTTTTCTTTTTCATCTTTTACAAGTGCCATTTACGCGTTGAATGTTGACTACTAACATAGTACGAGGCAGGTGAGAATTGGCCATATATGTGTCCAGTGCAATAATCGTGCTGGATCGGGCGAAAACCGTTTTCGGCCCGTCAAGGAAATATTTTCACTTTTTTTACAAGTGCCATTTCCGAATTGAAGTTTTATACTAACATGGCAAATCTGACTTTAGATACAGTAGTTCGAAATATATCTATATTCGACAGGTCAAACCATTCTCTCAGTTTGCATAACCAAGATTATCTAATTTCTACAACTAAACCCTTGCCAAAAAAATTTGCTTCAAGTAAAGTCGGAGGAAATTAAAATTGCTGTTGTGCATAACGTGGCTCAGATATTTCAGTTTTCGTTCTTTGATCTTGTATATTAATGGATATATCAGGGATCCCGAATCTCGAAATCTTGGGATCCCGTAAAAATTTATAATCCCAAAAATCCGGAATCAGAGAAGAAGTATATTCCAGGATTTCAGGACTGGGAAAATAATTGCCTTAATATGTTTTCATTAACTAAAAAAGTAACATCTATGGAAGTTACTAAAAATTTGCCAAAAATCAGGCAATGACCCTTAAATATGATATTAAAGCTTTATTGTGTACTTAATTTCCTTTATAAATGTAACTCTATGCACACGTTAAAACTAACTACTGGTTGTAAACAAAAACTGATAATTAATTTTATTGTATGTTCATTGTATACAAGCTTGAATAGTCCTTTCAGTCTCTGCCTCAATCAAAGAAAGAAGGAATAATTGAAGCGGTTTGGAGCAATATCTCCATAATGGAGAGAATAATAAAATGGCATAAAAATATGTTGGACTTGCCTAAAATTCATATTTTGTCTGTTACATCAATCAATAGTCAAATAATCTGACTTACAGATTAATAATAAATTATTTCTTCATTTTTGCTCGGACAAAAATATTGCAACTACTTGAATTTTCTTGTTATATGCAGGTTTTATCCATAAATAATATGTTATGCATAAGTAATATTTCAGTTTATATTTGTCAATCATGGGTCGTAGTAAAATTTTCAAGTGAAATTAGAAACTTCATAATTTCTGGTTTTAAAGACGGGCTGCTGCAAAATGTCATTTCACAAAATTTAAATGTTTATAAATCTACTGTGTCGCGAATTATACAACGATTTCGAGAAGAAGGTACGTTTGAAGTTTCAAAAATTCCAGGACGGCCACGAAAAACTACAAAACGAACTGATAAAAAAATTATTTATATATCTACCAATAACCCCTTTCTGTCATCGGAGAAAATTTTGGGCCTTTTGCCACAAATGGATCAAGAAAATATCTCAACAAGAACTATTCGCAGAAGATTAGTTAGTGAGGGTCTTTTTAGTCGCCGTCCTGCTAAAAAACCACTTCTATACAAAAAGAATGTGAAGGCCCGATTAGAATTTGCTAAAAATCATATTGACTGGACTGTGGATCAATGGAAAAAAGTTATTTTTAGTGATGAATCTAAGTTCAATTTGTTTACAAGTGATGGTGTAAGTTACGTTAGGAGGCCTGCCAATAAAAGATTTGTTCAAAAATACACCTTGCCAACAGTTAAACATGGCGGAAGTAGTGTGATGGTATGGGGCTGTTTCTCGGGATATGGTATAGGTCCTCTATACCACATTGAAGGAATAATGGATCGATTTAAATATATAGACATCCTTCAAAATGTTATGGAACCTTATTCTGATGAGTTCATGCCTTTAAAACATATTTTTCAGCATGATAATGAACCAAAACATTCTTCGAAGTTGGTCAAAAAATGGTTCGAGGATTCAAAAATTAACGTAATGACTTGGCCGTCACAGTCACCCGATTTAAATCCAATAAAAAACCTTTGGGAGGTTGTCAACAGAAATATTAGAAACAAAACGCCTTCAAATATTGAAGATTTGTTTAAAGCTTTGCAGGGTGCCTGGTCTAATATTGATAATGAAATGATTAGTATCAATCCCGAAAAGATGTCGGGAAGTTATAAATACTGGTGGTTACTATACAAAATATTAAAAATGATCTGTGAATAATAATTCATTTTCTTAATTAATAAAAAAAAAGATTTTTTTAAAAGTAGTTGCTGTCTTCATGTCCAGGTAAAAATAATAAATACTATAAAAAAATAGAATTTACTATTAAAATTTAATTTTTTACTATAATATATGTAGAGGTTTGTTAAAGGTAAGAATTACATTTTTTAATTTTAAAAATATTTGAATAGAATAAAAGTAAAACAGTATTATCAAAAGTTGCTATCTTTATGGCCAATACTGTATATTCAAAATGGAAAACTCTTTTTTGTGTTTTACTTTAGTTTCATTTAGGATTTGTACTTTGTATTATATGATTTATATTATTTTATGAGTTATTTTGAAAAAATAAATATCTTTAGAATAAATGTTGAGTACGTTTATATTTTTATAGTACGTTTATTTATTATTTTCTTGTTCATAGCTATGAAATCCTAGACCAGCGATGGCGAACCTTTTTTCCCAGATGGGTCAAAATTGAATTTGGAATTTTGTAGATTCAAATCGCGGGTAAAATATACAAAGCGTAAATAAAGCGTGGCGCTTTATGGTGTAAGTAATTATGTGATATCTTTTGCTTAGGGTGACCATTCTTCCCGCTTTTTGTGGGACTGTCCCGCATTTTGATTGGGTGTCCCGCTTTAAGCACGTCCCGCAAAAGTCCAGCATTCTAACTTTTGATTTCTTGACTTGTATTTGACGAGGGAGATGAGGACCTTTTTTTTACTCTTCACTTGGATTTGGGAGGTGAGGACCTTTTTTTTGCTCTTCACTTATATTTGGAAAGTGACGACCTTTTTTTTGCTTTGTCCCGCATTGCCTTCTTAAGAAAATGGTCGTTAACTTTACCTGAGCAAGTATCTAATAGGTAATATTTGAATTCCATTTCGCTTATTATCATATTTGTTGAGTTTCATAATCTGTTTCGTGAATGCGCTCGCTTCGATCCAACCGTAGTTATCTTAGAATATCTCTTTAGAATTTTCAGAACTACAAAGACCTTCTTTTATATGGGTCATTTGAAATCGTCATACGGGTCACTGTGTGACCCGCGGGTCATAGGTTCGCCATCACTGTCCTAGACACTTCTATGCACTGTTACTTCCGCAGGGTCCTAAAGTGTATTTGTGCAAAATTTGGATCAGATTGATCAAAGGACCTAGGAGTGTATATCGGACTAACAAACAATTTTCCTCTTATATATATAAACTAGCTGAAAACTCGTGCTTCGCTACGGTATATTGATGGTCTCATGGAGCACAAAAGATACGAAGGGTTTCTCCCGAATTTCATATCTCTTTGTCAAGGGACGCTCTATCGAATAAAAAATACTAATTTACTCCGTAACGGATCAAATTTAAAAAAAAAAAAAAATTCAAACGCTTTCTAATACATGGTTTTTATAATCCTCCCTGAATGCATATTTACCCATTTAGGGGTTGATTAGGGCAAACACGTGAATTTCTGTTTTAAACATTTGTATGGGTAACATTTGTAAGCAAAAAGTCAATATCTCATTGAGCCTAAGAGATATTGAGGCATCCCTAAATCAAATTTCACCTCATTTCACACCTCAAAAATCGAATTTAGAAAAATCTCTTCTTATTGGTCTCTTATGTTTTGGAGGGAATGTAAGCTCCGAATTTCATGTCTTAATATCCATTGGATTTTCTATCGAATAAAAAATACCAATTTACCCCTTTAAGGATGAAACTTAAAAAACCTCTCAAAACATTTGTTTTTGAAAATATTTTGAAAAAGGTGTTTTAAAAAAGGCACGTATATGTCAAAGATGAATGTTATAACTCAACAAACAGGAACAACTACGGGTACTATAATTCATCCCGTTTGGAGTAAATTGGGACGAAATCATGATTTTTTTAAAATTATTGTATGGGTGAAATCATATTTGACCCCCTTTTTAGCCCCTTACGCCACTTACGTCATGGAAGGAATCAACTTTGCGAATTTCATATATCTATGTCAAAGGAACGTTCTATCGAATAAAACATATTCATTAACTCCATTAAGGGTGAAGTTAAAAAAACTGTCAAAACCATTTCGGGACATTTTAAAAAGACACCTATTTGCCAAAAAGGAATGTTGTAACTCAACAAACACATAAAATACGACGGGATATTGTTAGATTATGAGGAAGTTCTTGTTCAATATTTTTGATACATGTATATTATTATTTATCAATCTTAGAAAATACAATATAAAATAAAGACACATTACATATTTGACAGTTTACACATTTTGTATATAAAAACAACTACTATATTTAATTACTATATCCATAGCAACGTATTGAGAATATCCATAGCAACATTTTCTGCAGTTGCGCAAATCTCAACACTTCCCCTCGCAACAGCTGAGATCGCCAATTAAAGGATATAAACCTAAACCAAGGATGCATTTCTCATGTTTAGACTTATTCAATCCTTTCGTCATCACGTCAGCAACCATATCATCTGTTGAAATATGAGACATTTTCAAAACTCCTAGTTTCAATGCATCACGAATAAAATGATATTTGATATCGATATGTTTACTTCTGGCGTGAAAAACTGGATTTTCTGCTAATTTCAAGGCACCATTGTTATCATTATATAACATGATATCACACAATTTTTCAAAGCCCAATTCGTGTAGAAAACCCTTTAAGTAGACGGCTTCCTTCGTTGCTTCTGCCACAGCCATGTACTCGGCCTCCGTGGATGATAACGCCACAGTTTTCTGCTTTCGGGAGTCCCATGATACTGGACCACTACTTAACAGAAATGTGTAGCCAGTATATGACTTTCTGTCATTGATACAGTTACCCCAGTCGGCATCACAAAAACCTTGTAAAGGTCTTTCGTCCTTTTTAAACACAGGACCTGAATGAATTGTGCCTTTCAAATAACGTAGGACACGTTTCGCTGCGTTCCAGTGTGACTTGTCGTAGCAGTGGTTAAACTGACCCAAGTAACTGACAGCAAAACTTATATCGGGTCTCGTAGCTACTGACAGATATGTCAGTGCTCCAACCAATTCTCTATAAGGTAAATTTGAGTGTACTTTACCTGTATTATCTTTCGGCATTAACAGTTTTGTACTGTTATCTATCGGTGTGCTCACTGGGTTAGCATCTGCCATTCCGAAACGCTCTAACAGTTCTTTTATATATCCTTTCTGGCTCAATGATATTTTTCCATCGTCTTGAATAAATTCGATTCCCAAACAATTAACCACTTCTCCGAGATCTTTCATTTCGAATTCGTGTGACAATACTTCGCACAACCTAGACACCATCTGTTCATTATTGTACGCTATCAAAATATCATCTACACATACGGCAATAAGGACTTCCCCTCGTCCCATAGAGTAGAAACAGGGATCGGCATTTGTCGGTACTGCACCAGCAGATTTCAATACAGAATCTAACTTTACATTCCAATTTCTTCCGGCTTGTTTTAGTCCGTATAGAGCCTTCTTTAACAAGCATACTTTATCTCCACGTTCTATTTCTTTTGCCATTTTTTCGCATATTTTGTTTTGTTTCTCGTTTTCTTCCGAAATTCTTTTTAAAACTTCAGTTATTGGCCTTGGTAATTCCATGAAAATGGTTTCTTGAAGTTCGCCATTTAAATATGCGGTTGTTACATCCAGTTGCTTAATTTTCATGGACAAACGTACCGCTAAAGCTAGAAGTAGCCGTACAGAACTCAAGCGGGCAACGGGCGCAAATGTTTGATTAAAGTGTACGCCTGGTTGTTGAGAAAAACCTTGAGCCACTATACGTGCTTTTCTTTTGTCAAATGAGCCATCAGCCTTAAATTTCCTTCTAAGTACGAACCTACTACCAATTACAGGCTTATCTGAAGGACGATCCACCAAAGTCCATGTACCATTTTTTAAAATTGACTTTACCTCGGACTTCATGGCGTCGTACCATTCTTCCGCATCTGGACCAGATATTGCTTGTTTCATAGGGACTTCAGACAGAGATAAAAATACTGACTCATCTGCAACATAATTTGCTTCTTTGCTTTTAGCTTCTTGATATTTCTTGCGGGGCCTTCCCCTGCGACCTGTCATTATTCTTGATGGTCTACCACGACCTCTTTTAATAACTGTTGTTTCTTCTTCTTCTGTTTCGTGTGTGTCATCATTAACACAGTCATCTACATTCTGTATCTGAACTTCGATGACACCAGATTCAGTTTCATCGGTCGCAGGAAAAACATCTTCATAAGTTGAAATTTTCTTGGTAAATTTCTCCACAAATTTCACATCACGAGTAATTTCAACCTTGCCTTCTGATGGTATCCATACTCTATAGCCCTTAGTTCCTTCTTGGTATCCTATAAAAATACCTTCTCTTGAACGAGAATCAAACTTGCCGATGTTCTTGTTTCTGTTCAACACGTAGACCTTGCAACCGAATTCTCGGAAATAGCTTACATTCGGTTTCTTGCCTGTCCACAATTCGTAAGGTGATTTCCCATTCAGACTGCTACTAGAGCAGCGATTCCTAATATAATTAGCTGTGTTCACAGCTTCAGCCCAAAAAGAAGGAGGTAAACCAGATTGTATCATTAGACACCTAGCCATCTCTAATAACGTCCTGTTTTTTCTTTCAGCAATTCCATTTTGCTCAGGGCTATAAGGCACACTCAATCTACGAATAATGCCTCTTGTTTTTAGGAATCTGTCAAATTCTTTATTGACATATTCCCGTCCATTGTCAGACTGTAAACATTTAATTCTACTAGATTTTTGATTTTCCACAGTAGATGTATATTCTTTGAAGACTTTTAATACTTCATCCTTTGACTTCAGAAATTTTATTTCACACCATCGCGAATAATCATCAATGAACGTTGTGAAATATTTATTTCGTCTTTTTTATTCAACGCGCATTGGTCCACAAACATCAGAATGTATCAATTCTAATTTCTTTGTCTGTCGTTCTGATTTCTTCGGGAAGGGCTCTCTTGTCATTTTTGCACGACAGCATACATCGCATACGAAGTCCAAATATGCATCTTCACTGACATTGACTCCGAGCATGACACCGTTCTTTAAAGCGCATTTCAAATCTTTTACATTGAAATGTCCAAGTCGGCGATGCCACAATTCAAATGATGCATTTTCCTTTCGTACAGAGCATTTTTGTACATGCTCGTTCTTTTTATTCTCCTCGATGTAATACAAATCACCAATACGTTTAGCTGTGAGTTTTACTTGTCCATTCTTGTCGACTATACTGGCATGACATCTGTCATGATGGTATGTGTCGATTTTTGTGAAAGTGTTAATGTCATTGCACAAATGGGATGTTGCCCCACTGTCTAAACACCACCGTAATCCTTCACAACTGTCATTTCTCGCATGATAAGTTTGAGCCCGCGCGTGTGACCCATACAGTCCGACTTTTTCGACATATTTTTCATAGTCTTTTAATTTCATTTTACATTCTGAAGCCTTATGTCCTAATTTCTTACACTTAAAGCACTTATACTGAAAATCATGTCTTTTATTTAATGTCTGCTTTGCACTACTGTCATGCCATTTCTTAAAGTTTTTCGAATATAGAACATTTTCATCACTTTCACTTGTTCCATTTTTATTCCTTCTCGCTATGCTCTCTTCAACAATTTTAATGCGAAGGTCGTCTGGGGTGGGAAGATCGTCTCGCGACTCTATAGCGCAGCGAAATTTTTCGTAACTTGATGGTAGACTGTACAATATCATAATGGTTAACAAGTCACCATTAATATTTACCTCCATACTGTTAAGTTTGTCTACAGCATCAAAAATGTTATTCAAATGTTCACGTACATCTTCACCATCTCCCATTCGCGTAAGCATGAGCTGCTTCAACAGTGTTGCCTTCCTAGCAGGACCTTTCGATTGATAGATATTTTCGAGTTTCAGCCAGACTTCTCTCGATGTAACGCAACCCTTTACTTGTTTTAACTCACTGGGTGCCATCGATAAAATAATGTCCGATTTAGCCTTACGATCTTCTTTGTCCCAAGTTACGACTTCCGCTTCTGAAATTGGATCCCCGGCTTTAAGATCAGGCCGCTTGCTCTCTCCAGATACATAAGACCAAGCATCATTTTTGATGAGTAATGCTTCCATATGCATTCTCCATGTATCATAATTATCTCTTTTTAGAGAATCTATCCTAGCTACACTTCCAATCATTTTGAAGTAAGAAATGTAGACAGTCAACAAGAAAACTTCACAAAATGATTATGGCGATTCTGGGCCCATAACCTGTTAGATTATGAGGAAGTTCTTGTTCAATATTTTTGATACATGTATATTATTATTTATCAATCTTAGAAAATACAATATAAAATAAAGACACATTACATATTTGACAGTTTACACATTTTGTATATAAAAACAACTACTATATTTAATTACTATATCCATAGCAACGTATTGAGAATATCCATAGCAACATTTTCTGCAGTTGCGCAAATCTCAACAGATATATAATTCACCCCGAATAAAGAATCACCCCTTTACATGGGTAATGGGTAATCTTTGTAAGCAAAAACTAAGTCGATATCTTATTGGTCCTAAGAAATATTAAGGAATCCTTGAAATCACACCTCCTCTTTTCACCTTTTAGGGGTGAAGTTAAAAAAAAAAAACTCACAAAACCATTTCGAAATATTTTAAAAAGACACCTATGGGCCAAAAAGTAATGTTGCAACTAAAAGAACACAGGAAAAACGACGGGATGTATAATTCACCCGATTTAAGAATTATCCCTTTAGGGGTTGATTAGGATAAAATCCTGAAGTAGGTTTTTCGGCACTTGCATGGGTAGTATTTGTAAGCAAAAACCAAGTAGGTATGTTATTAGCCTTAAGAGATATAAAAGAATCCTTAAAATCACAATTGAACCCTTTTCACTCTTTTGGAGTGAAATTTAAAAAAACTGTCAAAACCATTTCGAGATATTTTAAAAAGACACCTATGTGCCAAAAAGTAATGTTGCAACTAAACGAACACAGAAATTACGACGGGATGTATAATTCACCTCGATTGTAGATCTACCCCTTTAGGGGTTGATTAGGACAAAATCCTGAAATTAGTTTTTCGGTATTTGTATGGGTAACCTTTGTAAGCAAAAAGCAAGTCGATATCTTATTGGTCCTAAGAGATATTAAGTAATCCTTGAAATCAAAATTCACTCGTTTTCACCCTTTCGGGTGAAATTTAAAAAAACTGTCAAAACCATTTTGAGATATTTTAAAAAGACAACTATGTGCTATAAAGTAATGTTGCAACTAAACGAACACAAGAAATACGACGGGGTGTATAATTCATCCCGATTGTTGGTTCAACCCCTAAAGGGGTGCCTTTAGGGGTTGATTAGGGCAAAATCCCGAAATAAGTTTTTCGGAATTTGTATGGGTAATACATGTAAGCAAAAACTAAGTCGATATCTCATCGGCCCTAAGAGATATTAAGGAATTCGTGAAATCACATTTCACCCCTTTTCATCCCTTAGGACTGGAATTTTGAAAAATCCCTTCTTAGTGGGTGCCTTTGTCCTGACGGGAATATACTCTCCGAAGTTTGTAGGGGGGTTCGGGCTGGGCGGTGATGAGTCACTCAGTCAGGACATTGCCTTTTATGTATATAAGATAAGAGATTTCACTCAAATTTCGAAGTGTTATACTCGAATTAAAAATTATATACATCATAGCAATGTTAATTGTAGGGTTGTTATTCTTGTGTACGTAAATTGTAGACGTGATAAATTAATTTTGTATTCTTATTTGATAAAAAGGTCTGCCAAATATTTATTTTAGTTAGTAATTTCAAAGCAACATAATTAGTTGGGTTGTATCAATAGAGCATCCACAAATAGTGTTATACCACAGCAAACAGTTATGTAAACACCTTAGTAACATGTTTGTATAATTCTCCTTAACGCTACGTACAACCCCCAGAGATTATTAGTTTCTTATACAAAACTAACAATCTGAAATAAAATTAGTGACAATCTATACATCAAATTTTGCACAAAATTTTTATCTATCTTATAGGATATTTTTGACAGTAGAAAAAATTATTGTAAAAATGTTATTACTCAATAACTTAATAATAGGTATCACACAACAATGTTCTGTAATTTTTTAAATATATTTGTAGGTTTGAAATAAGTTTTAGCTACAATTTGCCGCATGGTACACAAATATGCGTCGAATGGTTTACAAGATGGCGGCTATAATGCAATTTGTTTATTTACAAATACATGCCTGTTCTTTTTAAAATTAAAAATATTCTATTAGATAGATAAAAATTCGCTGAAAATGTTGATGTACAGAGTGTTATTAATTTTATTTCAGATTATTAGTCTTGTATAAGAAACTATACGGTTGTGCGCACCCTTAAACTACATATATGTATACAAGGTGATGAAGCAAGGATAGGAGAGACGGGAAGGGGGAGGGGCTGGGAGGAGAATAGGGTGGAACTCAAGAGGGAGGCAATGGATAAGGTGAGGAATAAGGAAGGGGAAAATATGCTGGAATGGCTGGAGGAAAGGGGTTGGAGTATATTAAATAGAAACAAGGAAGGAGATGAGGAAGGAAGATGGACTTATTATAAGGGGGAAAGAAAATCGACGATTGACTATGCGGTGGTGAATGAAAGGGGGTGGGAAAGAGTAAAAAGTTTCGAGGTTAAGCAAAGGATAGAATCCGATCACCAACCGATCATAGTGGAGATCAGGAAAGGACGAAAAAGAGAGGTAAAAGAGAAAAAAACGAGTGTACAAGACTGGTCGGAGGAAGGAAAAAAGAAATACAAGGAAACAATGGAGAAAATGGAATGGACAGAACCAGGTGTGGAGAGACAGTGGGGGGAATTGAGAGAAGGGATAGAGAAAGCGGTGGTGAAAAAAAGGAGAGGGCTTAGTACAAGGATAGGAAAAAAACCAAGGTGGGGGAGAGATGCAGGAAAAAGAAAAAAGAGGCGCAGAAGGCCTGGGCCAAAAAGACTAAGGGGGAGGAGACGGAGGAAGGGTACAGAGAAAAATTGGGGCAGTATAAAAAAACATGTAAGGAGGAAAAGAAAAGATATATGGTAAAGGAGCAGGAAGAAGTGGGAAAGATAAGGAACGAAAAGCAAGCCTGGGAATATATAAACAGGATGAGAGGGAAACAAGGAGACAGGAGTAACAAGATTTCCATGGAGAACTGGAGGAAACACTTCATGGAGACATTAGAGGGAAGCGAAAAAAGGACGAAGGAAGGCGGGGAGGATAGAAGGAGTGAAGGAGGGACAGAGGATGAATCAGAAGGGGTGGAAGAGAGAGAAGGGGAAGAAGAGGGGGTGGGACCGTCAGGGGAAGAAATAGAGAGCATAATAAAGAACATGAAGGAAGGGAAAGCAGCAGGGATAGATAAGATAAGGAATGAGGCGTGGATAAATGGAGGAGAGAAAGCTAGGAATAAACTGGTAGAAATAATAAGAGGGATATGGAAAGGAGAGGGATACTCGGAGGACTGGCGGGAAGGGGTGATTGTACCGATATACAAGAGAGGAAACGAGGAGTTAGCATGTAATTATAGAGGTGTGACCTTGATGAGTTCAGCGTACCAGGTATACGCGAAAGTGCTGAACGAAAGATTAGTGGATAAGATGGAAAAGAAAGATTTACTGGAGGAAACGCAGTTTGGATTCAGGAAGGGAAGAGGGGCGATTGACGGAATATTCGCTGTGACTCACATAGTAGAGGAGAGGTTAAAGAGAAAAAGAGGGAAAGCGTGTATGGCGTTCGTGGATTTGAAAGCGGCGTTTGACAGGCTGGATAGGGAGGAGCTATGGAAGGTAATGGAAAGGAAGGGGATATGAAAGAAGTTGATAATGAGGATAACGAAAATATACAAGGGGACGAGCTGTAAGGTGAGGGTAGGCGAGGAAGAGACGGAAAGTTTTTGGGTGAATAAGGGGGTGAGACAGGGTTGTCCGCTGAGCCCGACCTTGTTCAACTTATATGTAGCGGATTTAGAAGAGACTATGAGGAAGGGACAAGATGGGGGGGTGGTAGTAGGGAAGAGGAAATTGTGGACATTGGGGTACGCGGACGATATTGTATTGATGGCAGAGGAGGAACAGGAGCTTAAGAGAATGATTGAAAGGGCGGATAAATATTTCAAAAGGAAAAAATTAGAAGTAAACAGGGATAAGACGAAGGTAATGGTATTCGGTAAAGGAGGAGGAAGAAGAAAGAAGATAAAATGGGAATGGGGTGGCAGAGAAATAGAAGAGTATAAAATATCTAGGTTATATACTAACGAGGAACAATGGGGCTGAACTACACATAAGGGAAAGAGTAAAGAAGGCAAGGATAGTCATGGGGAAGCTGTGGAGTATAGGAGAGAGGAAGTTTAGCGACGATATTACATGGAGATTGAGGTTGTTTGACGCCGTGGTGAAAAACATCCTGCTATATGGGGTGGAAATTTGGGGATGGAAGGAATGGGAGAAGGTAGAACGAGTACAGGAGAGGTATTTAAGATGGATCTTAGGGGTAGATAGAACGACACCAGGGTATATTGTAAGAGAGGAACTGAAAAGGGATAAGATGAAAGTGGGTACAGGAAGGAGGGCGGTTAAGTACGAAGAGAAAGTTAGAATAGAAACAGACAAAAAAATAATGAGGGAATGCTGGGAAGAAAGAGCCAGAGAGGAACAGAAAGGAAGATGGTACGCATGGGGGGAGATGAGAAAAGAGTATTACTGGAGATGCGGAGTGGATGCGACAGAGGTGGAAAGGAGAAGAAAAGACGGGATAAGCGTGATTGAGGAGTTGTGGAGGAGGGATAAGGACTTCCTTATCCCTCCTCTAGGGGGAGCAAGAAAGGACAGTCAGAATAGACAATTCAAGGAGTGCAGAGAGATATAAGGAGGTCAGAACTATAGGGGTACCAAGCTACTTGAAGGGAGAAAGAGGAAGGTCAGGAGGGAGAGTTAGGAGGATTGCGAGACTAAGGTGCGGGAATGAAGAGAGAGGAAATAGATATTGGAGGAGACAGGAGGATAAGATGTGCAGGATGTGCGGGGAGGAGGAAGATATAGAGCACCTCGCGAAGAGGTGTAGAGAGATGACAGTATGGTCGGGGAGCACATTAGACCTGTTGCACGAAGATGGAAAGGGGGAGAGGTGGGCGAGAGAATTAGAGGCAAGAAGGATGGAGATTGGGGAAGGATAACAGGAAGGGGAAACGGAAAGAAGAAAGAAAAGGGAAAAAATATTGTAAAATATAAATTGTATTGGTTGTTATTGTTATGTATTTTTGGATTGATTGTTTTATTTTTTATTTTATTTTATTTTTTTGTAAATGTTAACACCCTGAACGCCGCAAGGCCTAGGGGAATAAAGAATATATATACAAGGTGATGAACGGGCCTGTCTGTCATAGGAATTTAACATGTAAAAACATATATGTGCGATTTTCTGCTTCCCTAATTATTTTAGAGCGATAGTACAAAAGACAAAAGTTTATTTCAAATTAATTTATCTAAAGGATAGATGATCAAGTTTCAACCAAAAATGGTCCAGAGACGAGAAATTAATGCATGACTTGATTTTTAAAATACGTGGTATGAAATATTGGGAATATAATAACTTTACTTGGGATTTATAGTATCACATGTTATCCCTAGGCCAAGATTATGATACTTTGAAATTGTGACTACAGCTGTCTGATTAAAAAACTATTTGTCAGCCTCTAAGCAGACATAATTTACTTACATACTGTATACGCTGCATTTTCATAATTAGGTAGTATTTGTTATGACAGCTGAATAGCGGAACTAGGTTACACAAAGTGTAAGTAATAGATGTCGTACGGAAGTCAGGCAGAAGAACCTAGCCAACTTCTCTGATATTCTACTCAATCACGGTGACGACCACAAGTCCGACTGCATATACGAGTACTACTGGGTAGACCAAGCAGCAATTCCCTTGTGAGCGGAAGAAGACTACTAGACTCATTAACTCTCTGACGAGCAACCCCGTCAGAAGGCTGGTTCAAGGCAATTCTGGTCAGCACAGGGTGAATGGGCACCCCCTACTTCCCAGGGCAATTTCTATCAAATACTGTTATTGGTATTTATAATTATGTAATAAACTCTATTGTTAAAACCAGGAATTGCATTTCCATCAAACCACCCACGTGATAATATATTGAATTAAGTCTTAATAACTTTTTAACAAGGTGTTTAGACTCACAAGCTAAAAATGGAATTCATTTAATTCCATTTATATAATTTTTTTTTAAATAACTATTATATTTAACTGTATATTTTATTTTATAAATAGTGCAATTTAAACTATTTCATTTTTGGTACATTTAAAAATCAGGTAATTTAAATATAAATAAAGAAAAGTAGGAGTACGTCATCATATATGATAATTGTGGGAGTGTGCCGTGCTATGTGTCAATTAAACCAGTTTATTTAAATTTAGCAGTAGTATTATACATATTAAATAGAAACTCAAAGAATTTAAAATAAATAAATATTTATTTTACCAAATGGAAAATGTCTGTTATCAATTAAACGAAAAAGAATTTTATTCGAGTTAAACGTATTTCAATTAAGTGCTAAATATTTAAATACACAACAACAACAAAATCCATTTAAAGATTAACTTTACAATTCAATTTTCTCTCAAAAATTGTATTGTTTCATATACTAATGAAGCAAGTTTAATAACCAGATAAAATATTGGACTTTGTTAATGTTTATTTAATTTGTAGACTTGGGCGTTCACTTACTCAAAGCGAAATGCTTCGTACCTTATTAGGTACGAAGCTATACAGTAAGTCTACTTTCGGTTACATTTATGACCTAATAATAAACATGTTTGTTTGGTTTTATATGATTTTTTTTTTTTTTGCTACGTATGGCTAATAACTCAAAGACATCTTTGTGTTGGGCCTCGTTTATAATAGATGTGCTATGTATCAATTGCATACAAATCACAGTACTCTCTTTGTTCTTTTTATTAGAAACAGATGTTCAGAACAGTAAAAGCCATTGTTTCATCCTTAAGGATATTCTATGGCAGTGATGACCAACGAATGACCCGTGGGTCACACAGTGACACGTACAAAAGAAGATATTTGTTCTGAAGATTCTAAGAAAACTAAAGTTGGATCTAAGCGAGCGCATTTACGAAACATGATAGAATAATTCATAAATATAGCGAGATGCGATTCAACTGTTACCTGTTATATACCTGTATTATACACGTTAAACACAAGACCGCTAGCTCAGGTAGAGTTAACGAGTTTAGTAGGGGTTCCAGACAAATACTTATACCCTAAAGCGGCAGATTTTTGTACGCATTATATATTTGACCTGCGATTTGAATCTACAAAATTCCAAATTCAATTTTGACTCGTCGGTGAAAAAAGGCTTTCAGCCTCGTTTATAATGATCCATAACTTAGTGTATAGCATATCTGTATCAATAGACATAGTCTCCAAGTTTATAAAAATAGATAGGCATACAAAATAACAGGAAAGATGTAATATTTAACAGTTGAAGTTTGATTGAACAAGGGGGATTTGTGTGTAGCCTAAAGCCAATCTGACTGGCAGTGCTCCAGAATAAATGCATAATATGAAATTCAAACAATAGAATTAAATGTTAGGCGTGATATTTAATTAAATATGACCTATTTGCATGGGAAAATACGTCAAATATTATATTAATAATGACACTCGATTATTTTCGGGTGAAATGATTTACAAAATATTGACATAATATTCAATATATAATGTTTAATTTGGGTTGCATTATGTACTTCAAATAAAGTTATTATCTGGTATCAAAATGATATTCTTGATATTATCTTTTACTCACTATTATTTATATTAAAAATGCTTTTGAATATGTGATAAAAACAAGCTATTATTTGTAATTATTTGAATTCATTATTCATATATTTATTATCAGTGCAGTGTTCTAATAGATACATTTAAAAAATATATAGATACAGATAAATGCCAAAAATATTTGTACCTAGATACAGCTAGATACTTTTGTAAAAACACTGTAAAATGAAAATAGCATATTTTTACCAAACAAACAGTGCATGTTAATCAGTATTATCTGGTCTGTTCAAAAATGACCGTGACGTCACAAAAAGCCCACTAAATTCAAGGTAAAACACTATTCTACGGAATAAATTTGTACTAAATAACGTATGAACTGCGTATCTATAAGACTAATGATAGTCTTATAAACACGCAGCTATGTTCTTGTTAAGAGGATGTTTCTTTCAATCAAATTTTAGCCCTAACTGAAGTGAAATTCGTGTAATGTCACGATCATTTTGATAACTAATAAAAAATTACGGATAAGTAATATGTGATTACTTTTTTTCTCATTCCATACAAATTTAATTTATAAACGTTTTAATGAACGTTTAATAATTTATTCAATTTTACGTCCTTTCGGAAACACACCTACTTATCTTACTGATTTCAATTAGGAAATGAATTTAATACCTTCACTAGCATGGCCGGCCCTTTGGTGAGGCGGGCTAGAGTCAGGCCTCAAATGATGAAATTATCAAAAAAAAAAAAAAATCAAAGTGTATTTTCAATCACTGGATACTTTTGAAGGGCCTTAATTTGCCTTGCCCAAGGCTTCACAAAACCACGGTCCACTCCCAAACCACTTTCGTGGATATAATTTATTATATGTTTTTAGTAAATTGCACATCAAAATAGCAACAGTTATTAAAAAACTTAGTTTTCATTAATAATGAGCCATTTTCCTTAAGTGTTGTACCTGCTATTGTGGTACCTAAATTTTTACGGCCGTTCAAAAGCTACGAAAAACGAATGAGAATATTTTTTGAGTAAAATTTAGGGGCGGGGGCAGGAGACATTTGAAATAATTTTTTTATTGTTTATACATGGAAATACGATGATAAATAAAAGTGATGACCTAAAAAAAGGACCTCACTTCTAAAATATATTTATCTCCAAACAATTCTGGAGGGCCAACTGGGGGCCAGAGTAATTTTTGGGGGTCGCCTCACCCCCGGACCCCCGCTAGCGCCACACTTATCATGGTATAAAAATAAAGTAACGATCAAAGTATCTGAAATACAGATACAAGATACTTAACTTTAAATGTCTAGATACAGATACATATTTCAAAAAGTATCGAATTTGTATCTAGATTCTTGAAAAAGTATCTAGTTACTGTATCTAGATACTCGTAACTAGATACATTACAATACTGTTTATTATAGATATTTTACAAATGCACCATGCTTCTTAGATATAACCTGTTGCTCACAAATTGCAATTACATGTTCAAAGATTTTTATTCACTGTTCTGTTGACCAAGTTTAATGCAGTTATATCCATTGGTTATTTTGCCCTATGAACCCTACGTAGCAACGCTTTTCGTTCAGTAATTCAACCATGAAAATTTACTTCTTGCTTTAGTGTTTCACAGTCCTCATAGAAATTAACTGTTCACGGCGAAAATTATATTTATGATAGGTTTAACTAACTTAAACCGATAAGTTAAGGTGATCAACCGTCTTCCCTTTAGTTGATTTTATCTTGCCCAACCTATATGCACTCCTTTTCTTATGCTATAGAAATATTTGTCCTTCTTGTCTTACTTTGTCTCATTAAATAGGTTTTATTTTTAATTTTGCGGTCCGACGTTAGTGTTATCTAGTAATAAATATTTTTGTAAGTTGCGCGAGCGTCATATGAGTTTCTGTGATTGATATTGGTTCTATTATAACCTATTCACAGACCGTTTGCATGTATTGTTTTACAAAACTTCATGATGTAGTATATCACAAAAGGTAATATATTTTCTATTAAAAATAGCTCATACGTGTTAAAAGTTATAGTTTAAATTCAACAAAAGTTTTTAGTTTAATCTAACAAAAAGTCTCTATTACAGAAAAATATAATTCATCCATGTTAAATTATATAGTAATATATTAGAATAAGTAAATATAATATAGTAAGTAGTAATTTATTGTTTGTGACTATTTCTACTATTGTATCATAATATTACAGCACCTGAAGAAGCTATTTATTTACTAACGAAATCTTATCTATTATAAACACGTTCAAAAAGCTGAAGAAAATAGAACTTGCCTCGTATAAAACGTTTATTATTCACGGATGAGCACGCATGCGTGTCACATTATGCAAAGTGTGCAATATGAGCAGTTTTATGTACGTGTTAGAAAAATGTGGCGTCCTTGGAACGAACAATTAACTTCTGTGCAAGCAAATGAAGCAGATGACTATGTGACCATGATAGAAGATGATGATATAGTGCAAGATACAATAAAAAAAAATCGGAAAAAAAACTTGTATATATTTACCTGTAGAAGCTAAAGAAATTGTGGCCAATGTGTATTTATATTTAAGGAACCGCAAAAACAAACAAGCGGCATTAGAAGAGACAAGCAAGGCAACGAAAGTAGCGATGACAACAGTATGGAATATTGTAAATAAATCCATTGATAGGAGAAGAAAACGAAAGGATTCAGGCATATCAAAATGTTTGGATGGTTTCCAGAAAGATGTAATACGGCAAAAAATTTACCAAATGTACACCGAACAAAATGTGCCAACATTGGACATATTGCTCAAAAGATTAATCCAAGACCAGTGTGAAATTAATTGTTCAAAGGTGACCTTATGGCGTACCCTTAAAAGTATAGGGTTTCAATTTAAAACTTTAAATAAAAAGCAGTTCCTTATGGAGTCAGAGCGATTAAAACTTTTGAGACAAAATTATTTAAAAAACATTAAAAAATACAGAGAAGATAAAAGTTCAATAATTTATTTAGATGAAACTTGGTACGACACACATGAAACAAACTCAAAAGGTTGGGTGGATACGTCAAATAAATGTCAAACAAGAGCACCGTCTAATAAAGCCACTGTCACCGAATGCACTCTTGCTTTCTGCGAAAAATATCAAAGATTCTAGACTCGACTACCATGACGATACCACGGCGGAGATGTTCGAAAACTGGTTCGAAAATAAATTACTCCCGAATATACCGGCTAACAGTGTTATTGTTATGGACAATGCAAGTTACCATAGTCGGCAACTAAATAAAGTACCGAATAGTGCAAACAGTAAGAAGGAAATCCAAGACTTTTTATATAAAAATAATATTTACTTTGAAGAAAGTTATAAAAAAAATTGTTTAATTAAATTATTAAAAAGTTATAGTTTTTCTAAAGAATATGTTTGCGATAATATTGCTCAATGCAAAGGGCACACAGTTTTACGACTACCTCCGTATTATTGTATATTCAATCCTATTGAACAAATGTGGAGTTAGTTAAAGACGAGAATAAAACGGAATAATGTTTCTCCCACTTTAAACGGCACTGTGATAGAACTTATAAAAAAAGAAGTGGAAAATATCCCTGTAGATAGTTGGAAAAATTGTGTAAATCATGTTTTAAAACTGAGGACAGTTATATTCAAATAGAACGTACTATAATCATTAATTTAGAGACTGATTCAGAGAATGATTTGGACTTGTAAGATTTTTTTTTATCTTAAACATTATTTAATTTAAAATTTATTTTATTGTAATATTTTCAATACTAATTGTAATGTTGTAAATTTAATTATAAGTTCTATAAATTAATTGTATTTATAATAAAAATAAAGTTTATTTTGATGATATCTTATGTTTATTTCTTGTTACAATTGTGTCATTACATGGTGTAATGTAATTTATACCTGGTACATCTCTGGATACTTTATGGGTACAAACAAGGGATTAGAGTTATTTGTAATTACCACCCACTGTGTTTAGGACCATAAGTACATAGTCACTTCATCTTATTGTGAAACAAACTATACTTTGTATTTTTAGGAACAATCTTCGCATAGAACGAAGATTTATAAGAGACACTGAAAATCCATTTGAAATGGCTAATGAGGGTTTTAGAAAATTGTTTAGGCTGTCGAAATGATTTTCTACTAAATTTTGCAACCACTACATAATGGACAACCAGCAAGGCAAGACAAACTTCCACTACATCTCAAAGTGTTAGGAACTATCAACTCTTTGACAACTGGTTCTGACCAAAAAGCTGTGGGGAACTCCTTTTTAATTGCATGAGCCAGAGTAGTTTAAGCAATGCTATAAACCAAGTATGCAGGCTCATTACGAATCGCTTAAGCCATGTGTGTTATTTGGTATGAACATTACCTATGAACGTACATTTTTATCTTAAAATTATACTTTTACTATTTATTATGTTTGGGTAAATATTGTAAACATGGTTTAATAAATCATGTACTTTGAATTCATTTTGCTATGTATTTTTTTGTTTTTTTCTTCAATAAATAAAGATTTTAAGTTTTTGGTTTTATCACGTTATGTTCTGACAGCCAAAAACACTAAATTAACATGTCTTTACTATTGCTTTTTCTCTGTATTCAATGCGCACAGACAGAGACAGACAATGCTCAGTTGAACGTTACTTAATTAGCCTCTAACAAGGTCACAATTCTGTAGCTGAAGTATTTAAATTTAGTTGACCATAATAGCAAAATTTTAAATACTTTAACAGTCGAAGTTAAAGATTCATTTAACTTTAAATTCTGTAAGATTTACATTTTTTCTGAATGTTTTAAATGTAACTGAATGAGTAGAGCAAATTTATGTTTCTAGGTATATATGAAATTGTACATTTAAAAAAAAAAAAATTGTTGATGATTGAGTATGTTAGTATGTATGTATATTGTATGTTTGTCTACGGACACAAAAAGGACTATGTCTGTAGTGTCCAAATAAATAAATAAATAAATAAATAAATAAATAAATAAATAAATAAATAAATAAATAAATAAATAAATAAATAAATAAATAAATAAATAAATAAATAAATAAATAAATAAATAAATAAATAAATAAATAAATAAATAAATAAATAAATAAATAAATAAATAAATAAATAAATAAATAAATAAATAAATAAATAAATAAATAAATAAATAAATGTTGGACCATAATCACACCATTATACTGATAACGTAAATATCTACTAATTTTTTGCTGGAGGTTTAAACTCATAAGTGTATTCTGATACATTATTAAAAATGAGTCTACATAATATATGTTTTTCTGATTTATTAAATATTATATAGAAAATTGCCCAAGTCAATGACTTTTCAACTAATTTTTAATCAGAGAAAAATATCTGTGCATAGTAAAAGCTTTAAAAAATGGGCTCTATTCTACTTCTGCAAACCCACCTTATTGCGCATGCGTACTGTCTATTTTAGGTGCAAATTTAGGTAAATAAATTTACTTTTTGTAAAATTTTCTGTTAGGTTACCTTAGTAATTTATTTTTCTTAGATTTATTTAGTCACATATCATTTTATTTATTTGTATTAGACATTTTATTTGATTATTTACAGTCACGAATATTGCTAGGTTTGCAGTTGTAGAATAGTACCAAAAAATGTTTATGCAACGCAAAATAAAATTGACCATTAGTCAGACCTGACCATTAGTCAGTTGTTACCGTAGTTAACTGCCGTTTCAGAAACCGGGCCTAAGTCCTGTTTGTGGAATCTGTTCGTAACAGTTCATGTCCTGGCGCATTACCCCAGTAACAAGCAACAGCCGTGGCATCGCGGTGATTTGTGTTTGATTGCGAATTTGAATCGACAGCACAATGTAATATTTACTCAACCATTTAGATTTCGATTAAGATCAAGTGCTGGTTAGGGATTTTCAGAATTGAGTTGATTGCAATTACAATTTTTATTGATAATTAAATAGGACCTCGGTGAACAATTGATTGGTTGATAAATTTTAAAATAATGTTCTGGTCATCTCTATTTTAATAGCGTTCAATTTTAAGGATTTGTGCATTGAAGAGAATTAATGTATCTACTAGTACACCCGTTGCCAACTATGTTGGCAAACACATCATTACCTTAATGTGGAACTTGCTTGACACCTCTGACTTCTTTCTCTAGCCATGCTCCTTACTTCATGAAGTGCATGAAGTGCCTTACTTCAAGTGAACAGCATATACCAGTGGTTCTCAAACTTATTTGGCCTACCGCCCCCTTTTCAGACAAAAATTAGCTCAGCGCCCCCTGGAAATCTACATTCTTTAAACGAGCAAACAGAAAGATATACATATGTATCTATATTTTTACCTACGTTCTTAAATATAGTAAAGAAAGATGTTGTAAAAAAGACACCTTGAATATTGAAATTAAAAATTATTTATTAAAATCATAATCTCATTTAATGAGAAGAATGAACCTGGTGCGTTGCTTATAAAAATATCAATCCTCGGCTCTATTTTTATCAGCAGTATTCTTAAATCACCGTGATTAGCTATTTACAGTCGGTTTCTTTTTTTTTGTTAATAGATTTGTGACCGCACTGAACCCATAACCCAGAATAAGCTGTAGGAATCTTCTTGTAATTTTGGAATGTTTGAACAGGATCCAAAACCCAATCGGGTATGTTCATTTTAAAAATATCTTCAAATCGTTGGTTGAAGTCAGAATGGAGAGCATCCAAGTGCTGACAATAGGTAAGCAAGTCTTCATCATTTTCAATGCCCCCCAAATGCATCCGAGGCTACTATCGCCCCCCTGGATCATTTCAACGCCCCCTAGGGGGCGGTATCGCCCACTTTGAGAATCACTGGCATATACCAAGGCGAGTTTTACTCAATGCATTACATTTACATTTTTGAAAATAAAGGTAATTTAAAACGTTTAATTTATTTTTATATTTACCATTTTTACCAAAATGTATTCAAAAATATCTCAAATCAGTTTAAATAATCGTGTAAATACAAAATAAGGTAAGTATTATATGGGGATAAATCTGCAAAATATCATTCACATCGGTCAAAGAATATAAGAGTTTCTTGTTTATGCCTATGAAACCCTAGGCATTTCTGTATGTAATTGTATTTGTAGATTCTTAGAGAATAAATCTACAAAATATTGTTCGTATTGGTCGAAGGATATAGGAGTGTTTAGAGTTTCTCGTTTATGCCTACGAAACCGTAGACATTTCTTTATGTTATTTTATCCATAGATTCTTAGAAAATAAATCTGCGAAATATTGTTCATATCGGTCAAAGCATATAGGAGTATCTCGAGTTTCTTGTTTATGCCTACGAAACTCTAGATATTTCTATATGTAATTACATTCGTAGATTTTTAGAGAATAAATCTGCAAAATATAGTTCATATCGGTCGAAGCATATAGGAGTGTCTAGAGATTCTTGTTTATGCCTACGAAGCCCTAGACAATTCTATATGTTATTTTATCCGCAGTTTCTTAGAGAATAAATCTGTAAAATATTGTTCATATCAGTCAAAGCATATAGGAGTGTCTAGAGTTTCTTGTTTATGCCTACGAAACCGTAGACATTTCTATATGTTTTTTTATTAAATTGAGATAAATTAAATACCAGCCGCTGAAAAATACCAAAATGTTTTAAGTCAAGTTATAGCTGATGACACTTCGGTAAGCTGCGGAATATTTCGATACATTTCGCAATCTCGCTTCAAATTTGATTCGACGTCATAGCAAGCAACCAGCCACTCAGGGACATACGCTGGCGTATTATATTATAGATAAAAATAATATCATTATTATTATCTCATTTTGACCTTTTAATAATTAGGTTTTTAGTTAGCTGTCTAGGTAATCCAATTCCGAAAAATTATTAATTTTATTAAAAAAGTTTTAGCCTTTCTTCGGAAGTTTGCTCCTTAATTTCATACATAAAATATTTTTTAATCATTTAAATATTTGTCTGGGTTTTTTATGATTTTCTGTCGTTTCACGAGTAACTTTCGAATTCATACATGAAAAATTTATTTGCTGTCCAGTTAAGAAGTCCTGCATCGACCTGAATAAATGATAAACGAATGCGCCAAGTCAGGTGAATACGCTGTTTACAAGAGAACTGTTCAATTAAATTAAAAGTTGTTTGCTGATTAGTCCTAACCTTGTACAGTAGATGGTCTTTTAATCTTGTCAACCAAATTACTTAGTTTGAATGACCGTTTGTCCTGATTGGAGGAGTCCGTTATCCGCATATCGTTTATGTCCTTTATGTTATTAGGATATTCGGTTTTCCGTTGATGTTACTTACTGTTAAAAAATATCGGAAATGTCCTACTTTATAATATTTTTACTTTTGAAGACGCCTTTACCGCTGATTCGACGTTTGCCGATGAACGCGATCGAGGCATAACGTTTTGACTAAATTTCTATGATGTCATTAAGGATTAAGCTTTATTAAAAAAAGCAGGTACATCTAAAAAATAAGTTTATTTTAGAGATATTTTGTTTCTTTTTTTATTGTTTTCAAAGTTTGCTACGTTCAACTTTGTAAAACTTATGTTGATTATTATCTTGTAAATAAATGGTCGCCATTTTGAAATGGTTAACATAAAAATATGATTTTTTCGTGTCATTATAAAGCTAATTTAATGTACTTTTAAGAAAAAAAAAATAAATTATCGATTCTCTATGCTAGATCAAAAGTTGACATCATTTCCGGTGAAACCGGAAGTGCCTCATAATTCTTATAGTTACCTTTAGATGGGCCTTTTTGTCTAGTTTAAATTTTGTTCAAAAGATTTTTTTGTATCTTTACAAATAAAGGAGATTTTCGGGGTGCCCCGTTTCAAACAAACACCCTGTATATTTAAATTTGATTGTTAATTATTTATTGGTTGTTTCTTATTAATTATATACAAAGAAAATTGAAAAAAAAATTCTATGATTTATTTTATATTTTTATTTCTAAAATGTGATTTTGTTAAATATAAAGAAAGAGGTGAACCAATAAACATATAATTTAATTTTCATAATAGTAGTATTACTTATTATTTATTGACTGTTTCTAGTTAATTATATGTTATGTTGGATCCCATAATAAGGCCTTTTTTATAATGAGGCCTTTTTGAAAATTTGTTTAATAATATATAATCTATAATAAAATGTTTTTATAATATTATTAAACAAATTTTAAAAAAGTACTCATTATGAAAAATTAAAAAAAAAAAACTGTCCTACTGTGTCCTACTTAACTACTATTTTTAGTTGAAATATCCTACTCTGTCGCGAGAGACATTTGGTAACCCTAGGCTGGGGTCTATCCATGAATGTTGCTTTTACGATTATCGCATATAATTTATTTTTTTGTTTTTTGTATAAAACATTTATCTATAAAAATCCTTTTTAAGCCTGACCAACGAAATGAATGTGTTAATCTGTAAATGATGTGTTTGGAGAATTCAGGTGGTACCCACTTTCAAAACTTCTGATTTTTTCATTTCAAGCAATGATCTCGAAACTATTGCTCAATCAACTCTCAGCTGTTCCGCAAGTTTTTATTTTTTTACCCTGTGTGTCAAAAAAAAAGGTCATTGACATCAAAGTTATCGACTTTAAAACGTTGAAATATTTTCAAGTACTATGAGACAAAACATCTTCAACAAGAAATTGATCGCATGCTTTAGCGACGTTTTTGCCTTGTTAGAAATTTTATCAATTTCAATGTCAAATACAATTCTTAAAAACTACTTTTCAAACTTGGGTACTAACATTTCAAAAACGCAAAAGGGCGAGAAATAATTAAAATTTTAACTATTTTTTACTCACATTAGAGTTCGAAATAAATTGCTAATGATTTTGCACACACCTAATATATACAATAAGGTATTGTTACAGTCTTGCCAGATACGTGCCAACCCTATGGTATAGGGCAACACCGTGAAACCTTATAAGGACCACTAGTGACTGCCAGAAAGGTCTGAAAAAAATGAAGTGACTATATACTGCTCTACCTGAGTAAGTTCCTGACTGTAGTTACTGAACTGTAAAGCAGTAATAGGTTAATACAGTTGAGAAAGTTAAATAGTTGAGAAGATTAATACTAAGAAGAGTTAACTGAAATAATACGCGTAGTGACTAGTGGTATTGATTGTTTACGTGACTATATAGTAGGGTAATTAGTGTATCACTATTTTCAAGTCCATTATTTAGATATTTCAAAAAATATACAAAATCACAACAAAATTCGTCTAATATTTTATTTTTACTACGTAACAATATTAATAATAAGTTAGAAAGCAACAAAAATGTGGAAAAAACATGTAGATAATATAGAGAAACAATTATATCTAAACGGGTTATTCCAGTCGTGCCTTTTAACACAACGTATGAACATAAGCCTGTATAAATTTCTTCATTTATAATTATAAAATTCGGCTTATAACTACATACGGCTGTGAAACTTGGACACTATTGCAAGAGCTACAACTACATGTAAACAACTACATTTATCTGGAACAGCAAATTAAAAAAAAAAAAAGAAAGGAGGACAATAACGCAACGAAATCCTAGAAAGAACTATGAACAAATTTCGGTTTTTACCGTTCTTCAAAGACGTGACACTGAAAATTATGACAAGATAATAGACACCTGTTAGTGCACGGTATCAATATTATCGTCAGGAAAGTACGACGAATACATTTCAGACCTGTCTAGAAAGTCGAATGCCCCCCCCCCAAAACGGTAAAGGGATATAATTAACTTCATAATTAAAAGACATGATTGATTATATGATTTTTTAATTCTGAAAACACATTTTGTAGGTACTTTTTTGAAACGCTTTAAGATCAGTTTTTGATTTTTTTAAAAATTATATCTTCAATAAGGCATATTCAAGAAACTTTTTAGCCATAAAAAAAAAAAACCTTGAAGCTAAGTTAGGTGAGTATGGTGGGTGGTGAACGAGAGTGACTTTGTTCTTCGCCAAAAATTGCTGAAGCATATTTTTTCGGCTATTAAGTCGTTTATTGATTCACATAACCTCTTCGGAGCCCCATGATAAAAATGTTTATTTACTCTTTCATTTGTTGATACTCACAGTTCATCTCAGAACATCACCAAAAGTTGTTTTCAGAAGTTCAGTTGTTTCTATCGCCGTCTACATCAAGGACAGGCAACTCACAAATAACAGCTGCTTAAAATATTTCTCCTCCTTACTTAGTATCCTTAAAATCCTCATATAAAATGTGTAAGGATACAGTGGATAAGATATTTAGCAAGATGCCAAATGAAATTACAAAAATGGGTATTGATAGTGTACTAAGAACAGCTAGAGCTAGACGAAGATTTTATAGATATATAAGAGGAAGAAATAAGATACAGAAACTGTCAGTATTCTTACAAATCTATAAACCCAGATTGGATAAGATTAGCGATTGGCCGAGCAAGGTACGTATAATTGTGTAGGTGGAAGATAGTTCGTTGATTGACAAGCAGATCTAAAACGCAAATTACGTTTGTTAATTCGCATAACTTGTATACAACAGAAGCTGACATTTGATTGTTATTTGTAGAACGTTATTGTGTTCTTTTTTATTCAAATTCAAAAGCAATAAAAGCGCAATTCTAACGTTCTCTTGAAACCATTAATAAAAACTTGTATTTCAAATAAACAGAAACAAATGTAATAAAGGTTTGAAAGAATATGAAATATTGTAAGCTCAGGTATTTATTAATTGTAAACAAATGGTTCAATATCGACGGAAAAGAAAGTAATTGTGAAACCAACCTCAGCATCAATCTCTTTGACATATTGACTCTTGGCGTCGAATAAAACTGCCAGTTCGCAAATGTTATAAAAAAAGAAGATTCTTGTGAATCTAAAGTACGTTCAACGAGGCTTCATCAAAAATTTAATCTAACTTTGCATAAGGTTTTATAAGTGACTATTCAAACAAGAAGCTTGTCATATTTTAATCGTTAATTTGGAAAGAATGTGCATTTATCATGCAGCTGATGAATTGTTTTTTAAAGTACTTGTAATGTATTTTAATATGGATAATGTATGAACGGTGTGAAAAATGAAGATTATTTTACAGCTTACGAGATGTATTTGCATAATTTAACTTTAAATTATTTTTGAAAAATGAGCTCATCAGTTCTTTTTGCATGTAGATGTAAGGAGACAAGTAATTTAGTAGATTATAATTGATTGTAAACAACTAAATGTAAACAACTACATTTATCTGGGGCAGAAAATAAAAAAAAAAAAAGAAAGAAAAACAACAACGCAACGAAATCCATAGACGTATAGAAAGAACTATGAATAAATTTCGGTCTTTACCATTCCTTAAAGACAAAAAAGTGGCATTGAAAATTAAGACAAGATAATAGACACCTGATTTAATATATGGTTGTCAAACGTAGGCGTTGAGTAAGAAACAAATAGGAAAATTATAAGTCTATCAGACAACACTAGAAAGAAAGATCTTAAATACAAGTAAGAAAGAATTAGGAATACAGAATAAAAAAAAACATAAATAAGATACATTGTAACATATCGAACATATAATAGTATGAAATGAAAATAAACTAGCGACAGAATGCGAATAATGAATGACAGATGAAGCAAGATTATAAAGTGGACACTACACAATAATAAGCGAAGAAAATTTTGATGAAATAAAAGATAGAGTGACGAACTCTCGAATTATAATAAATATTGGCCTACATATACTAAAAATAGAGAGGTTTGGAAGAATTTAAGAGAGACTTTCGTCCAGCAGTGGGATTCATATCATTATATTATTAATTGATTGTAATAAGCGAAAGGATATCATTGATATTGAAAAAATATTGGTATCTAAAAGAAAATTCTAAACGATGTCTTGCTAGGCATTCAAAAGACTAAGTTTTTGACTCCTGTGTGCCACCCATCTTAACCTATGGCTGTCTAACATGCGGTCCAACCAGCGTTGCTAAGCGTCCGGATTTGGGCGGGAATGTCCTAATTTAGAAACTATAATCCAGACTCTGCAGATATACAGTCTGTAATTTCAGATTTACACAGAAAAATTAAATCAATTTATAAAAATGGAGAAGAACGAACTATCGACAAATGAAAAATGGAAAGCTTTTCTAAAAGTAATGAAGTCAAAACTAATATAAAACTAGCAGTATATCCGCTGCTTCGGCATCGTAAAGAAAAACAGTCGTAGCTGTCTTAGACCGGGTCTATACCAGAATGGGTTCAAGTTTGGCTAGATGCGAATCGTTTAAAGAAGATTTAAGTGGACGCTTGTTTTGGCTTCCTTTTCCAATCTCAATCCCTTTGCTCTGCTTCTGTTAAGTATTCCAATCATCGTAATATTTATTTATTCATGCATGTTTCCCGAATGTTACATTATATGTACATGCAGTAATCATTTTGAAAAATGCAGCAGGAAAAGAAAAATATAGAACAGAATTATGCGGTTTTATGTTGTGTTTTAAAAAAGTGTTTATGTTTTACTATAAAATCCCAATATTCTTTTTTTGAAAATTTGGTAAGACTGAATCCAGCCAAAAAAACAACTGCACAAATTAGCAACCTGTCAAAGAAAGAATGGCGAGAAATATGATGACGAGAAACTTTGTCTTCATGACGGAATAAAGAACCTAGAGAGAGAGAGAGAGAGAGAGAGAGAGAGAGAGAGAGAGAGAGAGAGAGAGAGAGAGAGAGAGAGAGAGAGAGAGAGAAGTAATTTTTCTATATTTTAACATTATTAAACACAATGTAAATAAGTTGCGTGAGAATAGTATCTTTATACACTTATTGTTTCAATAAATTTTAATATATTGCAGTAATACGTATTTCGGCTATTAGGCCTTCATCAGAATACAAACTTTAATGGACATGATTGAAATATATTATGCTCTTTAACCGTAACATGAAAATAAATGAAATCACTGAAAATCATGAAAAATCACGGAAATCGGCATGGAAACTCAACAAAACTCAATAAAAATACGTTTAACTTGACAGCCTAAAAATATTACATGTATAACCTAAGGGTAAAAAATGACTCCTGTGTAGGAACACCGAAACATGGACTTTAACAAAGCGAAATCGACAACACCTCACAGTTTTCGAAAATAAAATATTACACCGAATTTTTGGTCACATTCAATTTGATGGTGAATGGAGAACTCATAAGAACAAAGATATCCGAGAACTGTACTCAGGGCCGAGTATCACACAAAAACTGAGAGGTAGACGATTACAGTGGATAGGACACGTGATGAGGATGACGGAGGACATAATGGTTAGGTTGACATACGGAAGATTGAACTATCTTCGACCAGTTGGAAGACCACGCAAGAAATGGAGAGATTAGCTAACTGAAGATTTAACATGTATTGGTTTACAAGAAACATAGAAAGACCTGATAATGAACAGATCAAGATGGAGGACATATGTCAGTGAAACCAAATGTCAACCCGATTGACTGTGTCCAAAAAATAAGAAGAAGAATTACCTAAGGGATTGACACAAGACATATTAAAAGTGTAAGAGATCAAAAAAACTATCTCTGAGGATAAAATGTAACGAATGAACAACTAGAGTTAATTAGTTCTACGCTTTTAAGGCCTGTATAATCCTTTAGGTTTTACTTTTCATTTAAATCCAGTTTGTTTTACGTAATAGTAGGTATATATTTCAGTCATTTCTGTTATTCTTTGTTCTGAAAATGGCTTGATAAGCAGAAATATAAAGTAATACAATACATAAAAATATATTGAAACAATAACCCAGTATTGGTTTATTTTAACTGTGTTTTTAATGACACAAAATATTAAAAAATCTGACCTGCATTGGTTAACATAATTATATATGTTTTTAGACAGCTTCATTATAAGTAGAGCCCTGCGTTGGATAAGCTTTTCTGTATCCGTAACCGATCCGCATCCGCATATCCATTATCCGCGTCCGATCCGCATCCGCAGCTTTTGTAAATAATAAATCCGCATCCGCAAAAATATCAGCACTATCCGCACAACAAGTTTTGCTGTCAGTTTGGAAAGAACTAACATGTTTCGCCTTATTTGGTAATCGCTGCTCTAAAACGCGACTGAAATTTTTTTTGAATCAGCAAGACTATTTACTTCTGATAGTATAAAAAAATTGACAGGTTACATACTAAAATTTTCCAGAAAAATTGATATAGGTAAATTTTGGTATTTAAATAAAACCTACTAATCAGTTTTATGTAAAAAAAAGTTTATTAGATGTAAAAGCTAGAATTTATGCGGTAGAAAGAATTATATCGAAAGTGTATCAAGCAACTTTTGTACACAATATTATTTTCTATATTCAATAATATAAAAAAGTTATGTATATGACTGTGTCAACTCAATCTCGTTTGTGGACAATTGTCTTAATAACAATAACATAGAGTGAGATAGAATGCTACAAAATATCACATGCGTATACAGACAACCGAATGTAACCGAGGACTGCGAAGTCAGAAGACAATCGTATGTTTCTTCGAAAGTAACCGAAGATTTAATGTTTACGCGGATATGAAATTTTTACTGCATCCGATCCGCATCCGCATGGTTTAAATGATAATTTATCCGCATACGCAGAAAAGTTACGGATATCCGCGGATAATCCGCGAATACACGCGGATATGCAGGGCTCTAATTATAAGCTCCATAGTTAAGCCTTGTTTATAATAGTTCCTTAACTTAATCTATAGTATATCCAAGAGGATGAGACAATACGGTGTCACTGATCTGAACTTCTATTTCTAATAAAGATAATAAAGAGAGTACTCTGATTTTTCAAGGCTTAACATTCAAAAATATGTGTATCTAATCAACACTGTAGCTTTGACAATGACGAAACTGCAGTCAGTAAAACAAAATATTCTGTGAAATACAATGAAATGTTAGCATAAGCGAGTTACACATAGTTAAATTGTAGACAGTTACAAATACATTCAACATATATTCAATTTAACTACTAGTTTAATAGTATATATTCCTTAGCCATTTCCCACGGTTAATTTTCCAGAGCTGTAAGTAGTGGAAACTCTATTGCTAACAAGTGAAACAAACTAGTTTAATACACGAGGCAGCAACAGATGTCTTGGTAAGTTGAGCACACTTTGACAACTTGTTCAGCGAAATCTGTGAGTGAACTCTACAGGTAGCCGGTAAGCACGGATATAGCAACATGAATAATTGTAGCTTGCAGACAAATAGTATTAAGTTTTTAGTCAGGAGAATAAGATTATTTGAATGTGCTACATTTTCGTGCTAGTTTATTAATGCCATTAAAAATCAGTTCTTAACTCAATTAAGTTGCCAGATTGTGAGAAATAACAGTCTAAAAACTTATGAACAACTAGCTATTAATAAAAATAATGGAAATTCATCTTTTCGAGTTTCAAGGTTCACGGATTTTGCCTCTAGCATGGAATAACAGACTTTAGTTAATCAATTAAAGTATTCGAAAATTGTTCTACTAGTTTTATATCAGAATACTTTTTGAATAATTGTGAAAACATCCTGTATAACAGAAAATTGTTTAACGTCCCAATATTTAGATGGAAAGAAAAATGGATGAAAAGAGATCACTCAGCTTTTTGGACAGTACGTATATTTTAGAAACACAACGTTTCGCTAAACCATTATTAGCTTCCTCAGGTGATATAAACAATAAAAATAACAATAGTAATATTAAATCATACAATGATATGTTATATTTACCTAATATAATGTTACGTTAAAATAACATCATCAAACATCATCTGTCAACAATAGCAGGGTGGGTATAATGACTGACAAGTACGCTTATTTGGAAACTAACCATGTTCAAAGACTGGAAAATTGGAATAGTTCAACAGGTTAAACGGAATCGTTATGTAAAATTTAAATTGCAATATAAAACCAAATCTATAGTTAACCATCTGAGCAATACAGAAAATATCCAAAATTTAAAATATAAATTACAATAAGTAAGTACAATAATAAACTAGATTCAGTATGCTATCTATCTGTTTAACATGTTATCGCTTGAAAGTAGACGAATTCTGTTAGATATGATGTTCTTATATAAAGTTTTTAATAATTATGTATATTCAAATTTATTCATTGAGTATTTCATAACATCCGCGTACCAGGATCCCATACACGATCTACCAACATGCTCTTTCGCCTTCCCAGGTGCAACAGGAACTATTGCATGAACTCCCCTATCAACAGAATTATGTCTACTTACAATTCCTTTAGCGAAATTGATATTTTTCACCTTAATTTACAACAATTTAAAAAGGCTTTAAACACGATTTTATTGAACTGCTGAATTTATTACTGGTTGTTATGTGTAATTTGTATGTTATTGTTACTTTTGTAAATGTTATATAATAATATATTGGGATAATTGGGATTTGTATCCTGTTGGAATGGTCAAATATTTAAATAAATAAATAAATAAATAAATAATATGACGACACGTAGTTCAACACTTCCCAGGGTCTGGTATGTGCAAACCTAGAGAATAAAATTCAATTATAATAAGTCCAAAATACAAAATAAGGGTAATAATTTAAGACCAAACAGCGTGAACTGTACAAAAAGATAACTGAACGGTGGACTATCATACAGTTCGGAGTACTGCCCCCCCCCCAAAGCAATGGGACGCACAAGGATAAAGAGTGAACATTACACAAAATTGTATATCAAACCACTGAATAATTACATTAAATGAGCAGACAGCGGTGTTACACCATACCACCAAATTGCAAAATATACAACCAAGGACTCCAAACACAACTCTCAGCTCAATATGGTACGCACAACATTCAGAAAAAAAAGCTGTTGTCGGCGAAAAAAGCGTCATACCAACAAAAGGTGAAAAAGGAAAGAAAAAACCATTGAGCATACAAAACACAGACTCAAAATGACACGTAAAATTACTCCGTTAGTGCCAAACACAAAATTAAAATTAAATTTAATGAGATTCTACAAAACAAGGGGAAAGGATAGATGGAAACTAATACATCAATATGAGTGTCATCATAATTCTTCGAAATATTTGAAAACACAGATTAACAATGTTAACTATTAATTTATGTTTATTGTTAATCTGTGTTTTTCAGACATTTCAAAGAATTGTGACGACACTTACAAACGTATTGTCCAAAAAGCTGAGTGATTCTTCTTCTTTTCAACATCCTGTATGTAAAGATTTTTAACTAGTTTTTTATGTACCTATCATCAAACAAGATGGGTCAATGAAAGCTGAATGAGGATTTTTTTATCTAAATAAAATAAAATACAACGGATTGCTTATTATATATTGTTTAATATACAGGATTGTCGAGAGATGCGGGAAGTCGGTACAAATTAATGAGTCCCGGGTCTGCCTGGGACTCGATATTGCAGTACTGCAGTCTGCTGCAGGGCCTGGGACTGTAATTCTCTTCTTTTTACAAATCACTCTCCAATTTTATTATTTGTAATTTTTTTCCCATAATCTCTTTGTCGGTAATTGTAATACGTAGTAGTAATAATTGCAATAACGGCGTTTATAGAACCTCAGACTCAATTTAACTGCACATTTTGTTTATGTATTTAGTTGTCTTTTGTGTTTCTGTCGAAAGTTTCCGCGTTGAAAATAGGCAGGTAGTAAACATAAATATTAGATATATTACCGAAAAAATAAAAAACAATTTCTACACACAGTTTTTTTTTTTTTACATGTTATCGAAGATTGGAGAATTCAATTATGTATAGAATATAATGGCAAAATGACCACATCGGGCTGAGACATCTTCAGCTTTAATTATTCCACTAACAAAGCTAAGAATATTATTTTTTAGTCCAATTGTTTGGTATTTGTTGGCATAGACTTGACTATTTAGGTAGCTCTCTAGAAAAAAATTGGCTCGGATAAGTCAATTGATCTTAGAGACCACTTCATATCATCGAAATACGTAGGGCGCTAGGAAAGTTCTGAGATACGGTTGTATAAATAAACATAGCAAGTTTATTCTTGCATCATTAAATAGACTATTCAAAACATAGCAGATACACTGATAAATAAATTTTATGTAGTCAGTCTATTGTTTGCAGTGCAAGTGTAAACTTATCAATATGAGCAAGTTAACGCGACGAAATCTTCGTGCAATAATTTTGTAGAATTTCAAATGTGTTTTATCTGCGGAAGAGTGTATATCCAAAAAAGTTTACTATTTTTTCTGAGAATTGTCCAAGTGATTCGTTGGTATAAACAATTTCAAAGAGAAATTTTTAACCTAGAAGATGATCCTCGTCCAGGAGACCCCGTGAAACAGTTACTCCTGTAAATATTGCTGCGGTTAAATAGGTGCAAATAGCCTTTGTTGCTGTGCGCCAAAAATTTTAGCTAACTAACCAACATACAGGCAGATAGAGGAGTCTTTCCACATTAATGCACCAGCTATTCGTTCAGTTCTTCTCGACCATCTGGAAGTTATGAAAGTTTGCACGCTATGGGTACCCTTCAATCTCACTGATGCACAAACAGCTATAAAAGTAGAATTTTGTCGAAAAATGTTAAAAAAAATTGAAATAGGACACTCGAAATACGTGAACTTTATTGTGATAGCGGACGAAACATGGCATTATTATTATGTGCCATCAAAGTCAAGAAACAAGATATGACTCTTTGAAGACGAAGAAACTCCAACTGCGGTAAAACAATCAAGATCTGTAAAAAGAAAATGATTGTCGTATACTTCGGTAAGCGAGGGATTATTACGAGAATTTTTATAGAATAATAAAAACAGTTAAGGCCAGGTGATACGTTGAGTTTTGTTTGCCTCACTTGATTCAGTCTCTTCAAAACTTTCAGAAGGCCACATTCACGCCTTGATACTTAGCGGTTACATGAAGATAATGCACCCGCGTATCGACCTCAACTAACTAAAGAATTTTTGAACAATTCTGGTGTACATGTGTTAGAACAGTTAACTTAGCTAAGATAATTTGATATACGTGGCTGCCGAGTTATTTTTGGGAGACGAAGCGCTGCATTGACACTCTTTCGATTTCTCTGTTTGGTGTTTATTATTGACATGGCTGAAAAAGTCTTTTCGCACAATAGGATCGAAAAAATGACCAATCATTTGATAGCTTTATAACTCAAAGATGGATGTTCTTTTTCTTGCGATTTCCAAAATTGAGACAATGATTGCATTTTATGTCTGCACACCAGATTGATATCAGAAGACAAATCGATCAGCTTTTCTTTTTCACGAGGGTCAAGTGCACATGACTTTATATCTTCTAAGAATGGATTATTAATCCAGAGGTTACCTTTGCGAAGATCCTCATTTTCAGGGAAATTATTAAAATTTTCAGCTAATGCTCTTAAATGTTGACTTATGTTGAATATGTCTTTCTGGTTGACATCAGCAGCAATCCAAAATTCTTCCTAAAGTGGAAAAATTTCTATATTTTCCTCTTATAAGCGACTATTATACAGAGCTAGCTTCTTTTTGAAAGTATCCATTTTATTTCTTAAATTAATAATATTTGTATATGACCCCTGCAAAGAAATTAATTTCATTGGGCAGACTGAATATGTCCGCCATGTAAGCAAGTTTTGCGAGCACTTAAATGCACGGCAAAATCTAGAATCACGATCTAAAGAAGTATGAAAAATAGCCCCGAGAAGCGTTGTATTGGGGCTAGTAAATATTAAATAAATCATGGTTCGGACAAAAGTTAGTTTCGGCGTCAACTAAAAAATGTGGTATATATATGATTCGGTCGAATTTTTCGCGGAAGGGCAGGAATTTTCTGCGGACCGATAGGAATTTTCTGTGATCTTTCACGTAATTTTTCGTAAGATTACCGTATCTATAAATTTTCATAAACAGATCAATTCTGCAAAAAGTTACTGTGTAAGAACGTTACTACAACATAAAATATTATAAAAAGTATAATGGCTTTCATTCATGATAGTAACTGACCTTGCTCATAGTGACGAATTTAGTTACAATTATCATAGTAATAACGAGTTGTTTAATAGTACAGAATTCAGCTGTAAAATGCCGACTGTAGAAAAACACCAAATCAAAAAAACAGCAAAAAAATAAATAATTCATATGTCCTTTGCCCACTCATAAGTACGAAAGCCAAATTAAACTCGAAAAGTCACTGCACTAAAACCGCGAATCAAAAGAACAAACGTAAGCTAAGCCTTCATTTAATATTATTGGATTTAAACAACAAATAAACATTCGAATAAAAGTTTTTACACGTTTAGTATTTGGTTTGTATTATGTTACAAAAGAGCAAACAACAGAAACTAACGGAAAACCCATTATATTTGTGGATTTTAGGTATATTCCCTAGGATTCATGATACCCTTGAAACACCAGCGTGAAATTGAAACCATATTCACTTTCAAATTTTATTTTCAATTTTACAAAAGACCTTTACATTACGCGTAGTTAAATGCTGAATACAACTTTTCTCTTTATTGTTATTCCCAGTTGTAAAGTAAATTAATTTGTGCTACAAGCTTGAAGTAGTATGAATACAGCTTAAAGCTGTGAAGTAATGAGCTCTGTTTATAATTTAATTATGTGAAACTATTAAGTACATATGTATGTGAGAATATTATTATTCTTACAATCATTGGCACCTGCAGAAGGGGGGGGGGGGGAGGGGGAGCAAAATATGAAGTCATAAATACAGAACACGATTTAACTAGAAATTGAAGACGTCTCATTGGTAAAATGACATTAATAACTTTTTCTTTAAAATCTACTCTACTATTACTAATATTTGCCCGGGGCACATTTAACGTACTCAAACCGGCCGCCATAGTTGACCTCATGGTTAGCGTAATAATAATTGAAATAAAAGTGTTTACGTCACGTAATCATATCTTATATATTTTAACTAGTGCACCCGTTGGCAACTGTGTTGGCAAACACATCATTACCTTAATGTGGAACTTGCTCGACACCTCAGACTTCTTTCTCTAGCCATACGCCTTACTTCATCCAATTCAAATTGAATCAACTCTTCGCCCATTATTAAAAACTGGACAAATAATGAGTATTATTCCGAATTATTTATTCATTTTAATTTAACTTTTTAAGATGGGAAAACATTAAATTTATAATGTTAAAACTAAAAATGATTTAAGACGTTAAATTTAAAATATATTTTCTAAAATAAATTTTCCAATTTCTTATATAATATAAAAATACGCACACGGAAAAAACCCACACGGATTAATACGCACACGGAAAAAAAGCGAACATGAAAAAATACACACACGGAAAAAACGCACACGGAAAAATACACACACGAAAAAAAGCGTACTTACACTATATCTCAAATCAGTTTAAAATAAATCGTGAGAAACTATTACACAGTAAAATTTAATTGTTTGCCCGCTTTAATTTATTGCGTTTACATTTGTAAGGTCAAACCAGATCTGGTTATTTTGGTTACTTTTATAGTGTAGTTCTGAATTTTAATAAGAAAAAATATCCCTTACGTTGTAACACCTACTTCAGATTTGTTGGTTATGATCATTATAACTAAGATATCATTTATCTTTATGACATATGTCAAATAGAATGACAATTTAAGAAAGTGAAATTTTTTACCATGTTTTAATACCAACATGACATACAATTTCAAAGGCGCAAACTATTGAATGTATCAGTTTGTAATTTTTACCAAAATATTTTAAATATTTCGAACGAATTTTAAATTTACACAAATAAGTTACACAAATAAGTTGTCACCTAGTGGCGCTGATATGAATGACCAAACTCGTCTGGTAATTTTTGGTAAAAATTATTCATTTTTACCAAAGCGCGTTTTAATCACTGCATTATATTTACATTTTTGAAAAATTAAAACGGTAGATAATTTAAAACGTAAATCGTAGAAATAAAAAAATAATAAAGCATTGAAAAAATAATAATAAAGAAAATAAAGTCACATTTTTCGTACATACTTTCATCAAAACCAAATATTTTTTTAAATAATTATTTTTTTGCTACTAATAATTTGAATCTATATTATTTTTGTGTAAACATATCAATTAATAACTATTATTATCACGCGTTATATGTCAATATACACTTCGGTGAGCTTCGTAATATTTCGTTACATTTCGCAATATTGCTTCAAATTTGTTTTTGACGTCATAGCACGCACCCACGCAGTGACACACGTTGGCGTATTATATTATAGATTATATAGAAAAAATTAAGTACAATTTTTATCTACGTGCAGTTTTTTATTTGTCATCTTTATCGGTTTCTGGGTGGGGGTGATTATTGTCTTCCCGGGATTCTGAGCCCTCCCTCGAAGCTGCAGGAGGCTCGAGATTTTTCAGTATTGCGAGGTCTCTTAATGCAAACTTGAAATGAGTAAATGCACATGAAATAACATTTGTTGAAGATTTTATAGCAAATATAAAATAGACCTAATAAAAATAGTTATAGTATAAATTTGACAAATATAAAAATAAGAAAATTTGGGAAAGAAAAAGCATAAGGGTTTGGCATAAAACACTTAAAAATGGAGACTGAGGGAGGGCTACCCCTTAATTTGGGTGCCCATGGTTGCAACAAGCGCCAACATGGGTATATAAAGTTGACTGATTAATGAAGTTTACGCCCCTGTGTATTGATTACAGGGCCAGTCTACAAAATAGTAAGATTTTGGAAAGGATCGCAATGGACGATATACAGACAGATTAGTCGGTTTGTTAAGATTTTTGGCCCACAGCAAATAAACTTTCTTTAGATGACTTTTTGATTGATTTGTCGGCTTGTCGGGAAGGGTTTTTAAATGATCTGCTAACTAAAGATCTGGCGAGGATAGAGATATAAGGCACGAAAAAACAAAACTGGTACTAAGCAAAACAATATTGGGTATTTATATTAACGACCAGAAATTAATCTATCTGGAAGTGTCCAAAAACTGGAAGCTGAAATTTTTGATTAAAAAGAATCGTTGTGGTGTTAGAAAACATATCTATCTAAAATAGAAATTGATTGTTTTATTTTATAAGGAAGACCAAAAATAAGTGAACAGTGCCTATGCGATTCGAATGTTGGCAATTTTCACTTTCTCTACAGTTGAACGGAAAAGATCTATTGATGTAGGTGAAATCCATTGGCGCAGATTCAGCAACCTGGATATACGAGCCAACCTATCCGTTCATATACCTTGCCTTGCAATATTAGTTACAACAAGCCATACTGTCGCTTTTCCCATTATATGACTGAGGTATTCGAGTTTTCTCTTCTTCACCGTAAACAGTATTTCTGTCTTTTTCCCCATTTTGTCCAGGACCTAACTGTTAGATACGTATTCTGTCCATTATGCTGTCAGAATACGGCGATAAATCCAAAACTCAAATTTTTTAGATGCAGCATCGGTTAGCGTGCATGTCTCTCCGCCAAAGAGAAGAATTAAAAAAAAGCATATTGATAGCCGAAGCTTAGTTTGAAGATTCAAATTATGAGAACAGAATATTTCACTTCTCTTGATAAACGATTTTTAGGCTATCTTAAGTCTGCATCTAATTTCAAGAGTACGGTCCCATTTATCGACAATCGTAACTTAGATATGCGGATTTATTTGTGAGTGTAGACCAAATTGAAAGTGTCAATACATCTAGGTATTTGGGATGTGCGAAATTAAAAGCTGGATAGGGTAAAGAAAGTCAGTTTTTGGTAAAATTAAGAAACTGCTAACTTCTCATAACTTATAAATCGAATTAAAGCTTTGATTAGTGAAATGCCACATCTTTCCAGTAGTATTGTATGGTGTAGACCAGGGATCGTCAATCTTTATTACGTCGTGGACCGCATTTAGTAACAAATTTTTCTGAAGGGTCATACTTCCTTTTATAATTTCTATTTTTTACGAACTTAAGTTCTTGTTTAGGCAAGTTTACACTTATTTTCGTAGGCGTATATACGCTTGGTGTGTAAGGAGCCTGACGCAGCGCGGCAGTAATGTGTTAGTTATACTACATAAGAAAAGTAAACATTTTACTTTTTTACTGGTGGGCGCATAAAATCGTACGGCATTCGTCCCATGGACCACCGGTTACATACCTCTTGGGGTAGAAACTGGATTTTCGGAGGAATATTGTGCATTTTGTGGACTAGCAGAAACAAGAAGTCCTCACGAAGATGAGAACACAGCTACAACTATGTTCCAAATTGAAAAAGAGGAAGTTGGATTATCTGGGCTATGTAAAGTGCAGTAATAAATACCACCTATTGTTATCTAACAAATCATGAAAGGAATAATAATTGGCAAAAATTCAGCAGGAAGGAATCCAATATCCTGATCTTGAGAGAGCATAAATTGTAGCGGCTCTAGGCAAACCGCTAACTGGTGTGGAATTTCAAGCACACCACACGGAGCTATCGTAGACACGACGGACGTTTGACTACAGTGTCTAAGCGTTTATTCAACAGACATATGTTACTAACCTTTGTGCTAATGGATAGATGATTCTCTGGGTACCCAGATGCTGAAGAATTCTTAGAGATGCCACCTGAACATATGCAGTCGAAAGAACACCAGACACAATAAATAATTATATTTCCGACTATCGGAAATAGAGCCACAGCGGTTTTGTACACCCGCACAACGTAATACCGATTTTTACTTTTACTGTCAAGAAAAAATATTTTTTCTATGTTTATAAAACAAAAACAAATCGCTAACGCCTGCTACGATTCTAAATACAAAGAATCAAGACGAAACATAAATCCTGATCTTAAAATGTCAAGAATAAATCTTTTCAGGAGGTAACATCTCGCAAAAAAGATTAAGATCTCTCTGTTAGTAGCCAACTTTCGAAATGGAGATGCCATTTAAAGAAGAAGACGAAAAAGAAACTGAATATAGAAGTCAAAATAAGAAACAAGGAGCGAGCTGGGTGAGGTGTGTGTCCAGAAGTAGACGAATAAAAGCTGAAGAAGAAGACGAAGAAGAGCATTGATAACTCCTCTCGTGCCAACATTGCATATGAAGATTGCATATTATTTAATAATATAAATGTATTACGGAATTTTTCAAAACCATACCTAAGTATTTAAGAGTTATTAATAACAAGGTCTTAAAATTAATCTTTCCTGCAACAAGAGGTATTTAATTTTCTCCAAATATACATTAAATTATGATCATAATAAATCTTACATAAAATAAATCCTTCCTACATCCAATTCCTTTATATTTTATACTTATCTTTGCTGTGAGTTTCCTTTAAACTTAGAAATAATAAAACAAAAATGTAATCCCGTTGACCACTTGTAAACTGATTAAATATCTGTAATCTTCCAGAACTGAAACTGAGCAGAAAGTCACGTCACTTCGCGATTATAACTGAATTTCCTTCATCTTTAATAACACCAAACTTTTACCCCAGATTTCACTAATTGTTTTAAATTTTCTTCTTTTTAAGGTAAGAATGAAAACTGGACTACCCCATGAAAAAGAATAATAAACACAAAATTTGAATATAAATCTAAAAATATAATTTTTTTCTTTTTTGTGGCAAAAAAAAATAGTACAGTATATTCAGGGGGTCTTACCATCTCATCAGATGTGTTAGTGTTAGCATGAGCATGTGGTCGAATAGTAAACTCCGAAAGAATTCATATTAAAAGGTTCAAAAGCAATGAAATGATATTCCCCAATTAAGTTCTACTTGCGGGAAGTTGATGTTAAATAAAAATATTTTGTGTTTCTTAAAGTAACCTTACAGTTAATGCTTATTTTTAATAATGTTAAAATGTAATTTATTACATATCAGGGCTGTTTAGTGGTTAATTTTTATATCATAATTATTTAATAATAAATTTGACTTTCTATAAAATAAATAAAGCAAATGTAAATTTTATTCGTATCCCCTATTGATTACTGACAAAAATCACATTCATATACATCATCCGGACTTTGTTGCCCTATTTTATCAACGTCTTTCTCGTCATCAGCTGGACAAAATTATTGAATATGCCCTGGCTCGTATTTAGACCTCGCGGGGAGTCCATATTTCCAACATTGCACATTTTAGTCTAAATTAATGTTTAACTTTTTTGAGATTAAGTGAGGCAGTAGCTCCTAGACACAATATACCTCGATCACAATACAACAGCTTCAAGTATAAATCACAGGAGATCGAATAAAAATTTTGCCCATTCTTATAACAACTTATCTGAATAAAAGAATCAAAATTAAGCAAATTTATTTTATGTAATTCGTTTTTAACGGAACGAGAACTCAACTGCACTAAATTTGTAAAATTGTTGAACGAAAGGTAGGTGTGTTTTAAGCTATTGCCGAAAGATGATGTTAGCTATATTAGTAGATTTTCTTTGGGGGCCCATATTAGAACCTTCTCCTCTGTAAGATTTAATCTAAATAATTGCCGTTATTTTTCAGTAATCTGGGTATAATTTAGCTTTAAGCTCACTTGAAACTAGTTAAATAGAAAACAGAATATTTCGATATAATCCCAGATAATAGTCTAGATTTGATTAAATTTTCTTTAATTTTCCATTTTGTCTTAGTTTTCATTCAATTTATAATTTAATAGAACTGATTTTCTTTAAAATAAACAATTTAATTTAGCAAAAGTGAATAAATTACTGAGCTAAATAAAATATATTCAGAGTGTACATGAAAGTATTAGCATAGTTGAAAAAGTTTTAAATGAAAATCGGAAGACAGCCAGTAAACTTTGATTAGTACTGCATACTCTCACATTTCTGTTAGTTTACTTATTATGTCGAGTGGCGTCTCCGTGATGGTGTCCGTGTGCTGTCACTTATTTAGAGAGAAAATGTTAAATACCTTCTCAAGTTATTAGCTTTGAAAAGTTCAAGTTCAGATGATATTAAACAAGTTTTTGGATGAGAGAAGTGTCACGTGGAAATTTATTGTTTGTATTTTGCTTCCTTCTCCGAAAGTAGGAAGTTTGTACAAGTTAGGTTTGTCAAAATATTTTATTTTCTTTTTATTATTAGAGCTTTAGCTACTGACTGTGCCTGTTAGCTACAATATTTCTGATATTTGTATTAATGGCCGCATTCAGCAAAGTAAGTTAATGGTTAGTAATTTTTTTCCTGTATGCATACGTAGATCTACCGGTGAGTTACTGTACTTACTCACCGGTCCTTATTGGTACTTACTCACCTTGACAGTTATATTTGTAGTAACAAAGAATCGCGCACAAAGCAAATAAAAAATTATGGAATTCAGTGTTAGTCAGTTTACTTAGATATTGAGGAGACGCATATAAAGCACATGTACTTTTAAAATTACTGTAAAAGCTTACATTCAAAATTTACTGTCATTACAATCTGTCATTGTTTAGATATTATTATTATTATTATTATTATTATTATTATTATTATTATTATTATTATTATTATTATTATTACAATGTAAAGAGCAGAAGCAAAATGCTTGTTATGCTCAAGAGTACAACAAAAATACAAATGTATTAGTACATATTTAAAATAATATTGTAGTTTTCATATACCTCGTTCAACAGCACTGCCAAAAAATGTGCATTCAGTCAAATTTACCGGTAGGTTTGTACCGGTCAGTCAACGATGAGTCTTCTGAATGCGGCCAATGTTTATCATATCTATTGATGCGAAGGTGAAATAATAATAATAGTGACAGTTTACATTTTATTATGAAATATGGCCCCAGGCGCTGACCAAAAGTCAAGAAAGTTCTATACGCTTCCAACTTATTCTGAACCTTCGCGTTTACCTGATCATTGCAGTTCAGTTGATGATAAGTGTTGTTGAACAGTAGAGTTAGTTATTCAGCGAGTATTTTGTCTGGGACTATACAGTGATCTATCAAATAATTTAACTATGGATTAGCTGCAGTATAAGTGCAGCTATAATAGTATTGTTTGTTAAGTGATATTGTTGTATAATAATTGCGAGGGATATTCAATAATTAAAGAGACAAATTGATGTAGAAAAAGGAAAAAAAAAAAACTATGTATTTTGACAAAATGAGACTTTTACTACTTCACAACATAACCCCCACGAATATTAATACACTTGTCCCAACGATGAACTATTTTTTTTATACCTGATGCAAAGAAATCTTTGTTTAGTCGTTTGAGCCAGTTTCCCGCAAGTTCTTTGACTTCCTCGTTGTCGCTGAGCTTTTTTCCACTGAATGCCTCCTTCAGTGAACCAAACAAATAAAAATCAGAGGGAGCCAAATCTGGACTGTAGGGAGGATGAGGTAATATCTCCCAACCCATGTACTTTCAAGTTTGTAAACACTTTGAGTCTTGTTTCCTTGCGTTGTTGCGTTAACTGTTTAGGGACCCACCTTGCACTTGTTTTGCTGTACTTGAGATTGCGAATGACAAGACGAACTGTGCACTTACTGCAACTTTTTTTTGTTATACCATTAACAGTAATACGTCGGTCTTCACGAATAGTTTCAAGCGAAGGAGTTGACACTTCAACTGGCTAGCCAGGACGTTGCTCGTCAATCACTGAGGTTCGACCATTTTTGAACTGTTCTACTCTCTTATAAAAATTTCCGCGATTCATACAACTTTCACCATACTGTAAAATCATTTGAGACAAGATTTTAGTCGGTTTTTCATCTTCAGAAAGCAAAAACCGGATCACTGAACATTGTTCATTGAATAGTTGTTCAACTAATGTGGAAACTTCAAGTGGACACGCCATCGTTAAATGCAATTTTGAGGTTATAAACAAACAATTTTTATCCGTCATGAAAGTACCAAACTCCTCCTACAAACCATTTTTTTTTATACGTCAATTTGTTTCTTTAATTATTGAATGTTCCTCTTAGTATATTGTCCAATATTTTGATATTTTAATAAATCTTATTAAAATATATTATTTAAATAAGTACTCCAAAGACAATTTAAAACAGAATCTTAAGTTATGTCAGCTGTTTAGTTCAGACTGATAACACAAAACATTTTGTCGACGTACATGATGTAAACTATTGCTAAATGGAATTTATCGCTACGCTTTCCACTATATCTACAGTTCAACATATAGTCGCGACAGGGTATGAAGCCTCCGCGTGAAATTAGTAGTGGTGATTCTAGGCGATGATGAATTACATTCTTACTAAGATATAAATCTACAGTTCAGTGCATAAAAACATAATATTGTATATTTATTTGGGGGGAGAACGTCTCTGTATTATTATGTAGTATGTGAGACGTGTTATTGTTTACAGTATATAATACAGTGCCATCATTATTTTTTGAACGTTATGCAATACTTGACAGAAACATTTAGTTATTAAACTTATTTCCAAGGACATGTACACATAGGCGTACAATTTATTTTTGTTAACTTATACGAATTGATTATTAAATGAACTCTATTTTTCTCTACACGCCAATGAGTTGATAACAAATATTAAGTCAGAAACACATTCCTCGGGTGAGTTCGGACCAACGAAGTAATTTGATTGGTTCTTTGTTAAATTAAGATTTTCAGTTGTGAATTAGAATACAGTTTTCATATTTTAAAACCCATTGTTTACCATTATGTAACGGTCAGGATTTAATGATCACACTGTACTTAAAACAGCATGAGTTTGGATAAAGACGCAAGGGCGAAGGGCGGGGGAGCTCTGGCCATTAGGTAAGTAGATATAATGATTGTTCAGGACAATTGTTACATAAAGCAAGCAGCTGTGGTTCTACAGTTTTTATATCCGACTGTGATCCGACTGTGAGTGGTGTTTAATAAGTTTGTTCTAATAAGTATAATGTATAATATTTCTTTGACTGTTTTTGTATACGTGACTGACCATAGTGTTCATTCTATAACGCACCTTAAAGACGCCCTTTCACGAGATATTTGCCAAACAGTATGTGGCAACATTTTTGTATTAAGAATCCAACTGTTCAGTTAAGAACTTTAGCACTGTCTTTTTTGTCCCGATATTTCGAACTTCAATTTATCTGTTCAATGAATTTGTTTGTACCCGTCTGTTGGCTAATTTCGATACATTTGTGCCCGTTGAAGTCATTTTACTCTATAAGCCTTATGATTTTCTTAAAGTAACTCTACATGAAGAATTGCTTATTGTAAACGAGACTTTACATTACTCACAGATGGGCGAAATTTAAATTATGCAGCGATTTCTGGTGTGGATCATGGGTGTGATGAACGAGGTACCACAAGTTTAGGCACAAAGTTGGTAAGGTAGAGTTGACAGGGGCACAAAAATGACTCCGTCTTCTTTTTTTTTTGGGTCATCACCAATTCCAATGATGGGAGCGCAGGATTGGTATTTTGCCTCGGGCGCAGAAGTACCTTAGTCCGGCTCTGTGTTTGAGGTGATTAAAAATGGTTAAAGGCACACATGCTTTTCGGAAATATCATCTGATTCATTTCAGCGATTTTTTAGTACAAATGTATAAAACTTAAAAAAATAAGGTTTATATGTATTTTGTAATCCACATAATAATCTAAAAAACTTGATAAATTTAAAATAAAAATTCTTGTTAAATTTAACACTGCACTGCAAATCAATTTTTTTACTTTTCATTAAACGAAAATATTTATTATAACTTAATTTTTTAGTCCTAAATCTTCAGTTACTCGTACTACGCGAGCTTCAAGCTTTGTCGCCCTATATCCTTCCTCAGAGTTATTTTATTGTTTCAATTACCTATAATTCTACTTACCTTATGCTTAAAAGTAAATGAGTATAAGATAAAGGAACTATGTAAAATAAGCTTTTAATTATTTATAATATTTTTAAAGTAAATTAAATGTCTACAGGCCGAAACGTACGCCTATTTAAATTTATTTTATAATTAAATGTAATCCCAGTTTAACTTTACATGTACAATTAGTAAAATCCTTATTTTGTTTACGACGTTTCTCTAAATATCTTCGTACACGAGAAAGAAAAGAAGAAAATACGGTTATTTTGCAAAAGTACACTTCTTGTTAACCTAAATATGAATTTTGATTATATTGAAATCTAAAAAGTAGAGTTTTTATTGACAAATATGCCAATTCTATTATGTTCCAGAAAACCCAATGGATAGGTAGGTATATTCAGAAAAAATAAACCTCTAGCTTTAAAATAAAGGACAGTTAATCACCAAATGACATATGGTAACTACTCCGTATTGAAGTAATATTTGAGGGGAAATCCATAAATAACAACTTATTCCAAAAACAAGAAAAAATTGTGCAAAAAATGTAAAAAAAATATGTGTCGCGACCGTAAAGCCCTTTTTATTATTAAATTAAATTAATTTAATTTAATTTAAAACAAAAACTTTTTCACTCATGCTGTCCTGATTCGTGAGTACTTCTAGAGTTGTCCACCGAACTCACGTTCTCGTTTCTTAAGTCTGCTGGTTTGAGATCGGAAACAGTTTTGTGTTTGCGTGTCAGGATGGTGTTATAAATACTTTGGCGTACAGGGCCCGCATATTTCCAAATAGCGGAGTCCACACTCTGTAGGTTGTGCCACCACCATTGTGAAACGATTATGCACATTCTGTCTGCTTGTCCATCTCTTGCAGCGTCGAGCTACGTGTCTCGACATAATGCTGCTCTCCGCGTGCTCTACTATCATCTTAGACATGCCTATGGTATTGACCAAATACCGGTTATACGTCCCTTCTGACATAAAATCGGTGGTGGAAAATTCCAAGTGCCGTATTTATTGGAATTACTCCTTCCCCACCTCGAGGTTACTGACAGCCACTAAGCCGGACATAACCCTCCTGGATGTCGAGACCAAACAGATGTTTGTGATCGAATTCTCAAGTCCAGCTGAGAAGAATATCTCTCTCAAGGAGGAGGAAAGAGGTCTAAGTATATGGATATTTTGTCCGAGCTTAGAAAGCTGTATCCCGGGTATAAAGTTAAGCTTGTAGTCCTGATAGTTGGTGTTTTGGGTGGCATGAAAGCCTCCTATCGAAGGGAAAACGAGTCCATTCCCGCCTGTAGATCTTCTGCCAACTCTTTGATCTGCAGGATGCAGAAAGCAGTGTGCTCGGGTCGCTCCGCATTGTGCGGGCACTGGATCTGGCGTAATTTCCGCGGCTGCATATCGCCAGGGTTTGGGATGCAGTCGTGTATATTTAGCTCCACTAGTCTCTAGTATGACGCGGCTCAAAAGGTTGTTGAAGTTTCAGATTAGTGGACGATTGTCAAGACCTGACAAAACCCCATAATAATAATAATAATAATAATACATTTATTGACCATATTACATAAAATATGTTTACAGTCAGTCTAAGTTACATAATGAAATAATATAAATTAAAATGAACATTATTAAAGTCATCAATTTCATAAATAGGATTTGTCAATAAATATTCTTTAAGTTTGTTAGAAAATGTCTTGATTAGTAGGGATCTTATTTCCTCAGGTATTATATTGAAAAATTTAATGGCGTAGTAGTTTGCGCTATTTCTTGATTTTTGAAGACGAAGGAAATTACTACGTATATTATTATTTTTTCCGTGTGTCATGCCCGTGGTTGGAAGAGAGGAAGTTACATAAGTTCCTGTGCATGAATATTAGGTATTGGTAGATAAATAAGGCAGGTAAAGTCATTATTTTTAATTTCATGAAGATCTCACGACAGTCAGCTCTAAAAGGAGCACCAGCTATGACCCTAACAACTTTGCGTTGAAGAGCGAAAATTCTAAGGGCTGCTGGTGAGTGTCTCCAGACTAGAATGCCATAGTTCAGGTGTGACTAACGAAAAGTAGGTCATTAGCACGACTTTTTGGCAAACTTCCGTTTTCAAATTGCGAATTAAAAATACTGTAGACCTTAGTTTTCGGCTAAAGAATTCACAGTGCTGATCCCAGCGAAGTTGTGCGTCGATGTGGATATTAAGAAACTTGACGTACGGGGAGTTTGAAAAATCGTGTTTCTTGGTGGAAATCATCATTGATTCGGTTTTGCCAGTATTTAAAGTTAATTTATTCCTGTCAAACCAAGATGCGGCGTGTTCTACTACGGATTTACTCTCTAAGCGAAGGGAATTTAAGTTATAATTTTTGCAGAGTAAGGTAGTATCATCTGCGTAAAGAATAGATTTTGAATTTATAAAGAGAGGAAAGTCATTTACGTACAGCAGAAATAGCAAAAGGCCAAGAATAGATCCTTGAGGGACACCAAAGTGTATAGGAAGAGCTTCAGATTTGAGATCACCAAAAAGTATAAACTGATTCCGGTCTGATAAGTATGATTTGATTAGAAAACGGCTGTTGTCATCAAATCCATAGAATATAAGTTTATTAATTAAAATATCATGCGAGATGCAGTCAAATGTTTTACTTAGATCTAGAAAGGTACTAAGGCAGTATTCTCCAGATTCAAGGGCGTCAGTTATAAAAGATATATATTCCAGAATTGCATCTGTTGTACTTTTACCGTTTCTAAAACCAAATTGAGAGTTTGAGAGCAGACCGATATCAATTAGGTGCTGAATCATTTGCTTGAAGAGCACTTTTTCAAATATTTTGGAAAATACAGGCAAAATGGAAATTAGTCGGTAATTGTTGGCATCGTTACTGTCTCCCTTTTTCAGTATCGGTAGGACTTTAGCCAGTTTTAGTCTGTCGGGAAAGGAGTTACTTGAAATTGAAAGATTAATTAGCTTCGTGAGAGGAGAAATGATAGGTTCTTTTACGGATTTTAATAGTTTCACAGGTATGTCATAAGGATCAGGAGTGTTACCGGTTTTAAGGCAGAAATTTGTCTCTAATAGTGATTTCACTAACTGGCGAGAAAGAAAAATATAGGTTTAGATTTGAAAAATTTAAAAGAGAGGTATATGGAGATTGGTTAGATAAGGGAAGTTTATCGATAAGCGATTTGGCAATATGAGAGAAGTGTTCATTAAATTGGTCTGGTGAGATGTTTGTAGTGGGGAATCTTTTCGTGGTATTTCTTTTCTTATTAATAATACTCCAAGAAGCTTGCTGTAAATTATTTGATCTTATTATAAAGTTGGAGAGCGCTTCAATTTTGGCCTTTGATATTTCGCTAAGATAGATGCCTTTAAATTTATTACGTGCAGCTTTATTTGCATTATTAGGATTTTTGAGGTATTGCTGGTTTAAGAAAGACAGGACATTTCTCATCTCACGAAGATGATCATTGAACAACTTTACTTTTTTTAATAAGGCAGGCTGAGACGAAGTTTTGATTTTCTTTAGGAGAAAAGATGTTTCAAAATTCATTTGAAAAAATTGAAAAAATTGTTCAAACATCTCGTTGGCGTCAGATGTAGAAGATAGAAAATCCCATTGGGTGGTGACAAGTTTGTTAAACAAATTGCAAATACCGCCGTCAGAGATCGTTCTATGAAACCGGTATGTTGGGACAGAGTCTGTAGAGCATTCAGTAAAAATGGTCACTAAAATACCACTATGGTCAGAAAAACCTGTAACTTTTTTTGGCAGTCTTCATGGATGTTCAGATTTTGAAAAACGTTGTCAATTTTGTTATCGTTGCGAGTATTAAAGCTTACCGAGGAAATAATAAGATTATAATTACCAAATAGGTCAGTGACGCTAGTTACGTCCCTTGTATTAAAATTGAAGTTCACATTAAAATCATACAGATCAAGATATTTTTTGAGCTATCTATATTAAGTATAACATTATGTAAGTTATTTACAAAAATTGCTAGGTCAGCAGAAGGTGATCTATAAATACAGATAAATTCACAGTTAAATTCAAATTACTGACAAATACTGCGCTTATCTCACAATGGAATTCAATACTGCAATTGTTTATTTTCGGTAAAGGGATAGCGCAACAGTGGGGTTTACACAGTATCATAGTATCACCACCGTCCATAGTCTTACGGCAAGTGCATGATGAGATTTCAAAATCCAATAGTTGGAAAGAGTTAGTCTCTTCTTCTTTAAGCTAGTGTTCAGTCGAGCAGAAAATGTTGATTGATTTGTCAATTAGATATGCTTCCATTATTTTGGTTTTATTTCTAATTGACTGCATGTTCATGTACAGCAAGTCGGTAGAAACCAGATGATCATTTGATGAGAAAAGACATTGGACTATCTGAGCTGTTTGCTTCACAGGACGGCAGGAGAAATTTGTATTTAATATGGTTTAGTAGTTTCAGTTTCCCGCTGAAATTTAGGTGTAAGCCATGTTTTGTAAAATCAGTGACAGGTAATATTGTGCTGGAGTTAATAATGTCTTTTTGGTTCTGAAATACAGAGTACATTTGCAAGATATTTTGCAGTATGGCAGAATTAAATGCAGAGTTATTATGCCAAAAAGGTGTAGAAATAATTTTTAAATTAGTATGGGCAAACTTATCTTTCAAATGGTTAAGAATATCATTTGATAATTTATTGTTGCAGATTGCATCATTTGATCCGGCAAGTAGAATAATGAGATCATTCTTGCCAAAATTATGGTCCAGTTTGTAGGCAGCATTTGCGACGTCTTCGAAGCAGGCATTTGGCATAACATGACACAGAGGGTTATAAGTTCTTGTGTCCAAGATGTCGCGTAAAATAGAGCCGCCGTGTCGCTCCTGGCTATCCTCAACTAGTAAGATCTTCCTTTTGGTTGTAGCTTTTGATGTGCTTTTCTGGGAGGCCGGAGTAGATAGAAGATTTGAGGCTCTGTGAATGGAGGTAGATTTCGCTTTTAATTTCTTGATCTCAGTTTGCGGACTTTTCGAAACTGTTGATTTGGAGAGATTTATTGAGATCAGAGATTGTCTTTTCATATGCGGTATTGTTGTTTGCACAGTTGCAGGTGTCCTGTGATTTGTTTAGGACTTTCGACTTTAAATTGTCTATAATTACATTTTGCTCATTTATTCCTTTATTTAGCTCTTCATCTAACTCAACTGATATAGATTGAAATGATTCAAGACTTTCTTTAGTTCTGTTTAAATGTATGGTTTTGTCATTTAGATCATGCATTAGTTCACTGATACGGTCCTGTAGAGCTGCGGTGTTATTTTCAAATTCATTGATTTCGTAAACTAGTTGGACAGTAATATTACCGAAATCAATATTTGTTAATAGGCTGAGTAATAATGATTTCCTGAGATTTTTTGCTATCAAACCTTTTTTACATAACAGATATTCTAGTTCTTTCAAGTTGCAGTTTTCATACGAAGTCATGTTTGTAAAAAATTAAAGTAATAATTATAATAAATATATAAATGAATAGGTAATTAAATAAAATTAAGTCCATTCCAATTTTACATTAACTCAATTTCATTGTTTATATTATCTTTTTGTAACACCATATTTCTATTGTGCAAGTTATTGCATCAGCGCCGTACCTGTACATTTTGTTTCACACCCGCTGGTCTATTGATCACGTGTGGTGTTTTATTTGAATTAAAATTTAATATCTGTATTTTTTGTATTTAATATGAATAATTTTGCTATAATTGTCAGTGTTTTGTAATATTATATTTTGTAGTACTGTACACTATTCCAGTAATATACCCATCGTGTTGAGCCACATCTACGCATTGTTTGTCGCTTGGCTAGGGTTTTCAGAGACATCGTGGGATTTTCTAGGTTTGGTTCCTCCATAGCCATTACTTGTGGGCCTAGGATTTACCCATCTACACCCCAGCTAGGACTATAATTTCCCTTGTGCTAATCTCTTAGAGCAGCCCCTAGGAGCAGAAGAGTTTATATTCCCTTCCCTTTCCTCTAGGTTGTCCGTGTCTTCTCCAAGTGCTCAACTCGGTGCGTCTCTGTATCACCATCACTGTTTATAATTCTATATTCCAGCCTTCTGCTGGTGGTCCTTCGTAGTCGCCACAGCGAAGACCATTTGTGTGACTGTTTGGTCACTCTATCTTACTTAGGCTGAGAGCGGGCGCCACAATGTGTAAAAACAAAATTGTGTGCACAGATAGTTCCCGCTTTACGAACTCCCGCTTTACTAATTCTGGACTTTTATTTTTTTCTTACTAAAAGCTGATGGTTTTAAGTGGTACAATATTCTTTGTTTGATTTTGCAAGCTGAGTTCCCATTTTAAGGTGCCTACTCTGCGCCAATACGTATCAGTAGCAAGTTGGTGCCAGTGAGCAGAGCCGTACAGTGATATTTGGGCGTCTGGAGCAGATATTCTTACAAGGCGCCTTTATACTGAGATGACAAATTATAAAGGCTGCCAACTTATTATGCCTCCCCCCCCCCAATAAAAGTATCTACTCATCATTTTTTATATATTTATATATTTCAAGATTTTATGTAAAGTTTCACTGAAACACCTCTTTGTATAAAGGGATATTCTTTCTACAAATTAAATTAAATTAAATTTGCCTAAACATTTTTCGGCGACATAATAAAAGTTAAGGGTTAATAACGGAATTAATAAATAAATATTAGTGCAAATCAAAGTCACAGTTTTGATGACCAATAATAATTTTATACACCAATAATTAAATACTAACAATAGTAAACAGATATTAGTACCCTAATAATATTATTATTGAAGTCATACACTAACACTAACTGCAAAATACATCTTACAATTGACTTAACTCTATAATACTAAAAAATAATGCACTCATTAAAAGTGATTGTCTATTGTCTATGGCTAGAGAGGCTACTGGTAGGTGCAATAAGAACTTTTGATTATATAACGCAAACCTTTAATAATAATTTGCCGGTTTTATTATATTTATACCGCCTCGCCTAACATTCTTCTCCTTATCTATCGAAGTGCATTGTTACTTATGCCAGAGTGGAGAGCGGAGATCTAGTCAAAGATCGGCCTCCGCACGAATTAAAATTGCTTCCTGGAACATTGTTTATATTTATTTTATAAATAACTTGCACACACTGCGCTGTCGATTTGTTTCTGAATGCGGGACATGCGGGACAATAAATAGGTTTCCTGGACGATTTTAGGTGCCGATATTAAAGCGGGACATGGATCTGTAATCCAGCACTAAAAAGCCTAATAAATATCTAAAAAATAAATTCTAAAATAAATCCTAATAAATCCTAAAAAAAGGCCTAATAAATATCAAATATTTGTGCAAATTAACAAACGCTTTTATTGCATTTCTTGCACTCGGCGAAAGAATCCTGCTCTGTCTGGTTATCGCTATCGTTTTAGTTGCAGCACTGTTAAATACATTGTAAGTTTACGGTTACCTATACATTCTTTCATTTATATCGACAAAGTCGCCAATCATTTGTACGCCGACCAAATAAAATGTAATGTTCATAAACAAAGATAAATAAAAACCTAAGTTATAATATCTTATTATGAAAATATAAAAATAAACAAATGTGAAATATCTGAAAGGCGCCCTCGTGCCCCAGGCGCCTGGAGCATTGCTTTCTATCTTAAGGTAATTATAATTTTTATATACAGGCTGTATTATACCACCTGTCCACCTTTTTTTTTTATCTCGAAAACACGATGTGTAGGAAAGTTGAGGAAACAGTTTTGATTACTAAAGTCTACCCAAAAAATCCACTGGTAGTATTAATAAGGAAAATATTATTCTTACAAGTGTAAGTTGTTACATAAAAAAATAAATAAATATATGATCACAAATATTTCACTTTCAAGCCGGCCTTTCAAGTCGTACTCTCAAGTACTCGGATATTTTTCCACTTTGATATTATACATCAATTGAGGTAACTTAATTAGAAGGGCGGCTTTTATGTAAGGGTAAATGGGCAATGCCCTCCAAGAAATATGTTTCCATTTATATTTTTAAATTTTATTTAATACTAATAATAACTTATTTATTATAAGATATAAAGATGTTAAGACTCTGATTTCATTTTGTATTTAAATCTTTAAATTTTGACAGCTTATTTGCTTTTATACGCTACGCTAATTTGATTTCGCGTGATTATACTAAATGACAGCACTCACTTTTCGCGCAAGTAACTATTTTGTCCCAAACTCTGCTATCTTTATATATAAACTCCCCTTGCATCGCATTGTAACTGGTATCATAGTTCTATATTCTCTGTAAGAATATTGGGACATTGCCCGAAGCTGTAAAATTGGCTATACTATGTTACGACAAATTTGTATCTTCTCGAGTATGCACTCATTACTGGAATGTTAAAAATATCACAGTATTTACATTTGTTTAGTTAGCTCAGATTGCTATTATTGTGACAGAATAATAAGTGAAAATCTAAAAATGGATAAAAGTGAAAATATACTTTTACGTATTTTAGGTAATATAAGTAACAGAAAAATAATCTAATTGAAATATTAAATATATTTGTTTTACTGTACCAAACTTAAAATTGTTACAAAGTGAGTTCTGGATTTTAATTTTAACGTTACAACTCATTTTGACCACAAAACTGTACAGCTAGTTGAAATTTTGACGCACTGCATCAAAGGCTGTTTGCGCCGTACAGCCCAATTGATCTGAACAATCTTTAATATGAAAATAAAACTGTATAACTGGCAAGTTTTGTATTTTTTATTTTTTATTTAAACATTGATTGGTCCTCAAGTTGTTTGGTCCTAGAGCTGGCACTGGTAATCAGTAGAATGTTAAAGGGATAGGTCACGAATTACATGAAAGAAAACTTGTTAGGAAAATCACTGTCCTCGATTTCTCTCGTTAGACATACACATGGAAAAGTTCCTTAGAGAAAATCCTTACCAAGAATGAAACTTTCTACTAAACATTAGGTCACCACTTTTGAGAAAGAGAATATTTGCGTACTGCAAGGATATTTGTTACATCTAAATTAGACGGATTCAACTTTAGCAACCACTTATTCAAATGTAACAAATACAAATAACTAAAATAATGTTTGTATAACTTATTTTAATGCAAATTTCGTTAATTTGCGTAACAAGAGACAGACCTAGACTTTACGGTTAAGGGATATTATAATATTACAAACATCCAATGAATAGAATTAATATAATGATAATATTGTCCAAATAAAACGTGTAGTCTGTTTAAACCGAAACCAGAATTGGTAACAAAACGTACCTATTATTCGGTCATCTGCGTAAAAAATACTACTATTTGTCCACTTCGGAATCGTAGCTCTGCTAATAACAGAGATAGCAATAATCTCTAAAGTTAATTTTGAACGCCCTGTATAGATCCAATTAAACAAATTAATAATACGCCATACTGCAATTGAAATATAAATATTTGCATGCCAGTTATTATTTCAAAGCTACTATAAACTGATTCTGTAAATAGTATACAATTGCATATTAGACTGATATATATCACGCCCAATTACAAACTTCCGTTGATGAGCAAATATTATTCTAATAATTCAAAAAGGCTTCCTTAATTCTAATTTACAAAAAGATAAATCAGTAAATTAAATGAAAACTTTATGTAAATTTTCAGAATATGTTTTAAACGATGTTATTAAAGCCTCTTAGCAAATTACATATATAGGTAGTAAATGAACTAAAAATTCGATCTATTTGTTATTTATTTTATGCAGTCTCACTGACGTCACGAATGACTTTATATTTTGTGACTTAATTTATAGATTTCTGAACAAAATATTATGAATTCAATAGTGTCTTGATGGATGACTTTTGGGGGTTGAATGAACTGGGGATTTCCGGATAATGTTATGTTATCAGATGACCAACAATGTGTCAAAAACGATCTAGGTTGGGATAATTAATTAACTACTATGATATCAAAATTATACAGTTTATGGCATACGATAATAAGACCTAAAGTTAAGTATAACACTACAGCTTATAAATAAAATATATTCGTAATAATTATTATTAAATTATAATGTATTTTTCTAATTATTTTTCTTATTTGTTGGTCCGTTATTGTGAACACGAAAAATTCGACATATTGAAGATTGTTCACCCTACTGAAATATGAAATAATACAACCCTGAAGTGTTTCAGTCCTTTATTATTGCTGTAGACATATTAGACTAAGTGTATTTATTTAAAATTTTCCACTTTTCATTCTGGGGTTTCCGGCAGTTCTTAAAGTGCATTTTTTAATTTTACTCGATGTTAAGCTTTGTCTGAAAGCTGCTATAATTTTCCTTGATTTATTTTTTTAGAACAAATTGAAGAATTATTTACTCCATATTTCTTGGAAAACGCGGTGACACTCCTTTTTAGCCCTTATTGCGATCTTCTATCATTCTAGATTTCTCATATACGGTTAACCTTTTCTTGCGTTTAGCCTTTTTAAAGCATGCTATTCACAAGCAAATGAGCTCGCATCTGTACACAATTGCACATAAACTGAAAATAAGTTTTACCCATAAACATTAGCTTTGTTAGCAGATGAAGTTCCTAACAAGGTACCAACAGTTAATGAATAAGTTCACCAACAGATTAAATGCGCATGTCCGACTTGAGCCGTTAGATATTCTTGTCACCGCGAATGCTAAATTTGTCTGACTGATAAGATTATAATAATGGTAAGAATGTAATAAGGTTAAGTAAATGTAAGTGAAAGAAGTCAGTATATTAATAAAATTTAAAGAAACTAACAACGTGCATATTTGACTAAGGGCCGCTTTTACAACCCTCGGATAAGTAGCGGTATAACTATCTGAGGTAAAAGTTTATTCCGATGTTTATACCAACGTTCGCTTTCATAATTTATTTTTTATTCTCTGATAGTTATCCATGGTTTTATTGTAAATAAAATAAGTTGGTATTGTTTGACAAATAAACTGACATATTAGAAAAGTCATATATTAAATTGGCATTACTATTAACAACATCTTTGAGCATGTTTGGGGAAATATTGGGAGATGTAGAAATATTCGACTCATATAATCCTTTTATTGTGATATATACGCCGCGTTAGTGTCAGTCTCTCGTGTGCAAATGTTCATAAAACCGCCCTCTTATAGAATCCAGCCCAAATACGGCCCTTGTGTAAATTTTCATAAGATCACCCTCTACTAGTAGAATTCTATTAGAATCTATACCTAATGTCGCCCCTTTTATGAGCCGCTCGTGTGCGGTGCAGACTATGTATAACCGCAAGCGGTGGCTCTGATTGTGGTTCATATTTATGTACTGTAAAGTGGGAAACAGAATGCAACGAGTTTGACGGCGCGTTGACGCCGTTGGACGGCGCAAACTGTCAACGCAAAGTTAAAGCAAGGCTGTACTACGCAAGTGCACAGAATGAACAACGTCCTCCGGCGTTCGAACGCCGTTGATACTGAATGTTCGTCAACTTCCAACTTTTGACGCCGTTGAACGTTGTCGCAGAACACCTAACCTCAGTTTTTACTGAATGGTAAAGTGTTTGTATGTATAAATAACTTGCATACAACATAAATAACATCACACACAAGTCTTCATCATCCATTATACTTTTAATAAAAGAAAGCGCACGTATAAACACAGATATAGGTTTTCACGAGACACTTGACGGCGTTAAAAATTATTGCATTGTGTGCAGGCGAAAATTCTCAACGGCGCTACGCAACGCCGTCGGAAATGACGGCGCGCTGACGGCGTAGTGCGCTGTGCATTCTGTTCCAGGCTTAATCCCTTGTCACCGCGGAGCTTACTTTCCACTAATATACTGTGGACAAAAAAACGCGTGTAATGAAAAGTAATAAATGACGGACTGCTATAATTGTAACAACCAGTTCTTTCAGGAGAAAAATTTCACTGGTTAATTTTTCTTTACAGGAGTAATTTTTCACTGTATAACAACATTAACCACCAGTTCGCATTTTGAAATATATACAAATTAATAACAACCGATTCATTCGAACCGGCTCCAGCCTAATACTGTATATATACATGTACAAAAACAGGCATTATGTGTACATAGTGTGGAAGGGTGATAGTGCCCAGTTAGATTTGAAGCGCTCAAAGTGCTAGGAGCATATTCGGTAATCGGCTGCTACTCTTCATTGCTACGCTATAAAAAAATAAATACAATTATTATTTCACAACTGCGTGTAATCAAAACTGCCGATCAAATACATGGTTAACAAGGGATTACTGTACTATTATTATTTCGTATGGCAATGTTTAGGTTTTAGGGATTTTCAGGTCGCGACTAGCGTCCTCTGACATGACCTAACGAATACTTTTGATACAATAGCTGAGATCACCGTGCTCTGTGAAGCATGTTTCCGAAAACTGCAGAGAAACAGACATTCACTGTTTCAAGAATCTGAGCCTATGGTTGCACCAGCCATTTTTTTTCCTTCCCGTACTGGGTCGATCTAATGATTCCACACTTTCAAAGCAAGTGAGCTAATCATTACGCTGCTGCAACCACAATTATATAATTGTAATAATAATTCAAATAAAACGTTATTATTTGACATTTATTATATGTCAATTTAATTTTTTTTTTTTTTACCGTTGCCGGGTAACAAATACTAATTCACCAATCAGAGCAAGGGAATAATTTATACTGCCCTTTATCTGAAGTGTCGTTGGGTAGATATAATATTCTGGTGTTTATTCCGATGTTTATCCTATCCGAGCATTGTAAAAGCCATTTTTTGACTTTATACTGGGAATAGCGTTATCCGAGCTTTATCCAACGATTGTTAAGAGTACTTTTTCTCTAACCTGGAAGCATGTTTGCCTTTCTATGAAATATTTACGTATTTGTCCAAAGGCTACAGTGAATAACAACTATCATATCAGAAACAGTGACTAATTCATCTATGAACGCTAAAAGGAATATTGCTCATGCGTTTGGTGTTGTAACTTGTAAGAAACATCAGCCACGAATAAAGCTATTATTTGCTTGTGTATGAAAGTCTCAACAAGTCAAATTACTAACTGTTCACGTTATTGAAGATTCAATTTGTTCACACTACAGAGTAGTAAATGGATATATTTTGCTGTTCACATTATTGAATAGTTCATACATGCGAGTGTCAATACAAATGCCAATACAATCAACTCAGAGATATCTGAGTTCAATGACCGGACGATATGATGTATTTTTTTATTAATTTTAAATTGTTATTTTATATAGTGACTAATTAACTAAGCTCTGATGAAGATTTAAATTAAATTAAAACGTAAGCGAAATTAATAAATTTGTTTTATTTTGGTCTGGTTCGAGTCTGGTTCGAATCCCATTACCTATCAACTATAATTATTATTATTATTACAATTCTAAGAAGCAGAAGCCTGATGGCTTGTAGAGGACCAGAAAAAAAAAATACAATAATGGTACATAATAATACATAATAAATGTAAGACCCAACACAAATATAGTCTTCGAAACATGAACAGATAGGTGACAGTCATATTAAGTGTTGAGAAATTTATTAACATTGTTTTTAAAGATTTTGACACTATCAGAATTAATAACATAAGAGGGTAGATTGTTCCAGGTATGAAATATCCTATTCGACAGAAAACACTCACGCAATTTTTTCTTAAAACGTTCGCGTTTAAGTTTTAAGGCATGGCCTCGTAGTCTATCATCATAATTTATGCTGAACAAATGAAATAGGTCGCACAAATATTTACCTATCAGCAACCGATAAGTAAATATTAGGTCACCACGCATACGTCGAACACTAAGGGATGTTAAGTCCAATAGGCGCACACGTTCTTCGTAAGGTAACATTCTAAATTGGGGGCAAAGTCTTGTTGCACGCCGTTGAACACGCTCCATCAGGTTAATATCTTTTTGCAAAAATGGACACCATACAGTAACACTGAATTCAAGAAGCGGCCTGACATAGGTACTGCAGAGCTTTAACGTAAGTTTCGGTGAGGGCTGATAAAAAGTTTTCTTAATGATATAAGTAATTAACAGCAAACATCGCAAAGGATTAGGTCGAGCGCTTTGCGAACCACTCGGCTTGTGCACTCAATCCCGTCCAAACTAGACAAAAATGTTACACGGAGTGGTGTACATTACGTGGTACATTACAGGATCGGTTAGCTAACGTGGACCCAGCTCAAAGTATCTTGTTCAAATCCTGGTGCTGACAAACATTATTAACCCTTAGCATTAAATATCGTCACCATGATCAGTACTGAGTAGAAAGATATGTAACAGAGATAACATATGTAGCTACGGATTGCTACAATACTTTCGGTTGAAAAAAAAAAAAATCTATTTGAAAAATACTGAAATATATATTTTTTATTTATTTTTAATGTTAATAAAATCATCATGGACTAGTTATTTCTAGTGACGCTAATGTTTCCCTGATAAATATACATGATACATGTCGAACACTATTTCAAAATTTTCGTTTGATGTTTCAGTAATATTCAGTTCACAAGTTCTATTTATTTCGCTTGTAGAATACTGTAAAATTTTATATTTTCTATATTCTGATCTATGATATGAGATGTCGGTAGGTGCGTCGTATGTACCTATAATGATTCTATTGGCCACAAATCTGCAAAAATTATCTTCTTAAAGTTATTAAACACAGCGCAACAATGGGTGTTCCTAGCCCTCTGTCGGCCTTTTTCCAAATTTTCTAAACAACCTCTTAATTACTTTTAATTATTACAAAAAACATTGTGGTGCCCTATTCTCATTAGTGTACTTATTTACTTATTGATTAATCCGACACTGAAAATTTTAGTTGTCCGCGTAAGTTTTTATGTGTTTTTTGCAGTTTTTTTTTTAATTTTTCATGCACATTTTTTATGTAAATAATTTATATTTTGTTTCTTTTCTGTAAACTTTCTGTGATTTTCTACATATAAAATAAATGTATTTAGCAGCACATAATAAATATATTTGTTTTCTTGCAAAAAATGAACCAACAATTATTATTAGTGGTCCGCGTTAGTAAATTATATATTATACTGGTCCGTGGTGCGTTTTTGGTTGAGAAACACTGATTTATATACATTTTGGGTATTTATTAGTACCTATTACAGGTACCTATAGGCAGTTATGGGATTCAATTTGCTCAACAACTGGTTCGCAGGGCTATTTGTTTAAAAACACAACATTTTCACAAAATTCGAAATAGTATATTTATTTAAATTAAACATTAAAATATGTAATTATTTTAAATATTGCCAAATAGCCCTCTGGTTTTCAGTCACTTCTATTTTCGTTTTTGTTTTTACACGAGGATCATCCGAACTGTGGTTGCTTCTTAACCAATTTATCACTATCGGTACTGGATCCCAATCTATTAAAGGCAAACCATTCAAATTAATAACCATTATATTACTTATATTTGAAACGATCAGTCTGTTTTGTTTTTCTGTGCATATATTTTTCATAAAGCTAAAGCCTCTTTCAGCTTCTGCTGAACTGACGGCTATGGGCATTCCCTGTATCTAAAGTATTTTAACAAGCGGTTCGCCGAACTTAAAATTTTTTAACAAACGGTTCGAGCGATACACCGTGCGATTTCCGTAATATTTACATGGAGCGTTAGAGGTGCGCGTAGAATCAACTAATTGCCTATAGGTATCTGTAACACCATAGATTGCTATCGGAACGCGTTATGAGATGCACAGAATTGTCCTGTAAAACTAAGTTCTAACATTTTTTTGCGGGCTCCCTAAGAACCTTTCACGGGTCTTCGGTTAAGAACCACTGTCAGAAATGTATAACATAGACTAATTAAATCTTACTCACCGAATGAATTTCTGCTCTTAGTGCTTGTAAAGCGGTGTTAAGCTTTGAAATCAGTAATCTGACTTCAATGTGTCTTCTTTCGGATGGATAAACTGAAACCAAAATAAATAAATTATAATTCAGTTCATTTTTAGGGTTTTGTAGGTATGACCAAAAATCCTTTATACCGTCCTTTTGTCGTCTGTCTGTCTGTCTGTTAAACCTAGAGAGTTGAAATTTGGCATGCTAATACAACTCTTTGACCCGCACATAGGAAATATACTAAAATATCTAAAAAACATATCACCCTAAAAATATAAACAAATATGGGCTCATCGAAAAATATGTTTTTAACATTAAAAATAATATTTTTTTAAAATTCTGAGTAGGGTATCAAATGAAAACCCTTATCAAATGAAAGTAAAATATTTTTTTTGTCAGACCCCCTGTAAGCCAGAGGGGGTAATCTAAAATACTAAAAAAAATTTAAGTAGAAAACATTTGTGTGAACCGGAAAAATTCCTGTTGTACTAACAACAAGAATTTTTGATCAGATTATGTTTTCGGAAAATAATGCATTGGTTGACGATGTAAAATATTTAATACGTTATGTTACACAGTAAACCAGTAAGCATTCATAGTCTAATAGTTAGCCTTCTCTTTTCCTAAGCTGCAAACTAGGGTTCGCTTCCGGGCTGGAAACAATTTTGTTTTTTCTGTTTTTTTGCATTTTTATTTTGTTTAAATTATTTTTTCAAAATTCTAGTTATATTTTGGCAAATGTTGCATTTAATTTTTAAAAGCGTAAATTTAATAACCAGTGGGAACTGTTTTTTTTTTTTTATATTTAATAAGTTTTATTTTACAAATATTTGTACATTGGTATACATAGTGATAAATGAAAAAGTAAACCATTAGAATCACCACTAAAGGTTGAACAACCTGTGCGTGGCTAATTTTGTGCTTATGTTATTGAGTCAAGGTAAGTTATGCATGAAGGTACAATATTTATATAAAACTAAATTTTAATATATGACATTTTGATTGTAAATAATTTGAAGTATAGATTTTTCATTTTTCTATTATATCACAAATTATAAACTTAATTTTACAAGCTGAAGGTATGAATCGGTGATGAAGATTTTTTAGAGTTATTTTGTAATTATTTCAGTAAATTTTCAATTTCATTGTTGGAAAGTGATATGCTAAATTTTTTTGATAATTTTATAAAATTATGAGCCAGTAAATTTATTTTATTTGTATCAATGTATGTTAAAAATGTATTACAAACTTTCGATATATTGTTCATAAAGCTACGTTGTCCGAAACATTTTAGCGACATTCTTGAAATTGCAAGATGTTTGTTTCTTGTAGTATAACCGTGATCAAGTTTATTGATAACTATTGGATTTTTCTTAATGTATTTTAAAGTGCTAAGTATATATAATTGTGAAATTTGCATAACATGAATGTCTACAAAAATTTGTTCAGTTGGATAAGTTCATCTTTTTTTATGCATGCTTTTAAGAATAATTTTTTGGATTATTTTTATTTTGGTAAGGTAGCATTCTGCTGCCCCACCCCAAGCTAATAGACCATAGTTTAAAATGGATTCTACAAGTGAATGATAGAAACTATATAACAGTTTTTTAGGCATAATATCACGTAAATTTTTGAAAATAAAAAACAAATTCCCGAGGTTGGAATTAATTTTTTTCTGTGTGCATATCCCAGCATAAATGTAAATTAATGATTACACCCAAGTATTTCACATTTAGTATTTATTTCACCGTTTGAGTGCAATTACAGTTATTATTAACGGGACAGTTAGCATCATGTAGTATAATATCAAAATTTGGCTGGGTACATTTGTATATTGAAAAGATTTCAGAGTTGAAATTATAATTTAATATGTATACGAAATCAGAGGGGCGGAGCATATGACTTAGAACAACCAATGGAAGCCATAGGCGCAATTCTCAAAATCTTAATGAACCTTGCTATATAAAAAAAATACTGCACATATTTAGAAACCTAAATAATGGTATTAGGCATTCGAATTAAAATTTACAAAACAATATTTAAACATAACATTTGTTTTTAAAGCTCTTAGATTAACAGATGATAAATTATTTTAAAAATATCGTTCATATTCTAATCATCATTCACTTACTAAATACCTGCGAAACTCTAAAAAGTGTGAAAATTCATACTTCATATATATATATATATATATATTTTAAATAAGGCCTCGTTTCCTAACTGAATTTGATGTTGATGTTACGGCTGGAATTCTTTCATTTCTGTGTTCCATGTTTATGTGTTATATTTCTATTTCAATACGTAATGTTATTGAACGGGCGGTAATGCCGCTGGATACTGTTTTTTATAAAAGCAACACCGTGTCCGACTCCACACTTGTTGTACTGACTGCGGGAGGTTTATCTACCCTTCTCCTTACAACACTACATTTTATAAAGCTTGCATGACATAAACCATATTTTTTTAAATAGCATTAGGTGTGTGCAAGTGTTTTTTTGCAAGCTTTATTTTCATATAATATAAAATACCCTTCAATAATCAAAATAATTGCCATGGAAATTTATTTTAATTTAAATAACTAGACTACAGTGGCTTTATGTTTCACTTTGACGACATATAGTGAACTGACCGACATTTATTGGCTTAACAACCACGATGTACCCTGAATTTATTATACAGTTTTCATTTCCTAAACTACTGTTGATTGACATCAATTTAAGTGAAATGCCTTTCTTTTAAAACAGAATAGGGTCATCCATGTCAAGTGGTTTGGTGGTCCCTGCTCGACCATCACGGATTTCGATGAAATTTTGTATGGGCATTCACGCATGTCCCCAACGAACATTGGTTTTACGTTCATCCATGCAATACTTTCTGAGATTTAGTAATTTGTTTGACCCCATACCGCAGCCTTCTATGGTATGACTCTGAGATTTCGGAAACTTTGAGACGCAGTATATCTGGCAATATTTTGTTTAGAGAAACCAAACTTTGCCATCTTGTACAACTTTTTGCGCTTTTGCGCTCCATTAAACAAAATAATAAACAAATCTTCGTGAGCGATTTCCGTGAAGGAAATTTGGAACAAACTTGGCAAAAAAATTTGCGGCTCGGAAAAATTTTAATGTTTGGCTTTTTATACCTCTGGAAGTAAAGGTGAAATTTTGCACATAATAACTTATCAAGGTTTTCGAATATAAAATTTTATTATCCTAATATTTTTTTATTAGTTCAGGAATTAAGTGTAAAGTTGATGATTTTTGTGAAAATGCCAATAATAGGCTATTTTTAGTTCACTTTTACAAAAATATACCTTCTGGAATCTTTTTTAAATTATTTTCATTAGAAAGAGCATGTTTCAAACCCCCTAAAAAAGTAGAGTTGGTTTTTCATCGCTGGCATATAAGACCTTAGAAATAGGAACAAAGTTGAGGACGTTTCTATCACATGCTGCTATCGCAATATTGCATGCATTCCATTATTTTTCATCTTGTTTGTTTTATACAGACATTATAAGTACCAAAATTGCGTTGGTCCATGGTGACATTGTCACCACAAGTTCAGAAACTTGAACCAGTAACCCTATCGCCTCAGGGGTCACGCACGATAGCCGAAAAACAAATGAATATTTAACAGGTAAATATGTTCACTCGTAACAGTTAATAACAATGAAAAATATATAGTAAACGGTGCTCAGAACAATTATTAACTATTACCAATGACATACATTCCCTTCTTTCAATTACAATTTAAATTAAACAACAATTATATCTGTATCGTGGTATAAGTACCAAGTAACGTGTGATCGGGTTACTTTCGTTACAACAGCCCTAGGGTTACGTAAACTTCTGCACTGAAATATATCACAGTGACTATCTACGATGAAGTGGTAACAATATTCCTTGAGGTAATACTGCTTGAAAAATATGGAAGAAGTTTAGAAAATCGGGAGCCAGTGCTCAACAAAATCCTATTGAAATTTTTAATAACGCAACTCTCTCTCTCTCGCCTTATTCTAGTAACATCTGTGATACGCCAACCCAAAAAAATCTCCAACAGAGAACACAAAAAAAGGTCACCGTATCACCTCACCCACTTGACTCTACTGAAAATTTAAGTAAAAGAGAGAAAAAAGAAAAAGAATTTAATACGAACAAAACATGATGGCTGGCCAAAGTTAGATAAAAAAAAAACTATGCTTTCTGGCGGAGGTTTCGCCAAATGATTTTACGTTAGATCTCCCTCCCTAATACAATTGCAATCCCGATCCCTTGATTAACGGTAATGATAAAATAAATTTAAACGGTAAATAACACGAATACTCGACCAGTAAGTATTCAAAGTAAGGGGATTAACCCGTGTGCTTCGAGTGCCGATTCACAACCTTCTTTTTATCAAGGGAAAAAAATTTACTTTACAGACAGACTGAATTTAAATTTACGCGGCAAGAATTTACGATGAGCGACTCATGAACAAAAATTATTGTACCTCAAAACTACGGTGGCGACACAGCCAAACCGCTTACGCAACAAGCGTTACTCAAAACCAAACGACACCAGGTGTCTGCATCTCAATAAATTTATCAACATCTCAAGATTATACAAAACTTGAGGAACCTCAATGTACTTCAGCTAATATTCACATCTCAAATAACACACACTTAATAACCATGGCCAAAAATTATAAGGATGTACCAGACGCAGCCCTACGCCATTAACGTTAAGGAACCACAAAAAACATCCCCAGACGGGAATTCCAATACGTTAATAAAGCAGGATTGCTTCCGTTACAAAATTTCAAACATTTCCAAAATATACTTAGCTGAAACACAACCAAAACTCGTAACACCCTATAGAAACAGGTCCCAGACGATACAATAATTTTCGTACAAGATCCTTCCATGATTCGCTCCAAAAAAACGGCTCTCCATCCCTTAAATGTGGAGGATATTATTTCTTCCCTCGTCTCGAATGCAGAATACATCCTCGAGAACTATGGGCTCAATTCCGGCCTTCTACATGTTGCCACTATCTTTACAAAGTACAAAAAATACCCTAAATTAGAACTCTGGACCTGTGCAAACTGAATAGCGGGTAATACTGTATAATAGAAACATACCTTGGTGTTTTAGTGGCTAATTCTGTAATTCAAATGCAGCCTAGGCGAGAACAACCCGTATTTCCGGCCTCAATCGTGTCTTGGACCTCCAAAACTTACGCATCACGTGCCCTCTTCGCATAGCGAATCCACAAATAAACAGTATTATATACTTCAAATACTTTCAACTAAACTTGCGGATAAATTTGGCACGTGCAACGGAGGGTTCTCCATCTAGCAAAACGCCTACACTTGAACTACAACATTGGAAGAGAGGCTTAAAATGGCATTTCGCGGCCAATTTATGCTCTTCTCCCCACCACCCCCTACACCAAATGTATGTTGCGCGCGGAACACAGGCTGAGCAAGTTACCATTTACAACATTCTGCCTTATCGTCACTTGTCAACAATAACTGTCAACTTCAATTTTTCTTAAGCAGAAAATATGTTTCTATATATACGTAACACAATCTAAACATTTGTATTTTCCAGGTTCCAAGAAGTATTATACTCTAAACTGAAACAATGCGGCTATTTCCATGTGTCAAACACGACCATCCTAAAAATTGTTGACATAAATAGAGAAATCAGAGGTTAATAAATGTTCCCGTAGCGAGACTGCTACCTTTAAGTAGATTGTCAGGACTTCCTAGTCAGTTGGTTCAAATATAATTAATATCTGTATCCTTTTTGAGTTTAAATAGTTTTAAATATGTGAAGGTGAGATAGCCGTAAGAATTAGTTTTAAGTGAATACGTGTCAGCGAAAACAGTACGTAACAATTATCAAGATATTGAGCGATAGAAATTTTACAACAATTTTATTTTCAATTAAAAATATCTTATTAGATAGATAATTCGTTGCAAAATTTGACGTATAGATTTTTGCTAAAATTAGTTTATTTCTAACTTTATTTAGTTACCTTCATTATTGTTACCTACATAAAATTGCAATAAGAAATAAAATTATTTTTCTGGATACACGGAGTTTTTTTCAGTACCCTACATCCCTGGTTAAACAAATATCGACGTTATGGTTCTTTTTTGTTGAAAGATATTATTTGTCGGAGTTTCCAACTTGGTTATTGTATTTTGCGTTTTATCAAAATTATGATTCGGTTGAAAATCATTTCCACTCTTCAGAACTTCTTAAATTAAAGATAAATTAAGTAAACAAATGACGTTATTTTTATATATTTATTTATTTATTTGTTTATTTTTTTTGTCATAGGTAAGTAAGTATACCCATAATATTTATTATAGATATATTGATATTGAAATTATAGATGTTTTTGTACAATATTTTTCCATAATTGATGTAAGACACAAGGCTGTTCCTGGCGAAGGCGCAAAAAGTGCCCCCGCATCTGAGCGGCCGAACCCAGGGACGGCCGGCTGCAGACCGTTTGTGTTGTGGCAAATGACTTGAACAGACTTGAACTATTTAACGAAATATTAAGATTTAGGAAAATATTTCCCACTTCTAGAAAAACCTAAGTTACATTGGAGTACGTAACAGACAATGAATTTATCTTCATTTTCTAATTTTTCTAGAGATTTAAAAATAATTTTAACTATGCCTGTAACTATGGCATTAGGGGAAAGGCTTTTTTCTAAATTAAAATTAATAAAAAATTACCTCCACTCGTCGATATCACAGAAAAGGTGAACTAATCTTGCTTATTGCCTATAGATAAAGATATTTGAGTGAAATTTTATTTATCAGAACTAGTTTACTTCACTTTTAATATATTTAATGCTAATAGTTGTCTTTGTTATGCATTAATAGTTTTACACCAGCGAGACTGTAACATACAGTTGTCTAGTTAACTATTTTTGGGGTACGATCTTATTATGGTTAACGATTGGTTACTAGTTCTTTCTACGCACATTGCAAAACTTGATAAATTATTTTCAAGCGTTTTCTATTTCCAAAATGACTCTCACAAGATACAAAGTAAACTTCTGAAAATTTATCTTGCTAAGAAATAAAAAAGTAATGAAAAAATTACGTCACATTGTAACATAAACGAACTATGGTTTTCCCTTTTTAAAAATAGGTAGACCTAAACGTGGAAAGAAAACTTTGATAGATAAAATACAGAAGTGGTTATAAGTTTAGGAAAGAGTAGTTTACTATTATTAGAGAGAGATGCCTAGAAAATGAGGTTTTAGTGATACACGTTCTTTATAAATATAATGTACACATTTACTTTGCATATAAATTATATTTTGGTACATATTCTTGAGATGAAAATAAAAGTATAACTAAATATGACGGTACATATATAGTAAACGGTGCTCAGAACAATTATTAACTATTACCAATGACATACATTCCCTTCTTTCAATTACAATTTAAATTAAACAACAATTATATCTGTATCGTGGTATAAGTACCAAGTAACGTGTGATCGGGTTACTTTCGTTACAACAGCCCTAGGGTTACGTAAACTTCTGCACTGAAATATATCACAGTGACTATCTACGATGAAGTGGTAACAATATTCCTTGAGGTAATACTGCTTGAAAAATATGGAAGAAGTTTAGAAAATCGGGAGCCAGTGCTCAACAAAATCCTATTGAAATTTTTAATAACGCAACTCTCTCTCTCTCGCCTTATTCTAGTAACATCTGTGATACGCCAACCCAAAAAAATCTCCAACAGAGAACACAAAAAAAGGTCACCGTATCACCTCACCCACTTGACTCTACTGAAAATTTAAGTAAAAGAGAGAAAAAAGAAAAAGAATTTAATACGAACAAAACATGATGGCTGGCCAAAGTTAGATAAAAAAAAAACTATGCTTTCTGGCGGAGGTTTCGCCAAATGATTTTACGTTAGATCTCCCTCCCTAATACAATTGCAATCCCGATCCCTTGATTAACGGTAATGATAAAATAAATTTAAACGGTAAATAACACGAATACTCGACCAGTAAGTATTCAAAGTAAGGGGATTAACCCGTGTGCTTCGAGTGCCGATTCACAACCTTCTTTTTATCAAGGGAAAAAAATTTACTTTACAGACAGACTGAATTTAAATTTACGCGGCAAGAATTTACGATGAGCGACTCATGAACAAAAATTATTGTACCTCAAAACTACGGTGGCGACACAGCCAAACCGCTTACGCAACAAGCGTTACTCAAAACCAAACGACACCAGGTGTCTGCATCTCAATAAATTTATCAACATCTCAAGATTATACAAAACTTGAGGAACCTCAATGTACTTCAGCTAATATTCACATCTCAAATAACACACACTTAATAACCATGGCCAAAAATTATAAGGATGTACCAGACGCAGCCCTACGCCATTAACGTTAAGGAACCACAAAAAACATCCCCAGACGGGAATTCCAATACGTTAATAAAGCAGGATTGCTTCCGTTACAAAATTTCAAACATTTCCAAAATATACTTAGCTGAAACACAACCAAAACTCGTAACACCCTATAGAAACAGGTCCCAGACGATACAATAATTTTCGTACAAGATCCTTCCATGATTCGCTCCAAAAAAACGGCTCTCCATCCCTTAAATGTGGAGGATATTATTTCTTCCCTCGTCTCGAATGCAGAATACATCCTCGAGAACTATGGGCTCAATTCCGGCCTTCTACATGTTGCCACTATCTTTACAAAGTACAAAAAATACCCTAAATTAGAACTCTGGACCTGTGCAAACTGAATAGCGGGTAATACTGTATAATAGAAACATACCTTGGTGTTTTAGTGGCTAATTCTGTAATTCAAATGCAGCCTAGGCGAGAACAACCCGTATTTCCGGCCTCAATCGTGTCTTGGACCTCCAAAACTTACGCATCACGTGCCCTCTTCGCATAGCGAATCCACAAATAAACAGTATTATATACTTCAAATACTTTCAACTAAACTTGCGGATAAATTTGGCACGTGCAACGGAGGGTTCTCCATCTAGCAAAACGCCTACACTTGAACTACAACATTGGAAGAGAGGCTTAAAATGGCATTTCGCGGCCAATTTATGCTCTTCTCCCCACCACCCCCTACACCAAATGTATGTTGCGCGCGGAACACAGGCTGAGCAAGTTACCATTTACAACATTCTGCCTTATCGTCACTTGTCAACAATAACTGTCAACTTCAATTTTTCTTAAGCAGAAAATATGTTTCTATATATACGTAACACAATCTAAACATTTGTATTTTCCAGGTTCCAAGAAGTATTATACTCTAAACTGAAACAATGCGGCTATTTCCATGTGTCAAACACGACCATCCTAAAAATTGTTGACATAAATAGAGAAATCAGAGGTTAATAAATGTTCCCGTAGCGAGACTGCTACCTTTAAGTAGATTGTCAGGACTTCCTAGTCAGTTGGTTCAAATATAATTAATATCTGTATCCTTTTTGAGTTTAAATAGTTTTAAATATGTGAAGGTGAGATAGCCGTAAGAATTAGTTTTAAGTGAATACGTGTCAGCGAAAACAGTACGTAACAATTATCAAGATATTGAGCGATAGAAATTTTACAACAATTTTATTTTCAATTAAAAATATCTTATTAGATAGATAATTCGTTGCAAAATTTGACGTATAGATTTTTGCTAAAATTAGTTTATTTCTAACTTTATTTAGTTACCTTCATTATTGTTACCTACATAAAATTGCAATAAGAAATAAAATTATTTTTCTGGATACACGGAGTTTTTTTCAGTACCCTACATCCCTGGTTAAACAAATATCGACGTTATGGTTCTTTTTTGTTGAAAGATATTATTTGTCGGAGTTTCCAACTTGGTTATTGTATTTTGCGTTTTATCAAAATTATGATTCGGTTGAAAATCATTTCCACTCTTCAGAACTTCTTAAATTAAAGATAAATTAAGTAAACAAATGACGTTATTTTTATATATTTATTTATTTATTTGTTTATTTTTTTTGTCATAGGTAAGTAAGTATACCCATAATATTTATTATAGATATATTGATATTGAAATTATAGATGTTTTTGTACAATATTTTTCCATAATTGATGTAAGACACAAGGCTGTTCCTGGCGAAGGCGCAAAAAGTGCCCCCGCATCTGAGCGGCCGAACCCAGGGACGGCCGGCTGCAGACCGTTTGTGTTGTGGCAAATGACTTGAACAGACTTGAACTATTTAACGAAATATTAAGATTTAGGAAAATATTTCCCACTTCTAGAAAAACCTAAGTTACATTGGAGTACGTAACAGACAATGAATTTATCTTCATTTTCTAATTTTTCTAGAGATTTAAAAATAATTTTAACTATGCCTGTAACTATGGCATTAGGGGAAAGGCTTTTTTCTAAATTAAAATTAATAAAAAATTACCTCCACTCGTCGATATCACAGAAAAGGTGAACTAATCTTGCTTATTGCCTATAGATAAAGATATTTGAGTGAAATTTTATTTATCAGAACTAGTTTACTTCACTTTTAATATATTTAATGCTAATAGTTGTCTTTGTTATGCATTAATAGTTTTACACCAGCGAGACTGTAACATACAGTTGTCTAGTTAACTATTTTTGGGGTACGATCTTATTATGGTTAACGATTGGTTACTAGTTCTTTCTACGCACATTGCAAAACTTGATAAATTATTTTCAAGCGTTTTCTATTTCCAAAATGACTCTCACAAGATACAAAGTAAACTTCTGAAAATTTATCTTGCTAAGAAATAAAAAAGTAATGAAAAAATTACGTCACATTGTAACATAAACGAACTATGGTTTTCCCTTTTTAAAAATAGGTAGACCTAAACGTGGAAAGAAAACTTTGATAGATAAAATACAGAAGTGGTTATAAGTTTAGGAAAGAGTAGTTTACTATTATTAGAGAGAGATGCCTAGAAAATGAGGTTTTAGTGATACACGTTCTTTATAAATATAATGTACACATTTACTTTGCATATAAATTATATTTTGGTACATATTCTTGAGATGAAAATAAAAGTATAACTAAATATGACGGTACATGATAAATAATTTTTTTCATTCTTGTTCAGTATCTAATATAATTATTTCATACTGCCGTTTTAGTTAGATTTTTATCTGTCAGTAAGTGGGTTAGTAAAACAAGAAATTGACTAGTAAGATATTGTCACAAAGATGTCAATGCCCAGCAGGTCAGGGATGACATCACCAGCGAGACTGTAACATACAGTTGTCTAATTAAAAATTATTTGATACAGTTTTGATAAGTAGTTATTTACGTAATATACACACTGTAATTCGTAACTGGGTAATAACTAATCAAAAAAAAAAAAAAAAAATCAATAAAGAATTAGGTTATCTAGGTATCGTATATAAACGGCGCTAGAACCCTACCAAGCACAGAATATTGCCACAAAAACTGAAGCAGTACTCAGTCAGCCAAGCATCTCCCCGAAATTCCAGGCAAGCCAGAAGAAGGGTAACGATCGGCAAGTACGATTTACGCATACTTTTGGATAAGCCAAGCAGTGACAATGTGAGTTTAGTAAGACGCTCCAAGACTCCTAGTAAGGTCCAAGCGATCTCGGCTAGCATGGGGTAGACAGAAGGTTTTCCGCAGTTTCCAAGGGCAATTCTATATAATGTATAATATATAATAGCTGTGTTTTTGAATGAAATTCTTGGCAGGCTAGAACCAAACGCGAGTGAGAATTACTGTTTCCGATCAACAAACTTTAAGTTAGAATCGCAGTTGTAATCGTAATTATAGACCATAATAAATGTTTAAAAATCCGAAAAAAACGGTGAATATGGTATTTTTGAGTATTTTCCACTAATTAACAAAAACACCAATCATTTTTTCAAAATAATCACCTCTGGCCGTTACATAGCTCTTAAGTGTCTGCAGCTACTCGTCAAGAGAACTACGAAGGGTTTCTTGAAAAGATTTTTAATTTTAAGGAATTTTTCAACTGCCAAAACGACCGGCTGTACGGTACAAGTTCATGTGAAGCTAATGAGGAAAAACCGATGATCCAGAGACATTTCCTTGCTTCAGTTCTGGTTTGATGGGGTGGGAGCTATGATGGTACCACTTAGCTAAATTTTTACAAATAAAGGGTAAAATGCCGGTAAAAATCTACTTGGAAACCGTGTTAGAGTCAATAGTTAATGGACAGAACAACTACTACTTCGTTGGTTGCCACTGGTAATTCCAGTAAAATTCAGCGCCAGCCCATTAAGCTAAGATTACGCAGCAGTGGCTTGAAAGCAATGTACCTCAATGACTTCATTTTTTCTGCTGATTGCCCGTCTAGCAGGCAACTCTGACTTTAACCCCCTAGACTACAAATTGTGTTTCGTGCATTAGGATATAGCCTGAAAGAAGAGGTATCTTAATATCGCTAGTCAAAAAACTTCCTGTTAATGGAGGTGGAAGGTTTTCCTCTAGAAATCCTTCGTTATTCTTTAGACAATATGTTATACAATATTTACTTAACCTAGTGTAATAATGAGTATTTTTACATCATATAGCAGTGTATCAGTTGTTGTATGCGGTGACTGGAGAATGGAATGTGGCAAAAAGGCAGATCTCTTTTGTGATGCATGCCTGGTGTCCTGCATATTTGGTCAACTCCCTCTTTTCAACATTAATCTAAACGGAATATTTCATATGGTGATACTGATTTTGAGTAGTTGTGTATCTTGGCCTCCCACTTCTTTTTCGTATCAAAGCAACGAACGAAATACTGAAGAGAATTTCGTCATTCACATCGAAGTTATCTCTTCGATCACAGTTTTGTTGGTTTGTTTCCTGTGGATCTATTCTGTAGCTTTTCGACATTTCTATTTACAGTGTCCTGTCTAAAGTTCCGACAGTACAGTAGAACAGTACAGTGTACATAAGTGACAGGATAATATGCAAGTGACTGTAGATAGTTACAGAAGAGACCACAAAGGGGGAGTGAAAAAAATTTAAGCATGGGGAGACATTTTTTTGACAATGTAATCTCAGAGCTTTTTAAAAAGTACGTGAAAAGCTCATTTTTATTCTCTCAAACTATTAATCGGATAAACCCAATCTTTTCGTTTTGCTTCTTTTTTTAATAGCTCTTTTATGCAAGAGCCAAATCCTTAATACTTCAAGTGCATTCATTTCTCCCAAATAGAACTTTATTTACCGTACTTTACACCACGTTTTTACTAATGATGACAGTAATGATGAGAGAAGAAATCTCTAGAACCAGTGCAAAATACACAATAAGATTGGAAGAACATCCCAATTTGCATGCCATTCAACTCTAGGATAGTAACCAAAAAGTTAGACGATTAAAAAGAAACAAGTCGCTAGTTATAACGCATAAAATTGAAATGTAATTAATCTTGCTATATGTAATAATAAAAACAAGTTTTTACTAGATCTATACAATTTTCAATAAATTTACTAATCACCTAAGAAAGTCCACGCTCTGTTCATAACATTGCTGTACTCATTGACAGCTTTAACATATATTTTAACAATGATTTATTTCGTTATGCATCATCTGACTTCCGGAACCAAACTGTATGCAGTAGTCCGAGGAGAGTAATTTATGGGCCAAGTACATTTAAGATTTAATCATCCGACAACCGAGACACAAATTAATTGCAATCCAGTGTCCAATGCTAGTTATATAAATTTTATTTGAAACAATAAATTAAGCGCATTGTATTGCCCTACTTTTTAGCTTGTCATGAAAATATGCACCCCGATGTTCAGATTCAGTAAACTTTATGTACATAAAATTTGTATATAAAAATGTTTCTTGAGATATTCAGATCTTACTCAAAACAAAGGTAGTGGAATAAGTTTTCACTGACCTTTACAAAAATAGATTATATTTTTATCCAGATATATATGTAGGGAGAAAGTGTTTTAGAAGAAGACAAATGTAAAGCTCTTGCTTCTTTCTAAGAGGTTTTCAGATACACTGCAAACATTTTTAAAACATAGCTATTAAAGAATTTTGGAGCGTTGATACAGGGCCGTGCGGTGATATTTTAGCGGCTGCATTGCACATTGTAATTAAGTGTATATATTCTATATTCAACGCCAGGCTGATCAAATTTTGTACTTGTTCGCAAAATAAAACGAATAAAAAACAAAGAATGTCTAAACTAGATGAAGAGCAAAAAAAAAATCTAAACTATGTGATGAGCAAAACAAAGGGGAGCCAAAACATCTGACGAGCTATTTTTAAATCAAAGAGGTAATCCTGATGGGTTAAGAAAATTCAGAAATTCGACTGGATAGTGAATGGCATATTGCTTATCTACAACCGTGTCGAAAGACATACAAGTACGGTAGAAAACTTTGGAACTACTGCACGGATTTTAAAAATTATTTCAATTATGATTAGTATATAAATTGTATGCTAAGTTTACCACTGAAAAAATATGTTGTCACTGATAATATTAAAAAATATATGTTTAAAATAAACCTAAAAATGGATTTAGTATTATCCGCGCACAGAAATATTAATATATCTTTGGAACTACTGAATAAATTTTAAAAATTATTTTAATTCTGTAGTGTATAAATCGTGTATCAACTTTGCCACTGACAAAACCTATATTGTCGCTCATAATTTCAAGGAAATGCGTTAAATATGGTTCATCATAACTTTGGAACTATTGAACTGATTTTAATAAAACACAGCCGAAAACCTGACAAGATGATGTAGATACAGATAGAAAAAAACCGTATAAAAATCGGATCCAGGGTCCAGTTTAGACATGATTTCCATCGGTGGTACTTTTTGTCCAAAACATATTTTTATCTGATGAGAAGAGGTCGTAAGTGATAAATGTTTAAGAATAACTAAACCAAATTTATTCCATTCTGAGGATTAAGATAATACAGCTATAATTAACTGACCATATAATTTGAAAATGAATAAAACAGTTGGTATTAAGGAATAATTGACATAAGGTTTTTGCAATCTCTCAATTGACATAAGCTAGGGTTGCAGTTTCTTCGGATTTGATGTAGAGACTACGGGGTTTGAAGGCTTTTGTACAGGTCTGATTATGATTTCTCCGAGTCGAGCGAAATGTATAATATTTAAATAATTTATATATAATACTATTAATATTTTATTCAAGTGACTTTTTAAATGTGTGCACTTTTCTTTTTAAGTGATTTAATCAATTTCTTCTCTCCTCTCTTCAAGTGATATTACGAAAAAAGGGCGGCACGCCCTCTCGTCCAGTGATTTTCTGTGACAGTCAACTAAGGTATTTACATTTCGTTTGCAACATTTTATGTCCTACCAACTAGTAATGAAAACCATAATAATAAACAAACCCCAAAATTACCAAAACTAGGACGCAGAAACCTCTGGCTTAAAATTTTAAGATATTTTAATTACAATTTTCGTTAAAATTTGCGAAGACGCGCGACGCCATAAATTAATAGGCTATGAGTAAGAATTAACGCCTGGTCAACTGAAGCATATAACCATCCAATTATAGCGGTGTTATTAACAAGCTGGGGTAACGAGTAACGGATACCGCGAATGAACGTAGGAAGTTGATTTATTATAATTTCATTATTTGTTTTTTCAATTTTATTTCATTAATTTCACGCGAAAAATCATGTTAGAGCTGGTATTTATTTGATTGATTATATGTAAAATATTTTTGTCAGATATTGTAATAATTATTAATATTTTAAATTAAATTACCTATGTGGAATTTGTTATTATCATATTTAGGATACAACGTTGTTTAAATAATTGTTATAAACCACTAAATCTCGTCATATTAGTTGTACATACTAATTCCTTTGCAATAATCGATTATAATTCTGCGTTATATTAAAATATTTATCTCCCGAGTTCCCTGTAACGAAACGACTCAGACAAGGCTACATTCTAGCTTCCACCCTCTTCAAGATATATATTGAAGGGGCCTTCAAGGCATGGAGGCGCAAATGCGGTAATACGGGTATAGATATTGAAGACAATCCACTGTATATCCTATTATTTGCAGATGACCAGGTTCTGATAGCTGAAGACGAAGATGATTCCAGCTTTATGGCGAGGAAAATAAGGGAGGAATATAAGAAATGGGGTTTAGAAATAAATGTACAGAAAACTGAATACCTCGTTGTTGGTGAGAAGGGAAGAGACCTCAAAATAGATGATGAAATCATCAGAAACTGCCAGTCATTTAAATACCTAGGTGTTACCTTATCAAATAGAGGGAAGAGTGAAGATGATATCAATAATAAAATAGTGCAAGGGAAGTGTGTAATAAGGCAACTAATCCCGGTATTGTGGAACGACAATATAACCAAAAGAACGAAAACGATTATCTTCAAAACTATTGTCAAAATTATCTGTACATATGGTTCAAAAACATGGGAGCTCACACAAAGAAATAAAGCTCGACTGAGCGCCATGGAAATGGACTTTTGGAGAAGGAGTTGCGGTATCTCCAAACTCGAGCACGTTCGTAATGATACCATAAGAGCAACTATGAACGTTGAAAACTCCATCATAGAATCGATAGAAAACAAACGACTCTTATGGTATGGGCACCTCTAGCGTATGTCGATGACCAACGGCCCAAGAAGATTTGGGAGTGGATATCTGAGCGCAGACGAAGGGCGACCAGCAAGGACCTGGGCTCAGGATGTGCGGGAGGCGATGGAGGCAAGAGGTCTCCAAGATGGCGACTGGATGGACATAGTCGCCTGGCAAAAAAGCAGCGAGAACCGGCGCCAGGGCACAGGGGCGCAACTCTATGTTGTTACGATTGATATCGAGAACGTTCCGATTATTCGAAAAAAATTAGACGAGGAACTTGATCAGGTGTTGAGTGAAAACTAATATTCTACTTCTTCCTGTAGCGCCACAACACCATGTGGGTCATTGGCTTGCACAATAACATCCTGCCAGGATTTTCTATCTTTAACAAGAATTATTCAATTTCTGATTACCATTGTTGGTAAATAGAGGCGTTGAGTCGTCAATGCTCTTTTGAACTTCTTCCGTTGTTTTGAAGTCAAATTCTGAGAAAAATGTTTGGGCTTAATGAAAATAATGACAGATAAAATTTCTTGTCTTCAAATACTTCATCTGTAACGAATCGGTTAGAACGCTTTAATAATAGACCAAACTTTCACAAATCACCCGTCGCGAGAATTTCTTTAAAGGGGTTGCAATCGTTTTTATTTCATGATTTTACAAGGGGTATTTTAAAATAACATTTTTTAAGAATTTAGACAGTAAAATAAAATTAGAAACCTTTCGTTTCAGCACGTATCTTTAGAAATATATTTTTTAAATGGTTTGTTGTTCAAGAAGACATTTGTTCAGAGCATCTTCTTGAACAAGGCTTAAACCATAAACTAAACACTAAACCTTGAATTAACTTTTTCCTAGAAATGCATAGAAACTTCCTATAAAAACACACGACTCTCTGAAAACGAGGTAGACAGTATTCGGTAAGCTTAGCGTTAAGATCTAATGTGTTGAATTCTTGGAGGCACTGTGTCGGCATTCTGGTGGTCTATCCGATTCCCTTTGTTTTATCTTATCATTATTTTCATACATATATATTTAACATTTAAACTAATTATAAATATTACTTTCAATAAATCAAATTCATTAATTTTAAACCGTCTTACTTATCGTGTGTAAACCTTCACCTTTAAGAACTTAAGTGAACAGCTAAGATCCAGACTAATTACAAGATGCCTGACAAGTCGGTTGGTAAGTACAAATACATATCATTTAATTCACATATCGTAATGATGAACCCTGGATAACACTCACGCCTTGTACCCGAACTCCTTTAGTCAGGAATCTCATTTCAGTTTAAGATCTGACTTTATATGTATATCACAGGCTCGCTACCAAGTGGACAATAAATGATACGTTGTAAAGTAACGTACCGGGTTCGCTACACATCCTTCTACTTCTTTCTTGACCTTTTCACCCTTTTTCGCCTCATGGTGTCCATTATGTATTTGTAAGACTTTCGTCTCGCTTATGCATTATATACCCGTACCATTGCATTCTTAAAAATTTTATGAAATGCACAATGTTATCATTATTCATAAGCGTATCTAATTCAAAATTAATTTTGATTATTTATCTATCATTATTTTTCTGAGTAAGCCCAAACATTTTTCTCAGAATTTGACTTCAAAACAAGGGAAGAAGTTCAAGAAAGCATTGACGACTCAACGCCGCTATTTACTTTTCGATAGGGGATTCTTTATTTAGCTGACAGATGGAGCGAAATGATCGAAAATAAAGCTACATATTACTGGGAATAAAATGTATTTTAAAAAATTATTTAAAATAATTTTTCTGTAAATAAACATTTAGTTTATTTTAAAAACGAATTGAGTAAATCGGCATACTTAATAGTTTACATTGAATATTAGAGCTACCAACGTAGTATTTCTGTTTTGTGATATAAATACAACAAATTTCAGCCATTTGTGATTCTTTCTAATGAAAATGCAAGCAATAATAATTTGCTAGTACTAGTTCGGCAGTTTACCATATGAACTATTAACATTTAATTTTGTAGATAATGTTAATAAGGAGAACATACTCCTTAAATATTTCCGTAAAGCTTCGTATCTTAGCCTCAAAGGCATGTGAAATATTTTGCAAGCATCCATGCTTACAAACTATTTATGTTTTATTTTTAGATAAAATGAAAATTAGCACTTTAACAAATAGTAGTTCAAGTAAAAGCTTTAGACTGAAATTTCTGTACCTTTATCTTTATTTTTTACTTAGTTAATTACATTACATAATTCATTCATTCCAATGTTACCGAAGCTGTATTCACCACTTACAAGTAGACTATCGTCTTTCAGCAACACGGTGTTTTTAAAGGACCCTCCACCGTCACCATTTTATTTTGGTATAAGGATTATATTTCAACATGCTTAGAAGAAGGGTCTTCAACAGCATGCTGTGTATACCGATTTTTGCAAAACTTTCGATCAAGTAGACCATCGGATTTTGTTAGCAAAACTAAAATCTTACAGTATCAACGGTAATCTTCTCCAGTGGCTCAAGTCTTATCTCTTTGGTTGAAAACAATTTGTTAAGATTTTCAATTTTACCTCTGAAGCAATATCTGTTATTTCCGGTGTGCCACAAGGTTCACACTTTGGGTTTATCTTATTCTCACTTTTCGTCAATGATATTGGCTTTAATGGGACCAAAATTTGATTTAAATGGGACCATAATTTGACATAATACTGTTTTCAAAAACAGTGAGTATAAGGCGTACTCTGAGACTGATCTTCACTTTTCTAGAGAGTTTTTTGTTTTTGTTTTGAAGAGATAATGAGCGCCAAGTAGATGCATTTATTTGATTTCTAATGGTGATTAGGTATTTAAAGGCATAAAATCTTCTGCATATCCTAAAATTTAATAAAACCAAGCCGTAGACCAAGCTGGTATATTAGGCTTTTCTTAGAATCATCGCTAGCACGATAGCCTAATTAAACAGGAGAGGTAAGGTGACATCCCATTGTTTGACGAATAAACACAAAAATTGGAACACTACTGTTTAATTTCAGGGAAACACACCAAACCCCTCCCTTTTTATTATTTCCTACGGGGCTTAATCTAGCAAATATTTTTCCCACGACACTTCTGGAAAGTTTGGATAAAGTGGTGTGAAAACAGAATTTGCTGAATCCTAAGTAACAGTAAAATCATACATGCATATTTATGTGAGGGTTTGTCTGATATGTGTTTTATTCATTTATGCAGACACACATTTACCACTCGTATTTTATCATATCACCGTCCTTTCACGGGCTGCGCAGATGAGGATTTAGCAATTGCTTACTCGACAAATACCACGAACAATAGTGAAATCCAACACTCTGATTAGATTATATATTATTTTATACATTTGGAAGTAACACGCTTATGAATAAGTAAATTAAATTGTTTTAATATGAAAATAACGTCATGTCTGTGAAAAATGCGGAAAACGGAACTAAAGCTGTTACGTTCAACTTGTATATGGAGAAGGATGTAAAAAACACAAACATCATAACTTAATGATTACTTACCAAGGCTATTAGTATTACGATACATCGTAACCATTATTAACATTACATTTATATTATGCTAATAAGATTAAAAGGAGAAATTTGGGTTTACATTTAGATTTTGAGCTGATTATATGTTATTCTTTTCTGTTATGGCTTCTAGAAATTTGTAGTCATGTAGATGGGATGCGCTAGGCGCAAAAAGTCTTTGTTGCTGTGCGCCAAAAATTTTAACTAACGCTTCTAGGAATTTTAGTAGATTATCTGTTATTTTATTGTCATTAGTTAGGGTTTGTTGTAATGCGGAGGGGGTGCGATGTCTGGACTATATGCTCCGACTACCATTTGTTCCGTTCTCTACAAAATTCCCTTGACGGAAAAAATTTCGCATCTTTGGACTATATCAAAATTCACCTCTACAGATTTTTCGAGAGCAAAGACGGAACCTTCTGGATGGCATTATGAAATAGCCTGAACGTTTGTACAAAAGTAATGGAAAATAATGGACAGTACATTTGATAATAAAATTTTTTTTAGAATGTATATTTTATTGAATAAATGGTGAAAAAAAAAAGAACGGACTTATGTAACAACCCAATATTTTTTCTTTCGTTTACTGTATTTCTGGCGGTTCGACGGTCGGTTCCGTGGCACATTCTTCGCATATGGGTGGATGTAGTACGAATATTTATTGATGTGTCCAGTTCGCATTTTATCAGTGTCTCACCGATTTTTAGTTAGGGTTCATTTCTTCATATCGTGTTTTATTCGCCGTAATTTATTGTTGTTCGTCAGTCTCTGTTCTAGGTTCCAGTCTTTAATTTTATAATTCATCCAGTTTTTGAAGTCATAGATTGGTATCGGTTTTTCTGTTATTATGGCCTTTTTTTCAACTTTGTCTGCTGTATTATTGCCTTCTATATCTACGTGGGATTACCTATTTATTATAGGCTATTATGTTTTCTTGTTCTTCTTGTATCAGGGGATGTTTCGAGTAGGTTTCTTAAATAATTTCTTAAATTATACTGAATTTATTTTTATTGTCATTTTGAACAAGTCGTTCGTTTCTAGGATGTTATACACATCTACTGGAACCACAGTTAACTACTGCAAATACACGACTTCTTTGTTAATACTTTACCCGTATTGTTAGAAGATGTACCCATAAACGACAGGCTTCAAATGTGGCTTAATGCACGACGGAGTTCCATCGTTTATTTTATTTTTTTGTAGTAGAGAATCATTTATACCAAATCAAGTGATTTAACTCCATTAGGCTTTGTTTGAGAATATTTAAAGAATTTGGTTTATTCGATTCCAGTTAATAATTTAGTGCACTTACAAGAGCAAGTATTGCAGGGAGATATGTCAAACACCTGTTGTAAAAGTAAAATAAAACGAAGTGAGTTATTTCATTTGCAACATAGCAAATTATAAAAGCAAGCTCATATCCATAGCAACAGAAATGCAGTGGTGATTAAATACCATAAGTTCAAAAAGTAATTACATAAGGGTTGGCTATGGAAAAATGAAATAATGTCTACTGCAAGATTTAGAATTAATTAACTGTCATCACTGTTATTCTATGTCATAAGTTTATATTATTATATAAAGCTTGTAGTAGACATTATTTTATTTTACCATAGCCAACCCTTATGTAATTACTTTTTGAACTCATGTTATAATATTCATTTGACATTTGACAAGTTCGTAGATATACAAACAAAAATTAACAGAACATTTTATTTTATTTGTGCTTTATATGCTTAATAATTTATTACAATAACTTTTCAAAAATTTCACCGTTCCTAGCAAGACAATATCCTAACCTAATCTTCTCTAAAACTTAATCCACCAATATACCAGATATAAAGCAGAAGTTTTTCTTCCGTAGTGTACATTATAAATTTAATTAATTTTACAGCTAGTATAATAATATTTTGTCTTTCCTATGGATACGATAAGCATTTGTTTTATGGCTATGTTTCTTTTGAAATAACTCACTTCTTTTACATTGAATGTGAAATCTGCATGTTGCACAGTAAATAATTCACACTGTATAATGCAGTACTGAAAATATCTCATATATTTGAAACAGTTGGTTGTGGACCCTTTTTTTTCACTCATTCTGGTCACAACTATACGCTCTTGAAATTTTCGATCACTATTTTTTAAGATTCTGTATACCGCCAACAGTGAATGTGATGAATGGCAGTAACAATTTTGAGTTGTATCTAAGTTATAAAAATGTGCATATAGAGTGTTAAAACTAAATAGGCTAAGATGGATAAGATACCAAGAACGAATGCACGGAAATTATCTAGTAAGATGAATCGCCAAACAGAAGTACTGGAAGACGAGATAAATGGATCAGTTGGAGAAAGACCTAAAGAATTTAAGTTGACGCCAACTAACTGTAAAGTGGACGCTAAGAATAGGTCAGATTGGAAAAAAATGCATGGAAAACGTCCCAGAAAGGGTTGCCGAACCAAAACTGATGTTGACTTACCGACGATCCGTTAATGTGTACTTAATAGTTTATATTTGTTTTTTGTTTTTTTTTGTAATCACTTTTCAGGAATCCACTATTTGTATCACCTTCAAACTTGTACAACCTAATATCTGTAAGAAGTATCATATGTCAATATACCAGAACTGGAACCAGAAATTTAATAATATAGTCCTTAAAAACAGGCTCTTTTTATCCGATCTGATCGCTTGGGATATAGCGAACTGGTGTTCTTGACGAAAGTTCTGTATTTTTTCGAATCGTTGAACGCTATTGTCTTACGTGGTACATTCGGGCTTGACACCTGAATGTTGTACTATTTTATGAGCTTTGCCAACCGGGTGAAACGGTTACTGCCGAGTGCTATAACCCTCAACGGAAATATAACAGAAAAGACTATTTATTGGACAAGAAAGTCGGAAGGTAATTTTGCTAGACGACGAAATAACGTTAAGGATCGTTTTCACATGACATTAAAAGTCATGAAAGTTGAAGTAATGACAATGTGACATTTTTGAAAGACTGAAAATGTTACTTAAATTTAAATGGATTTGATTTTGTGATACTGAAATCAAAACGGTATCACTAGTTTGAACATCTGTTTCTAATTAACAGAAAAAATAGAGTACAGTAATTTTTGTGCTATGGATACATCTATTATAAACGAGGCTTTAAGCTGAACTATGCTGTCGAGTTATGGCCGAAGTACGAAAGCAGATCGAAGATTTCATTGCCTCTGAAATTATATCTTTTTCCGCGCAGGATATCGAAATTTACCGATAAATGACAGAAGATCATAGAAAGCTAGGCCAAATATTTTGATGATCGGATTATATTTTATGTTATTAAAATGAATCCAAAACTTGAAAAAACGTGTAAAAATGAATAAAACTATTGCACACACCATATTATCACTCTTTCGTGAATTAAGTGACACAATATTTTCCATTTGTTGTAATTTGTCCCAGTCGTTCAACAAAACCACGTCATATAATCCAGACTCACTCCCACTGGTGCATATTTTAGTGAGAAGGATTTAGCAATTTCTCACAGAGCAAATACCGCAACTGTGTCAAATCCATCCAAAACATTCGTGAAGTGTCTACACAGCGATGCTGATATATCAGAAAACTTTTTCTACAAAACGGCTGTTCATAAAACGTAATATTATAACCACATTTTATATATACTGGATATAATGAACAAAAGTTTTATGACATTTATGAAAGAGAATTTTATTACGTTCTTTTTGAAAGGATATTTAATTATTTTCCGAATGACTTTCCATTTCTATTTTATTTTTCACATCATTGAACATGTGTACACTCGTGTTTTAGTTTATTAGATTCAATATTTAAAATTCATAATATAATTCAAAAATATCTCTTGAATGTAATATCATGACAATATTTATAATTTCTCATAAGCCATCACACATTGAAGTTAATTGAAATTTTCACAGATTTTCAAACTAACTAGTCAAGAATTGAAATGATTCACTATAGAAAACATCAATTAGTTTAATAACATTAAAAAATAGCACCAAAAATTGTGTATTACTTTTAAATATATGTTATATTTAGCACATTTCTTATAGTTTTGAAAGCTTTGTTAGTTGATTTCTTGTTCTTACAAAGAAAAAATGTATTTTTTCCATACATACTCAAATGCTCGAACACTTCAATTTGGATTAATCGTCTAACATTTTCGGTTTTATGAAGTTTTTAAGCTAAAATTAATAAGAAAATCGTTTAAAAAAATGCCATATCAAAAATTAAATAATAACGAAATTGAAAGACCTAAAAGTAGAGTGTTTAGTTCTACAGGGCCGATTGCATCGAGCGGCAGCTCAAATGTTGCTCATAGGGTAATAAATAGTATATTAGTAGCGCTTTAGAAAAACTAGAAGTGTAAATTTTGTACATAGTAGAGGCCGCCGAAGTAATTTGACGCATTTTTCATTTTTGAACATTCGTGGACGAATCTTTCATTATGGGGAGAAATGTTACAATTGTAGATCATTATACCTTTTCACCTTGTTTTAGCACATTCCTTAAGTGACAATGTGCTCTATATTGCCACATTTCCTCAATAATTCCAAAACTTACGTCCTAACTCCCAGAGATGTCATGAACTCAGTATATCTTAATTTTATTCCTACCTATAATTTAACTTGTCTAGTTTTTCTTACGTTTTTCCTAAAATATTCTCCCTAACCCAGAAGAACATACTACAGCCACTTGTTCACAATCACGAGGATCTATCCAAGATTGGAGAACGCCTGGAGGATATGAAGAAGAAGATCGAAGACAACGACATCTTACTCACCCACCACCAAGTGATGAAGAAGAACACATCAGTCACCTACTGGGCACTAGGTGCCACGGCGCTAATGATTATTCTTATATTATTGTCCAGGTTATGGAGCGTATGTCGCACTATTACGTGCCACACAGCCAGCCATTCAGTCGGACCAGAGCCACCCATCCAGATGGTAGTCATGGGAGGAAGTAGCCCAAATGTACCAAGGCCGGCAGTTCAACAAACCGAGGCCTTCACATCGCCCAGAGTTCCCACAGATAAATTCCCCTAAATTTTTATTTTCATTTTTGAAGATTCGTGGACGACTCTTTCATTATGGGTGGAAATGTTGCAATTGTAGTTCATTGTACCTTTTCACCTTGTTTTAGCACATTCCTTAATGTGCTCCATATTGCGACATTTCTTCAATAATTGCAAACACTACGCATTCTGTTTTACCAATTACAAATAGTGCAACTCTAACAATTGTAAATATATATAAATATTGTAAAATACTAGAAATAAACCAGTCCTAGTTGAATCTCGGTCTTCTCACTATCCTTGGGGATACAACCAAATGCATCGCATCTAAATAATGTTTTAAGAGGCGCTACTGGAGTTGGTAACTCTAGGCAAACGGTAAGAAGAAAACTGCATGAAATTGCCAAAAAGCATGTGACACTTAGTGTTTCCACATTTAACCAGGAACCACCATGTGGTTCGTAGTCTTTGGGTGCAACAACATCTGAATTGGGTAGCACCATAATGGTAAGTGTGTATGTTCCCAAATAAATCAAGATTTACTTTAAATCACTTTAATTTACTTACACTTTTTGTAATAAAATTAATATAGATATCTCTTCACTTAATTATTTCTGACGTAATCTGAGCATAAGAAGAAGAGAGCACTTCCGAAGAGCGAGTGTGTCCTGAACTAATCGCGAATCGCATCAAACGCCGATGATCAATAAATAATATTAACAAATAAATATAATCGAAAATTAATCCCACTACAATTTACTTCAGAATTTAATTTGTGCCGAAAATGATAAATGTACGTGAGTACTGTAAAGCGCCGGTTATAAGAAGCAAATGCCTGTCGATTAGTAGAAAGAAAACTGATGTTACGTAGAGGTAATCGAGTGAAACGGTTTTGATGGGCCCAAATGCATTATAATTGGTCAACAATATCATGAAAATAATTTCTTTAAAAGAATAAATTGTACAAAAGAAGTATTTGCACAAAAACTAATTTTTTTTATCAACGTGTGTTAAGTGAATACTTACTGCCACGCTTTACAGTGTCTACAATGGAACCTTTAAGCACTAGTGTGTAAGTGTTTCCATGGTAATCCAACTATATCTTATAACTTATAACCTAATATATCATGTTATAAAATACGTAAATGAAAGACATGAAAATACTTTTGTTAAATACATCAATTCAACTAACTTAATTCTAAATAACCATAATAATCGATTACAACACCTACATTCGAAATAATCAACAAATAGTTTTTGCACGACCATATTATGTTATCATGGTAACCATTCAATTTAATTCAGTTCAATTCAGCTGGTCAAAACACCACTTATACCAAAATTAGTATGTTTATGGTTTTATATTAACTTACATCATTAAAAATTTTAGCAAACGGCTTAAAATTTTAGCTTACTTCAAACATCATTAAAAATTTTAGCAAACGGCTGTTGCCTCGTGCAAAAATTTGCATTATATTCAGAAGACCTCCTTTGCACACTAATTGCATTAATAACTATTACCTTTCAACCGAACCTCTATGATATTCGTTTTTAGACCAATCAGAAGTTTGAAAGCAATATTGGGTGCAGTTATAACTATTCAAAATAAATTATGATATTGACCGTCGTACGTTCCAAATTCAGTATTTATTGTAAGTTTTAGATCTGTCTATGTTGCAACTTTGTGAATCTACATGTCTTCTATCTTTCTTCTATGAGATTCTTTTTGTTTTCCTAGAAAAAACTTTATTACAAAAACATGTTCCATATTGAAATATTTTCACAGTTTGTTGAAGGAGTAAGAAGATTGCTGCAGGAATACTTTTCAATTTTCTGAAAATTACAATAAAAAATCAATGCAGTATAGACAACAGTACATTTATAACAAAATTATTAAAAGAACACATCTTTGAACTGTATTTTTTAAAATTATACAACGCTATCAAATGTAACTTACAATAAGTCAACTCAAAGTCCCATCTTGTGTTACGTAAAACCATAAGTAAAAATTTGGGGTTCTGCAATAAAATGATTTTTCGAGTTCTAATTAATAGTTTAAATAAGTATAAAAAGGTTATTTAAAAAAAAAGATTAAAAAATTATTAATATATCATACGAGAGAGTGTTTTCATCTACTAAAAGATGGCAATAAATATTTGGTTTTCGAACCTTTCAATATGAAAACACCAAACTTTCTATTTCAGACTTTGAAAATCTCATCGACCTTACTTCAAACAGCCAAATAAAAATTAAATTTAATGGCTTCATTAAACGAATTTTGGTGCTAAACGAGGAATATCCAAATTTCTTCAAAAAGGTACTTCTTGTTTATTACCGTTTAGTGCCATTTGTGCGAATGCATAATTTTGCTCTACACTGGCACAAAAATAAAATACAGAAGTAAGTTAGATGCCACTCCTGATATTAGAAGTTAGCTGTCCACAAATTAACCACATTTTGAAAGAAAAGAATTTTATTTTTATTGATCTTTATTTAGTGACGCTTCAATAACATGATTTTTAGCGTCAGTTATTATACATATATTATATGTTGTTGTTACGATTCACGGTAAGTTCATCGAAAATCAATTCAATGAAAGCTAATTCATCGAAAATCAATTCATAGAAAACGAGTTCATCAAAAGCAAATTCATCGAAAATCAATTCATCGAATGATCAATTCATCGAATCGTCAATTCACCGGAAAAAAAAAAAAAATTTAATTATTTGAGAGTGCATTTTTAATTGTGGCTCTGTTTCAAATTAATAATTCTTTATTTCTTCTTTCCATTGTTATGTTAGTTGCTGTTTAAATATAAATTAAAAGTAATTTTTTTTCAGTTTTATTTTTAATATCTCTTGTCCTTTATATATAAACATGTCTAATAATAAATAATACAATAATCCCCTGAGATACGTATCCCCATAATTAATGCGGACCGTAGACTTTTGGGTAACTCGAATTTTACGTAAGTCGAATTGGAATTAAAGAAATATAAACTACATATATACGTATATAAAAAAGAAACAAGACAAAAATAAACTGAAATTCATTTACATATACTATTCTATATGTAAATACATACAAATAGATTTTTTTTTTGTATACTTGTATGTTCCTGTACTCAGAAATTTTTCCATTTTTTGAAATTTTCATTTTACGTAACTGCCAATTTACGTAAGTCGCGTGTTACGTATCTCGGGGGATTATTGTATAACAATATTAATGGTACTTGTTGTATTATCTGTCAACACATTTTTAATATATAATTTTTGCAAATTTAAATTAAGTTTTACTGAGATCATTTTTGGTGCATATTTGAGGATGATCAAAGAATCAAAGAATATATATATTTTTTAAACCATATAAAAAAATTTATGCACTTATTTCTTAGTCTGTCTACTTTATTGACCACTGCTTTTTTGACTTTCCGATCCTCTCGGCATTCCTCTCAAATATTTACAAAACATTTTTTTTTTTCGATGAATTGACGATTCAATGAATGATCATTCGATGAATTGATTTTCGATGAATTTACTTTCGATGAACTCGTTTTCGATGAATTTACTCTCGATGAATTGATTTTCGATGAACTCGTCGGTTAGCTGTTGTTACTTATATACATGTCATTTATATTTCATTCGTGACTTTTTCTTCATTTAGGAAGTTGATCAGGTTGGTGATTGAAGTGTTGTTGTTCTGGAGTGCTTCTTTAATGGTGCTTGGTGTCTTGTATTTATTTCGGTTGGTGCAATATTTAGGACAGTCTATTACTATATGTTCCACTGTTAGAGGTGTATTGCACTGTGTGCAGATTTTGGGTTCACTTCTTGCAAGTAGGTGTTCGTGTGTGATTTTAGTGTGCCCAATTCTCAGTGAGCATAGTTTGTTGTTTCCTGCTTCTGTCCAAGTTACATATATTTGTGTCTTATTTAACTTAGCGCAGTTTATTGTTGGAAACATTTGTCCATAAGCAGTCCATTATTGCCTTTTTTCTAATTATTTGTTGGAAGTCTTTTGAGGTTGTTGTGATGTTCCTGAGTGGGGCTGTTCGTTTCCTGGAATTCCAGCGTGACTGGAAATCTAAACAATTGTTAAGTTCACGTCTCGTGTCGATTTAGTGTAGTGGACCATTTCCTGGATTGATCTCACACTTTCCAATCTGCTTTTTAGATTTTGTACCTCGGTTGCTGCTACCAGGGAATCAGTGCATATGGCAAAATGGGTATTTGCGGCAGATGTTAGTGCATGTTTAACAGCCTCATATATGCTTTCAATTTCAGCGGTGTTGATGGAAACTGTGGCTGGAAGTTGGTAGCTGTTTCGTGTGTTGTTGTGGATGTAGGCTATCTTGACTTAATTATTTCTTTTGGTGGCGTCGGTATATATATATAGTCTGTATTCGGATGGAACGTTTCGCATAGATTTTTGAACTCTTGTCTGTATTTACTGTTGGGTGTGTTTGATTTGTCGTAATTTGTGAGTGTTAGGTCTATTGTTGGGAGTTTTATTGTCCACGGTGGTATAGTATGATGAGTAGTTTTCTCCATTTTAGGAAGATTTATGTGAAATTGCTTGAGTATATTGGTGATTGCTTTTTGGATAGGTGTTTCAGTTTTGGGTATTAGTTGGTTCGGTGACCTATTTTGGTATATTGATTGATGTGTAGGATGAGACGGATTTGTGGCTAGGCTGGTTGCGTTATTAGGAGAAGATTTGATCTCGTATTCTATAATGTGTCTTCTCCTGTTTCATTTCGAATACTAATAACAGGGCTTGTCCTGTTGCTATTCTCAGGGCAAGGTTGCACTGAGTCTAGTGCACCTTGCATGGCAAACCGCATGCTGCTAGGAAGCGCATGCCGAACAACACTCAAAATGTTGTTCGGCATGCGGTTCCGTACGCAATACTCCCGTAGTCCAGTTTTGCTCTTATTAAGGCTTTATATAGAGAGATGAGGGTCTTTTTATCCACAACCCATTCATGGTGGCCAGTAGCAAAGAAGTTTAATCCTTCACATTAATAATATTTTCTTTTCCATTATTAATCTGTTTGTTGTATTTTTCAATAAATTATTTATTGTTTTATATTTATAATCAGTATAAATTTATTGGGAACAAAACAGTAGGAGAAGTGATAGAAGTAGGCCGATTGAGATGATATGATCATATCCAAAAGATGGATCAAGGTAGAGATACGAAAAAGGTATACGAAGCCAAGGTATCTAAAAGAATACGCCTAAGAAAAAATGGAGTGACGAAACTAGAAAAGCTGTAGAAAGAAGATAAATCCCGTGGAATTAAGGAAGAAGTAGGACACAAGACAAAAATTAATGGAAAAACCTGTAACAACATTCCCCCTTGAACAAAGAAAATAAATAGAAGTAAAATTCAAACAAAGCACGACACCAGTGATAGTAAATAGGCTCATGGTTTAAGTAAGTAAAAATTGGCAGGTTTGGAAGATGTGGAAAGGGTTTGGCGATTAAAATAAGTAGTGAATCGCTGCCAATAGGTTCTAAAGTGGTATTTAGATATTCACTCTTTCCACTCAAAGGACACTTTGACAAGTTTGCATATAGATAGCAATCGTGAAAAAAATTACCTGTTCGCGAAAGCTTAAAATGCTAATGGACTAATGGATTAATAGCTGAAAAATATTTACCTCTTGTAAATTTACAGTGTTTTTTACAATAAATAAATGAAATAATAATTATTTTTAAAGTAATATTTCCATCAGTCCGCGTAAAAAAATAATAATAATACTTTGCCGGTCCATGGTAAATACAACGACGTCGCCTAAGGCCGAATTTATCAGAATGTATCCCCGTTGTTAAACAACCCAGCAAACATTCAAGATTCGGCCGAATGCCGGCAAACTGCTTTTTCTGTTGGTAAATTGCTGGCACCAAAAGTTTGTGCAACGCCCGTATTAATAATGTACTTCACATTTGTATTTGGCACTCCTCCTATACGAAGTACTTTACCAGCATTTTATAAGCACTCCTTATTTTTGTTAATATGTTACATTTTAACGGCTGGCCTTCGAGGATTAGTCAGTACAAGTTGAGACGTGTTTGTGGACAGTTTGTCAAGAAGTGTATTTGAATAGTTATTGTTTTGTGAGCATTATAGAGTTTTTTATTGTGATTTGTGTGTGATTTGTTAGATTTAAGGACGTAGTTTACACTAACTGTTTCATCTTAAATTGTTTAATTTTTAATTTAGTTCAATCATAGTTTTTTACATGTAATAAAATTTTCAATTATTAATAAATCTGTTACAAGATTATAAATATGTCATTTAAAAAATATAATTTGTCATATTTCATTTTGAATAGTGACATCTTAAATATTTTGTAAATATAATACTAACCTAAAATAATACAAATATAATCAAAAACTGTAAAACCTTTTTTACAATATAACCAAGTTTCTTAAAGTCAGTAATACACTATAAAAATCACCAAAATAACCAAATCTAGTTTGTTCTTACAAAAGTGAACAGCTTATAGCATTAATGCTTATAAAATTTGCTTATTGAATTTATTTTAACAAGTATGATTTCTTTAGGTTGGCACTCTTCAAGTCAGGGGGAAAAGATGTGGTAGACAATACAAGACGAATATTGGCGAAAATTATTAGTCACCCCTTATCTTTAGGATGCAATTGGTTTGGCCGAAATGGCAGAAAACCATTTTCTTAAAATTCTTCATTAAATCAATAAATTAAATAAACTAATTCCTGTTATTCCTGAAATTATATTTATTTAATATTTATAAATAAATCAATAAATTATAACTGTTAATACAATTTACAATCGGCCAGTTTTACCATCATCGAATAAATTTATTAAATAACTAAAGTTAACAATATCGCATCATTCTATTGACAGCAATGTTAATTTCTTCATTAATAGTTTAAAACCGATGCGATATTGTCAACTTTATTTGTTAAATAAATTTATTCAGCGATGGTGAAAATGGCCAAGTGAGTATTTATTTTGCACCTAACCATTAATTTATTTTAATACTGGGTAAATACACATATGTTACATTTGAAATACTAGAGAGTGGGTATAATATAAGCACTGGTCCGTCAGAAATAAATCTTGCAACTAATGCGATTATTTTGCACTTTACCGCTGCTGGGCCAGCAATTGATACAACAATGGGCCAGCTAACGGCCACGGGGACACTGGGGTACTGGCCCATTACTTTCAATGCCGGGGAGTATGTGCTTCAACAGTACTGGCCCATATAAAAATGTTTGCTGGGAACGTTTGACTATATGCGTGAAAAGGAAGCTTATAAAAGCCATTTTTAATACTTTCCATTATATTTTGTATTACAAAGTTTTAGCAAGTTTTATTTAACATTTAACCATTTTAAAATTTTGAATGATAACTATTATTTTATGTCAACTAGTTTTCAACATGCATGAATTATCACCATTGCTTTTATTTTGAGAATTCAAAGCTGATGGCAAAGGCATATCTGATGTAAATTAAAATATGCTTCGTTTAAAATATTTCAATTAAAACTTTGTGAATACATCATATGTGAATACCATTAATTTAGTTGCATTCGTAAAACACAGATTAAATTTAGCGAATCCCAGGAGTATATTTCTTTTTCAAGAGGAATACTATTGTATAAACTGATATTTTATATAAAATGTCGTGTCTATTGTTTAATTTCAATAAGGAAAATGATATCTGAGGTGTTGTCATTTTAAATATCAAATCAAATAAGAGATTATATTTGTTATTTTTTTAAATCTTTTTGGGTTATTAAATTTGAGGAAGTAACATTCAAAACGTGATTTATCACAGTAATGCAGTTTTGAGAAATATTATAAATTATAATAATGAAAATTTGATATCAAAAATACAACCTCACCGGGAATTGACCTCGCATCCTAGAGATTACGCGTCTCGGTCTCAAGCCATTGGGCCTTGGAGGCATGTTAGTGGTAAATGTGTTTTTCGATAGAAAAATCAGCTTCTCTTTCGTACATGAATTATATATAATTGGAGTCATGACTTGTCCACTAATATGAAATGCAATTCTCATGCCTCCATGGCCCAATGGCTTGGGACCGAGACGCGTAATCTGTAGGATGCGGGTTCGATTCGCGGTGAGGTTGTATTTTTGATATCAAATTTTCATTATTAAAATTATATATTTGTTAATTCAAAATAATTTCATTGTTTATTAAATTATAAATTATAATGTTTCTCAGGATGCTCAGGATTATAATTTATAATCCTGTTTACAACAAATCTGGAATCTAATTTTTCGACCTACTTAATTTAAAGGTCTCAAACATGTCGTCTAAATTTCATGGGCAAAATAACTCGATTATTTACACACTCTACTAGATGGCGTATCTTGGTCTAATGGTTAGCTTGCTCACTTGCTACACGGCAAACTAGGGTTCGCTCCCGGGCAGAGGAGACAATTTTATTTTTTGTTTAAATTATTTTGTCAAAATTCTAGTTATATTTTGGCAAATGTTGTATTTAATTTTTAAGAGCGTAAATTTAATAACCAGTTGGAATTGTTGGAACCAGCGGGGTGGAGCATATGACTTAAAACAACCAATGGAAGCCATATGCGCAATTTTCAAATTCTTAATGTACCTTGCTATATAAAAAAAAATCAGCTGTGGCCACCACAGGACCGACCGCCATCATAAAGTACTTGTATAAAATACATTCTAGCAGCAGAGTAGAAATAATATTTTCTAACAGAGATATTATTTATCATGACCATGGAAACGTTACATATAAGTACAAAAAAATTGAGACAGAAAAAATTTCGAAAAAATTTTCAAAATTTATTCGTTTTATCAAAAAATGTCTCAAATAAAAGTTGTTAGTTATTGTTTTTATAGCAACTTTTGTTTAATAAATTTTTTCGAAATATTTTTTAAACAATTAAACAATAACGACAGACGGATGGACTGACGGACAGACGGACAGATGGACAGACGGACAAACGGAAAGACGGACGGACAGACACATCATGCTAAAAATAGTCAAAACGTTATGTAGGGACCTCAATTCGTGGAGATCCATCAAAATCTCGAAATGTCAAAATCGGTATGATAAAAAAGCTACAAGTAAGAGAATATCATTTTACTCCGTCGAGATAATTTAGCGATTTCACAAAACAAAAAATAAATTGTAAATAAATAAAAATAAATAAATAATAATAGCACCACATAAGAAGTCTGCCCGGGGTGCAATTATATTGGTCCAGCTCTGACAGAACAACAATAATTCTATGATAAATCTTCATTATGTTAGATGTCTATGTCATGTTCATATTATGTGCGTTTATTATAAACTTAGCTTTAAACATGACATATTTGTTAAAAAAGAACGTATTTGTTCAAATTATTTCCAAACAATTAACATAAAGTAAAACACATTTACCGCGATATATTAACCAAGCTCTTTGAACAGTTATATGTATATACGATAAGAAAAAGTTAAAGGGCTCTATAATTTCCAGTGTGTATACACTGTTGTGGTCGATTTAGCTATATTCATGCTGTGAGTACATATCGCAGCAGGATGTCAGCTGAGCAGGTGGTGTACAGGCAGTGAACTGACCAGGGTAATGTACCCTGACCGCCAACAGAGGCTACAGGACTGACCTCGCCACGAGCTGCGCACCCTTACACATCAAAACTGAACTAACAATTTACTAACTGTTGATACAATAATTAACAGAAACACTTCATCAATCAGGTACCAATGACTGGAACAGTTTATATACGAATATGTCGATTTAAATTAGCTTATGATGTTGACCCATAATTTAATTCAAAGAGTTATGGAAATATAATCAAGCGTTATATTTTATTAACATATCATATAAATTAAACAAGTTGCATCACTACAATTACTGGTTTGTATGATGACATAAATACAAGGACAGTTTTAATCTCTGCAAAATATTCATTGTCACACCAAGAAACATTTATTGAAATGAAAAAAAGACGGAAGGATTATTTCCATATTTCAGGACATAAAAAATATTTTGCTTTCTAGAAATAATACAACTGTAAAACATTAAGTCCTAGATGTGGTTACTACTAAGAGAAATGCTTTAGGGAAACTTTTTTATATTCAAAATATTCTTCTTTGTGTTGTTTCGTTTTTACAAATAAAATGTCTTCTTTAATTATGCTTTTTTGTAGTAAAACATTAACGTTTCCTTAAGCTTTGTGGTATATGATGACATTTTTATTTCCCCATTGCAAAAAATATTTGAGATTTATGTTATAAGCAAGAAAAAAATAAATGTTGACTTGTGAAATATATATTATTTCGGAAGTTTGGGGATTAAAGCCTATTTTAAAGGAAACGGAAAGGATTTGGATGTAGGACGATAGAAAGATATTTTTTGTAATTAAGTAATACACCGATACGAAACAGTGCCAAAGGAAGTCATTCTAAAAATACGTAAATAGAGATAACACTCGAAAACAGGACCTTATTTCCAAAACACCCTGCATAACTGTAAGTCCATAATTTGTTTTTTTTTTATTCACTAATTTGTCGTTAGTGCGCAAAAGCGGGTTGTAACAAAATAACGGTAAAGTGTTGTGTAACCTTTGCCTTATATAACACGTCACTCAATAATTTCGTAGGATGACTAATAAAAAAATAACTTTTAGGCAAAATTCGACTTTATTCATCAACATAGTCTTCTTCAAGAGTGATACAATCATTTCAAAGCAATAACGGGGAACCAATTCTAAGTGAAATTCGTGCAATTTTGCCATTGTTGCGATCGACTTGTGACACGGTGCATTGTCTTGGTGAAAGAGCACTTTTTTCTTCTTCATTTGGGGTCGCATTGCTTTGCTTGAACGGTATTTTTCCCCATTAAAAAACAATACTTTTTCAACACACGAAATTCAGATTTTTCCAGTCTCGAAAAGTACAAAAGTAGCTGTCGCTGTTGTTAACTTCTTTTAGGGTGACCGTTACGCGACCGTAATGATATGTTTATTTTAAGTAAAATAAATCCATGACAACACTTTTTACATCAAATAAGACCCTTATTTGGGCCAAGACCTATAGTTTCAGAAACGCTGATCTAAAAAATGTTACATCGACCTAAATAATGGTAATCTTATGATAGATTATGTTGGATACTAAATTAATAGAATACCGAATTAATAGAATAGAGAACCTATTCCAAGCTCTTAATTTTATCATTCGTAATATTTGCAAGAAAATAATAAGCGTTATCATGCTACAACAACAATTGATTGCGATTAGCAATGCTTTTTTTTTAAATTTCTTTGTTCGAGCGATTTAGCTGATTGCAATAAAATTCCACGTCTGAGCGTTTAAAAATGGATTATATCTTGGCAGTTTCACCATATAGACAATAAGACTTTTTTTTTGCCATTTGAGTAGTTTTAGGCGAGTTCTTCTACAATTCTTTTTGGCAGTCTTATCTATTATCACTTATAATCTCCAGTGATCAGATGATTAAAAAATCGCGTTTTCGATTGCATTTTTAACAGATATTAGCATGCGTTAATTTGATCGTCCATGTTCTCTTTACACAGTTCATGCGATATGCCTTTCTTTGTCTCCACACATTTTCGTTTTTTAAAGATGTTCCTGCACATTTAAACAATAGCCTAATCATCATTTTAAAAATATATACAGTTGGATTCGATTTGATTTCGAAAGTTAAGATGGTATAATATTCTTTTGTTGGTTGCCACTTGCTGTACAGTTCTGCAGATCAAAATCCTGATTTTTCTTGAACTATCTCTGACAATTACGAATATCCAAAACATCCTAGATCTAGTAGAATACAGATATTCTTAGTAGCAATAGTGATCTCTTACTCCAAAACATGTGATTACAGTTATAAATAAATTCTTTATTAGAAAGAGATTCTTTCAATGCTAACCCTTTCTCAATGGATATACTGAGTTAACAAAATAATACACAATTTTGAAATATTTATGTAATGATATAACACAAAACACGTAGTAAATAACAGAGCACAAAGGACTTTTTGCAATGGATATCATATAAAAGACATATTTTTCCAGTACACCTATTATAATCAAAAGTACTTTGATGCTATATAGAATAGTTTTGAAGCTACACTATAAAGTTGTCTAATACTATCTCATATATTTAAGGCAGAAAATTTATGTCCCAGCAATGAAAATTTAAAATATGTACTTATAGATGAACTATAATATTGATGGTGATATACAATGATTACGTGTAACGAAGGGGACTGGCAACTGATGATGATGACTATATTCATTAAACATGAATAAACATCCGCTTTAAATTTTCAACATAAATCACACTATTATTGCCAAAGTTCAAACATTGTGTTATGAAACATTTTTATCGATTCAAACTGAATATTTGAGTTCTAATTTTGTCCTTTTCGTACTTTGATATTCGCTTATAAAGCAATTTTTTATATTTTTACATTTTTTAAAGATTCTTTTTAGGACAGCTTGTCGTTTGTATTGTAAAATACTTTTCATATGAAACATATTTTCTTATCTCTTATAGCTCTGTGGTTCTTTACAAATGTAAGTTAACAGAAAAATGAGACACCAGGCACCTGACCACTTATTTTTACTTTTGCAGAATTTAACTTATGTGTAAGAATCATTTTTATTACTTTTATACATAAATATACATATTAAAATGATATAGATATTTTAAATCGTGAGAAAATAGTAACAGCAACTAGAAAAATTAAACTACCTTACTATATTCGGAAAATTTAGTCCAAATGGGCTCGTCTGCATTCGGTGGATTCGCCCCTAACCCTGAGAGTACATTTGGTTCGTTTTAACTTAAAAATATTGCAAAATATCTAAAATCACGATTTCTCAGAAAATTAAAACTAAAAATAAAAAAATATTAAAAAAGAAAATTGTTACAAAACCACAATCCCAACAAAAAAAATAATAATAATAATAATAATAATAATATTAATAAATTTGAGATTAAACACTATATACCTAAACACGAGTCGCTACATATGTGGTTTGGTTTCCAAAATCCATCGAAATGAAAATAATTACGAAAAAAAAAAAAACAAAATCCTGAAATCCAGGAAAAATAGAACTACCCTTAGGTGGTAGGGAATATTCGGAAAAAATATGGTCAGCTATCTTTGGATGGGTCGCCCCCTATCACTGAGGGTAAACATTCTTTGTTTCATTGCCTTATACGACCGGAACAAAATTATGAAAAAAGGAAATCATGAAAAATCAACTTTGAACTGATGAAGCAAGCGGATCCGCTACCTAGGCCGTTCGGTTTTTGAAAATCAATCAATCCGTACATGGATTGTGCCATTTAGTCTGCATGCACTTACTATCCTGGTTTTGGGACAGTAGAGTCAATGAGATAGTACAGTACCGTGTTGTGTGTAAACACCTACTATCCTAGTTACTGCACAGTAAAGTGATCGGGCTAGAATGCAGAAAAGTAGTAAAAAAAAGGGAAGTAGAATATTTCTTACAGTGACTTGTATAGTTATGAACACTCTTTAGACCAACGTTTGTCAATCGAAAACGTACCGCGGACTAATGAAATATCTAATTTTCTACTGCGGACCACTAAAAGTAATATTACATATTCCGTCACTCGAAGTGTAATTAGCAATTAAAAATGCTGTAGTTTTGTCAATTATGAATCTTTTTATTAAATGTTTTAAGACATTGTTGAAAATACATTAAATTTTATGACAAACATATCACTTTTCGATATGGTTTCCTCTGGCGCGGAGGATAGCATCAAGTGTTCCGATGAAGGCATTGCACGCTGCACGAATGTGAGCTTGTGGAATTCGTTGGCATTCCCGACGAAGTGCTGGCTTCAATATTTCCACACAGGATATTTTTTTTTTGACACCTTAGCCTCCAAAATGGACCAAATGGGTAAGTCCATAGGATTCAAGTCTGCCGAGTATGGAGGCCATTGTTGCGAAAAACTGAACTATGGAACGTGTTTTTGTAAAAATTGTTGTGTCAAATGAGCTTTATGGGACAGTGCCGGGTCCTGTTGGAATGTCCAGCGGTTGGCACCGAATTGTTTGCGTGCCCAAGGGATCAACGCCTCATTTAACACCTTTTGTTGGCACACTTGCTGGTTCACCTTAACGACTTGGTCGATAAAAACAAGCGGAGAACGACCATTTGCAGTAACAGCAGCCGAAACCATTACAGAAGCAGGCGCTTGTTTACGAATAGCAACTCGGTTGTAAAAATTTTCGCTGGACTTGTCCTTCAACCACACACGATAATTTTGTTTGTTTACGTATTTTTGAACAGTAAAAAGAAAATCATCGGAAAATACCAAATTTTCGAGGTTGCCGCTGGTGTGCCAAACTTTCAGTGCCTTTGATTGTTAAAGACGTATTGCCTTTTGTACCAATGTTAAATTCGGTACTTTTTGTATCTTGTAAGGCTTCAATTTAAGTCTAGTTTCCAGAATGCTTCCGACTCTTTCCGACTTGTAGCTAGTTTTGTTGCGCTCTGACGTGGATTTCTTTGAATTCGAGTCTTCACCTTTCAAACTATTTCTGGTGATATTGCTGTTTTTTCATGACAGCCTCCATGGTGTTTTGCGATGCTACCAGTAACATTGTAACGCTTAATGGTTCGATGCACAAACATTTTATTCACACGTAAATTCGCGAACAATAGCCACTTGCGATTTTGCGGCCAAATACAAGGCAATCACACTATTACGTTTTAATTCCATTTGGAATTATTAAGTTTCAATTACGCCGTAGAGCGATATGCTTCTGTAGATTTGGAAAATAACTTGCTAGACTAACTCTTGTCAAAATATGAGCACGCTGTCATCAGCTGTTTGACAGTTGCAGCAGCGTGAAGTTAGTAATAATATTCCAATACAATATAATAAATGTATAATCCGACTCAATTTGTAATACGAAACTAGATCTGATTACTTTGGTGATTGTTGTGGTGTAGACAGACTTTGGCGTATCCGTGTGAACTAATACTATGATAATATTATAAATGTATGGTCAATATACAACATAAAAAATGAACTTTCCCTGTTAGTTCCGTATTACAAAATGAGACAGATAATACTATTAAACACATTTATTGTATATGTAGTACAATTACTCACTAACCAATACCATACAATTTCTCAGGCCACTAAAATGTTGCTACAAACCACCGGTTATGGAACACTGTTTTAGACTATTTTGCACTGATATAAATATTCTCCTTGATAAATTTTCATTGCTAAAAAATATGGTAAAGAATGGAGCAAGGTTGAATGTTTTTGACTTTTAAAAACCTTCGTTTTCTGTGTCACATTTTGTCATCAATCTGAATAAAAGAAAATATCTAATTTTCTGACAAACTCATTCGCTGGAATTATTAATATGCAGAAATGATTGATTAAAGAAAAAGTTATTAAAGGAAAAATAATTGTATTGAAAAAGTTTGTTGAATCTCAGGTTTCATTTCTTTTGTCAATATCTTATTAAGTAAAGCGTTCAATTTTAAAAACTAATAAGGAGGTGCTAACTTAATCAAAACATAAAAGACTAATTTAATGTTCTTAAAATAAAAGCACTATATTACTAGAAGTTGTTGAGGCTACGACGAAATATACAAGTAGAAGAATAGCAATATTTAGACTGTTGATTTATAGGTAACTGTTCTATATTTCGTAATGTGAATAAAACCACCAATAATGTACCAGATCAAAAAACGAAAACTGGAATTTCTAGACTAGTTCAGTTATAAAAAATGTAATATTCTCCAACTAATTAGGTGTACAACTTTGCTTCCGCCGTTTTTTCTCGAAATTCGAGGCTTTATTGTAAAAAACTGGTTATACATTTATGATTCAAAGTATTGTCCATCGCCGGACACTACTTTCTCCAATCTTTCAGGCAGCATACGAATCCCGCGTTGTAAAAACTGAGATACTTTTGAAGCGATCTACGAATCGATCCAATTTTTCACTTCTTCATAAGACCGGAAGTGCTGGTCAGCCAGACCGTGTGCCATTCATCGAAACAAGTGATAATCAGAGGAAGCAACGTCTGGAGAATACGGCGGGTGGGCTAGGACTTCCCATTTCTACGTTTCCAGGTATGTCTTTCAACATCTCTTGGATTCAACTCATACAGCACTCAATTTTCTTTCTTATGAATCATTCTCATATCTTTAAGGCGTTTTGATATTATTTGTTGAGTCACTACGAATGATCATGCCAATTATTCTTGATTTTGACACGAATCTTCATAAAGTAATACCTCCAATTTTGCATCTTCGAAAACCTTCTTTCTTCCACCGCTATGCCGGTCTTCGACGTGAAAATCGCCGTTCTTGAAGCGTTGAAACCACTCACGACACGTTCTTTCACTAATAGTGGCCTCACCATACGTATTTGAAAGCATTCGATAAGCCTCAGCCGCAGATTTCTTCATATTGAAGCAGAAAATTAAAACCTCCCGCAAATGACAAGAATTTGGCTCGTAAACTGACATTTTCAATCGAGACTAACTTTATGATGCAGACACAAATCGACTAATGTTTTTATGGGATTATGTTGACAGATGCCCAAGTTTATTGCATGACGTCTATGATCTATTTATTTTGACTACTTACCGCTAAAGCCATCTATAGGAAAACGGCGGAAGCAAAGTTGTACACCTAATACAAAGGATATCAGTTGGAAAGCGTAGAACATTTTAGTTACGCGATTTGAGAGAATGATTTGAGCTGTCAATACAAGCACTTCGACATTGATTCACAGTTTGTAGATCAAACCACTCTCTGAAAGTCTTCAGCTACGGTGTTCTTCTTCTCACTGTTCTTGATCCTTGAAATTTTCTTTGCATAATCAGCAGGAAAACTGGTATTTCTCATTTCTTATTACGAGTATAAGGAACTCAAGTTTCCTTTTCATAAAGTGTACATCAGTTCTAACTGCGTATTTAAAGTTTGAAGAACTCGTTTTTACAAGGTCTACCCAAGACATTTTTAAGATACCAGTTGTAGAAATTTTTTTTTTTTTACTAAACTAATTTAGCTTTGATTTTAAATTACAGTTATTATATTATCTTATATTACAGCGCTTCTCAAACTATGTAATGTAGCGAACCGGTGTTTTTTGTCCCAATGTGTTGCGGACCGGTATCATATTGAATTGCAGGGAACTTTTATGGTTGGTTTATATACGGAACAAGAACAAGGAATAGGAAATAAGAATAGTACACAAGAATAAAAAATATTAAACCGTTTATATAGGACATAACATTTCGTCGCTGCGCCGGCGTACTTGCGTTAGCCTGTGTTTAACGTTTCTCATTTGACAGGTTTTACAAGAAGAATAAATAAAAATAATAAATACATTTTATTGTTGTTTACAACCCTCTGATCACAACTGAAAAACATCTGTTGAACAAACTTTATTACGGCAGACATTTTGATTGCTGTGCGCAGGCTTATCGTGTCTTATTCTTGAAATAAGAATAAAATGTTGAATGTTACGAAATATTCTTATGTTTAAGTTAAATTTCATTCCTACATAAACCGATATAAGATGCACAGCCATGGTTCACATAAGATGCGCAGCCATGGTTTAACATCTTGTGTACTATTCTTATTTCCTATTCCTTATTCTTGTTCCGTATATAAACCAAGCATTAATGTAACTAGGTTTAGCGATTATTGGTAACATTTGTGTAAAACGAACCCAATTTTTATACATTTCGTATTAGATGACATTATTAAATTGGGTTTTTCAAGTTAATAATAAATCGAAAAATGACATCAAAATTAGTATTTTATTTATAAATGTCAAAATAATCATAATATTAATAAAAATATTAACAAAATTTAATGGGAAAGATGAGCCTGCTTATTTTTAACCAGTTTTTCTATGCATGGTTGAATTGTAGACAGCGCCAAGTAGAATGTATCATGAGTGCTCATACTGTTTCTATTTTTGTTTTAATTACACTCATTATTGAAAATTCGGTCTCACAGAGGTAAGTTGTGTGAAAAGAAAGTAGTTTCTTTAGTTAGTTAGTTTTAGAAAATAGTTAAAAACGTTTATATAAGTGCAAACACTCTTTTGGAAATTTTGGAAATTAGTGTGATTAGTTTAACTTTCGAGGTCACCTTAAGCAAAAAATGTCACAATGTGCGATGGACGGTTTCACCGCTAGAACGCCGCATAATTGGTAATTTTCGAATTCATGAAAAATGTGCTTTTCACCGCAAAATTAACGGGAAAATATTATTAAACTATTAAATATTTTTCATGAATAAATTTTAATGAGCAACAAAAATTATTAGAATCCACCAAATATAGGGAAAACAACGAGAACTAAAGATTATGTTATAGCAATGTTAATTTTGCGGTGAAAGACAAGTATTTTTTTTTTCAATGACCATGCAATTCCGCAATATATATATATATATATAATTCTATATAATTATAATTATATATATATATATATATTAAAAAGAATCGTATATTTTGAGAAAATAACATAATTGAAGTTATAATTTCTCCCATTAACCGAATGTGTCACTTCTATAATTCTATTTTAATAAATAAAAATTCTCATGAAGAAGAACCTGACATATTCGGCTAGTTTGAGGCGTTTTAAACAGACAATTGTAGCTCAGTTATATAACACATAACTTTTTTTGTATTATTTCATATTTACTTATGCATAATCGTTCTTTTTATAAATACTGTAATTGATCGTACATATTTATATACATTATTGTTTGTTTTTGTATTTTGTACTTGTACATACATATTTGTGTTTGTAAATGTAATTAATGTATCTGTCGCCATCCTTTTATTGGGACATCTATCCTGTTGTGTGGCGAAAACTTGTTAAATAAATAAATAAATAAATAATAAAATTTTTGCGTTAATTTGGTGGCGAAAAGTACATTTTTCATAAATTCGAAAAATTGACCAACTTTGCAGCGCTCTAGCGGCGAAATCGTTCATCCAACATAAAGAACTTATGAAAGCTAAATTAGAATTTTGTAATGAAACGAAGATTTTTGCACGTTTGTCGAGCTTTTCTTTTTTTTTTTAGAAGTTCCGGTAGTAAATTTTATGTCACGAAACAGCACCTCAAGACCTATTCATCCCACTAATATTCAAAACTTCCGCAAAACTGTCTGCACTGTTTTGAACACTAATTTCCTGGACTAATTACCAAGTATGCCATTATGGGATGGACGCTAGAGTGTATTTTATCTTGCATTTATTTTTTAAAGCAATTAACTAAATGAGCCGGTGTAAATTGCTTAGTTTTGATATAATTGTTTTTCTGTATTTTCTATGAGTTGCCGTGGCTCCGTGGCAAGACGGTTGCCTACGGAGCACAGGGACGCTGGTTCGATACCTCCCACCTCCTTCGGATTTTTATCTTTCGAAACTGTGCAGTCAGCTGTGGGGTCGACTCAGTCTCAAGTATATAATACTAATAAATGAGTACCTGTTCATTCAGGCATAATAGGACCGACCGAAACGTCACACTGACCATGTGGCTTTCATATTTATGACAGGTGGTCTAGAAACAGAGAACTTACCTTCTCCGCCCCTTATACGCCTATCTAGGCGTTGGAACCTTTTATTTATTAAATTTAATTTTTCTGTATTTTCTATAATAAATTATTCCATGTTTTTTATTATTTTATTATTGTAATAATTTTTATTTCAAAGTTTTATGTAGCAATAATTTAAATTCTGCTCAAATAAAAATGAAATTAAAGGATTTTTAAAAAGTGACACTCTTTCCCGAAACTTTTGATTGATCTAATAAACATGTGTGAATGAAAGTGTGGAATAAAGTTGTGAAATAAATTGATTCTGTTTGAAAATGTTCATAACCTAGTTCAATTCTGAAACTTGATACAGTCACGTGAGTTCAGGTTGAAACAAACTTCAAGTTTATGGCAAAACTTATCAAAGAAACAGTATTGACATGTTTCTAAACAAAATTTATTGTATATTAATTTATTTGAAATTCCAAACTATTGCGCTAATTAATTTACAAGTTTTAATTATGTATGTTACGGTTTATAAAGTTTATAAAGTCATGTATCAAATTATAGTAAACAATATCGAACAAATGAAACAATATTTTGAAATTTTAATATTAAAAAGCACTACCACAAACGAAGAAATCCGAAATAGAATACGTCAGATTATACAATTGGTAAACATGTAGAGTGAACCCAAAAGATCCATCCAGACTTTTTGTGTCTTCTTCAAAGTTTTTCTCGCGAATTTCTCGAGAACTAATATTTCTCAAGAAATTTAGTTTTAAGGCTATTATACTAAAAATTATTTATTTTATAATAATGTTCCCAATTTAAAAATCTGATTGATAAAGAAATTACAATAATATTAAGATCTATGATAGTGAACTTTTGTATATTACCCTCACTAAAATATGAAGCACAAACATGGCCTATAATAAGAAAACAACTTAATTCAATTCATGCCTATCAACGAAATTGAAAGAAAGGTGTTAAGATTTACACGAAAAGATAGAACAAGAAATACACACATTAGAAGAGAATCAAATATGAAAGATGCTGTTAGAGTGATAAATACATTAAAACGAAAATGTGAAGGGACTATAAGATCTATTGTCATCACTCAATGCACCAAATACAGACAAGAAAGAATAAAACACAACATACCTAATGACATTAAAACTGCTCTCCAAAACAACATCACAAGTATCACAAACACATTAAACTATCTAAAAGACATTAACCTGTACCACCAAATTTAAATTGAAATACTTGTTGCCATATGCATTATACATATATGTATATCATGTAAACACTATAGAGATACTCATATAAATAAATACTGTAATTAGAATTAAGAAGTGCTCATGATTTCACAGTTGAAGTACTATAATTTAAATTTAAAAAAATATCTATTACTTGGAACCGTGAAAACTAAAGAGAAGAAGAGGGCGCCAATAAAAAAGATGAAGAGATGACTGGAGAAAGCACATATAAAGTTATTAGGAGTGAAATATGTTAATTATCTTAGTAAATCTGCAAATTTACAGCTAACAAATATTGACGTAAATTTGGGTGTAAATGAAGAATTGGTAAAACAACCAGAAAATTAATTGTAACCGTGATGCTAGTTTTAATTCTGGTGACATTAGTCTTTCTACATTAACGTCTTATTAATATTATTGTTAAATATTTGATATTGTTATTGTTAAATATAAAATATTTTAAATTTTATAAGATTTGAGTTATAAAAATAATTTCTTAATGGTACGCGTATACGTGTATAAGTATCGATATTTTATATCGGTATCGTTTCTTCGATATCAATATTGGTATCGCAGAAAGTAACGATACTAACAGCTCTGGGCTATCGAAGGTATCGATACTATATATTGATAGCAGCAGCGTTCCGTAATATCGTTATTGGAAAAAAGTATAAATTTTTCATCATATCGATGAATGTGCTAGTTAAAAACAATGACGAGGACAAACATTTTATATTAACAAGGCAAATATGTTAGGTTAGGGTTGAGCTTAAATGGGCAAAGAAAAAACAAGTCTTTCTGAGTTTTTTTCATTAAAATTGCGACTTGTACTTAGGACTTGTCAAATTAAGATATTGGTTACTTTTACTAAATTCTCATTTTAGTATCGTGTAGTATGGTGAGTTGCAGTAAATTACCATAATAATAATTTATCGATTTTAAATTGATACCTAATTACTTAAACTTGCGCGTGACATGTTTCATTTCATGCTGCTATCTGTATTCGTTGATGTAGTCAAAACTATCAATCTGTATTAGTTCTGAAAAAAGCCAAAACTATTACAACATTACTAAAATTATATAATATCAAATACCATGATTCACCGGTAGAATTGATGATTCACATATCTATATAAATATTACTGATAATTAAACGATATTAGTAAAAAAAGTATGGAAACCAGCAAAAAGGTAAACGAGTTCATAACAATTTTGTTCATAATTAAAAATATCTTATTAGATAGATAAAAATTTGCTACTACTTTGCTGTATAGATTGTTGCTATTTTCAGGAGTTTTAACTTGCAATATCTGACCGAAGTCAACTGCTTATTTCTAAGGTAATCTTCTTGCAGGATGTCACTTTTGTATTAGAAACTTTTAAGATTTATACCGTTTAACCTCTCCGTATTGAAAATAATATTTTCTTCCTATCTCTTAATAATTATATGTATGTACCTATATAATTTATAGGAGTGCTACTAAATTTGAAATTTTTAGATGCTCATTTTTAGAATTCTTTTTGTGGCAGTTTCTGTAATTAGGAGGCCCCAAACGTGTCATTTGTAATAACAAAGTCCCTGAGCAAGTCAATTTGATAACCTTTAATCTGCATATCTCACCCTGCTAGAATAAAAAAAGAAGGTCCAACATTTCAAATAATCTGTTTATATCAATGATGTTTAATGTTATAGTAAATGTAACAATACATTTGACAACTGTGTGAGTTGGGGATGGATAGCATTGTATCGTGCGTAACAGTAAAGGGTCTTCTCTGAATCTTAGAGAAAGTCAGTGATGTGGAAAACCAAACATCTAGATATGCAAAACACACTGCGACGCGGGAACCACTTCCAACAACACCCTCCCTTCTTCCAGCTTTCCTTCTAAGTTGCTCCTTTTCTGCAAGATTTATTTTCTGATTTCCTTAGATGTTAACAAAATAAAGTGATTTTGTTTAAAGTGAGAACTACCGCGGCTCCTTGGTAAAATGGGTGTCCACGAAACACAAGGATGCGGGTTCAAATCTCCTCCACCTTCTTTGGAATTTTTATCTTTCGATATTGCGCAGTTAATTTTCGATATTGTGAAGTCGACCGATAGGGTGACTAGATTTCAGTGAAGGGTAACCGGGACACAGGAAAAAAAAGGTCCTCACCTACCAGATCCAAGTCAAGATCAAAAAAAAAGGTCCTCACCTCCCAAAACTAAGTGAAGAGCAAAAAAAAAGTCCTCATCTCTCATATCTATCTATATATATAAAAGGCAGTGTCCTGACTGACTGACTCATTCACTCATCACCGCCCAGCCCGAACCCCTGGGCCTAGAAACTTGAAATTTGGAGAGTATATTCCCTCTATAACGTAAGCACTCACTAAGAAGGGATTTTTCGAAATTCCACTCCTAACGGATGAAAAGGGGTGAAATGTGATTTCACGAATTCCTTAATATCTCTTAGGGCCGATGGAATATCAACTTAGTTTTTGCTTACAAGTATTACCCATACAAATGCCGAAAAACTAATTTCTGGATTTTGCCCTTATCAACCCCTAAAGGGGTGAACCTACAATCGGGGTGGATTATACATCCCGTTGTATTTCCTGTGTTCGTTTAGTTGCAAGATTACTTTTTGGCACATAGGTGTCTTTTTAAAATATCTCGAAATGGTATTGACAGTTTTTTGAAATACCTAAAAGGTGAAAAGGGGTGAATTGTGATTTCAAATATCTCGAAAAGGTTATGATAGTTTTTTAAAATTTCACCCCTAGAGGGTGAAAAGGGGTGAATTGTGATTTCAAAGATTCCTTAAATCTCTTAGGGCCGATAAGATATTGAGTCGCTTTTTGCTTACAAAGATTACCCATACAAATACCGAAAAACTTATTTCAGGATTTTGTCCCAATCAACCCCTAAAGGGGTGAATCTACAATCGGGGTGAATTATACATCCCGTTGTATTTCCTGTGTTCGTTTAGTTGCAGCATTACTTTATGGCACATAGGTGTCTCTTTAAAATATCTCGAAATGGTTTTGACAGTTTTTTAAAATTTCACCCCTATAAGGTGAAAAGGGGTGAATTATGATTTCAAGGATTCCTTAATATCTCTTAGAACCAATATGATATCGACTTGCTTTTTGCTTACAAAGATTACCCATACAAATACCGAAAAACATATTTCAGGTTTTTGTCCTAATCCACCCCAAAAAGGGTGGATTTACAATCGGGGTGCATATCCCGTCGAATTTCCTGTGTTCGTTTAGTTGCAACATTACTTTTTGGCACATATGTGTCTTTTTAAAATATCTCGAAATGATTTTGACAGTTTTTTTAAATTTCACCCCTAAAGGGTGAAAAGAGGAAGTCTGAGAAGGGGTGAATATATATTCGGGGTAAATTATATATCCCGTCGTATTTTATGTGTTTGTTGAGTTATAACATTCCTTTTCAGCAAATAGGTTTCTTTTTAAAATGTCCCGAAATGGTTTTGACAGTTTTTTAAAATGCACCCTTAATGGGGTTAATGGATATTTTTATTCGATAGAACGTTCCTTTGACATAAATACATACAATAACATACAATCATTTTTTAAAAAAATATGATTTCGTCCCAATCCTCTCCAAACGGGTTGAATTATTCGCGACTGAAACTAACGTTGGCGGAGCTGCGTACAACAGCTGATGGCGGACGAGAAGCGTATATGTCAGAAGTTTTTTCTTAATATTTATCTGTTCAAACAATATTTCGGCAAAAAAGCACTGTATTTAAGTCACTATATTTTGAAATACTAAATTCACATAAACTGCAGCACAACACGCTACAAATATTATCCAAATATACGCTTCTGTTTAATTTAGCCAGTCACCACCAGATGTCTCACTGTTATTTGGAGTCGCGAGTAGTACCCATAGTTTGTTTGTTTGTTGAGTTATAACATTAATTTTTGGCTTATACGTGCCTTTTTTTAAACACCTTTTTCAAAATCTTTTCAAGTACAAGTATTTGACAGTTTCCTCAGGTTTCTCCTTAGGACAGATGAGATATCCACTTTTTGTTACAAAGGTTACCCATACACAAGTTTAAAAACAAACTGGGGATTTTATGCCAATGAGACCATCAATATACCGTAGCGAAGCACGGGTTTTCAGCTAGTTATAGATATATTTTCTTACAAATGCAGAATTATGTAAAAACCGGGATATTCGACCGTCCCGAAAAATGTTTTCGGGACGGGGACAATTGACCTAAAATCGGGACAATCCCGAAAAATCCCGGGACGGATGGTCACCCTATCGACCGAGCCTCTCAAGTATTTAATACTTAAAATGAGTACATGTTTATACAGGAATAATAGGACCAGTAGAAACGTCACACTGACCACGTGGCTTTAATTTCTATCACCGCGGCAAGAGGAAAGTATGCAAACCAAAGCTTAGGTGAGTGGATGTTGTCTTACACAATATAAGGTAACTAGGCGTAAGGAACTTGTAGACGGTTACTTATTTGAATTATTACGGCCAAGTCCCATCTGAAGTAAAGAGATAGGAACTATTTGACCTTGCTTCTAATTGGTTTAGCGCACAGCCAAGTTTATCGCGTGCATTTTTGAGGTTATTTCTGTTACATTTAAATATTATAATATAGTTTATTTTAATTAATAATGCAGTGACTAAGAAGATACGAGCTGTACATCCTTGCTTTTGACTGGAATACTGCGTAGCCAAGGTGGTAAGCAAACAATATGCTGTGTATTTTTATATATTTTTATATTATTATTAACTTTTTTTTATTGCTATTGGTTATATAGTTTATGATTAAATTGTTATTATATGTTACTGTTAACTCACTACGTTATATTGTCGCTAAAGAAATATATAGGACTGTACAGGATTGTCACCACAAGGTACTTCGTAAGATTCTTGGCCCATATATTTTAATTTTAGTCGTATCTTTAATGTACATATAATCTGCCTCATTTTGTAATGCGAAACTAGATCTGGTTACTTTGGTGACTGTTGTGGTGTAAATATACTTTTTTTTATGGAAACATGTGAACTTGTAAACTTGTCTTTAAAATATTTGGTTAAGTTTTATTATATCGAGGTTATAATCACTCAAAAACTATGTGTGTCAGATAACAAATTGCCATGTCAAAATTGCGATTGACATGTCAAAATTGTGATAGACATGTCAAATATTTTGAAAGGTGCCACTTCAGAATTACCACCCTAAGATGATATTTTAAATACAAAACAATAAAAATTAAATTTCCCTCTTAGTTTCGTATTACAAAATGAGACAGATAATATTAGTGTATTGTATATTTGTCTAAATAAATAAATAAATAAATGTGTTAATGTATAATTTATAATAGTTTTTAAATTAATAAATTTGGGTGTAAATGAAGAAGAGTTGGTAAAACAACCAGAAAGTTAATTGTAACCGTGATGCCGGTTTTAATTCTGATGACATTAGTCTTTCTAAATTAATATTATTGTTAAATATTTCCGATATTTAAGATTTGAGTTATAAAAATATACTCTTAATACGAGGGACATTCAATAATTAAAGAGATTAATTTTTATACCTGATGCAAAGAAATCTTTGTCTTGTTGTTTGAACCAGTTTCCCACAAATTCTTTGACTTCCTCGTTGTCGCTGAACTTTTTTCCACGTAATGCCTCCTTGAGTGGACCAAACAAATGAAAATCAGAGAGAGCCAAATCTGGACTGCAGGTAGGATGAGGTAGTATCTTCCAAATAATCACAAAAGACGGCACCTCGGGTATCCCAAAAGACGGGCAACTTGACTTTTCCCGCTGATTCTTGCGTTCTGAATTTCTTTCGGACAGGTGAGCTGATGTGTTTCCATTCCATGCTTAGTCTTTTGGATTCTGGTTCAAAATTGTGAACCCAAGTTTCATCACACGTTAAAATCTTGTTTAGAAAAGGGTCTACTGCCTTTTCATAGCGTTCTTTCAAGTCTGTACACACTTTGAGTCTTGTTTCCTTGTGTTGTTGCGTTAACTGTTTCTGGACCCATCTTGCACTTGTTCTGCTGTACTTGAGCTTGTCAGTGATGTCTGTGTCAACACTTACTGCAATTTTTTTTACCATATCTTCAACAGTAATACATCGGTCTTCATGATCAATATCGTCAATGCGGGTTTCAAACACAGAAGTTGACACTTGAACTGGCCGGCTAGGACGTTGCCCGTCAGTCACTGAGGTTCGACCATTTTTCAACTGTTCTACCCACTAATGTGGAAATTTTAAGCGGGCATGCCACCGTTAAATGCAATTTTGAGGCTATACACAAAACAATTTTTATCCGTCAGGTGTTCTCAGCTCATCCCAGTGATGCCAACCTAAAGTCATGAAAGTACCAAACTTCTCTTACAAACCGTTTTTTTTTCTGCATCAATTTGTCACTTTAATTATTGAATGTCCCTCGTAGTATGTGTGTATGGATGTAAATATTGATCACAGGTATTGACACTTTGTATCGGTATCGTTTCATATTATCGATACCGGTATTAATATTGGAAAAAAGTAACGATACTACTTGGTATCGCTTACTTTACTAGTAAAAGAAACATAATTGTATAGTCAGCTCTGGGGTATCGAAGGTATCGGAACTTTGTAATTGACATCAGTAGCGTTTCATAATATCGGTATCGGAAAAATGTGCTGATGAAAAACAATGACGAGGATAGAAATTTCTTTATTAACAAGCCAAATATGTTTGGGTAAGCTTGAACTTATATGGCAAAGAACAAAAAAGTCTTATTGAGTGTTTTTCATGAACATAGCGATTTGTACTTAGGACTTGTCAAATTAAGATATTAGTTCCTATTACAAAATTCGCATTTTGGTATCGCATATTATGGTGAGTTGCAGTAAATTACCAAAAGCACCAAATGAAGGCAAAATCATTATCGGTTCGCGGTGCCACATACTGCATTTTAATTTTAAATAGACTGTGGTGAGAGATGGTTTATGAAATTTCCCAGATGACTCATCTAATGGAAATTCCCAGATTATATTTTATTACTAATTTCCTTCGGGATTAACATGTTTCAAAGTATTTTTACAATTGCATTTATTTTACAAACTTAGTTACCATTATTATATTTTGCAAATAGTCACGTACTTTTTCTTCACTTAAGAAATTATTTTTACCCCAAAAATGTCAAACCATCTTACCACTACGAGAAACGATCCCTCCAGTTAGCAATATTAGTCAGTTACCGATACATTGCCGAGCAGTCAACATCATATCAGTCCAAATCATTTAAAAACTCTGTTACTTTTATTTAAATCCTGCAGCCACAATAACCCCACAAGGTTATAACACCAATGATGATGTATTTAACAAAGCGTTATTCAATTATTTCTTAGATTCAAGCTATTATAGAATCGCTACAAATGAAAACTATAAATTCCAACATTTCTATAAAATTGTGTCTGTTGCTCGTATACTAACACAGATACTTTACCAAGAACACTATTTTACAATCAGGAAATGAAAGAGTGCTCTTATCTGAGACAGATGCATTATTCCTATCAAAACATATATGATATAAATCTATGTTGTTACAAATGATTCGAAATTGTCCAATCCACATACATTTCCGAAGACAACGAGCAATGGGGCGATAATATGATTTATGACACATATATGATCTTTCATCTCCCGAACTTTGTTCAGAATGTTCAATTTCACATGTATTATTGTGAAATGTAAAATCCTTTGTGTCGTAATGGATCTATTACCTACTTTTCATTCACCGACATACATTTTTTAATTGGACTGTCCGATATTTCACATATAGTGTCTCATGATATGATTATAAAACGTCAATAATATTTAGATGTCGGTAATATTTACATTTTTTAACACAGATCATGGATAAATGTAACAGTTAAATGTAAATTCAAAATTACTATTTGGGATAAAAATGTACAACTCTGATGTTAAAGTGTCATAGTTCCATATGCATGTTCTCTATAATTTTTCGGTTTTCGTGGGAATCAATGAATCTTAATACCGTCACTTGTTTGTCGGTTTGCTTGTTCGGTAGAATTTGTGGTCAAACGGCTGGATCAAACAATTAAAATTTGACAGGCGTAAACAATTCTTTGAGCCATATGTATGAAAAATAGTGGTATTGAAAAGAAACACATTTTGCGAAAAATATAAACAAATATATATTTATCGAAAAATAGTTTGTAAAATTTGAAGGTATATCCTTCGGAATTAAAGCTCATGACATGTGGGCTAATAATCGTATTTTTTAAATCAATATTTTCATCAACTTTTTTTTGTTTTTGTTTTTGATATTTACATAAATTTAATATTCTACAGTAAGGATGTCAAATTTATTTGGGTTGTGGGCCGTTTTTCATGCAAAAGAATAATAATATAAATAAGTGACGGAACTTCAAATATCCTGAAGTGCTTCTTGAAAATTTCTTTTGAAAAGGGAGAAGAGAGTATCTTTTACTTTTTTAAATATATTTTTATCCTAAATAGAGGAATTGAGGTCCCTACATAACGTTTTGACTATGTTAAGCATGATGTCTGTCGGTCTGTCTGTCTGTCTGTCTGTCTGTCTGTCTGTCTGTCTGTCTGTCTGTCTGTCTGTCTGTCTGTCTGTATGTCTGTCTGTATGTCTGTCTGTCTGTCTGTCTGTCTGTCTGTCTGTCTGTCTGTCTGTCTGTCTGTCTGTCTGTCTGTGTACACGCGCAGAGCAAATTCGGCTAAAAGAATTTTTATCAAACTTCATATTTAAGCTTTTGACATCAATGGCATGAGTTGATCAACTTTTGGTAAAAATCAGTTGACTAGAAATGGGAGTTAACTCGTTTTGATTTTAAGATTTTTGCGACATACATATTAAGCAACAGAAAAATATTTCGAAAAAAATTATTTAACAAAAGTTGTTGTAAAGGCAATAACTAATAACTTTTATTTGAGATATTTTTTGATAAAACGAAAAAATTTTGAATTTTTTTAAAAAGTATCTATTTTTTCATATTTATATGTAACGTTTCCATGGTAATGATAAATAATATTTCTGTTAGAAAATATTGGGCCTAGTTATTTCTACTCTGCTGCTAGAATGTATTTTATACAAGTACTTTGTGATGGCGGTCAATCCTGTGGTGGCCACAGCTGATTTTTAAGCTTAACAAACTCAAATAAAATAAGTTGCGAGCCGGATACTACCCCGAGCCGTCAGCTTTGACTACCCTCCCGCTGGATTTTTCAGATATGCATCATAAGTGCCCTCTTAACTCTGTGTCCTTTATTGTTAATTTTTAGCAATTATTACGATTGTTGATATATTTAGTTTGGGGAATGGGAGATATACATGTTGTAATGGTACAGTATTGCAACAGGGATTTTTCTAGAGAACTGGGAACATTAGAAAAACTAGACTGCTCTGCGCAAAGAGGTATATCCTCATCTACCTTCAGTGCTAGTTATAACTCGCTCAAAGCTTTAATTTTCTGTTTAATTCGTTGCACCAGTTTATAATAGGGATGGGAAAAAAACATCGATGTTTTTACCATCGATGTTCAGATGGCGATAGTATCGATAAAATATCGATGTCTACTACCGATGTTTAAACTTTGAAATTCAGAAACTACCATTAGAGGCGCTGGAATCTTAAAATTTTTATTTTTATTAAAATTAGTACATAAAATATAAGCGCCATCTATTGTGATATAACAATACTAGTGATAGTTCTTATTCTTCTTAGCAGTTAGCAGAATAAGAAAAAAATGAAGAAACTTCTAATTTTTTCAAACAATGCCAACGACCAACGACGCCAACATACTTTTTGAGTCTTGTTGACACTTTCCCAGTTGTTATTCCTCCAATCCCTGATATTACCGTATTGGGAAATATAATTATAATTTATTTATTAATAAAACTATTATTAGGATTATTATATTGTAATGTTAGTGTAAAATTAATATGAGGATTGCTATATTAGTGTTAGAAAAAAATGTAATATGTATTCCAACTTAAAAAAGTAAAAAAAAAAATGTGTATGACAGTATGTTATTTTTATGTTAAATAATATAAAATTAACATTAAGATTACTATATTAGTACTAGTTATTACCCGTCAACAATGACGGATTTATCATATAAAAATTTCAATTGTTTGTACGTGTATTTGTTTTTATTTTTTAACGTAAATTTTAAATAAATCTGCAAAATATTGTTAATATCGGTCAAAAGATATAGCAGTGTCTAGAGTTTCTTGTTTATGCCTACGAAACCCTGAACATTTCTGCAAATAATTATATTTGTAGGTTCTTAGAAAATGAATCTGCAAAATATTGTTCATATTGGTCAAAGGATATAGCAGTGTCTAGAGTTTCTTGTTTATGCCTGCAAAACCCTAGACATTTCTGTAAATAATTATATTTGTAGATTCTTAGAAAATGAATCTGCATAATATTGTTCTTATCAGTCAAAGAATATAGCAGTGTCTAGAGTTTCTTATTTATCCCTACGAAACCCTGGAAATATCTGCAAATAATTATATTTGTAGATTCTTAGAAAATAAATCTGCAAAATATTGTTGATATCAGTCAAAGAATATAGGAGTGTCTAGAGTTTCTTGCTTATGCCTACGAAACCCTAGATATTTCTATATATTATTTTATCCGCAGATTCTTAGAAAATAAATATGCAAAATATTTTTCATATCGATCATAGAATATAGGGGTGTCTACAGTTTCTTGTTTATGCCTACGAACCCTAGATATTTCTATATATACGAAATCCTAGACATTTCTATAAGCTTTTTTATCCGCAGATTTTTAGAAAATAAATCTGCAATGATTATTCATATCGGTTCAATCATATAGGAGAATCTACAGTTTCTTATGCCTACGAAATCCTACACAATTCTATATGTTATTATATTCGTAGATTCTTAGAGAATAAATCTGCAAAATACCTGTCAATCAAGAGACCTCAAGAGTTCTCAGTTAACCAATCACAAGAACCTTAGAAAAAATGACGTCACAGTGTTACCCAGATCACAAACACACACTAGCTAATTATATATGTACGATTATTATAAAATGCAATATTTCTTTTTAGAAATGTAAAAGTAGTAGGTACAAATTAGGATTATTATATTAGGTAATGTTAACGTAAAATTAATTACTATTGAAAAAGAATATTTCCATTTAGAAATGTAATAAATGCTTTTTGTGTATTATATGTTACTTTTTTTCGTATTTTATATTTACATTATTAAATAAAACCTATATGATATAAATAAATAGCTTTTTTTAATATTAATAAAACATCGATGTTTTTTCTTCGATGTTTTTTCAACCTCGATAGTAAACGCCGTTGTTAACATCGATGTTAAACATCGATGTTTTGTCTTCGATGTACAACCCTAGTTTATAATACAACTCATCTATTACTTGCTAACACGTCGCAGAATATCTGCGAAAGTGATTTATTAATTTTATTGATCAATTAAATTAGCACAGCTAATATCTGTAGTTCATGCAGTACAGAGGAAATGGAGTAGTTCTTTTTCATACTCTCTAATGGGTTCTGCCAATGACTCTTTGCTTTGCTCTGTCCTTTCCTATCATGGTGACGTTGCCGGCTGTAAAACGCACTGATCTGTGAAGGCACGGTATTCTACAAATGTTTATTCTTATTTGTACCGTGTTACTTGATTTTTGTAAGTTATATAAGTCGCTGATACTTTTTCCATTTAGTTACAATGAATTAACAACAAAATAACATAAAATTGGACACTTTTACGACATTTGGCAGCACCGCTCCCATTAGTCATAAGAGCAATACTGCATTCTAACGTTTGAACGGACTATAGTACCATATATACCACTCAGTTTCAAGCCTTTATACACAAAATCTCTTTCTTTTAAATCCACGTGTGTGACCAGGCGCGCCCGTAAAAAAACATATGTTTAAGGGACACATTTGCCTTGAAATTAAAGGTGAGACGGTCCTAAGAAAAAAAAAAATGGTTCCTGCCGATAGTTACTTGTTTATAACGTATTTTTTTTAACGTAACAATGATAATTCGATATGAATTCGACTGATTGTGTGAGTGGGTCGATTATGAAAGAAGTGGCAAACGAACTGATTACCACAAGAACTCAGCTGATAGATAACAATTAAAATCAATCAATCTAAATGCACTGCATAAAGGAGATCTTTACAATAGAGTGCGAGTTTTCGCATCAGTGCCGAAAATGGTAGCACGAGTCTATTTGCACATGTTGTCAATCAGAACAGTGGACCAAGAATATTTGATGAGATTTTCTTTTCAAAAAAATTATTATTGTTTTTTACTTAACGCAAGCCTACTTTTTTAAAGCGATTTTAGTCAATTATATTTACAAAAAGTTTAATCACCCTGAGGGGTTGATCTAAGAATACGACTAAAAATTTGACAAACTGGTATGAACCAAAATAACACAACTCTACTTTTATTACGTAGTTTCAAAACATTTCGGTTTCTTGTAGGTTTGAAAAATAATTTTAAAGTTAATGTAGTATGTTAATACTGAGATAAATAATTTTCAAAATATTGTAAACTTTTACATGCTTTCATAAAAAAAAAAAAATGTCCCAGACATTTAAGATTTCCATCCTCTGCTGGCCGCTGTCAATTTTAGATATCTACAAAATCGTAATTACACTTGTTACATGATTTAATAAAATTTGTTGTGAACCATTTATTAAAACAATAAGGACGGTAAATCTTCCGAGTTTGTAAAGTTTGTAGTTTTTAGTGCATAGCGAGTAAAGACCGAGGAAGTTTTATAGTGAGTAGAGTAGTAAATCATTCTCGAGTTTTTGGGTGAGACAGATCGTAATGAAAAACTAGTAGGTATTTTTTTACGCAAGTTTCTATCAACGGTTAATAGACTATAAAATTTCTAAAGTAGATAACTGGAAATAACCATCGTAATTCTTATTCAAAAATTGCTGTTAAGTGCGAATTCTCACAAATCAGGTTTTCGTTGGTGTAAAGGAGGTATCGAATAAGGGGCCCGAATACTATATATATCGGCCAACATATTTTTGGGTTTCATAAGTATGACAAATTTTAATATTTTATATTAGGGTGCCGTCACGTAAAAAGATTGGAAATCAGCCTTATACCGTTACTGTCGAATCTGTCTGTCTATTCGGTAAAAATTATAGTCCAATGGCTGGACTTAGGCCCAGTTGCACAGTAACCGCTTAAGTTTTTATTTAGGCTTAAGTTTTAGTTTATGGTTTAGTTGTTGCACAGTTTCAGTTTTTGGTTTAAACTTAAGCTTAAATAGGAAAATACTTAAGCGGTAGATTTGTTTTGTTTAACCAAAATAAGCTGTCAGATTGCTGCAGATTTTTGGTTATCTGTCATATTAAAATGGATAAAATTAATTTGGTTGAAGTGAATGAGGAATATGATGATGATTATGAGGAAATGTTATACATTAATTTATTTATTCGCCCTCGCCGCACTCCCGTCTATAGGCATCGGTTTGATAATTTGAACTTGATTAATTTACCATATCAGTTGGCTTAGCTAAGTATTTTTTTATTTTTGACTGTGCAACATCTGACACTTAAGTATTTGGTTTAAGCTGAAGCTTAAGGTTTAGCTAAACTAATACTTAAGCGGTAACTGTGCAACTGGGCCTTAGAAAGTTGAAATATGATCTGATATCCTACCGACTGCCCAATATCGGAAGATGAAAATTCCGAAGGAGGTAGGGGGATTTGAATCTGCGTCCCTGTACTCCGTAAACAACCATCTAAGCACGGTGCCAGGGCAACTATTAGGCCGTCAATGATGAAATTTTGTAGAAAAAAGGGTAAAGTTGGATGATAACTTAGAAATATGAAGAATTATTTTATTCATCAAAGTATGCACCCATATTGTCTATACACTTTTTCCATTTCAGCGGCAGATTGTTCAGGCTGGTGGTATAAAACCCTGACGGACGAGAGTCAATTAATTCCTGGATAGGATAGGATTTTCCTATTAAAAATTTATCCAAATTGCGGAAGAAGTGGTAGTTAGTGGGGGCTAGGTCTGGTAAGTATGGACGATGATGATGAAGTTCCAATTCCAATACCTGTAGTTTTGCCACAATAATTTGTGCAATGTGTGGTCTAGCGTTATCATGCAATAAGATAGGAGTCGATCTGTTGACCAATCTAGGCTGTTTCTCTTTAAGTTTTTGCATCATTTCGTCCAGTTGGTTGCAGTATATTTCTGCTGTGATCGTTTTTTTTTTTTTGTTTTGTTTTTAAGTTACTTGTACGAAATTTGACGAACCAGTTTGATATTGTCTGCTGTGTAGCAACAGTAGAGCTAAATACACTATTAATGTTTCGCGCGGTCTGCGATGCCGTAGTTCCACGTAAGAACTCATACTTCATAATAGTGCGAATTTCCGACCGTTCCATTTTTATAAAAATTAATTTAAAAAAAAAGTTTTTGATATTTTTTAGAGCATACAATGATTTCTTTAAACAGACGAGATGTGTAACTTTCCAAAAAAAATATTAAACCAATGTCAAATAATAAGCTGTTTAAGTTGGCAATATTATCAACTATAAATTTCATCTTTGACGACCTGATATATTATTTAATGCTTGATCATAAAAAAACTCACCAGGCCATAGAAAATTAATGTATGTTTGTCATTCTAGTTGTTTAATTTTTGTATAATTTAGAGGTTATGATTGCAATTTTTAACATGTGGTCTAGGACAGACCATTCTAAAAATTCAAAAGCCAACTAGAATTTTTTTTTTAATGAACATGTGTTATACTATAGTTATTCCAAACGTTTAGGTGGAACTAAATTTAGGTTTCGTTTTCTTAAGTTGTCATGAAAACCGAGCTTGCCCAGGTTATTTCATATTTCATGTTGATATTTTTATAAAAAATAGAAGTATAATACATTTTTAAATTTTGGGTAAAAACATTTATGAAATGAAAAAAATTATATTAATATTAATCAAAATATAATGAAAGCAACATTTTATAATGAAAGCTCGTCTTAACTTAGAATATTCAATGCAAGTATGGCTTATAATAGCTTAAACAAAATGGCCAACTGAATGGGTCAATCATTAAAGGTTTCTAGATTTCAAAATATAGTTCCCTTTAAACGTTTAGAATAGTCTATATGTACCCTCTTGACCTTTCAACTTTGTAAATTATTCTTTAACTACCTAAAAAGGGTCACAGGTCACAATGTTGGTTATACATAATAGTATTTTGTTTAACAATCATATAATGGACAGTGTTGAATCAAGAGATTTTTCTCCAGGGGGAAATCTGCTTGTTGAGTACAGGAACATAAAACTCATAGTTTACAGGTACAGAAATAATATGTATAAGTTTCTTGCAAAACCTTCTTTAATTTTTAATTTATATTTTGTACATATGTGTATGTATTTAATATTTTATATATTATATATTATATTTTATATATTATAATTGTTTTACCAAAATATTCTTTTAGTAATGTTTCAGAGCCTTCAAGTAGCGAAATGCAATAAAGTTTTTTTTTTTTATTGGTTTATTTAGGGGTGCTCCAACAACTTGGTTATTAACATCTCGGGATATTGGTTTACATTGTTTTTCATATGTTACATATTGGTTTAGTTACATTTACAGTTATACATTAATTTTGATACATTTTGTGGATATTTATTATATTATGGTATATGTGCTAAATTTAATCGAAAAAGTTGGTTTCTTTTAGGAACTTGATGATCTTATTTTCGTTTTGAATTGAGAGGATTTCATCTGGGTCTGCTGGTAATTGGTTGGAGCTTTTTTCCATATGGTATTGAGGGCATTCTATGATAATGTGCCTTACTGTCAGTCTGGTGTTGCAGGCCTGGCAGTTTGGTGGGGCTTCTCGTTGGAACAGGTGTTTGTGTGTTAATAGAGTGTGTCCGATTCTTATCCTGGTTAATACTATCTGTTCTCTTCTGGTAATGTTGTTTTGGGGTTTAGTTCTGTGTATGTGGATGCGTTGTTGTTCCATGTTTCTTTTGTTTTGTTTTTGTGGTGGCTTTTTATATCGTATATTTGAGGTGGAAGGGAGTAGATTTCTTCGTTTATTGCGTCTTTTGCCGCCATGTCTGCTGCCTTACAACCCATAGGATTGTAACTTCTTTCCCTTGTGATATGGAGTCATGTAGATTATCCTGGATTTTTTGGATTATAGTGTTTCTGGTGTATGTTTGCTGTATGCTGGTGATGGTACTTAGAGAATCTGACTGTATTATGAACTTTTGGCCTGGATGGAGTTTTATGTATTTTGTCGCCTGTAGAATAGCAAATGCTTCAGCTGTGAAAACACTTGTTTGATCTGGTAGGTGGAATAAAGTTTCTTTTGGGTGGTTATTACTATTATTTTTCTTGTGACCGCAAGTAGATGATCCCGCTGAGTAGGGTTCCCCAGCCAAGTTTGAGGGTAAGCTGGTCTATGTTTGGGGCACCTTTTCTAGTTCCCTCCAAATGCAGGGTGAGCAGAAAGAATCCTAAATAGGGTTGCTCAGTCATAGATTCAGCTGCCGAATCACACTACCAGCTCGGACCTAGTGCGAAGCGACCATCTTACATCTGCCGTCTACGTGCAGATTTGAGACTAGAGGCTCCCAGTCAACACTAATCTGCCCCCGTAATCTCTCCTCCATCGTCGTAGGACTTAAAATAAGTAAGAAGAAAAGATAGATGTTATATCTAGCAGAGTCTAGTATAGACATCTGTCTAACTGCCTGTGCGTGATTTTTTTGTGAATGTGGAAAACTGTTGCGCTCGCAGTATCCATATCACACTTGGCAAGACGATATCCATTGTCTAGCGGGAAGGAGATCCGAGACGGGTAGTAGATGATGTCTTGTTGCAGCTTTCATCCGCCTACACAGCCGTTCATCCAGTGCTTGGGTTATCCAACTGCTTCGCCATTGAGGACTTTTTCGCCATATCTGGTAACACTCTACCTAGTTTAGCCTGTGAGTCGTCACAGTTTATCCGGTTGTGGCCGCTACGTAGTATAGATTCTTTGAGCCATATAATGTAATATAATATAATAGGTGATAGCTGGAAGCCCAGGGAGAACCAAACCATCAAGAACCAAATTACTCTTAGAGAGCCCCACATACTCCATGGGGTGGTACCATCTCTCCTCGACAACCCATGCATTCCACTACAGATAATAGAACTAAATGAAAGGTTACGCACGAATTTAAATAATCGGCAAATTATTATTTTGGTAATTTATTGCAACTCACAATACTATATAATACTGAAATTCGAATTATATGGTAGTAGTCCATATTTTAATTTGACAAGTCCTAGTATACGTTGCTATTTTCATGAAAATCGCCCCAAAAGACTAGTTGTTTTTTCTCAGTTAAGTTCAAGCCTATCCAAACACATCTGGCTTCTTAATAAAGCATTTTTCTATTCTATATATTCATTTTACAAAGTATTTTTTTACACTAGTAAAAAAATTAGTAAAAAAATATCTAGCAGTCAGGTGAGGTATAGAAGGTATGAATATAGTAATACGTATCGATACCTTGAATTGATATCAGTATCGTTTCGTAATAATCGTCATACTTAATACACTTTTTTAATGAGACATATATAAACGCACGTTAACTATCTTACTTTACGTAACCTAACAACATGCTGGCACACAAATTTCCACAAATTTCGGATATTGTAAAACCTAAAAGAATTGGTGTAATTGTGGATATAATTTTGTTATTAAAATACAGTAAGAAAGCACGATATCGTCTATGATGGATTCATAAAAAGTCATATAAATACATTTACGCCTTCGTAGTTAGTTTGCAAACATGTAGATGTCACAACACTTGTTACGTTACTTTTAAATTTTCATAGCTATGAACGTTGTTATAAAACACTAATGCCTAGTTTATAATAGATTTATAACATAACAGCTCCATAACATAATGAATAACTTTCGTTTTTCTGTTTATTATAAACAAATGTTCTTAAAATAAACAGAACACCGAAAGTCATTCATTATGTTATGGAGCCATGCAATGTGTCTGTGCTATTAATTTATTATAAACTTCCCTTCTTCTTAGAGTGCCATGTTCGATGCTCTGAACTGACAAGTTCGTACTGAACATATCCCGAGCGTAAGCTATTTCCCCGCATACAGTTGTGTTGTGTGTGTGGCATGTATATAACACAATCGTATGGGACCTATACTAACGAATAATATACCAATAACGAATGTATTGTCTGGAACAATGCAATCGTTTGTTACGTCGTGTGACGCAACTGCGTTGATTCGCCGACGCGAGTATACAATTTATCATCGTGGAATTCGAACCACTAATTATTTTGGGAAAATTTTACTAGGGTTTTTACCTCGGTGGTTGCCCGATGCCTTCCGAGGGAGAAACGGTCGGAAAAATGTAAGGTGTTTTTCCGGTACCGGAGAATGACCCTAAACCGCCGCTCAGTAGTCCACAAACTAACTAAGCCACGACCGTTCTCAGTCCTTATTATAAACAAGGCTTAAAATCAGTCTATTAAATTTATTCACAACTCATAATGTACATTGTATTAAATTCAAAGCTGTGAATGCAGCTTTAACGTAAATTTAAATTTACTTCTAGTACGTTGTATATTATTTTCTGGAAGATGTGACATGTTAACTGTTAGTCAGTGACCGCAAACTTACCCTGGCCCTAAAGGAATGTCATGTCAGCTCACTGGATACACATGTCTACATCTGAAATTCTGACAATCAACAGCTGCTACATTCACGTCTGACACTGACGTACAATGGGATCATTCTTACATTTCCACTTATTTAACAACGCCTTTTTCTTCGAATGTTTCATTAGTTTCTAATTGAGTCCAGTATATTATTGTTTATTTGGGCGTTTCATTAATTTCTGTGGAGAAGTTACAGAGAGGCTATAAGTAGCACAAGGGATGACGATACGCTCCTTACGTTAAAACTTGTGACTTTTGATTACCATGGAGGAAAATAGCCATATTTCGGACAGTTTTCGTCATTGTCCTTTTCAGTAAATAAAATTTATGAGATTTGAATGAAATGATAATTTACTTAATAGCTTATAGAAACAAATTATGTAGTTTATTACAAATCGTGTTACAGAAAATGAATAAATCAGTAGGATTCTGGAAGTTAGCGTTAAGTCACGTGGACCGTAACGCATAATAACATAGTTTCGATCGAATGTTAAATCGGTATTCTCAAATCTCAGCGTAAACTGTCCTTTTACAGTACAGTGTAAACTGTACATTTAAAGAATTAAATCAAAGTACTTCCTGACTATTGAAATAATTCAGTCTGTCAGTTTATTATTTTATTTACAATCCAGATATTCAATACTACATTTTTGATTATTTTAGAACATATTTATATAAATAAATTCTATTTATATAACTTATAATTGTATTAATTTATATAATTGCTGTCATATATTTATTATTCTATTGCAGTGGTGTTTAACATAAGGTCTGCGGGCCGTATCAAGCCTGAAAATATTTTTAAAAACACTAAAATTTTTTCTGTCCCGTCCCTAAGTGATATTTTATCGAATTTCGATATATCGCATTTCTGCCCTGTCCCATCATGAAGTGATATTCTGATTTTTTACCCCCCGCCTCCATATGGTTTTTTGAATTTCCGCACCGGATTCTCAAGTGATTTTGTTTTAAATATCTGTATACCTTTGAGAGTTTTTTTTTTAGACGATATTCGCAAAAAAATCAATTTCTGTCTGTCCGTTTGTCTAAGATTCACACATAAACGGCTGGATGGATTTCACGTAATTTGGTATGATGTAATGATAATGATATATCAAAATGTTCATATAAAGGAGTCTTTTGGAATTAATACTGTTTTTTAGAAAACTTAAAATATTTCCCTTACTACTGACTCACGTAACAAAAAAATTGGTTATAAATAAGGTACTAAATCTCTTTTTTTATATTTTTATTTATTTTACATTGGCCTATTTCTGCGACGAGGCTAATCGCCGATGCCAGTGAGCGTGCTCCTACAACTGGATGAGGGTAGAATGATTGTGAAAATGAGAGTAATGTAAACATATTATTCTCGCCCGAATAATATCACCAGCGGAGACTTGAACTAGCAACCTCACAATTCAGACTGTTGTTACAAGTAAAAACTGCGATTTAACGAGCTCGGCCACTCCGTTGGCAAATCTCTTTTGTTCAAGGCATTTTTTCAACTGAATGAATATATAGGAAGTTACGAGGGCACATCCTAAAACATTTTTTTTAGATATCTCCCTTATTATTTACTTAACAGTAAAATCGTATATATCAAAGATTGTTTATAATAGGAAAACAAATCTTCTCTATGTTATGCAATTTATTGATTAGGTGAATATATGGGGAGATGAGGGGGTATGATGAAAACAATTCATCGTATTATGTTAGTTTTGGTAAACTTTTCTTTAGCAATCTATTATAAGAGAGTTTTAAATATTTCAAGTAGAACTAATTGTTAGTGTTTTAGTTCTAGATCATGTAGAGCATGATTGTCTTTGCAAGGCAATCATTTGACTATTTGAAATTACGACTACTTTCCTTTGCTATTAGGGTTATTCTGAACAGACTTGTTCACTTTAACATAGCTCTTCTGTTACAGAGGCATGAGATATTTACATGTTAAGAGATATATTTTGACCTTGAAGAGTCTATAGTCAGTGAAATTTGACATATTTTGTTCAAAATAACCCTCTTAAATTCATTCAATTTAAATCTCTCGTTTGACGTGTAGTCAGGATGTAATTACACAACACTAATATGTTAACTAATTTTATTTTCGCTTTAATATTATTTTGATATTTAATCAGTCTATTTTGAATACATTTTTGTAGATAGTATAGTAAAGTATAAGTAACAAAAGTGCTAAACTTACTGGAGCCTATAATATTGCAGAATCAATTGTAAAGGATGAGACTCACCTGAAACAAAGGAAATTTTATATTATTTCACGATTACAGATATTTGCTAGACATATATTAAAATTATCCTGCCACTTTAATGGGTTCTAAAATCGTCTCAGCCATCAAGTATTTAATACTTAAAATAAGTGCCTGTTTATATAGAGACTAGTGCACCCGTTGCCAACACAGTTGGCAACACTTTATTACCTTAATGTGGAACTTGCTCGATGCCTCTGACTTCTTTCTTTCATGAAAAAAGGCGCACACGGAGAAAAACGCACATGGAAAAATACACACACGGAAAAAAGCGCACACGGAAAAAGGCACATACGGAAAAAAGCGTACTTACACTATATCTAAAATCAGTTTTGAATAAATCGTGAAAAACTATTACACAGTAAAATTTAATGCCTGCCCGCTTAAATATATTATGTTCACTTTTGTAAAGTCAAACTAGATGTGGCTATTTTGGTTACTTTTATAGTGTTGTACTGACTTTTAAATGTAAATTTCTCATTTTAAAATATTCCTTACTCTGTAACACCTACTCAGATTGGTTGGTTATAATCATTATAATTAAGATATCATTTATCTTTATGAAATATATCAAATGGTATGACATTTTAAGAAAGTAAAATTTTCACATGACATACAATTTCAAAGGTGCAAAATATTGAATATATCAATTTGTAATTTTTACCAAAATATTTTAAATATTTCGAACCAATTTTAAATTCACACAAATAAGTTGTCAACTACTGGCGCTGATATGAATGACCAAATTCGGCCGGTAATTCTTGGTTAAAATTATAATTTTTACCAAGGCGAGTTTTACTCAATGTATTACATTTACATTTTTGAAAATTTAAAACGTTTAATTTATTTGTACATTAATTTACCGTTTTTACCAAAATATATTAAATATATCAAATCAGTTATTCACATCGGTTAAAGGATATAAGAGCGTCTAGAGTTTCCCGATTATGCCTACGAAACCCTAAACATTTATTTATGTTATTTTATCCCCAGATTATTAGAGAATAAATCTGCAAAATATTGTTTATATAGGTCTAAGTATATAGGAGTATCTAGAGTTTCTTGTTTATGCCTAAGAAACCCTAGACATTTCTATATGTAAATATGTTTGTAGATTTTTAGAGAATAAATCTGCAAAATATTTTTCATATCGATCACAGGATATAGGAATGTCTAGAGTTTCTTGTTTATGCCTTCGAAACCTTAGACATTTCTATATGTTATTTTATCCGCAGTTTTTTAGAGAATAAATCTGCAAAATATTGTTCATATCAGTCTAAGCATATAATAGTGTCTAGAGTTTCTTGTTTATGCCTACGAAACCCTAGAAATTTTTATATGTTATTTTATCCGCAGTTTCTTAGAGAATAAATCTGCAAAATATTGTTCATATCGGTAAAAGAATATAGGAGTATTTAGAGTTTCTTGTTTATGCCAACGAAACCCTAGACATTTGTATACGTAATTATATTTGTAGATTCTTAGAGAATAAATCTGCAAAAGATTGTTCGAATCGGTCAAAGGATATGGGAGCGTCTAGAGTTACTTCTTTATGCCTACGAAACCCTAGACATTTCTATACATAATTATAATCGTAGATTCTTACGGAATACATTTGCAAAATATTGTTCATATCGGTCAAATCATTTAGGAGTGTTAAGAGTTTTTCGTTTATGCCTACGAAATTCTAGACATTTCTGTATGTAATTATATCCGTATGAAAATACCGAAGTAGTTATTGCGTTATAACATCACTTGGTATATGCTGTTCACTTTTGTAAGGACAAACCAGATCTAGTTATTTTGGTTACTTTTATAGTGTATTGCGGACTTTAAATGTCAATTAAAAATATTCCTTACGCTGTAAAACCGACTGAAGTTTTATTGGTTATGATCATAATTAAGAAAGTGACAATTTTTATATTTTTTTAATACCAACATGACATACAATTTCAAAGGTGCAAACTATTGAAATCAATATTCCCTCTTAGTTTGTTTTTACAAAAATGAACAGCATATACAAGAAATCGTTTGTATAGTTCCATTTATTGAAAAATAAAATCTTCATGACCCATGGTTTATTCTTAATTAACAATAATACAAATATGCAGTTTATTGCAAAACAGAAATTGATACTGCCTTAAACACGTTGTAATTAAACGTCCTCGTATCTTTCCAGATGTTCTTACAGGTTAAGTCACCGTTGAGTGAAGCGGGCGCGTTCGTTTAATTTTGTACAAAATTGTAAATACATCACTTCAGTTTCGAATATAGTGAAGTGAAGCCATAGAAAAACAAAAACCTATTTTGTCTGAGGTTAGCAGAGATATCTAAGTGTTATATAGGAAATTTTGAAAAGGAATTTTAATTAAAAATAATATTTGCGGTACATTTGTGTAGGAGAAGTTGTCTAGTGTTCAAATTTGAATTGTGAAAAACAGTAATTTATTTTACTAATGAAATATAAATATTTGTGTATCAGTGTTGTGTTTTAATAAACATTGATTAATTACATAGTTTTCATGTTTGAACAACCAACCGATTTAATGAAGCAATTTTTTCATTAAACGCACTTTAACAGTAGTTGATAAACAATAACTCTTTTCACAAAAATAACCTCTTTAAGAGGTACATAATAAATAATAACACAACGAAATAATTCTTACACAAAACTGACAATCAGTTATACTCTATCTCTGAAAGACTGATAGTAATAACATTTATTATTTGTAAAAAGTTATTGTATTATCTGTACACAGAAGCGGTAAAACAAAAGCGACAAAATATGAATAGTTCGAAACGAAATATTGTTAAAAACAACCGAGTGTGCCGCACATATTATATGGGAATACGAACTAGGGTTAAACACAATAGACCATAAAAATATGACCCTAAAATTTGGAGGAAAATATGATCTTTAATGATATGATAAATATGGTCACAGGCGTGCGTTTACTAAAATGATAAATAGTAATATAGAAATACACAAAACCAATTTAAACGTGTTTGAAATGTGCACGCCACTGGTAACTGCCTGACAAAATGATTTATTACTATCAGTCTTCCAGAAATAAAGTATACCTGACTATTACCCAGTACCCGTTAATTACCCACTACCTGTTAAGAACCCGCTACTGAAATGCTCTGCATTATTTATGGCTGATTAATAAATTTTAGATAGGAACAACTCAAAATTAGTGTTAGTTAAGTGAATTTTTGAAAAATTTTCAAGTCATTTTCATGACGTCCACAATTTTGTATAAAAGAAATTTTAATCTTATCTTCGTCCTCTCAAACGTTCAAATCGATTCTTAGGAGGTGATATTTCTTCGTTGAGAACTACTGATGTATACAATTTAAGATTATAGGAACTATTTACCAAATAAATTTGTATTGTTATCGTAAATCAACTATATTTTCTTTATAAATTTTCCAATATGTCAAGAAATTCATATAACCACAAAGTCCTAGATAGAAAACTCTAAATTCCATTCTTTACACCAAAACGTCAAGTTTCATCTGGAAGCAACAAGCTAAGTCTTCCATTTTTCCCTGTCCATTTACTCTCGCAGTGTTTGAGATGTGTCTTGTGGCGTGGTCTCTACGTGTGATGTCGCGTTCTAAGGCTGATAGAGATGTCTGAGTGAGATTTCTTCAATCAATGTCCCGGTCAGAGCGGTATGTCACCGTATACTGCGACCTGGAAACTCTCTGGAGCCGATGACCTCACAGTTAACATTCACCTTCTTATAAGGGATTTAGATACTTGATGAAGGCTCTGACAGCATATTATCATGTTTTATTTATTAAGGATCGACATAAAAAGGGCATATATCAGGATTATTTATTATTGTTTGTTTAGGTATTTGTCAGAGCAATTCTGATTTTTAAGTGTACAATGTGTAACAATATATAGGGAACACGATTTTTATATAGGTAGTAGGTTTTAGTAGGCTATATGAATCTTGGTGAATATTAAAACCAGTGGCGAAGGGAAACATCCGCTAGACTTGCCCTCCCATAAAAAAAAAAATTAAATTAAAAAAAAATTTTTTTTTTAAATATTTAGATAAATGACTTGACTCGACTGAAGGTTGAAATCGAATGACTTTGATGATGCTAAATTTTGTATGAATATGAAATATGATTTGCTTGGTCATCATGTAAAAATTCACATGAGAGTTAAAAAGACAGACAGACAAAAATCCTTGAAATTGAAATACGAATATCTTGAAATAAAATATGAATATCCGGAGTTAAACGAGTTCATTAAATTATAGCTCATGTTCATTACATTGACGATATAGTAAAATATTTTTATACACGTATTTTGGCTGTTAGGCCTTTCAAAAAAGACCAGTGGTATTTAATTATTTAAAAATCATTAATTAGGTCAAATATCTGCATTTGCATGCCAAATTTCAACACCCTAGGTTCACCTGTTTGGCCACAATTGTATCATACCGTTATATAGACAGATACATAAGATGTAAGGTTTTCTTGCCTCTATCTAGTAAACACTAAAAACATGATTTTTTTTACCTACTGATTAGAATAACTAACATTATCCTCAACTCAGGGGCCAATATTCATTTACAGATTTTCTCTTAAATCACCTTGTTTACAGGATATAGAGTTTTTATAATGCTAAACATTGGTTTATAATACCATGGGTTCAAAAAGAAATTACATAAGAGTTAGCTATGGAAAATAAAAGTTATGTCATGATCAAGGTTTAGAATTAATTGACTGTCATCACTGTTGTTGTTGTCATAAATTTATATAGTTATCAGGTCGTCAAGGATGAAGTTTGTAGTTAATAATATTGCCAACTTTAACAGCTTATTATTTGACATTGGCTTGGTATTTTACCGTTGTTTTTTTTTATTTTTATTTTGTTGGAAAGTTACACATCTCGCCTGTTTAAAAAAATCATTGTATGCTCTAAAAAATATCAAAACCTTTTTTTAAAAATGAATTTTGTTGAAAATGGAACGGTCGGAAATTTGCACTATTATGAAGTATGAGTTCTTATGTGGAACTACGGCATCGCAGACCGCGCGAAACATTAATAGTGTATTTGGCTCTACTGTTACTACGCAGCAGAAAATATCAAATTGGTTTGCCAAATTTCGTACATGTAACATAAACACCAAACAAAAAAAAAAAAATCTGGCTCATCGATCACAGCAGAAATATACTGCAACCAACTAGACGAAATGATACAAAAATTTAAAGAAAAACAGCCTAGATTGGTCAACATGGTCCTATCTTATTGCATGATAACGCTAGACCACACACTGCACAAATGACTGTGGTAAAACTACAGGAACTGGAGTTGGAACTTCTTCATCATCCTCCATACTCATCAGACCTAGCCCCCACTGACTACCACTTCTTCTGCAATTTGGACACATTTTTAATAGGAAAACCGATAATGCTGTAAAACTGGCCATCCAGGAATTCACTGACTCTCGTCCGCCAGGGTTTTATACCACCGGCCAACTTGCCGCTTAAATGGCAAAAGTATATAGACAATATGAGTGCATACTTAATAAAATAATTCCTTATATTTGTAAGTTATCAACCAACTTGCCTTTTTTTCTACAAATTTCAGCCTTGACGACCTAATATATAAAGCTTGCAGTAGACATTATTTTATTTTCCCATAGCCAACCCTTATGTAATTTCTTTTTGAACTCACACTATATAATATATATATATATATATATATATATATATATATATATATATATATATATTAATATTCATTCGATATTTCTGATACAAGCACCTTGCCTACGGCGTCTAATGTAAAATTAATTTGTATATTTAATAAATGTAGTTTGGTAATCTAATGTAACCTATGTGTTTCCACTTTCATAAAAATTGTGATACAAAGAGAAACATATGAAATTTGTAGTAGATAATTATTAGACCGTCTGTTAGACCTCTCATATCTCTGCTAACGATAGATGCAATTATACAGGCAATGAATGACTCCAATCGAGAAATGCATTGGAGCCTCACAGAAACACTTGAACCCAATTATCGAACCGATTGATTGGAACCCTCTTGGGGGTCGCGTAACGGCACAACCATCCCCCATTAACAAATTTTTTATGGGTCAATATTTCGGTGTACAGAGTACTTTAACCCAATTTTTGTTTAGTATCTTGTAATAATCATGTTAGATAGTAATAATTATTACATATGATATTGCTTAGGATATGATGGAAGTTACTTGTCATTTCTTCCAAATGACGCGTCACATGCTTAAAACTAATTCAAGTAAATTATACGGAACTCACTGACCTTGCAAATCACTTCCATTGTCACATTTGTGTCATGTTTACAAAATAACACATGTTTTTTTTTCAAGATCATTTATGTATTACTTTGTAACATTATGAGAAACAAAAAATTTTAATATTTTGTTTCTCTTGTTGAGACATTTATATGATTATAGTTGCGCAGAAGACAGTAATAAGCATGAACGTAATGCTAAAGAAGTTTCAGAATCAAATAAGATTTGTAATTATTTAATTATACCAGTTATTTTTACAGAATAATTTTTGTAATAAAAATATTAAGTATTTATTCAGTAAGTAAAACAGTGCAAGGTGATTTAAAAGTCTTGTTATTATTCCTATAGAAGGTTATTACCCGTCAACAATGACGGATTTATAATATAAAAATGTCAATTGTTTCTATCGAATCACGGGACAGAATATCACCAGGTTATCCAAGTTAACCAATCACGAGAACCTTAGGAAAAATTGACGTCACAATATTACCGACACTACATACAGACACTTGCTAATTATGTGTCTGATTCTCAGAAAATAAATCTGCAAAATATTGTTCATATCAGTCAAAGGATATAGCAGTGTATAGAGTTTCTTATTTATGCCTGCAAAACATTTCTGTAAATAAGTAAAAGATTCTTAGAAAGTAAATCTGCAAAGTATTGTTCATAGCGGTCAAAGATATAGCAGTGTCTAGAGTTTCTTGTTTATGCCTACGAAACCCTAGACATTTCTGTAAATAATTATATTTGCAGATTTTAGAAAATAAATCTGCAAAATATTGTTCATATCGATCAAAGGATATAACAGTGTCTAGAGTTTCTTGTTTATGCCTACGAAACCCTAGACATTTCTGTAAATAATTATATTTGCAGATTTTAGAAAATAAATCTGCAAAATATTGTTCATATCGATCAAAGGATATAACAGTGTCTAGAGTTTCTTGTTTATGCCTACAAAACCCTAGACATTTATGCATTTAATTATATTCGTAGATTCTTAGAGAATAAATCTGCAAAATTTTGTTGATATCAGTCAAAGGATATAGGAGTGTTTAGAGTTTATTGTTTATGCCTACGAAACCCTAGATATTTCTGTATGTAATTAGTAAATTCTTGGAGAATAAATCTGCAAAATACCTGTCAATCAAGAGACAGGGTATCCCCAGTTAGCCAATCACGAGAACCTTAGGAAAACCACACAATGACCACACAATGTTACCCAGATTTTACACATACACTTGCTAATTATACCATGAGTTTAAAAAGAAATTATGAAAGGATTGGCTATGGAAAAATAAAATAATGTCTACTCCAAGCTTTAGAATTAATTAACTGTCATCACTGTTGTCTTTGTCATAAGTTATTTATTGTTATACCTATATATTTACGATCAGTGGTCACTAATTTTTCCACGCGTTCTACTTTTAAAATACAAACTTACCTGCGATCTACCCTAACCTTAATTTTTGGGTTTGAAGAATAATCTAGCATAATTTTTAAAGGTAGTTTGGACCCACAAAAAAAAAAAAAAACATTTATCGATGTTTTTATTAAGTATAAAAGAAACGTGGCACATAACGAACATTTATTTGTAATTTAATTGAAAACATACAAAAACTTATTTTGAATCTTTTGCGGCATTTGATGTTCTGCATTGCATTCCATAAATTTTTTTATTTTATTTTTTTGTATTTCAGGGTATATGTCCCGCCTAGAATTTTTGAAATTAGTTGGCATATTTTCCGAAATACATGTAAGCTTATTTAATGCCTCTGCTGTCTTGAATTTAATATATTTTTCAACACATTGATTTTTTTTTTTTTAAATAATTACTTTTTCGCTGGCGATCGACTTAAAATCCTTACGCGATCAACCTTGTGTGGATCGCGTACCTCGTTATATTTACAAAATAACTTACAGTTTTGTAAGAATTAGTGTATGTTATGTTAGCGTTATGATATGATTTTTTAAATTGATTTTCCCCCAATAAAAAAATAAATAAATAAATTACTTCCACTGTATATTAATTACTGTACATACATATACATAATCTATATATATAAAATCGTAACTAAGCTACCTACTCATAATCAACGCCCAGCCCAAACCACTGAACCTACAATCATGAAATTCGGCGAGTATATTCCCTCCATGACGTAAGCACCCACTAAGAACGGATTTTTCGAAACTCATCCTCTAAGTGGGTGAAAAGGGGGTTAAAAGGGGTAAAATGTGGCTTCACGGTTTCGTTAATATCTCTTAGGTCCAACAAGATATCGACTTGGTTTTTGCTTACAAAGATTACTCATGTAAATATTAAAAAACTTATTTCAGGATTTTGTTCTAATCGACCCCTAAAGGGGTGAATCTACAATCAGGGTGAATTATAGAACCCTTCGCATCTTCTGTGTTTATTGTGTTATAACATTCCTTTTTGGCATATAGGTGTCTTTTTAAAATATTTAGAAAGTGTTTTGACCGTTTATTTAAATTTCACCCCTAAAGGGGTAAATTGGTATTTTTTATTCGATAAAATTTCGTCTAGACAAAGAAACATAAAATTCGGGGAGTATATCCCTTTTATGACTTAAGAACCCCCTAAGAAATGATTTTTCGAAATTCGACCTCTCAGCGGTGAAAAGGGGTGAAATGTGTTTACACGGATTCCTCAATTTCTTTTAGGTCAATAATATATCGCCTTGGTTTTTGCTTATAAAGATTATCCACATAAATGTTGAAAAACTTATTTTTCAGGATTTTGTACTAATCAACCCCTAAAGGGGTGAATCTACAATCCGGGTGAATTATAGAACCCTTCGCATCTTCTGTGTTTGTTGTGTTATAACATTTCTTTTAGGCATATAGGTGTCTTTTTAAAATATTTAAAAAGTGTTTTGACCATTTTTTTTTAAATTCACCCCTAAAGGGGTAAATTGGTATTTTATATTCGATAGAATGTCGTCTAGACAGAGAAACATAAAATTCGGGGAGTATATCCCTTTTATGACTTAACAACCCCCTAAGAAATGATTTCTGTAAATTCAACCCCTAAGGGGTGAAATGGGGTAAAATGTGTTTTTACGGATTCCTCAATATCACACAGGTCCAATAATAAATCGCCTTCATTTTTGCTTATCCATATAAATTTTGAAAAACTTATTTCAGGATTTTGTCGTATTCATCCCCTAAAAGGATGAATCTACAATCAGGGAGAATTATAGAACCCGACGTATTTCCTGTGTTTGTTGAGTTATTAAATTCCTATTTGGCATATAGATGTCTTTTTAAAATATCTCGAAATGGTTTTGACAGTTTTTCAAATTTTCACCCCTAAAGAGGTAAAAGGATATTTATTATTTGATAGAGCATCCCTTGGACATAGATATATGATATTCGCAAAGTATATACCCTCCATGAGGTAATCATACACTAAGACGCGAGTTTTCGAAATTCAACCCCTAAAAAGAGAAAAGGGGTGAAATGTGATTTCAAAGATTCCTCAATACCTCTTAGGACCAATAAGATATCGTCTTGGATTTTGCTTACAAAGATTACCCATACAAATGCCGAAAAACTTATTTCAGGATGTTGTCCGAATCAACCCTTATAGGGGTCTACAATCAGGGTGAATTATACAACCCTTCGTATTTCCTGTGTTTATTGAGTTATAACAATCTTTTTTTGGCATATCGGTGTCTTTTTAAAATATCTCGAAATTGTTTTGACAGTTTTTAAAAATTTCACCCCTTGAGGGGCAAATGGGTATTTTTTACTCGACAGAACGTCCTCTGGACAAGATACATGAAATTCGTAAAGTATATTCCCTGTATGACGTAAGTTCCCACTAAGACGGTATTTTTCGAAATTCAACCACTAAGGGCTGAAATGTAATATCAAGGATTCCTTAATATCTCTTAGTACCAATAAGATATCGACTTGGCTTTTGCTTATAAAGATTAACATACAAATGCCGAAAATTTTATTTCTGGATTCTTTCTTAATCAACCCCTAAAGGGGTAAATCTATAATCGGGGTGAATTATACAACCCGTCGTATTTCCAGTGTTTATTAAGTTATAACATTCATTTTTGGCACACCGGTGTCTTTTTTAAATATCTCGAGATAGTTTTGACAGTCTTTTAAAATTTCACCTCTAAATGTAAATGGGGGGGGGGTATAAATGGGTATTTATATTCGATAGAACTTCCCTTGGCTATAGAGACATGAAATTCGGGAAGTATATTCCTTCCGTGATGTAAGCACCCACTATGAAGAGATGTTTCGAAATTCGTGCCCTATGGGGTGAAATGTGATTTGAAGGATTCCTCAATACACCTTAGGACCAATACAAATATACCAAGGTTACCCATACAAATTTTTGAAACAGTAATTCAGGACTTTGCCCTAATCAACCCTTAAAGTGGTAAATCTACATTTGGGGGTGAATTATAGAAACCTTAGTATTTCCTGAGTTATAACATTCCATTTTGGTACATAATTTTCTATTTAAAATACTGAAAAAGCGTTTTGAAAGTTTTTTAAATTTCATCCCTAAAGGGGTAAATTGGTATTTTTTATTTGAAAGAACGTCCCTTGACATAGAGATATGAAATTCAGGAAATATATTCCCTCCATGTCGCAAGCACCCTCTTATATAGAATTTTTGGAAATTCGTGCCCTAGGGGATGAAAAGTGATAAAATGTTTTTCCTCGGATTCTTCATTATCTCTTAGGTCAAATGGTATATTGATTTGGATTTTGCGAACAATATTATCCGTATATGTGTTTACAAATTAAATTCAGGATTTTGCTCTAATCATCACTCCCTAAAGGGGCAATTCTAGATTCGGGGTGAATTATAGAACCCTTTGTAGCTTCTGTCTGTTGTACTATAACTATGTTGTACTGTAGGTGTCATTTTAATATCATTAGTTTCAAGATCATTTCATTTTGACCGTTTTTTTTTTTTTATATATATTTCACCCCTAAATTGTATTTTTTATATTTCCCTGAATTTCATTGGTACATTGGTATTTTTTAGTAGGCAATTGAAATTCGGGGACTATATTTCTTCCATGACGTAAGCAACCACTAAGAAGAGATTTCTCGAAATTCGACCCATAGGGGGTGAAAACGGATTTCTTAATATCTCTTGATGAAATAACGACTTGCTTTTTACTTACTATAGTTACCCGTACGCATGTATAAAAATGTAATTTAGAATTTTGCTTCAATCAACACTTAACGGGGCGAATCTTCATTAAATCAGGGCGACTTATATAATGTTTCGTAACTTATTTGTTTGTTGAGTTATAACATTCCTTTTTGGTATATAATTTTTTTTTACCGACCGCCAACATATATAAGGGAGGTATTGTGATCATACCGATTTTGACATTTCGAGATTTCGATGAATCTCCACGAATTGAGGTCCCTACATAACGTTTTGACTATTTTTAGCATGATGTCTGTCGGTCTGTCTGTCTGTCTGTCTGTCTGTCTGTCTGTCTGTCTGTCCGTCTGTCTGTCCGTCTGTCTGTCTGTCCGTCCGTCTGTGTACACGTGCAGAGCAAATTCGGCTGAAAGGATTTTTATGAAACTTCATATTTAAGCTTCTGCCATCAATGGAACGAGTTGATCAACTTTTGGTAAAAATCGGTTGACTAAAAATGGGAGTTTACTCGTGTCGATTTTAAGATTTTTATGAATATTTCACAACAGAAAAATATTTCGAAAAAATTTATTGAACAAAATTTGCTATAAAAGCAATAATTAATAACTTTTATTTGAGACGTTTTTTGATAAAACGAAAAATTTCGAATAATGTTTGTAAAAAAGTCTCAATTTTTTCATACTTATATGTAACGTTTCCATGGTCATGATAAATAATTATCTCTGTTAGAAAATATTAGGCCAAGTTCTTCCTGTGGTGGCCACAGCTGATTTTTTGAACTTTAGAAAGTCTTTTAAACGTTTTTTTTTGTATCTATAAAGGGGTAAATAGGTATATTTTTGATTAAATACATGGAATTCCGGGAACATATTCCTTCCATAACGTAAGCATCGAACCTTTTATATCTCCTGTGCTTCTTGAGTTATAACATTCCTTTTTGGCATATAGGTGACTTTTTAAAATCTTTCGATAGTGTTCTAACAGTTTTTTAAATTTCATTCCAAAAGAATTTTTTATTAGAAATAAGAAATTCCAAGAGTACATTTCTCGATATGACGTAAGAACCCACTAAGAAAGGATTTTTCGACCCCTATGAGGTGAAAAGGAGTAACATTCTTTTTCACAGATTCCTCAGTATCTCTTAGAACAGAAGAGATATCGACTAGGTTTTTACTTATAAAATTTACCCGTGGACATGTTTAGAAACAAACTACGAATTTTACACTAATGAACCTCTAACGGGGTGAATCTACACCTGAGGAGAGAGCCAGCAATGTGATCTATAAAGAACCATGACTTATAATAATTCCACGATGATGGCAAACCGTCAATAAACCGTAGCGAAGCACGGGTACTCAGCTAGTACTATATATAATACTAACATTTAAGATCAGACGTTTTCTTCGTCTGAGAATATCATTGTTACTAACTTTATCATAGTAATGACCACATTATTTAAATTACGTTACTTCTAAACTATATCTTTACATCTCTTTATTTATCAAATTAATCAGTTTTCTTTGTCAATATTGCACGTGTTAATACATCTTCATTAAATCATTATCAGATCATTGTTATATCACCAACAGTGTTACTTCAATAGCCGCTCGGGTTTAGTATTAATTGTTAGATAATAAACAGAACCTACTAAATGTGCTTATTACAAAAATAGACATTACTCAAATTAAACGCAAATAAATATCTTTGTAATTAAAATATATATATATTAATAAATAAATCTCAAGTTACTTTATTAGGCCATTAGAAAAGGGTGACTTCAGAATTCTTGGAAAACACTTGGCTACAAGATCTGGAATTGGCAGACTACGTGTGTTTTATTGCCCAAACATTCCAAGATGCACAAACAAAACTAGTTATTGTACTACCATCAACTGCAACTAATATTAACAGTAATACCAAGGAAACTAATAATATCAATTAATTAATGTCAATGGCAATCAATAGTTATATTAAAATAATATAACTGATCTTTGCATACGCTGACGTAAATGCAAGAATTCGAAAGACAAGTCAAGCTTCAAGCTCCTGCAATAATCTCTAGCGTCCGACTTTAATATAAGAAGACAAAATTGGGCAATTTTAATACTAATATTCTATGTTCTGTTATGTGTATGTGAGAAATGATGAGTTATAGAAAAAAATATATATATATTTTTTTTAACCAACTACAAATATTTATCAACAAATGCTTGACGACTATAGTTCGAAAATATTGCCAAACATTGGCTGTTCACAAAGCAAAAAGACAGGAAATGAAAATGGAAGTAAGATTTTTACGAAGTCGGATGTATACTGCATATACTTGCTATTTAATAGTAAGTACGCATATGCTTTCGACAAGTGATTTGAAACTGCTAATTTACGACTAACTATGGTAACCTTTGCCGCTGGAAGTGCTATACTTTCTTTGCTTAAAATTCCACTAATGTGTATACATTTTCCAGTTAAATTTCTAGGTTTAATTAAGCTATTATGTACCATATCATAGTTAGCTGCGCTATCTCTTAGAATTTCGGTTTCAATTCCATTAATCTTACCTGCGAAGGTATATGGATCTAGTAGTACGTTATTTCCATCTTTTATTGCTAAAGAAGCCAAAACTATTTTCGGCTTAGGACATTCTGGTGAATTCTTCATATGACCTACCGCCCCACAACCGTAACATCTAAAATACTCTTTTTGTCAAAGCAACTTTTATCTAGAACCTTTTCAGTCTTATAATTATATGTTTTTTTTTTATCTGCTCTACCGTCTACATTACTTTGTAAAGATTAAATGAATTATGAAATTTATTAAAATTTTCATAATTCCTGGAATTGTAAGATTTTTCTCCCACTGAACCACGTTTTGAAATATTCATCTGCAAAATCACTGATTTCCTCATTTTTTTTTTACTGATTATGATCTTAAAGTCAAAATCTCATTTTAGAAGGTATTGGATTGTAAAATTTCTCTAAACTAAGTAATTGTACTAATTTCTCAAAGTAATCGTTTACCTTATCGAAATTTTGATCGAAATACTGCTGAAGTTAATTTATATTTTTTTAACAAACTAGCCCTAACTTTTTCATAGTCCCACAATCTATTTCAGACAAACGCGCTACCACTTAGTTTGCTTCTGGAGATCAAACGAATAGGCCAAGTTTCTTTATCAATATCTAATTGAGTACAAACCTTTTTAAAATTTGTTAAATGTAAACTCATACCTCCATCTTCTTTAAAAGGTTGTAGATATTTTGTATTATTAAATTTAGTAGTATCTTTAGAAATGTAATCAGTGTAACCTTTAGGTACAGATAAATTTTGACTTTGCTCTTACGCGATTTTTATCTGAATCTTTAGTCAAGCTAACTCTAAACGTTCTTCTATATCCTTTTCTAAACGTTTTTTTTAAAACCATTTTGCCATTCTTCCTTTGTTTGTATTTTCTTTCCATGTTTCTATTTCTATTCTTACATCTGCAACTGTAATACCTTCTTGTACTAAATATTGTTCCATTTAATTTTTCTTATTCACTTTCGGTATTTGAAACAGATCAGTTACATATTGTAACTCTCTCACAGTAAAAATATTAAATTCAGAACACATGTTTCTCTAAAAGAATTATTTAATTTTAATAAAAGAATTCACCCTAAATTCTATGAACCAGAATAAATGCAAATGTTAATTCTTTATATTTTTCACAAAATACCTCTGTGCAAACAACTTTTTACATTAACAAAATTCGGCAATACGATAAATATTCCAGTAATACTTCTCTTTAAAAAATAAAGACAAACCATCGAAATTTTACAAAAAAAAAGCTTTTTATAAAACTTTGACGTACAACTGATATATTTCTAAATACTTTTTTTTTTTTTTTTTTTATTTATTTATTTAGAGACACTTCGACTTCTAGGCCATTAGTGTCTATGTAATTACAGGTATGGAGTTATTACAGTGTTATATACATTTGTTATATACATATACATTTGTTATGGTGTTTTACAGTTTATATATGATTTGTCAGTGTTGTCTCGTTAAGAAATGCGATGATATTTTTTGTCATGTTTGGTTGAAGTGATTGTGTTAAGTCTGGTGGTAAATTGTGTTTGGTGCGTTGCAGTTGGAACAGTTGGCATTCTATTAGAAAATGTTCAACTGTTATAAGTGCATTACATTTCTCGCAGTAGCTTTTGTCGAGTCTGGCCATTAAGTATCCGTGTGTCAGTTTAGTATGTCCGATTCGTAGTCTTGTCATAATAACTTGTTCTCGTCTATTGTTTCCAGAATACCATTCTTTAATGTCGGGTTTGATTCGTCTAAGTTTATTGTTTGTTGTCGTTAGCCATGTTGTGAGTCTAGTTTGGTAGTAGTGTTTATTTAAGGTTTGTCGTATGTATGTTACAGTGGGGAGAGTGTTGATGGTGTTCTCTGCTGGCGTGTTGCTTTCTCTGGCTGCTGCGTTGGCTTGCTCGTTCCCTTGTATTCCGACATGTCCCGGGACCCAAACGAAGAGGACGCGTTTGTTTTGAGCTGTCTTCATTAAATGAGCTTTTTCTTGTATTTTTTGGATCGAGTGGTCTTTACTGTAGTTGTTTTGAACTGCAATTAGACTACTTATGGAGTCTGTGCATATAGCTATAGCTGAGTCTTCTGTGTTACTTGCAAGTTCAAGACATTTGTGGATGGCTTCTGCTTCAGCTTGATGGATGTTTGTTGTGGTGGGTAGTTGGTAGGTGTGAGTTGTATTTGAGACTATTGCTATTTTGCAAGTTTCTTGTGTTTTTGACGCATCAGTGTAGTGAAATTGGTAGTCGTGATATTTGTGTTTGATTTCTTGAAATGTATCTTGATAAAGTTGGACTGGTGTGGTTGATTTCTTAAAATTGTTGAGCTGTAGATCTGTTTCTTGATTGTTGATAAGCCAAGGGGGGGTTTTGTGATATGTCTGAGTTTGGATTAGCGGGATTTGGAAGTTAAGTTTGTTGAGGATATCGTTGATGTTTTTTTGTATGGGAGTATTATTTTTTATTTTAATGTGTTCGTTGGTGTTAGTCTCGAAGATGTGTCCGTATGTGGGGTTGTGCGGTTTGCTTGCAAGTGATGCTATGTAGGACAGCAATAGTTTTTCTCTTCTTTCTTCTAGGGAAGGTTCTCCAGCTTCGTTGAGTATGCTAGGTATAGGGCTGGTTCGAAAGGCTCCGGTAGCAATTCTGAGAGCTTGGTTGTGAATTGGATCCAGAATTTTGAGAAGGCTTTTCTTCGCTGTTGCGTAGGCTATGCAGCTATAGTCTATTTTGGAGCGAATGAGCGTTCTGTACATTTTTAAAATGGTGTGTTTGTCTGATCCCCAGGTGTAGTGCCCCACTGCTTTTAATAGGTTAAGTCTTTTCATACAATCTGTTTTGAGTTTTTTGATGTGGTACTTCCATGTCAGTTTACTGTCTATAGTTGCTCCTAGAAATTTTATTTTATTGCCGAAGTTAATTGTTTTATTATTTAAGAGTAGAGAAGGATTGGTGGGGTTGTTTTGTTTGCTGAAATTTATGCCTATCGTTTTTTCTGTTGAAAATTGAAATCCGGTTAGCTTGGTCCATTCTTGTAGGGCTGTTATGGCGTCTTGCAGTAAGTGTTTTGTGTTACTTATGTTTTTGCCTTTACAATATATGACTAGGTCGTCGGCATAAAGTAAGATTTTGACAGGTGGGCGTATATTGTGGTCGATTTGGTTCATACATATGAGGAAAAGTGTTGCACTGATGACTGATCCTTGCGGTATCCCGTTTTCTTGGTTTTTTTGTTCAGATAGTATATTGTTCGTGCGTACTTTGAATTTTTTATTTTCCAAAAAGTTTTGGATGAATTTCATTATGTGGCCATCGAGTCCATATTTTTGCAGATCCTCAAGTATCAGTCGTTTCCATGCGGTGGGGAATGCACTGTTTATGTCAAAAAATATTGCACATAGGTGTTGTTTTTTCTGTAGAGTGTCTTGGATTTCGTTAGTTAGGTTCATGATATGGTCAATGGTAGATCTTCCGCTTCTGAAACCTGCTTGATATTTATTTAGAGAGTTGTTACTTTCTAGGTGCCATATCAGTCTTTTGTTAATGATTTTTTCGAAGAGTTTACTGAGTGTGTTTGATAAGGCGACGGGCCTGTAGTTCTTTGGGTTAGCTTTGTTCTTGTTTGGTTTCGGTATTGGTACTATTTCTATTTCTTGCCATGCGTCTGGGAACTGGTTCTTTAGCCATATGTGGTTGAAAATTTTGCAGATGAGGTGGATTGTTTCTTCGGGTAAATGTTTCCAGAATTCAAAAGGGATGTTATCCGGACCAGGGCTTTTATTGTTTTTTAGTTCTTGTAATGCTAACTTTATCTCCCATGTGTTTATAGGTTTATTTATGTCTGAGTCAGTGTTTCCGATTTGGAGTGGGGTTTGTTCTATTGCAGTTTTTCTTTGGAGGAATTCTCTATTGTAATTGTTGTTGCTTGATTGATCATAAAAGGTGTCTGCTAGTTTGTTTGCTATGGCTTCCGGTGTGGTGATAATTTCGTTTCCGTCTCTGAGAATTGATATTTTAGAGTAGTGTTTGCTTGAGTTAATTTTTCGTATTTTTGCCCAGACTTCGGAAATAGGCGTGTCTTTTGTCAGAGTGTTAACGTAATTTTCCCATGATTGTTTTTTTGTTTCTTTTAAGGTCCTGCGTGCTCTGGCTTTTGTTCTTTTGAGCTCAATTAGATTTTCTAAGTTATTTTGTTTTTTGTATTTGTTTAGAGCTTTTTTTGCAGTTTTTATAGCTTGGGAGCAGTCGTCATTCCACCATGGTACTGATCTCTTGTATTTGCACGTTTTTTTGTATCCAACTGTCGCTTCTGCTGCAGTGATGATTAATGATGTGATTTTTTCTATTAGGGTGTTTGCAGTATCTTCTGTGCTGATTCTTACTTGTTTTGTTTCAGTTTTTACGGTTTCTGTGTATTTGCTCCAGTCTGTGTCTTGCAGTTTCCATCTTGGTTTTATGATTTGGCTGGTAGTTGAGTTATTCAAGTCAGATTGATATTCAATTTTGATAGGAAAGTGATCGCTTCCATGAAGGTGTGGAAGGGTTTCCCACATAAATTTTGGTCCTATTCGGGCATGGCAAAAGGTGAGGTCAATGATCGAGAATTTACCGGTTCTTTGACAGAAGTGTGTTGGGCTTCCATTGTTTAGCAGGACATCATTTTCAAACGTTTTTTCTGTTATTTTTCCTTTGTTGTTCGTGTTTTCTGAGCCCCAGGAGATGTTATGTGCGTTAAAATCACCACATATTAGGTATGGCTTAGGTAGCTGTGAGTAAATGTTACTGAGTTCGGCTTCTGTTAGTTGATGATCAGGAGGAAAATATATGCAACAGATTACTATTTCTTCGGGAATAAAGGTTTTTATTGCTATTATCTCTAGGTTGCTGTGAATTTGGAAGGGCTCTGCGTGGTTCGTGTCTTTTACTAGGATTGCTACTCCGCCGCTTGCTTTTTGTCTAGTAGTTCTGTCATTTCTGTATATAGTGTAGTTTTTAATTGATGCGTCTTTGTTTGGTGTTAGGTTGGTTTCTTGAAGGCATAGGTAATTTGGTTGATGTTCGGTTATTATTAGCTGGAGTTCTGGAAGGTGTGAAAATAGGCCGTTACAATTCCATTGCATGATGTTATCCATATTATTTTTTAGCAGATTTTTTGTTTTTGTCGGTGATTTGTTGTTGCAGTTTATTTAGGGTTCTTGTAAGTCGGTTTTTTGCTGATCTGTTCTGTGTGGTAGAGCGTAATTCTTCCATTATATTAGCCAGGTCTTCCGGATTTTCTACATATTGTGCTGCAAGTCCTAAGGGGTCGTTGTTATTTTGCGCAAGGTCAATAAAGTTCTGGAATTGATATGTTGACATTTTGGAGTTCTCACCTTCGATGATTTCTTTCAGTGGATTTAGCCATTCTTCAGTGGGAGTTCCTGGACTTGTAGATCTTGATCTTGTCTTGCGGTTTTTTGGAGCTTTTTGGATTGTGAACGTCTCGTTGTCTCGTTGTACGCTAGGTTGCGGTTGCGTGGATGTTTCTTCCAGGGATTCGGCGCTTTCGGCGTTGCTGAGAGTTCTTTTCTGTGTGGATTTCTTATTTAGCTGTGCTGTGTCTTCCATTTGTTTTTGTTGTTCAGTTTGTGGTTTTTCTGGTTGTGGCGATGTTGGAATTTGTTGTGGAGGTGGTTGATTTTGTTTTGGATTATTTGCTTTGTTCGTCTGTTTCGATTGTTGCAATGAAGGTTCCTGTGGGTTTATATCTTGACTTGCAGGTTTGGTTGTTGCTTGTTCCGTTTCCTTTTCTATATTTCGTGTTTCTTTTTCTTGATCCTGGGAGTTCGTTTTTTCTTCCGAGTTCTGTTGCTGGTTAGGATTTATTTGCAGCTCTTTAGGTTGTTGTTGTAATGTTTTGTTATTTTCGGTTGGGTTGCTTTGTTCAATTGTTTGTTCTTCTCGCTGTTTCGTTTTACAAATTTCTATAAGATGTCCATGTTTTTTGCAGTAAGTGCAGAAATCGGAGTCATCAGAGATGTAGATTTTGTGGTATTTATTATTATAATAAATATATTCTGATTCTGGAATGTGCTCTACATCGCCAGAAATGTACACAAATCTGCGAGGGCCAAGTATGTGTCCGAATGCTGATTTTTTTAGTCCTGCCCGTATGTAGTCCACAGGGGATTTTAGTGCGAGTCCTATTTCTTTTAATTTGTCTTCTATGATTGCATGTGGTATTAAGGGACATGCGTTGTAAATTATTAGTCGTTTGTTGTTCGTTATGGGTTTGATTTTTATTTCAATATTATTTATTTTTATGGTTTTGTGGTTATTTATAATTTGTTGTGCTATGATTTTTTCTTTAAGGTAGATGCATATTTTTCCGTTTGGTAATTTTGAGCATAGTAGAATGTTTTGGGGGTCTGTGAGATCTCCAATTGCATAAATATGCTCGTCGTAAGGTACTCCGTCCGCTACTTCTAGAACAATGCCATGTTCCGTAGTCAGCTGCGTTCTCCGCTTAACAGCAGTTGCCCAGCTACTTGTTCCTACTCCAGTGTCCCTTGACACGAGTGGAGGTGGCATTTTGGTGGGGGGTCAAAATGCAGTGAGTGCACCTGACCTCCACCAGGTTGACTAACTGTTGGATGTATGCAGATAGATGGTGCTGCTTAATTACTGTTTATTTAATTATTATATTTTTTTTGGAGTTGGTACTGTTGACAGTATCACATGCCGTACAAATAGGTTAAGTTTAATAGTTTGGGAGATTATTTTTAAAACGGTGAAGAATTTATGAGGTTTTTTATGGAGATGATATGGACGATATATATCGTTATTATGGGTAGTAATTTGGAATTAAAAACTTACCCCTTGGCCGAAAAAAAACTCAGGTAAGATTGCACTGTTTTCACTATGTATGCTATCAATTATCCATTTCTAAATACTATTTATAAATACATTAATAATATTATATGAGCTTTAGACATAAACTCAAATAAACTCGGAAATGCAATCAAGTATTACTTACGCAACCCAATATTTGCACCAGCTGTCACTTTTGCACCAGCTTTAATATGCCGAACGCAATATGGTCATGCTTATGTTACTTATATTTTGTAGTTTGAACAATATTGGGAGGTGAAAATTCGAGTCGAGTTATCGGGGATTGAACCAGCGTCCCTGTGATTTGTTGGCAACCATTTTATTACAGCAGTTCATCTATATTAATAAAATTGGAAGCTGTATCTGTTTTTTATTTTTTCGTTCACTTCATATTGCGATTCTATGGTTTCTATGGTTTCGGGGTTAAAGATGTTTAATATAATATTTAAAATATATCCCTTATTATTAAGTATAGAGAAAAATGTATGTAACAAATAGTTATTTGTGTACCATAGCCAATAAGTAAATCTTTTTGAACAAGGTGCACATTATATTTTTTGGGTGACCAAAAGTAATTTTTATTAGAAAAATTACATTTATTTGTTTACATTGGATAATTTATGGTTACTGAACAAATATTACAATTATAAATGTTTGATTGTCAGTTGTTTCAGTGTAACCATGGAGATATTGTAACTTAAGAAATATAGATGGCTCCAGCATTCAGCGGCCAAAACTATAATCTTGAAATATCTCACTTATGATTGATTTAACAGTAAAAACGTATCGGACAAAAGTTATTGACAATGAGAAATCAAATTATTTTTGTCTTACGTATTCTCTTAATTGGATGAATATATGGAGAAATACGGTGCAACAGCCCTAAAAGTATAATCTTGCAATATCTCAATTATTTCTTAATTTACATGAAAAATATACGAAAATGTACGACGAAAATATAGAATGAACAAAAATTTATTTTTTAAACCAATTTTAAAAATATTTAAGAGGCTAAGAGGAGCTTTACCCATAAACTTTTATCACTTAACATATACTTAACAGCAAATATGTATATAAAAATAGTTTTTAATAAGATGAATATTTGGAAGGCTATGGAGAGCACTACCTATGACACTGAAATACCTATTTATTTTTTATTTAATAGCAAAATGTATAAAACAAAATTTGGTTAGAATGAAGAAACATATCTTTTCTCTTCATGGAAGTTTTTAATAAGATGAATATTTGGGGGGCTATGGGGCGTTAACTGAGATTGCAATAATTCAATAATAAGTAAAACAGAAAAAATGTAAAAAAAAAATATGCAACAACCATACGAAGTACGAGCACGGCTAGTATTAAATATTAAGTCTATTAAATACTTTATTGAAACTTTTAGAGAATGTAATACATGTCCGATTGGAAAGGGAACCAGAATCCATAAACGCCATCCCAACTTTCCAGTTTGGCTTCAGAAAAAGACATAACACAACTCAGCAACTATAGAGGCTAACCGAATTAATAGAAAAAGACAAACTGCATACTACTGTCGCATTTCTTGATATTGCACAGGCATTTGATAAAGTATGGATTGATGGATTGAAATAAAAACTATTAAAACTAAATTTACCAAATTACCTCAATGGAGTACTCTTTTCTTTTTTAGAGGACAGAACATTCTCATTTAAAATTAACGACACACATTCACCACTAAAAAAGATAAGGGAAGGGGTTCCACAATGAAGCATTTTAGGCTCCACACTATTCAACATTTTTGCCATGGATATTCCATCTAATTTGGGAGTGATTGATATGTTTGCAGATGACACAGCGATTATAACACAGGACGAATGCCTTGACACAGCTATTAATGAATTATAAAAAGCAGTGACAACCATCTGCCAATGGCTCAAAATGTGGAATATTTTGCTTAACACTGATAAATGTGAATGTAAAATATTTTCACCCAAGAGAATCTCACATCCACAACAGATTCGAATAAACGAACAACCAATGTGTGAACTCAACAACAGTAAGATACCTAGGAGTGCACCTCGACGGACGACTTACATGGACATCTCATAATAAAATGAAATTTCAGCTTGATCATCAAAGACTACACCAGCTCTTCCCCTTGATTAACAGAAAATCGAAGCTCAAAGTAAAATGTGCTTTGGTACTTTATAAATCGCTAATTCGACCACTGTTTATGTACGTTTGCGAAGTCTGGGGAAACACCTCCAAAACCAATATCCTCAAACTACAAACGCTGTAAAACAAAATTCTAAGAATAGCAGTCAACACCCCATTGTTCATCCGGAATGATCAACTTTACCAGGATTTAAATATGCCAGCCATAGAATTATTTATTAGAAAAGTAACAAAACGTTTTATAAACAATGCAAAAAATTGTGAAGGTGCGATAACCTACAACATTGGCCAAAAAGATATACACGCTAGACTGAAAAGACAGCTACTCCAGACATATACAAAAGCAGCAGTGATAGTGACAGTGACAGTGACGTGACTAAATTTAAGATTAAATATTAGCATAGATACAAGAAACTATACAGACAACAGACATAAGTGATACATTATAAGTTACATTTTAAGTACTATTAGGATAGTTAAGTTTGTCCCATGTTATTAAGCTAGTTTCTTTTACTTGTTACCACTGGTGTGAATACATTTCTTTTTGTTGAACCAGCAAAAAATAGATTTAAAAAAAAATATTAAATATTCGTGAACACAGCCTGGCATTTTCACAGTAACGATTATATCAATTATTCCTGGATTGGTATCATCATACCAAATTTTGTAAACATATGTCCAGCATTTTTTACGTGAATCTCGGACAGACAGACAGACAAACAAAAATAAGTTTTTTTGCGGACATTGTCTTATAATCATCTGAAACGTGAATAAACCAAATATGAGGCTAAAAAATAAAACAGATATATCCTCAAATCTTATTAATATAAAAGATTTCCTTTCACTACTCAAATTATTATTATATATTATTCTTATTGTTATCAAATATAAATGAAAATCTTACAGGGATTTTGGGATGATAATATTTATTTTACACAATATTTAATAATGTGTAAACATTGTCAAGTAGTGCAGAATTATATGGATTATTATTCAATATAGTAAATTTATTTTTATTTAAAATTTAACTGTGTAAATATATTATAATTTTAATTAATCAATTCATTATCCATGTTGTGTTAATATTTACAATGAACGTATTATTCAAAATATTTTATTTCACAATTTCTATTATTTGGATATTTACATTTTTCGACATTTAAATATAGTATATACAGATTTATGCACTTTTTCCCAATAAGCCAGGACAATTGAAGGGCTTATTGTGAGAAGGTGGCAAGCCACATTGTTATAGAATGAGATATATCAATTTTGTCAGTGTACAATGATATACAATAACTCATGGTATAAATATCCATGCCCTGACTAGGCCTCAAAACCGGGATGTTTGGCATAAGAATAATGGGTCGCTGGCCTCTGCACTACCGATCCGGCGACCTCAAAACTTATTCTTTCGAGATTCTGTGTATATTATATTCATAATGGTACTTGGTGAGTACTTTAACTAACCTTAAAGAACGTCAAAAGTTTGAGAAACACTGTACTCATTAACATGATCTATAATTATCTTTTTTTCCATACAAATCTCGATTGCTTTGTTTTGATTCGGTCAGATAGCGTTGTTAAATAAAATAATAATAATAGGTTCCCAACTCTAAGCGTTGGGAATAGAACTAAGCGTAAGGACAGAAGGTAAAATATCCATTTCCTATTACCTCCAGTCATATATATATATGAACGTTTCAGATTTACGTTTCAACCAATCATATTATCCCTGCATAAACAGATACGTCTTATACATACTAAATACTTGAGTGAAAGAGTGAAATCCACTAATTGGACGGAATTACCGGAAGATGATAATTCCGGAGTGATGAGATTGGAACTTGCGTCCCTGTGCTTCGTAGGCAATTGTTTGATCACGGAGCTATTGCAACTCTTTTAATTAATAGAGTTATAACAATCATTTTATGACCCGATTTTTATTCTTTATTCTACGAGGGTTGCCTTTTACATTTCGGAATTTGAGATCAAAAACAGTTATTTCTCAACAGTGTTATCTGAAGCTATTTTATCAGGTATAAGGATTTGTATTTCTTTCATTTAATACCCTACTCATAATTTTAGTATTCATTTTTGTTTATATAAGCGGTTCACTTTTGTAAGAACAGACTAGATATGGTTATTTTGGTTACTTTTATAGTATATTACTGACTTTAAATGTCAATTAAAAATATTCCTTCCGCTGTAAAACCGACTTTAGGATTGCAGGTTATAATCATTATAATTAAGATAACATTTTTCATTATGACATATGTCAAATGGATCGACATTTAAAAAAAGTGACATTTTATAATACCAACATGACATACAATTTCAAAGGTGCAAACTACTGAAATCAAAATTTCCTCTTAGTTTGTTTTTACAAAAGTGAACAGCTTATATTTTTAGGGTGATATGTTTTTTAGATGTTTAATAAGCTTGAGCACCAACACGTAAACATTGATACAATGCAATTTTAGGTAAAAAATAAAGTTTGTGGATATGGAACCTTGTCTTATTATACAACCTAAATTCAACCTCATTTGGTCGAAATGGGCTTGTAGTATATTGTGGGTCTTCGCAATAATTGTTTAGGCATGTAGGACAGCGTTGTCTAAAATTGATTCATTAGTGACCTTTGAGTTGTGCACATATAAGAAAACAATAAGTAGTACTAATTAATTTCAAATTCACCTATTCGTTATTGTTTTGTACAGCAATACATAGGTGACTATAAAATCTTGTTATTACTATCGCTTAAAATTTTGAGCCAGCTTCGTAAAACTGTAGTCTGAATTACACGACGCAAAAGACACGCTACAGCCATTTTACACATACAAATTGACCTAGAAATATATACCTCAACCAGCGAGCCATGGCGTACAAAATATGAATGCGCGTGGGACTAGCAGAAAAGTACGAAGGTTGCCTTTTATATTTCAGAATTTGAGATCAAAATCAATTATTTATCAACAAAAGTGGCTTTATTGTTTTTCAAAATATTCTCCATAAAGAGCAATACACTTTTGCATACGTTTGAACCAATTTTCGAATCACTTTTTCCACTCCGATTAAGGCATTACCCATTCCGATTGTCAAATTATGTGGGATCCAACGCAAACAAATCTTTTTCACGGCCAAATGTTCATGCAATAGTGAATGTATGCTGGCCCCATTAATGTCCAAGGATACCTCGATCTCACGATAAGTCACATGATAATCTTGCAGTATCAGTTCCCTCACATCATCAACGTTTTCCGGAACACAAACCGATTTTGGGCGACGAAATTCGTCCTTAAGCGAACTACGGCCACGATTGAAGTCGGCAAACCATCAGTAAACAGTAGTCCTTGATGGTGCTTCATCGCCGAAAGTCGAATTAAGTTCATCGATGCATTGTTGGGTTAATCCAAGTCGAAAGTTGTAAAAAATAATCGCTTGAAAATGTTCACGATTTAATTCAATTTTTAGCCGAGATGAATTTTTTCAAGTTACTGTAAACAACACAAATAGCGCACGTACGTCAAAACGTTCTGAATACGTATACCGTCAAAATATCAAAATTTACGATAGAAGCGTCAGTTGCCAGATGGCAGCACAGTTTAGCGCAATCCCGAAATATAAGAGGCAACCCTATCATATATACAGGACAAGCGTGTCTTCATTTTACATGAGAAAAATGTAAAGTTATATCATGAAAAACGAATTTTTTACGGCCATAAAAAATAACAAGATTAACTGTGACATATTCCAAATATGCAATCAAAATCTCCCCTTCGGGGAAGAATATGCCATGGTATTAATGAATGTGTTTTTATTGAGGGTTCGATGGATTCCACTGCTGTAATCCAGATGCTTCCTACGATATGCGACCTCTTTTATTAATGTCTATCCTCTAAGCTTACCAAAATTAACGTTTTATGAAACGGCCAACTTCAAATATTTACTTATAGTAAATCCAGACTGATTTACATATTTATTAGTTATAAGGTAAACTTAAGTTCCAAAAATAATTCAAATGAGAGATGTATGATGGATTCAAGAAATGCCTAGTTGGCCGGATTTTAGATAGGTGGAAAAATATATCTCGAAAAATGTGTGAAGAATTAGAGGTGGGAAATGCGAATCTTTTTAATGATTCTTTCAGTATAGAATGGCTCTCTAAAAAGATTCGTTCTTTTGGAACGAATCGTTGGCGTTTACCGTCTACGTCACGCTGTACTTGGCTTTGTTATTGCATAGTTGTGTACTGGGAGCTGAGAACGGTATACATACTATTTCTGTAGTTCTCGTGCGTTCGTTTCTCTTAGTGGAGCAATCCATAATACTAAAATACTCTATTTAAAACTAGTTATTTTTATCAAAATTATTATTTATCTTTTTTAATTTAAATTAATTTGTCCAACTTTGGAAAACAAAAAAATGAATGCGTTAATGTGCATACAATAATTTTTCTTTGTTATATTTAAGATAATTAACTATTTTGTATAATTATTTAAAAAATATTTTTATATTTTAATAAATTTGTTATTCAATAAATCATTATTAATTGTTGGTAATTATTGTATTTTTAACTTGTCTTAACACCGTATGCGAAGCTGTGACTGAGTCAACAAGCATAGCTCGCACAATTCACATATTCAGCTCTGAGCTCAAAATGTGAGAGCCAAGCTTCGAGTTACTAGCTTACGTATGAAAGCATCGATACATCGTCCGTGAACGTTAGATACTTGCTAGTAGTTCGCGAACGGCGAACATGTCAGTACACGTAGTACGTGTACGTGTTAGGTACACGTACACACATTGTACTGCGCAGTGTCTCGAGTCTGCCGTTCAGCTTTCGCTCATGCCATTTTCTAAGTTCGCCCATCCAGACTGAGCCTACATACCAGACTACACACATTGATGTACGTGTGTTCCACACTACACAACCACCAACCTGAGCTCTGTGCTCGAACCTCGTTCCGTTCCGTTCCATATAGAGTCACACTCGCCACTCGGTAGCATTGGTTCGCGTACTGAAGATTCGTTCGTTGCATATTAAAAGATTCGTTCGTATCAATTCGCTGCAACGATTCGTTCTTTTGGAACGAGTCGTTCGCGAACGACACAACTGTAGTGTGAATTGTCTAATATTTCATGGTTCCATTGGTAACTAATAGGAGAAGACGATCAACAGATGACTAAAATTGCAAAATTTAGTTAATTCATTTTAATATCTACAGATGTTTTAAAATCCCATTTCAATTTATATTTATTATGTGAGTACTATTTATATTATTATAAATAGTACTCACATATCCGCTTATTTTTATGTTACACTTCACCTTCTGTTACCTCTGTTTTATTTATCATCTAATTATTTACAGATTGTTCAATATCGTTTATAATTTGGTTCATTTCACTACTCGTATGTTCAACTATAGGTGCAAAAAAGCGGATGATTATACTTTTTCTTGATTTTCGGAAGAACAATTGATTATTATATTGAAAATAAATTATCGGATATGTTTATATAAAATGAGCTCTGACGATATGTAATTAATATCTTTAATGAATGATAAAAGTATATAACGAGTTATTTAAATATTTCTTCATGTTTACATTTATTTTCAAAAGTCTTATTGACGACGAACCTTGGGATAAATTATTTTTAGTAATTTGTGTTACCACCTGTCTCTCATAGTATTGCCTGGAAACGTCGATTCGTGCTTCCAATTAACTGGAGAATGTAATCTTGGAGCATGTTGTCCCATTCTTCTTGCCTTCTAACGAGTGTTCCCAACATATTGATTTAACACCAAAGAGACCAACTGGCCAGTTTATGTGCAGGATTCTAACCGTATAAAAGTACTCAGAAAAGCTTATTTCTATGTGAGGTTTTGCATTATCGTGCATTAATTTAAAACGTTCGCTTATAAATGAAACAAATGGAACAACATAGTCTGACAGAACTCCCCTAATGTCGTGTTCTGCTGTCGCAGTCCCATTTTCCACAAAGACCAGCTCCGTACGTACTATTCTGTCTAAGCCTCTAAGCGCTCTCCTGCACATCTGTATACTCATTTTCTACAGTCGAGTAAATTTAGGCACTACCTAGACCATCAGAGAAGATTAAACTTTATTGCTTGTTAATCCACAAAGTATGACCTCGGGAAAATCTTAACCTAGCTTGGCGACCTATGAGAAGTTTTGGTCCAGGTGCTGGCATATATGTACTTAAACCAACTTCTTTCAACATTCTGCGAACAGTCTACACAGTCTATACTTCATGACCTCGTGCCTCAAAAAGATTGCGTTGATTTTTGAGCTGTATTTTAGTGGTTTACCTGTTCCGCAGAGTATTCATGTAAATAAAGCGGTTTTCTGACATGGTTCCTTTTCATTTCCTACCAGGTTCTGGTTTACACGCATCATTCATTCCAGTTAGGCTGAATTGGTTTAAAGTTTGTTGTACCACAAATAGGCTTATGCCAATTGACCTTGTGATGTAACTCATACTTCGACAATCATGAGCAAGAGCTACAACTGTAGCAGAAACTTAAAACCATGAAAGAAATAAAACTTAAAATAAAACAAGTAACTAAACAAGGTATTTATTCACAACAAAAACAAAAAAATCCTAACTGTATAAACTACTTGACAGGTATACGTTCGTATAGATTTAATTATAATATCAGCAGGCATCAGACTACATTGATAATATTTTACCTTTTATATAAGAATATTAAGAAAAAAATAGGTGGCCTAATTTTATGCACCTGAGTGTAACTGTAAACTGAGCGCTTTTTGGTAAACGAAATGGTAAACGAAAATAAATGTATGAAATCATGTAGCATTTTGACGGACAAGAATATTTTTTTATGTTAACCGATTTTTCTTGTTAAACGTTTTCATATTAAACCTTTTCTACTGTATTTGTGTATATCAGTAACTATGCTATATTCATTCTTCCAATATAAGTGGCAATAACCAATTATAATATCAAACTCACTAAACTAACTTTGAAATTTTAAACCAAACTTATATGTCCGTTATACTTTGTGTATTGTTATTTTAACTTTGACTAAAATAACTTTGTTTCCTTAAAGTTTACAGAAACTTTTCACTGCCTCCATCTGACGTTTATCAATAAAACATTTATAATAATTTAGAACATATATTTAGAATTTTGTATTCTACTTTTTAATTCCTCAAACGAGCATCAATTGACGAACATCATTAAATCTATATTTAGGTATAACAAAATATTTCTAGAATAAAATTTGTAGACTGAACTCTAAATGCAATATGTTGTGTTAACAATACTAGTCAATTTGGGGCTTTCCTCTACAAGTGGGCTTTCCAAATTTCCATAAATAGGTTTAGTTTTTGTTTGGGTTGAATAGTCGCTAACAATTCATAATAATTTAACCAGTTTATGTTTTCCATACAAACATTGATCCAGGTTTTTTGCTTTCAAATTTTTGGTTTTAGTGATTGTATTTTATAATTGAATTTCATTCATTGTTCTAAAATAGTTGCATGGAAATTACAGAAATAACATAGAAAAAACTTGAAATTTGCCTTTTGTTTTTCCTAACGCATTTAAACTTAAATGAAGGTCTTTCATCACTAAATAATTTTCTACATTACATTCTACATTCTCCTTCTTGTTTTATCTGGGACGTTATGACTTTCTTTAATGTGGCTGCAACTCACTTTTGGTTTTATTTAGTCTTTTGTTGTTTCATTTATTATTCATTTTATATCCCGAACTACACTAACTGTATTTTCTCTATCTTGTTTCACACTCATAATATTTGAATATGCCTTAAAATCAACTAATATTGACAACTAAGATGAGTCCCAGTGATTTCCTCTGTGTGTGTCCTCTGTGCCAAGGTTTTGCCACAATTGTCACCGTTATAAAAGGATTAACATTTTCTGTGCGCAATTCTTTCAGTAGTTGCGAGTATACGCGTGCATTACCTTTATATTTATTCAAATATATATTTATAGCGATAAATGCATGTCAATAAACAGAAACATAATGTATGACAAACAAAAAATCGCCACTAAGCCGCATTTATTTTAGTTACAAATAACCCATCTTTTTTACGCACTGAATTTCTGTTACCTGAAAGATAGTAGAAAGTGAAGAGAAAAAGTGAAGGCAAATATTATATTAACTGAATTATGTTTTATGCATTTATCATGCTTACGAACTATATACCTAATAGGAAATGTTCTAAATTATTAATGTAATAACATATTTGATTTTCTGTTAACAATTGTTATATTTTTACAAAAATATGTACTTAATAAAATTCACGATAACATTGAAAAAAACTGAAAATATTACAGTCAATTCATTTTTTCTACCACACAATACTAAATCATTCATTAAGATTTCACAGTTTGTAAAGAAACAAAATACAGAGGGAAAAATATTCTAAAAAGCAACAAAAAGCAATAATACAAATACAATAATAGAAAATTTAGTAAGCGAAGAAAATAATGTTCAGATAAAATCAATAAAATAACAACGAAATGTAAAGATTTGCTAATGTCATCTAATTGACAATCTGCGGTTTAAAAATCTTCGATTTTTGTTGGCCCTTTAGATGTATTATGTCAATTTAGATTTGACAAAAGAAAGTTTGGACAAAAGATTAAATATAAAACTTCTATCATCCGTCTTTTAAATTTTAATGGTTTATTATTTTTTCGTCATTATAAAAGGTTTTTATGTGAATTTTTATTTAAATTATTTAAAAAATAATTCATCATAATTGACGTCATGGTATTACAACGAAGTTTCACGAGTGCATAAGCTTATTTATTGTGGAAAGCTTTAAACTGGTATAATTTTCAATATATTCTAGTGCTGGAATCGAAACCGTTTTATCGAGTACCCAGTTCCGGTGTTCGGGTAAAATCGGGTATTGTTTAGATTTCCCCTAACGATAGGGTCAGACAGAGTAGAATAGTGAAACTGGATGCTTTGTAGTATAAATTTATTGTATGTATTGAATATTAATTACAGATATTTACTAGATTTTTAACTGTCAGTTCCTATCTTGAGCCTCGGTTGCTATCTCCCTTGTTTTCTGTTGGTTCCAAGCCTACTGCCCAAGTGATTTTCTAACACTTGTAATCTTCGATTTAAACAACTCGGCTCTGGATACCAGATTTCGGATACCCGGTTTCGGATATCCAGTATCAGATACGCGATTTCGAATGCCCGGTTTCGGATACCCGGTTTCGGTTACCCTGTTTCCGATAACTGGTTCCGAATACCTGGTTTCTGATGTTCGGTTTCTAATTTAGACCTTTTATATTTTATTTACTAAACTAAAGTTTTTAATTCCTGTATCTCTTCATGCATCTTCCCGCATCAACTGAAGTTAGTCACTATTATACCTCTTCACAAAAAGGGAGTCACAAATAATTTAAGTAATTACCGTCCAATATCTCTTTTGTCCATTTTTTTCTAAAGTATTTGAAAAAATAATTTTTCAACCAATTATAGCCTACTTCAAAAATAACATTTTTTTTTTTTTTTTAGTGCTTCTCAATTTTGTTTTCGCTGCAATAAATTTACCACTGATGCAATTTTAGATTTCATTGACTATGTGTGTGAAGGTCTAGAAAACAAAGAATTTTGCCTTGCTACTATTCTTGATCTATGCAAAGCATTTGACTGTGTGTCTCATGCTGAGTTAATAGAAAAAGTGAAATTTTACAAGTTTAAGTTTTACTCAAGTTACTTGCTTTTAGAATCCTATCTCAAAAATAGAAAACAATTTGTAAAAATTGCTAATACTTCTGAAATTTCTTCAACAAACTTTGGTGTACCTCAGGGATCTATTTTGGGACCACTTCTATTCTTGATTTACATCAATGACTTCTCCAGTGCCATTCGCAGTAAAACTATTCTCTTTGCTGACGATACGACCATCATTACACGCTCTCAGTCGTTAATAAATGTTTTTTCCGAAAGCGACTCTCTTCTATATGATGCTAAACTATGGTTTACTTCAAATAAATTACAATTAAACACCGATAAAACACAGACGTTATTAATATCTACGAGACCAAATAACTATGAAAATCCCCAGTTTGTTAATTTCTTAGGTGTACATCTTGACCCAAGTCTCAAATGGGATCAACAGGTAAGCAACATCAGTAGTAAACTCTCTACGACAATTTATTTACTAAGAAATTTAGTTAATTCAGTTTCCAATAGTATCACTTTAACAGCGTATTACTCTTTATTTCAATCGCATATTACTTACGCGTTACTTGTCTGGGGTCAATCTCCATCCGCGGAAAGAATATTTGCATTACAAAGACGAGTAATTGCAGGTTGTTCATACAGACAAGACTGTCGAAACCTCTTTGTAAATTTAAAAATTTTGACATTCCCGTCTCTTTATATATACCACTCTCTAGTCTACGCATATAAAATAATGAATGTTTTAAAAACACATGATTCTGTCCATAGTTATAAAACACGGAACAATACGAATATATATCCAAATTATTTAAGACTTAATGCGTCTAGACACAGCACCAACTATTATTGTATAAAATTTATGAACTCTATCCCAGCAAGTCTAAAATCTTTAAACTACTCCAAATTCACCTTAAAAATAAAAAAATAAATAAAAAAAATTATCTGAAAACCCGATTTATACTTTAGCTGAATTTACGAAAATTAATTTTGATAGGTACACCACATAAATTATTGTTTTATTTGTAATATTTATAATATAGTGTTATGCATAAGATGTTAACTGTAACTAATTTCTTTAATATTTAATTATATATGTATGTATGGCTGACTGTAAACAATACAATTGTAACAATGTCAATAAATATTATTATTATTATATTATTTTGGGGTTTGTCAGGTCTTGACAAGCGTCCACTAATCTCAAACTTCAGCAACCTTTTGAGCCGCGTCATACTAGAGACTAGTGGAGCTAAATTATTATTATTATTATTATTATTATTATTATTATTATTATTATTATTATTATTATTATTATTATTATTATTATTTTCCTCCTCACTTGGATTTGACGGTATACACATTTTTAGCGTACCCAGATATTTATGGCGAATGGTTGCAAACAATATAAATTTATTTATTCATTCATAACAATAATAATTATTTTATTATCAGTTTCGGGAGAAAATCATCTTCTTTCTTCAGAACTTCATCCACCTATGTAAAGCTATAACGGTATTTTTATTTTCTTTTTTATTATATGTAGGTATATCAATACCAACATTTTTATAGAAATATTAATATAGTAAATCATCAATGTTTTTTGTTGGATATTTTTGCAATATGGATGTAAAACAATCCATGTTATCATCAATGTCAAATATCGATATCTTGTGAAACGATATCCACCGCTAATTCGTTTTGTAATGTAAATTATATTACGTGATCGAATTAATTACGCATAAGCGTAAATTGATGTAGTTAACTCATTGAGGCGCCTCCTTTTAACCCAACACGTGCAGTTCAAAGATGTTAGGGAAAACATGAGACTATGTTATGCTGAGCCGAGCGCAATATTTGCGAGGACCTGTGTAATTGAGTGCTGTTTCATTAACTATTCAATAATTGATCCAATAACTATTCTGTATTGCGTATGATGCGATTGCGGGGCACCAGCAAGAACGGGCGTAACTTCAGCGATTGACCCTGTAACCACGCGTCTCACCGACCCTACCGTTATGGCCTGACAGGATAGTCACAGACAAGCTGATACTCGAAAGAGGGAATCGAATTTACAGTTTTTTTTTTTTTAGGGACAATCCTTGCATCTTATTTTAGTGATGTCTGATGGCGGTCCGTTGCCATATCTTTAGCGCTTCGGCGATTGTCCTGGTGATCTTGTTTATTTTAGGTTGTTGTTTTTAACGATTTTTGGTTATCTTAGATATATCCTCTGAACATGTACATACCATTATCATAAGCGGCAGAACATTAAAATAAGTTACACATATAGTTCTGACGTCTTTGTTTTTAATTTTGTCTAGTAGCATCTTTCTGACTCCTTAATATCAACATCTCAAACTTTCTCTCACTAAGATTGCATTTAGTTCTTTGCGTATCAGCTCTTGTTTCTATGAAGTATGTCAAAACGCTTATTGCAAGACTTGTATATGCAGAATTTGGATTAAAAAATATGTAATTTTTTTTCACACTACATCTCGCAGGCAACCTGATACAGTTGCACCTTTATTTATTAAACATATTACCCCTTTTCATAAATTTGATTAGCTAGAAATTTCAAAACTCAGGTATATGTATTCAGTAACCTGTTCTTGGTCATCATATTCTCGCCCGTTCCTGACTTATATAGCAGCGCCCACTTGGGAATTACACAAGTGGGCATTCTTTTAGGATGCAACGACCAGTTTCGTCTGTATATTATTATTTTTTTCATAAGGGGAGAGAAGTATAGTTCTTCGTTTATATCTTAGTTTCGTAGACATGGTGTTCTGCTACATCCCAGTAATCCAAAACATTATTTTGGCTACCTAAATTACAGAGGCGAATTAAGCGGTGGGCGGACTGGGCGGCCGCCCTGGACCCACGAAGCCGAAGGGGCCTACCGAAGCCTATATATAAATATTTCCATTCTATTTAAAATAATAGAGGGCCCATTTTAATTTTACCGCCCACGGCCCCCAAGCAACTTAATTCGCCACTGCTAAATTATGCTTACATCTATCTTATTAGTATCTAAGGCTTGCTGGGGTATGTAAATACAGGAACTGCCATAATTTTATAAAACTCCAGACTAGACCTTTTCTATTTATTTTGTATCTTATGTTTCTGTGTTATGACATTCGTTGGAAGTTGTGCAGCTTCTATTTAGTCTTATGTGAGTATAACCAAAGAATCCCTTATACTATCAGTCATGTGTCTGTCTGTCTGTTTCGTAAAAATTGCAGCTTAACGACTAGACCTAGGAAAATTACTGCAAAATTACTTCAAAAAACATATCGTCCGAAATATATATACAAATATGTATATACCGATCACAATTTTAATAGCCTAAGTACATATGAGCTATATATGGATATGAGCTTAAGAATGCATGATTCACTAAATTTTGATTCTAAACTTTGAGTCGAGATATTAAAATTGCGTTCTCGGCAATGTTGTATAATTAGTAGACTGTTTTTAGGGTTTTGTAAGTATGGCCACCAAAAAACCGTTATAACGTCACTCATGTGTCTGCTTGTCTGTCTGTCTGTACGATAGAAACTGTAGCCAAACGATTGAACATAGAAAATTGAATTTGGCATACTTGTACAACTTTTTGACCCACATATAGGAAAACCATAAAGAGTTCAAAAAAATACAGCGCGGGATAAATATAAACAAATATGTATTTAATGGAAAAATAAATAAATTTTGGTGTATCAAATGAAACCTCTTAATGCGGGGATGCACAAACAAAGTTTTTATTTTTGAAAAATCTTTTTTTTTATGGGGTTTTTGTCAATATAATGGCAAAAAACTTTTGTCCCCCACCCTATCTCCCAGAGGGGTTGAACTAAAAATCTGAAAAAAATCTCAATAATGTACATTGATGGGAACCGGAATATTTCAATAGCAAATTTTGATCAGATTGGTTTTACGCAAAATATATATATTTTTTTAATTTATTGTATAGTATAAAAATAAAGCTTTTAAGATGTACATAAAGGAAAGGGAAGTACTTTTTTATTTTAATACGATTTTTTCCAAAAATTACTAAAAAATCCCGCAATGTATATTGCTATGAACCGGAAACGTACGAGAGGAATTTTCGATCCGATTTCGTTTTTGGAAAATATTACAGTTTTTGTGATATTGAAAAAAGAAAAAATAATAATAATAATAATTTACATTTTATTGTGGGGATATTAAATGGAAACTCTTTAAGTGCAGATTAATGAACGGTAATTGATTTGTGAAATACATTTCATTTTGACTAAATTTTGCCAAGTATTAAGATTTTCGTTTAATATCTTAGCTAAAATTAAAAAAAAATATAATGCATACATTTTGTTATGGGTAGAGCAAAGGTACGTAAATTTATTTTGCAAATATCGACTAGGAAAATAAATAAATAACTGGCCGGTAGTTGGGATTCCATTTCTAGTAGAGAATCTGTTGCTCAATATAAACAATGTCTGTGTAGGCGTTATGTTCTTGCCTGACAAAAGATCGCCCGCAGTGTTGCCAGGTCTGGAATTGAATGATATTTTTGCAATTATACAAAACAAAAAAAAAAAATGCGTTAAAATATATATTATGGTATTATTAGAGATATATGACCATCGAATTAGAGGAGTTTTAGTGTAATTAATTAAAAAATCTAATTGCAACCTTTTTGTCGTGCCTATTGATTTAAAGGATTTGAAACCCACTCTTGCAATTGTGTTCTGTAGTGACAGGCATTCATCGTTTGGCCTTCAAATTATCATATTCCTTCTATATTGTGATTTAATAAGAATAAGCTTAAACTTAATGAAGATAAAACTTTCCATTTAGTTTTTAGTCTCAACAGATCTTTCCACAATGATCATCTGTATCATGTTCAACATGTAAAATTTTTAGGTTTTGTGTTAGATGCACAGTTAAATTGGAAAGAACATGTGAAATATGTAGCTGATAAAATTAATTCGTACAACTTTATGCTATATAAAGTCATGAGATACGTATCACTACATATAGCAAAAATTGTATATTTTTCATACATACAGTCTGTCATGCAATATGGTGTTTTTCTGTGGGGCAATTCTACTGATGCAATTAGAATATTCAGAACTCAGAAAAATGCAATAAGAATACTTGGTGGGGTTGCAAGAAGGACATTGTAGACAGATTTTTAAAGAGTTTTATTTGAATATTAAGTTTTCCATGGATATATATATATATATATATTGCAAATGTTATTATATATAAAAGAAAATGGTTATTTATTGAATAGTGGAAGCGACCTTCACAACTATAACACCAGAGCCAAATCTGATTTTCGTCTTCCGAAAATAAGGTTAACTGTTTCAAAGTCTCTACCTTCATTTATAGGCGTTTCCCTAATCAACAAATTACCTGTGCATATCAAAGAATTAAATCTCCAAAAATTTAAAAAAGTTATTTTTAAATTCTTAATGGAGAAAATGTATTACAGTGTTCAAAAATTTTTACTTGATAATATTGATAGCTGCAATTTTGTGATTGTGTAAGTGCGTGTAGCTTATTTTTTGTATATTTGTGTATTTGACATAATTTTATGTACATTTCTTGTATTTTGAAAATTGAATAAAGTATTATTATTATTATTATTATCATCATTCATTGACTAAATACCTACAAAACCCTGAAATGTGTGTTTTGGATATACTCTTATACTTTCTTATTACACCTTAATCGAATTTGTCTTCTTGTCCTCGTAAATATGTAATATATATTAATGTGTAGATATAGAGTGTAATATATATATATATATATATATATATATATATATATATATATATATATATATATATATATATATATATATATATATATATATACATATATATATATATATATATATATATATATATATATATTCTGTTCCATTTTTAGATGAAAGAACGAACGAGGATATTAAGCGCCAGTGGTAAGTATCCAACTTGCGCCTTTCCGAATATTTTGCCGCTGATATGAGAGAGAGGGAGAGAGAGAGAGAGGTAGAGAAAGAGGGAGAGAGAGGGAGAGAGAATGAGAGAGAGAGAGAGAGAGACGAATGATCAAAAAAAGAAAGACGGATCAAAGTGATGAGCAAAGAAAAAGGAAAATGGATCAAACTAGAGCAAAAAAAAAAATGTATATATAAACGAAGTTGCACCCCACATATAGTTGCATCCATGGCGAGCCCGGATTTTGCCACGCTCTAATATGGGCTCAGACATCAATCTTTCTTTGACTTAAAAGCTCAGTACAAACGTAATTATCAGGCCAGTACTAATTTGATGACTGATAACGAAAATAAGTAACTATGTTGGTCTGCATGGCTACAAGGTATTCTACTGACACTTCGAAAACAACTAGCGTCAAAAAGAGTAGGTGCAGTAACGAAGTCTAAAATTCCCTATCCAAAATTACTTACGATAATGTTTGTTTTGCCTAAACATCTATTGTTGCTGTGAACTAAATATGTGCTGTGAACTAAATAACCATGTTTATTTTTAACTTATGCTGCCTAATATTAAATGTATACAGTCATTGTATACACTATAAATACACACTCATTGTAAATTTAACATCTTGACTTCTTTTCTTAAAATAACTGCTTTCCAGCAAAATCCTGCCATTGACATCTCCGACACTCAAAAAGCATCTAACATGCGGATTACACTGTCCAACTTTCTTTACATTTTTCAACACGCCCCTTATTAAAATCTTTCCAGACATTTTTAATATATCAAATTTAATGGCAAACATTATGTTTAATGGTTTTTATGACGTTTAATGGGAACATGCAATTTGTATTATCATGATAATATGAATTGCAATTTTGAGGTAATGACGCATTAAAATGAGTGTAGATATAGATTTAATTTAATTAAAATTCTGGGAAATTTGATGGAAAATTATTTGCGTAATTTTACAATTGTTTTATGTGAATTAGTTAATTTTTTATTCACACTAACAGTTCACATTATGCAGGGACACATTCAAAGGATCAAAGCAAGTTTTTTTTTTTAAGTTGGACAGATCAGATCAAATAGACCACGAGTGTCCAGTGGTTGAAACATTAGGTAGATTATTAGTAAAACATAAAATTCTATGGTAAAACATCCTGTGTATCATCTTCTCTTTTAAATATAAGGCTGTAGATCTGTCTTCTATTTCTTCTTCTTCTTCTTCTTCTTCTTTCTGAAACTCTACTTGATCTTGGTTTGCTCAACGACATTCTTTTTATTTTTTCAGAAATAAAATTTCATAACTAAACTGAATATATTGAATAAAATGGATTCTTGTCCGTATTTTGTAGATAAATAGAATTGGGTTTTTATTGGTTAGAAATTACGGTACGACTATTTTATTAAAAATCTTTCTAAACTTAGTTGATTTGTAGGTATCTTAACAATGTCACAACTTGTAAGAGATAAGAAATATATTTTTTCCGTTAAATTAACTTCCAGCAATATTAATATAATTAAATTATATTATTATTTTTTTTTGATTTTTACATAATTGTTTGCAGGTAAGTGTAAAAATGTTCAACAATATCTAATATGTGCAATATATTGTATTAAATCTGTAACAAATTTTTAGGCTTTGATAATGGTCCAGACTGAACCGAAACTAGTCAGCAAACAGTATTAAATAAATTTTAAATATATGACAAACCGTGCTTTTTTATATCGATCGAAACCCAATAAAAAAACAATTCTATTAATAAACTGAATATCTTTATTCACATACAGCCGTATTTATAGTACTATGGAAACGTGTAAATTTTCGTGCAAGGTGCGTGGTAAAAAAACCGTATTTATAGACGCAGTTTATGCGTGCAAGGAGGCCGTGCAGCTTCCACTATTTGGTAATTTTTCCACGTACCAAAACTGTCGTGTAAGCAACGTGTAAGGAACTTTTTGCGAGAAGGTTATTTTTAATTTCAATTTAAGTTATTTATATTATTAATTTATTATTTAATATATTATTATTTAAGTTATGCCAAATAATTAAAACATATAAAATAGCATTTTAATTAGATATGGATTTTGCGGAACTGCAATAGAGGATGGAAGATCTCCAAAATATTAGGAGAATCGACTGACGCAATGCAAGGAAAGAAAAGGTTTATAGAAATCGGATTAATCCACTTTATAAATATAATGATTTAGAATTTCGAAAAATATATAGAATGAGTAAAGATAGTGCTCGAAAAGTTGTACAATTGGTAAAAAATTATTTGGTAGCTATTATTAATATGAAAGGGTTACCGATATTTGTGGAAGTGCAAGTTTTAGCAACTAATCGTTATTTAGCGAAAGGGGCATATCAATAAGATATTGCTGATTTACATCGTTTTTCTCAATCGACCAAATACTTGTTAAATTAATAATTAGATAATTGTTAAATTCTCAAATACAGCATATGAATTGCTAAGAAAAAAAGAAGAGTTCCACAGAGTTGCGGGAATGCCAGGAATCGTGGGCGATAGCGACTGTAACCACATGAAAATAAAAAATCCTGGAGGTCCTAATCCAGCAATATACATCAACCGGAAAGGATATTTTTCCCTGAACGTTCAGGTAATATGTGATGCTAACTGCTGGATCATGGATATAAACGCTAGGTGGCGAGGAAGCGCCCATGATTCAAGAATTTGGGAGGCGAGTACCATTTTCAGGGATTTTCAAAGTGGTGCGATTAATGGCATTCTAATTGGGGATGGCCGATATGCTGCTCCTAACTATATCTTAACTCTGTACTAAATCCTGCTACCCCACAGGAGGAAAGGCACAACGTCGCCAATTATTATGACATAGGACTAATGTCACAAAAACAAACGATACTAGCTTGCTGAGATTATACCAGAAATTAATAATTTGCGATGTTGTGACATAAAATTTGAATGCACTTTGCTAAGTATTGCACGGACGTGTAAATACTAATATAAATACCATTATGATCCAGGCGTATTTGATGCGTGGAAGTGTAGATAACAACAACGACTTTTACACGCTGACTATAAATACGACTATTAGAGTGTAACAAATTAAGGGCTGCTTTTAGAAACCTCGGATAAATAGCGGTATAACTATCTGAGGTATAAGTTATTCCCATGTTCGCTTTTACATTGCATTTTTTATTTTCGGATAGTTATCCAGGGCTTTATTGTAAATAAAATAAAGTTGGTATTGTTTGACACATAAACTGACACATTAGAAAAGTCATATTTTAAATTGACATTACTATTAACTTCTTTGAGCATGTTTGGGGAAATATTAGGAGATGTCGAAATATTCGACATGCGATAATTCTTGTATTGTGCTATATCTGTCGCGTTAGTGTCAGCCTCTCGTGTGCAAATATTCATAAACCACCCTCTAATAGAATCGAGCCCAAATACCGGCCAAGTATAAATTTTCATAAGATCACCCTCCACTAGTAGAATTGCATTAGAATCTATACCAAATACCGTCCCTTTGATGAGCCGTTCTTGTGCGGTGCAGACTATGTACAACCGCACGCAGAATTCTGATTGTGGTTCATATTTATGTACTGTAATCCCTTATCACCGCTTAATAAGATTAAGCGTATACATATTATATACAGTGGTGGATTGCCAAAATTGTAACAACCAGTTCTCTCAGGAGAAAAATTTCACCGGTTAATAACAGGAGTATTTTCCACTGTATAACAACATTAAAAACCAGTTCGCATTTTGAAAAATATACAAATTAATAACAACCGGTTCTTTCGAACCGGCTCCAGCCCAGTACTGCATATATACATATTCAAAAACAGCCATTTTGTGTACATAGTGTGGAAGGGGTGATAGTGGCCAGTTGGTTTCGAAGCGTTCAAGTGCTAGGAGCATATTCCAGCGGTAATCGGCTGCTACTGTTCATTGCTACGCTATTAAAAAATAAATAAAATTATTATTTCACAGCTGCGTGTTATAAAAACTGCTGAACAAATACATGGATAACGAGGGAATACTGTACTATTATCATTTCGTATGGCAATGTTTAGGTTTTAGAGATTTTCAGGTCGCGACTAGCGTCCTCTGACATGACCTAACAAATACTTTCTACAGTAGCTGTGTGAAGCATGTCCCATATTTCCGAAAATTAATTCAGAGATACTCATAGTAAAGAATCTGAGCCTATGGTTGTAGCAGCCAAGTTTTTTTTTTTGTTTATATATCTGCCCGTGTTAGGCCGATCTAATGATTCCACACTTTCAAAGCAAGTGAGCTAACCACTACGCTGCAACCACAATTATTTAATTGTAATAAAAATTCAAATTAAACGTTATAATGTGACGTTTATCATACGTCAATTTAATTTTTTTATCGTTGCTGAGTAACAAATATTTATTCACCAATCAGAGAAAGGGAATAACTTATACTGCTCTTTATCTGAAGTGCTGTTGGCCAGATAAGATATTCTGGTGTTTATTCCGATGTTTATCCTCTCAGCTTTATCCGAGCATTGTAAAAGCGATTTTTTGGCTTTATACCGGGAATAGCGTTATCCGAACTTTATTCAGCGATTGTAAAAGCGGCTCTAAATATTATTAAATGATATGAGTAAATAATAATCTATTTCTTAGAAAAGGACACTTCAGATAACATCTTTGTTAGTAAAACTTAAAACCCTATTATTATGAACAAGCAAAAGAAATCGTGAATACTATAGTAGTTGACAAAAGTGTTAAATAAATATTAGACCTATTTGGAGAATACGTGAATAACAATTATTGTCAGGAATATAATATTATAGTTTTGGGTATTTTTCTATTGAAATTATGCAATCTAAATTACGAGAGCATAAATGTAATTTTGTAAAGTTGATAGAAAATAAATGCTCATGTGTAAAATAAGATTGGTCAGAAGAGCAATTTTACAACTCGGCGAGTTCTAATATGACGGTGATGATTAACTTTCAACTTCGCCTTGTTTCTTGTGTATACATAATTGCCAGACTAGTTGTGTTTAATGAAGAGGAACGCTCATATTCTTTAGAAATGTCTATCGATATGTATGTAAAATTCACTGGTCGTAAAGTGAACAACTAATAAGAACAAGAATGATCAAAAAAAAAGCAGGCTATGAGTAACTTTTTTAAAAGTCTTAAGTGTGTGGAGTCTCACTACTGCAGAAGTCAAGCAAACAAAAGAACTTACCTTCCTTGTGATCTTAATATCAGAAAACTCTACAAACTTTATAATAACTCAGTAACTGATACTCTAAAAGTAAAAGAATATTAATTTCGTTTTTATTTTACACGACATTATAACATAGGAATCGGAACTAAAATTACCGACGTATATTTTACTTGCTTAAAACATAAAGAAGAGCTCAAAAAGGAAAAAGATCTAGATAAACAACAACTGAAGGATTTACAAAAATTACACAAACTTAACGAAAACTGACATAGAAGTCTTCTCAATGGACTGCCAGAAAAATTTGACTCTGCCAAAAAAGCCAGATCTGACTATTTCAGCCAGCAGTATAATTTATACAACTTCACTGTTGTAAATGGTACATCAAACACAGAGCTCAAAAAAACTACAGTAACAGCTTATGTATGGATTAACCTTGATATACCCAAAAATTTAAGTACGAGGGACATTCAATAATTAAAGACAAATTGATGTGGAAAAAACGGCTTCCTTTGATTTTCATTTGTTTGGTCCACTCAAGAAGGCATTACGTGGAAAAAAGTTCAGCAACAACGAGGAAGTCTTAAGAATTTGTGGGAAACTGGCTCAAACAACAAGACAAAGATTTCTTTGCATCAGGCAGGGGCGGACTGGCCCTAAAATTTTTGTGTGGAAAAAAATGTTACCGGCACAACCCATAAATAAAAAATGTCTTGTTTTTTACATACATTTAAATATCAAAATACAGTAATGACAAAAAATCACAATAATCACAAGTCTACAACATTAATTTTTCATTTAGAAGTTTTAGAAGTTGAATATTAATGACATCATCAAAATCTATTTAATTTGAAATATCCTTCTCCACTGATATTAACATGAAGGCTTCTAGTTTTTTTTTGCGAGATACTTGAACTTAGTCTACTTTTAATACATTTTAATGTTGAAAAACTCCGTTCACAGGACACTTGTGTTACAGACATAACTAGTAGATATTTGTATGCTTGACCAAGTATAGAATAAGCGCTACTTAACATGTTATATCGCAATAATATATTATAACAACAAATAGGACAATTTTTGCAAGCTTTGCAATAAGGGGATGAAATCACATTTTTAAGAGTTCTACTTCATCATCAGTAGAATGTTCATTTTCGTTTAATTTTTTGAAAGTTTCACTGACATTTTCCTTCAAAATATTCCATTGTGATTTAAAATGTTATAATTCTAAAATAATATTGTGTTGAGTTGCTTCTGGATTAAACTGTATTAAAATACTGCTTAGTTTTAGAAATGCGTTTTCAGGAATATTTTCAGAAATTTTCCAAACATGAGAAGACATAATAAAGTAATTGGCTTTTTGAGAAACAATTTTCCATGCTTTGAATTGCAGTATCTAGTATGTAATTGTAAGTATTTATTTCAAACCGCTTGGATGAATCTCTTACCGGTTCAGCCATATTTCAGCCTGTCTTTTGCGTATTCATCCAGTTTATTATATACATAATTAACAAACACATCATCGTTAAATTTTAGCGATATATCCTTTAATGATTTGGTTGCATTCATAACCATACGATGAGTTTTGATGAAAACTATGCTCCTTTCTTGCAAATAATTTGAAATTGGTATTGTTTTATAAAATATTTGTAAGAATAGTTCAGCTGTTAATACTTTTTCATATTTTATCAAGGAATCAAGAAAAGATTTTGATTTTATTCGTATTTTTGATTGAAAGTTTATTGATGTAGCAATATACTGTAATGTTAATACTGATTAGACATATAAGCCATCTTTATGACTACCAAAATTACCAAACACTTTCCTTAAGGCTGCAGCCTTGGCCCACCATCGCGTTTCTCCTATCACATTTAATTTTTTACGCCTAGTATCTTTACAAAAAGAAATCCACATATTCATTCGAATGTACGATTCTGGAATAAAAATTGATATCAAATTTAATAGACTAAATAATGAAGCTACAGCAATTGAAGACTGAGTAATGTCAGAAATAACTAAATTCAAATCATGGGCATAGGCACCATACATGAACTTGCTCAGGGATAGCTTTTAGCACATGAGCAGAAAACCCACGATATTTCGGGATTTTTAAATTGCCTTTGGGGCTTTTTAATTACCTTTTAAAAGACTGAAATTTATTTTGGACTGATTTTGTTGTGGTGGTATATTTTTTCGTGTTCGAGTCGAGTCAGGCAAATGTAGTGCTGGAATAGAGTCGGGCCGGGCTGTTCTAACTTCGGACTTGGGTTGGGCCGGTTAAAATGATGGCCCACAGATATACCTATATTATACCTATAAATTGAAATTTACCTTATTTAACGAAAGAGGAATAAATGATTTTTTAAAACTGGACATAACGGTATATTATGTACATATTTAGAAAACGGCCTAATTTGTATACGGCCCATGTGGAATTTTCCACATTTTCCACATGGCCAGTCCGCCCCTGGCATCAGGTATAAAAAAACTAGTTGATCGTTGGGACAAGTGTATTAATATTCGTGGGGATTATGTTGAGAAGTAGTAAAAGTATCATTTTGTAAAAATACACAGTTATTATTATTATTTTTTTTCTATTGTCTCTTTAATTATTAAATGTCCCTCGTATTATAGCTTCAGCGTTAATTCACAAATTAAGGACGCATAAATTCTCTGACACCACAAAAGAAATATTTATTTTTTGCAGACGGTTGCCCCGGGCAAAATTAGAATATCACTATGGTAGGTATGTTGGCAAGCTTTCTTCTAAGAAACGCTCCAAAGAATATTTAGCTTATTCAACTAATATTTCTCATCATAGTGCACAGTTATATGCCCCCAGATCGAGCTTGTGACATTTCAGAAAAGAAAATGATATTCACACCTTGTAATGGGTGTTTTTTTTAGAGGTATAGAACTTTAAATTGCAATAAAACAACGATGGATTATTCGATTGACATGAATTTTTTTTTATTCGATAGATAATCTTGTGGCGTTACATTTTAAATATGATTTCTGGCATATGACCGCCACGGCTGGCTCGGATGTAGTCCAATCTGGACGTCCAATTTTCGATGACTTTTTCCAACATTTGTGGCCGTATATCGGCAATAACACGGCGAATGTTGTCTTCCAAATGGTCAAGCGTTTGTGGCTTATCCGCATAGACCAATGACTTTACATAGCCCCACAGAAAGTAGTCCAGCGGTGTTAAATCACAAGATCTTGGAGGCCAATTCACAGGTCCAAAACGTGAAATTAGGCGGTCACCAAACGTGTCTTTCAATAAATCGATTGTGGCACGAGCTGTGTGACATGTTGCGCCGTCTTGTTGGTATGATTTAATGTAATGCCACAAGATTATCTTTCGAATAAAAAAAAATTCATGTCAATCGAATAATCCATCGTTGTTTTATTGCAATTTAAAGTTCTATACCTCTAAAAAAAACACCCGTTATTACAGATCAAGATCAATCCCATACGTTTATAGAAGAAAACGCAACAATTCTTAAATTATCAGAAGACTGGGATTGGAAGAAAGCAGTGTGAGAAAATGCTCCAGGAGCATGAAAAATTTTCACTTTTTTTTTTTAAACAAGGATAAACCATAATACTAGGAGTGAAGTACAAGGAGAAATTTCCTACCATAGTGAGTGTGGCGTTCCTACAGGGATTTTAGAAAGGAGTAAAAAAATTTCTTTATTTATTCTGATATCGAATCTGGTAAAATAAGTGACAAAAAAGGCTCCTTTTTCTGGATTGGAAGCACAATTGTGTTGCAAATCCCACAAAATCCAAACTAAAAGACGTTTTTTTATGTAATCCTGCCACTAATATTTGATCTGATACCCTCTACTGGTAGATAATCATAAAATTAAGATTATTAAAAAGAATTGTTTGTAAAAATATGTCTGCAGTATTTTATAATAGTTGTTTGTCTCTCCTACAAAATGACAAAGAGCGGATATGGCAGGTTTTGCATTTAGGCCTCTCAAATGTACTGCGATATTGTGAACATGCCATAGGTGTAAGTGATTTTTCTAGCTTTCGGAGGATTATAATTTTAAGTTCTTTGTTTCAACAAAAACCAAAACTGCGTTTCAATACTCCATTTACCTCCTCTCTATACAATTTTTGAATTTGCGTCTGGTAACTCAAAAGGGTTACTTGTATCACAAAGATGACGTAGGATCATTCTTAGCTCTACTCTAAAGAATTCACTTTAAAGAGTAATATGAAGTTTGAATTTTGTATCATAATAATTAATATTCTTACCATCTTTCATTTTATTCAATATCTTTTAATAATATAACATTAACGAAAATAGGATCAGACATTTTTGCAAACTAAACACCAGCGTTAACTCTTAAAGCCACCGTTTTGGTAGGCGTTTACTGTAGAACGTTAAGTGGCCATTTTAAAGCCACCGCGTTCAAATTTTAACACAAATATGCTTAGCGAATAGCATTTACCTTTAACATGGTGTTAAAAAAAATAAGAGTCAGTTTTTGACGCTAAGCTTTTAACGTGTTGCTTAGAGAATAGACCCGGTTAACGGGTAATTTTAACGCCGTTGTGTTAAAATTTTAACACAAATATGCTAAGCGAATAGCATTAATATTAAAATGGTGTTAAAAAAATTAATGTCGGATTTTACGTAAGATTTTAACGTATTACTTAGAAAATAAACTCGTATATCTATTTTGATAAAATAAAATGTATTATTATTATAAAAAAAAAATTCTTTTACTTTAATTATATTCTATTTTTATGTCAATCAAGTTAATTTATATTTAATGGTATCTAACATTACAAGCTAAGTAATAACACTATTTTTATTAATAAATCGATTTGGATATGACCTTTTCTTCGTATTGTGGTGTAGGTAAATAATATGTCAACCGTTATTATTTACATGCGCATTTAATATAATAGGCACATTTTAGGACTACTTAACTGGAATCAATACAATCTATTACGTTAATAAATAAATATTTGGTTTGCTTTCATTATATTATCTAGTCTATATCAGGGTCCCTTGAATAATATCAAATATCATAATGATCAGAAAAAACAATTAGTTGCTATGGGAATACCCTAGAAATTGTGCAGGAATAATTTGTATAAATGGTTGTAAATTGTATATATATGTATATAGATTATTTAAAGAAAAATACTTGTTTAATATTCGTCTTAAAATTTATTGTCAAATGATTAGAAAGACGTTTCGATTGGGTATCCAATCATCTTCAGTCTAATATTGGAGTCAAGTTGTAAAAAACTTGTAAACAACCTGACTCCAATATTAGACAGGAGATGATTGGATACCCAATCGAAAAGTCTCTCTATTCGACAATAAATTTTATGACAAGTATTAAACAAGAATTTTTATTTAAATAACCTATACAATTTTCGTCAAGAATTTACTTTCGATTATATATGTATATACATATATATCAAATTTTGTACAACATTTTTATCTATCTAACAGAATATATCTTACTGTACAAAAATGGTTCTTCTTTTTCTGATTTGTTGGCTTTGGTGAGGTCACCATTCTGCCAGTGCATAGCTTTTTATTTATTTATAATTTTTTTTTTTTTTTTTTTTTTTTTTTTATTTATTTATTTAGAGACACTTCGACTTCTAGGCCATTAGTGTCTATGTAATTACAGGTATGGAGTTATTACAGTGTTATATACATTTGTTATATACATATACATTTGTTATGGTGTTTTACAGTTTATATATGATTTGTCAGTGTTGTCTCGTTAAGAAATGCGATGATATTTTTTGTCATGTTTGGTTGAAGTGATTGTGTTAAGTCTGGTGGTAAATTGTGTTTGGTGCGTTGCAGTTGGAACAGTTGGCATTCTATTAGAAAATGTTCAACTGTTATAAGTGCATTACATTTCTCGCAGTAGCTTTTGTCGAGTCTGGCCATTAAGTATCCGTGTGTCAGTTTAGTATGTCCGATTCGTAGTCTTGTCATAATAACTTGTTCTCGTCTATTGTGTCCAGAATACCATTCTTTAATGTCGGGTTTGATTCGTCTAAGTTTATTGTTTGTTGTCGTTAGCCACGTTGTGAGTCTAGTTTGGTAGTAGTGTTTATTTAAGGTTTGTCGTATGTATGTTACAGTGGGGAGAGTGTTGATGGTGTTCTCTGCTGGCGTGTTGCTTTCTCTGGCTGCTGCGTTGGCTTGCTCGTTCCCTTGTATTCCGACATGTCCCGGGACCCAAACGAAGAGGACGCGTTTGTTTTGAGCTGTCTTCATTAAATGAGCTTTTTCTTGTATTTTTTGGATCGAGTGGTCTTTACTGTAGTTGTTTTGAACTGCAATTAGACTACTTATGGAGTCTGTGCATATAGCTATAGCTGAGTCTTCTGTGTTACTTGCAAGTTCAAGACATTTGTGGATGGCTTCTGCTTCAGCTTGATGGATGTTTGTTGTGGTGGGTAGTTGGTAGGTGTGAGTTGTATTTGAGACTATTGCTATTTTGCAAGTTTCTTGTGTTTTTGACGCATCAGTGTAGTGAAATTGGTAGTCGTGATATTTGTGTTTGATTTCTTGAAATGTATCTTGATAAAGTTGGACTGGTGTGGTTGATTTCTTAAAATTGTTGAGCTGTAGATCTGTTTCTTGATTGTTGATAAGCCAAGGGGGGGTTTTGTGATATGTCTGAGTTTGGATTAGCGGGATTTGGAAGTTAAGTTTGTTGAGGATATCGTTGATGTTTTTTTGTATGGGAGTATTATTTTTTATTTTAATGTGTTCGTTGGTGTTAGTCTCGAAGATGTGTCCGTATGTGGGGTTGTGCGGTTTGCTTGCAAGTGATGCTATGTAGGACAGCAATAGTTTTTCTCTTCTTTCTTCTAGGGAAGGTTCTCCAGCTTCGTTGAGTATGCTAGGTATAGGGCTGGTTCGAAAGGCTCCGGTAGCAATTCTGAGAGCTTGGTTGTGAATTGGATCCAGAATTTTGAGAAGGCTTTTCTTCGCTGTTGCGTAGGCTATGCAGCTATAGTCTATTTTGGAGCGAATGAGCGTTCTGTACATTTTTAAAATGGTGTGTTTGTCTGATCCCCAGGTGTAGTGCCCCACTGCTTTTAATAGGTTAAGTCTTTTCATACAATCTGTTTTGAGTTTTTTGATGTGGTACTTCCATGTCAGTTTACTGTCTATAGTTGCTCCTAGAAATTTTATTTTATTGCCGAAGTTAATTGTTTTATTATTTAAGAGTAGAGAAGGATTGGTGGGGTTGTTTTGTTTGCTGAAATTTATGCCTATCGTTTTTTCTGTTGAAAATTGAAATCCGGTTAGCTTGGTCCATTCTTGTAGGGCTGTTATGGCGTCTTGCAATAAGTGTTTTGTGTTACTTATGTTTTTGCCTTTACAATATATGACTAGGTCGTCGGCATAAAGTAAGATTTTGACAGGTGGGCGTATATTGTGGTCGATTTGGTTCATACATATGAGGAAAAGTGTTGCACTGATGACTGATCCTTGCGGTATCCCGTTTTCTTGGTTTTTTTGTTCAGATAGTATATTGTTCGTGCGTACTTTGAATTTTTTATTTTCCAAAAAGTTTTGGATGAATTTCATTATGTGGCCATCGAGTCCATATTTTTGCAGATCCTCAAGTATCAGTCGTTTCCATGCGGTGGGGAATGCACTGTTTATGTCAAAAAATATTGCACATAGGTGTTGTTTTTTCTGTAGAGTGTCTTGGATTTCGTTAGTTAGGTTCATGATATGGTCAATGGTAGATCTTCCGCTTCTGAAACCTGCTTGATATTTATTTAGAGAGTTGTTACTTTCTAGGTGCCATATCAGTCTTTTGTTAATGATTTTTTCGAAGAGTTTACTGAGTGTGTTTGATAAGGCGACGGGCCTGTAGTTCTTTGGGTTAGTTTTGTCCTTGTTTGGTTTCGGTATTGGTACTATTTCTATTTCTTGCCATGCGTCTGGGAACTGGTTCTTTAGCCATATGTGGTTGAAAATTTTGCAGATGAGGTGGATTGTTTCTTCGGGTAAATGTTTCCAGAATTCAAAAGGGATGTTATCCGGACCAGGGCTTTTATTGTTTTTTAGTTCTTGTAATGCTAAATTTATCTCCCATGTGTTTATAGGTTTATTTATGTCTGAGTCAGTGTTTCCGATTTGGAGTGGGGTTTGTTCTATTGCAGTTTTTCTTTGGAGGAATTCTCTATTGTAATTGTTGTTGCTTGATTGATCATAAAAGGTGTCTGCTAGTTTGTTTGCTATGGCTTCCGGTGTGGTGATAATTTCGTTTCCGTCTCTGAGAATTGATATTTTAGAGTAGTGTTTGCTTGAGTTAATTTTTCGTATTTTTGCCCAGACTTCGGAAATAGGCGTGTCTTTTGTCAGAGTGTTAACGTAATTTTCCCATGATTGTTTTTTTGTTTCTTTTAAGGTCCTGCGTGCTCTGGCTTTTGTTCTTTTGAGCTCAATTAGATTTTCTAAGTTATTTTGTTTTTTGTATTTGTTTAGAGCTTTTTTTGCAGTTTTTATAGCTTGGGAGCAGTCGTCATTCCACCATGGTACTGATCTCTTGTATTTGCACGTTTTTTTGTATCCAACTGTCGCTTCTGCTGCAGTGATGATTAATGATGTGATTTTTTCTATTAGGGTGTTTGCAGTATCTTCTGTGCTGATTCTTACTTGTTTTGTTTCAGTTTTTACGGTTTCTGTGTATTTGCTCCAGTCTGTATCTTGCAGTTTCCATCTTGGTTTTATGATTTGGCTGGTAGTTGAGTTATTCAAGTCAGATTGATATTCAATTTTGATAGGAAAGTGATCGCTTCCATGAAGGTGTGGAAGGGTTTCCCACATAAATTTTGGTCCTATTCGGGCATGGCAAAAGGTGAGGTCTATGATCGAGAATTTACCGGTTCTTTGACAGAAGTGTGTTGGGCTTCCATTGTTTAGCAGGACATCATTTTCAAACGTTTTTTCTGTTATTTTTCCTTTGTTGTTCGTGTTTTCTGAGCCCCAGGAGATGTTATGTGCGTTAAAATCACCACATATTAGGTATGGCTTAGGTAGCTGTGAGTAAATGTTACTGAGTTCGGCTTCTGTTAGTTGATGATCAGGAGGAAAATATATGCAACAGATTACTATTTCTTCGGGAATAAAGGTTTTTATTGCTATTATCTCTAGGTTGCTGTGAATTTGGAAGGGCTCTGCGTGGTTCGTGTCTTTTACTAGGATTGCTACTCCGCCGCTTGCTTTTTGTCTAGTAGTTCTGTCGTTTCTGTATATAGTGTAGTTTTTAATTGATGCGTCTTTGTTTGGTGTTAGGTTGGTTTCTTGAAGGCATAGGTAATTTGGTTGATGTTCGGTTATTATTAGCTGGAGTTCTGGTAGGTGTGAAAATAGGCCGTTACAATTCCATTGCATGATGTTATCCATATTATTTTTTAGCAGATTTTTTGTTTTTGTCGGTGATTTGTTGTTGCAGTTTATTTAGGGTTCTTGTAAGTCGGTTTTTTGCTGATCTGTTCTGTGTGGTAGAGCGTAATTCTTCCATTATATTAGCCAGGTCTTCCGGATTTTCTACATATTGTGCTGCAAGTCCTAAGGGGTCGTTGTTATTTTGCGCAAGGTCAATAAAGTTCTGGAATTGATATGTTGACATTTTGGAGTTCTCACCTTCGATGATTTCTTTCAGTGGATTTAGCCATTCTTCAGTGGGAGTTCCTGGACTTGTAGATCTTGATCTTGTCTTGCGGTTTTTTGGAGCTTTTTGGATTGTGAACGTCTCGTTGTCTCGTTGTACGCTAGGTTGCGGTTGCGTGGATGTTTCTTCCAGGGATTCGGTGCTTTCGGCGTTGCTGAGAGTTCTTTTCTGTGTGGATTTCTTATTTAGCTGTGCTGTGTCTTCCATTTGTTTTTGTTGTTCAGTTTGTGGTTTTTCTGGTTGTGGCGATGTTGGAATTTGTTGTGGAGGTGGTTGATTTTGTTTTGGATTATTTGCTTTGTTCGTCTGTTTCGATTGTTGCAATGAAGGTTCCTGTGGGTTTATATCTTGACTTGCAGGTTTGGTTGTTGCTTGTTCCGTTTCCTTTTCTATATTTCGTGTTTCTTTTTCTTGATCCTGGGAGTTCGTTTTTTCTTCCGAGTTCTGTTGCTGGTTAGGATTTATTTGCAGTTCTTTAGGTTGTTGTTGTAATGTTTTGTTATTTTCGGTTGGGTTGCTTTGTTCAATTGTTTGTTCTTCTCGCTGTTTCGTTTTACAAATTTCTATAAGATGTCCATGTTTTTTGCAGTAAGTGCAGAAATCGGAGTCATCAGAGATGTAGATTTTGTGGTATTTATTATTATAATAAATATATTCTGATTCTGGAATGTGCTCTACATCGCCAGAAATGTACACAAATCTGCGAGGGCCAAGTATGTGTCCGAATGCTGATTTTTTTAGTCCTGCCCGTATGTAGTCCACAGGGGATTTTAGTGCGAGTCCTATTTCTTTTAATTTGTCTTCTATGATTGCATGTGGTATTAAGGGACATGCGTTGTAAATTATTAGTCGTTTGTTGTTCGTTATGGGTTTGATTTTTATTTCAATATTATTTATTTTTATGGTTTTGTGGTTATTTATAATTTGTTGTGCTATGATTTTTTCTTTAAGGTAGATGCATATTTTTCCGTTTGGTAATTTTGAGCATAGTAGAATGTTTTGGGGGTCTGTGAGATCTCCAATTGCATAAATATGCTCGTCGTAAGGTACTCCGTCCGCTACTTCTAGAACAATGCCATGTTCCGTAGTCAGCTGCGTTCTCCGCTTAACAGCAGTTGCCCAGCTACTTGTTCCTACTCCAGTGTCCCTTGACACGAGTGGAGGTGGCATTTTGGTGGGGGGTCAAAATGCAGTGAGTGCACCTGACCTCCACCAGGTTGACTAACTGTTGGATGTATGCAGATAGATGGTGCTGCTTAATTACTGTTTATTTAATTATTATATTTTTTTTGGAGTTGGTACTGTTGACAATATCACATGCCGTACAAATAGGTTAAGTTTAATAGTTTGGGAGATTATTTTTAAAACGGTGAAGAATTTATGAGGTTTTTTATGGAGATGATATGGACGATATATATCGTTATTATGGGTAGTAATTTGGAATTAAAAACTTACCCCTTGGCCGAAAAAAAACTCAGGTAAGATTGCACTGTTTTCACTATGTATACCAATTCAAAATTTTTTTATTTCTATTTATAAATTTAAATTGGTTTCCTTGAGAAAAACAATAATTTTCCTGCAAACTGGTGCGGATGGGTTGGTCAGGATAGACTTAATAGAAATAAGAATGGGGAGAATTTTTGTGAAATGTAGGTAAAGTAAAAAAGACTTGTAGGGGATAGGACAATTAAAAAGCATATGGTCTACGGTACCAAGCTCTCCGCAGTCGCACATAGCTGTATCTAGTACATGTATTCTATGGAAGTGAACTAAGAAAAGACAATGATTTTTTATCTATCTAACAGAATATTTCTAACTATACAAGAAATGGTTGTAAAAATGTTATCGCTCAATAACTTAATAAATGGTAGGCGCGTTAATAAGTGGGCGGAAGTAAGCCATAGATGGTTACCTTGGAAAGAAAAGGTCGTTGACACTTGGTCAAAAAAAAAAAGTATGTAAGTTTAGAAACATATCATTTTAATAAAGTTATTATATTAATGAGGTGTGAGTTATTTTGGGTAATATAAAGTCATTACAATGAAGGTTTCAGCAAACAAGACAAATTTCGTGGCTTTATTCTGAATAATAAACAACTGGAAGCTGCAATAGCTATTTATGCACCAAGGGTGTTACTAAGATGGTTACGCCCGGAGAGTGACGTAATACAACCCGAGGGCCTCTGGCCCGTGGGGTGAATGTCGCTCGATGGGCGTAGTCATCAGTAACGCCAATGGTTTTAAGTGTGAGTCTGACAAATAAAACCTTATATTTTGTTTTACCTGTCAAATTCATGGCAATGCGGTCTCTGTTTCAGCGATGACCTCCTCATTCGACCCAAATCTCTTACCACCGAGCCATTTCTTCAAGCTTGGAAACAAATAATAGTCGCAGGGTGGCAAATCCGGCAAATATGGTGGATGAGGCACCAATTTGTAGCGCAATTCATGGAGTTTTGCCATTGCAAACAGTACTTTTTTCTTCGCCAAATGTGGCCGCTTTCGCTTCAGATCGGTGTCGAATCAGTCCATCAGCTCTGCATTATATACGCCCGTGATCGTTTTGTCCTTTTCTAGGTAGTCGATCTGAATGATACTGTGCGTATCCCAAAAAACTGTGGCCATGACTTTTTCGACGGACAGACCTACCTTGGCATTCTTCGGCGTCGATTCGCCAGGAGCAGTCCTCTGTTTCGACTGTTACTTGGTCTCTGGTGTGTTGTGATGGATACATGTTTTGTCCATCGTTATGAAACAGCGCAAAAAGTTCTTTTTATCGCGGTTGAACATCGCCAAACATTCCTTCGAAATGGTCAGACAGTCGCGTTTGGTATCGACTGAGAGCAAATGCGACACCCATCTGGTAGAGAGATTCCTCATTCCCAAATATTCATGCAAAATGTTGAGCGCCCGTTGTGTTAAGATGCCCGCAGCCTCAGCTATCTCGCGCTTAGTCACTTAGTCACTCTTAGTCACTCGTCGTCACTCGTGTCTGTGTTGATCTCATCGTTCGTTTTCTTTTTCACAAACAATTATCTAATCACTGCACGATATTCGATTTTATTAATTTTTGTAAAAATGCAAAATTGTTCACTTTCAACGACTGTCAAACACAAACTAAATAACGCAGTTGGTAGAAAAATTTACAGTAGTCATTTGAAGGTTATTATTTACGAAAAACAACATTGATTTGATACTGGTGGCGCCATCTCTTGCTTAGGCCGTTTACTTTTCAATCGCCCCTCATACATATACCCCTTTCAAACATCGATTGTTTCATTTAAATGGTAGTATATCTTGGGTAAAATACTCTATCTGAATTGAGGTGGAATGTCTTTATTAAACTATATTCTCTCTTTTGATTCGCTGTTGTTGTATTTCCTTCTGGTTAAGACGTAAGCATGCCCAAGACACGTAATGTGCATTACAATAAACAATTCACCACAATGCTATAGCCAGGCCTGAAATGCAACAAGACATTTATGTATTTCTAGCTGAGATGAAACCATTGTGTTATCCTTATGTATAATTCCGTAGTGTAAACCAAATAATGCAAAAATGACTGAACCAATTTCGATTAAACGCAGCTGACGCTTAGATCATCAACTTACTACCCGAAAGGAATAATTTCCAGTAGGAATCAATCGGGATGAAAGGACAAGGTCACTTGCAACGCTGCTTCCCGGACTATAAATATTGAAGCAGCTCTCGTCGGAATCAACTAGCAAACCCTTCTAGTCAGTCCAGCTATTGAAGAACAATGGACTGTTTTGGCAACGAAGTACAAAAATTTGCTTTCTTTTAGAACATAACAAGCCTATGTCTTCTGCTCTACTTTCTGTAATCATAATAATTAAAAAAAGTGTGGGGCGATTTCGAGTAAACAGTATACATAGGTTTTCAATAAGTAACCATCTACATATATTTCTATTTGAAATAACAAATTTCACTTAAAACTGTAAAGTAGATTTATTTGTTATTTCTATGCATATATCTATGAATTTCATGAAGTTTTATTGAATTTTTGTTATTAACCTAGTTAACTTTAAATCAGAAAGTTGAAAAACGTGACAGTTATGTTAAAAAATTACTGCATCATCATATTTATTCGGAACAAATTTCATGAATATCAATGAATGTTTGTACGGACATGAATTGAGTAAAAAATTAATTATGCTTCAAATTTACTTTAAACACTGACGTGACACAAATTACAATGTTGCAAAATTAAAATTTATTTCGAAGTAATTGAATTAGAATATCTTTTACATATGAAAGGGAAAGTAAGTGGATAATTGAGTAAATAATAACAGATTTTCAAAAAAACCCGATGCTTTCAGCATTTTGATTTAAAGCGTTTTGATATAAGATTCTGCAGTAGCTGTATTTTATATAATATATAGGTAATAATAGTAACAGGTCCCCAACGCCAAGATGACGCATATAGGCAGATAAGATAGTTCTCTATTTTTAGACTTCTGGTATTTTATATGAAAATATCTAATTCATAGTATAACATGATCAAAAACGATGTGGATTAAAACCCTGTACTCCGTTGGTACTACGAAGTTGCCGTAGCTTCGTGTAAAATAGAAAAGATCAACAATCATAAGAGCATCATACGAATAATTTTATTGAGATAAAATTCTAAAGAAAATTATAGTTGCAAAAAGAGCAGTTGGATACTTCAAATAATAAAATTGTGTATTTTATATTCAAAAACTATTAATTTTTAATTATACACTGCATGTGTAGTATCTTTAACTTATTCTGAATTTATATAAATGGGCAGTATTAGATCCTTAAATAAATATATAACTTTTGTTTTTCTAGATAATATAATAAAAAATTTCACAAAAAATATTTACATATTTATAAATTATATTCACGTTGCAGGGTAAGATGTTTTTGCATTTAAAATATTTTTAAAAAATCATTATTATATTATAGTAAAAAGATCTAAATATATATATTTTTTTTCTCATGGCTGACCACTTATTTCCAGCATTTTTCGACCGCTTAGGGGCAGTTTTAAGTTTTGTGGTAGGCCGATTTGTGCCATTTTCATGGATATTTAGGGAGTGAAACGACACAACTTTATATTTAGGGGTATGTCAGATGACCCCTTTTGTACCAGTTTTTCTTCACCTCTAAGGAGTAGATTTATGGTTTTGGTCGTGATAACTGTTTTCTCATGCTTTAAAATATCTCTATCGTATTTGTAAAAAAGACGCATAGCAACTACTCTCGCATGTAAGAGTAGAGTTCACAAGGGCAGTAGATTTTTAACGTTTATTTTATTCATTTTTTTGTTTAATATACGTATTTGTATTAGTTATATATTTGTATAAAACAATTATCACCGACTCTCACCAATAGGAGATATTAGTTTATGATATGTATACGTATGCTATTTTACTGTTTGCTAATTTGCATTTACAATATGTCTTCTTCTTCTTCTGCTTAAGGCACTGTCAATTGTGTTGATAAAAATATATGTATACTAATATTATTATTTTGGAGTTTATATTTAAGATTAAACCGGTCAATTGAAAATACGAATGTAAAGGCGGCATCAGACATTCATTATTTGGCAAGTCTCGAGCAAGTGTTCGCCGAATCCCGAGTAGTGTGGATAGGTTGCTTGTGTTATGCCGAGCTTCTATCAACCATGCTCGCCATTTCCCGTATCTTGTCGGTCTTAAGCCAAATCAAAGGAAGCGATTACTCGCCGAGTTGTGTTTTGAACCTGCATCCACACATTCGTCCTCTCGCGAGCATGAAAACTATGTAAGTAACTACTGATAGTTACTTTAAAACGAAATTCATATTATAATCAACCTAATTATTCGTTACTATTATATAACAAACTGTTTTATTAAATTAAGTTTCATTTTACTCATTATTATTTTATTATAATTAATTGACTTTTGAAATTATCTTTTAACTAAATACGTAAATAAATAATATTATTTATAAATTATTATTTTTTTTATATAAAAAAGTAAAGTTTCAATAAATGGACATAACTATTCTTTTTATTCATTTCAAACCCTAAAATATATGTATTGAAAAGCTAAAATTAAGTTAGAAAAGGTACTTTAAAAGAGAAAATTACTTTTAACAAAATAATACGTTTTTCTGTTTTGGTTAAGTGACACCATCCACCATCTTCTTCTTCTCGACTTTTTAATCTAATGTATACTAATAAAATATCTATCTATGTATACTAATATTTTTTCTTGCCGAGTTATTATCACCGAGTTGATCATCGCCGAACTTACCACCGTCTAGCTGACCTTCGCCGAGTTTACCATCGCCGAGTTGACTAATAGACAAGTGCGGCAAAAAGTCTAACGAGTTTTTTTCTATTTTGCTTTTTTATGCCTTAAAATAAAGAAATGCATTTCATAATCAAAAAACATTCTCGTTTGGGATATTGGGTGTGTGAATGTAGCGGTTGGCCGGAATGGTTTGACAGTTATATATTTTCAAGGTAGTTGTCAATTTGTGTTTTGAAAAATGTACAGGTTATTGTACCAATTTTATGAAATAAAATATTTAGTTACATAATTAAGCTCATTATAACACTCAATTCAGTTTCTTAATGACACTTAAGAATGCAAAATAGGAAACATAATTGCTTAAAATATTATGAAATATAAAAAAAAAAATAATAATATGAAGTTATTTTAGTGATTCCAACCATTGTTCTAATACTTTTAGCATAATCATTTAGAATAGAAACTTGCAAGTCACAAACAAAGGCTTCAATGCAATTATCCTTCTTTACGTCAATTTCAATACTTAAATATTTAATTGGCTCAGAATCGTTTCAAAACTTATTGTTACATATGACTGAAACTGCATTATGACTGTTAAAGTTTTTTTTTAAATTAATATGTTACGTCTTGTCACTATTCACAGCTATTTTTTTTATTTTTATTTTTCTAACCAATTAATTAAATGTTCAAATTCAGCTACTGGTGAACCTGAAAATTTTCAATCAGCTATAATCTGGTTGAGAAAAATGTTTATTGAAATAATAAAATATAAGTTAATAATTTTTAATGGCTTCAGTAACAGAGTAAAAAATATATTACTATGGTCTATTTCAAATTAGAAAAAAGTAGATAGCGCTGCGAATCGAGTACGATTTACACTGGACAAATACAGTATAGCGGGAAATATAAAATAAGTTACAACTAGGGCATGGGCGTAGTAACTAGGTTAGCAAGTGATTTTTCTTTAATATAAAAAAGGTTAAGATATTGAAATAAACAAGGCAGATAATACACTTACGTTATTTATACGACATAAATTCAGTTTAATGGGAAATTTAAAAAACTTAATAAAATATTAATTTTTTAAAATTATGTACTATATATAAAAGGAGAGATTTGGCTAAGGATAGTTTAAATAAAGCAATAAAACAAACAATATATCTTCAGAACTAAAATTTCTTGTTTAAATATTTATTGTAAATAAATATTAAAAATATATGTATATATGAAGGTCTAAAAATTATATCAATAACTTTTTCTTTGGGCACTATCAGCTGGGCTGTCTTTTGGCCTCACATTAGTTCTCTATCTTGATCTGTTAATTGTCAAGTGTCAAAAAATATTTATATGTCAGATAACTTAAAAAATATGTAACTGCGTAAGAACAACTTACATGGATTTTATGTAATTTTTTCCATGAAATCTACGCCAAGAATATGAATAAAAATCTAAATATATAAATAATAACAAAATATACGAGAAAAATAAAATAATATAAATAATATATATTTCCAATGTACGACACTGAACATCTGTCAACTTGGACTAAAAACAATATTTTAACAGTGTAATAGGGATGACGTTCTAAACCAATCCGTAGCAAGGACAAACAGCTCCTATCTTCTTACACATATTTTTCTAAGGTGACATAGAGCATAATTACAATTTTAATCCTTTTGCATTAACAGATTATTCTAGATCTCAATGTGTGCAGGTGTATATTTACTTACTGAAGCTCTATCCTTGTAGTAAGTTACTGATCTAGCTAATATTGATTCAGTAAACAATCCATATAATCTATAGATATATGCGTAACGAAAATAATTACACTACGTAGATTACATGAGTAGATGTAGCAATATACAAGATTTATAATATCATGGAAGAACTATCTGAGCTACCTGTACCCAGAGCCGTAGCAATGTTTTTGGCGCCCTTGGCAAATAAAGCAATTTGATAAAATTGACCTCCCCAAATCCAAGTGATGAGCGAAAAAAAGGTCCTCGCTTTTCAAATCCAAGTGATGAGCAAAAAAAAAATTTTTCACTTGCCAATGCTTTTAATTACCAAATATACACAATGGCGCCCCTCATCAGGACACGCGCCCCCGTCATACCTCACGCCCCTGGCAAGTACCCCGATGCTAACCCGCTGCTATGGCTCTGCCTGTACCTCGTAGATATTTGCTCTATAGTAAATAGCATGTTTCAATTTTTCTAGGTTGTCTTTATCATTTTACTTATTAATTTTTGTGTAATTAAATTAATGGTGTATTTAACCACCTGTCCATTCGTTTTTCTCGAAAATGCGATGTGTGAGCAAGTTGTGAAAAAAAAATGATGACCGAAGTCTACCCAAAGGATAGAATGGCATTAAAAATTTCCCAAACAAACCGGAAGTACAAGATATTATGGACTTCTTTGATTTTTTAAATTATATTTATGTCAAGTTGGGTATCTTTGGATAGACCTTAAACAATATTTATTTACAGTATTTTTCGGACGATAAGACCCAGCCCAAATTTATGAGACAATTTTTAGAAAAAATATTTATTATTACAATAATTTGTACCAGCAACATTATGTTCATCTTCACTCTCTGTACTATCACTTGTCTCGTTAATGTCATTGTTCGTATTATTTTCGTCTGAACTATTGTAGTCCATCTCTTCAAAAACCAAGTCGTCTTCGATACTATACAAATGCGTTGCTTATACCAAATTTCTTAAAAGACTTTATAATCGTCTTTTCTTTTACAGCTACACATATTTTTTTTACCCAGGTACTTTTGAAATTGTCGTCCGTTTCATCCGTTGCTGCAACATCGCGATTTGGCTTAATCATTCGTTTGTTCCACTCTTCCCGCATAAAATTATTAAATGGTTTATTAATCGACCCAAGGGTTGTCGTTGACTTGTAAGGCCCCCAGAAATTACTAATTCTGTATTCATTTCTATTATATTTTCTTGGTTGATTCTGTTTTTTGCGCTTCGAATTAATTCCACACTAATATCGCACACTTTAGAAACAACGCACCTGTATCTTCGGATCATAAGACGCACCCCGACTGTGAGTCGATTTTTCTGTGTAAAAAGGTGCGTCTTAAGGTCCGAAAAATACGGTTAACATTTTTTTCTTTTTACCGTTTATGAAATTTTTTATTGTTTATAACGACTTGAAAGTAAAATATTTTTATTTACAAGTGTTCAATGTGCCTTTTTTAAATGAAATACTTTAAAGTTTTTTTTTTCTGGAAAATTTCAATACTGTTATTTGATTCATTGAGTAGACTTTGGTTACCAAAGTTGCTATCCCAACTTGCTCACACATGGCATTTTCGAGAAAAAAATTGATGTGAAGAGTGAATTTTCACACATCCAGTGTTTTGTCGATATTTAGTGTGATAACAAATCGGGTACATCAGAAAAATTCGATTTCGATATTTTCGAAATTTCTAAATAATTGAAGGGGAAGTGGATGAAGGTGTTATGTAGCATTTTTTGAAATTTTGAAATATTCGTTGCAATGAGGTTGTATAAGCCTCTTTTATCCCAACCAGAACACTTAGTTTCCAATTATCTATATTTGAAATGATACAGATAGATAAAGGTGTTATGTACAGTGACCTCAAGTAGTTTATTAGGTATCACACAGTAGTGAAAGAGCAAGAAAAAATGCAGTAATTTGTGGAAATAATATGATTCTCACAAAATAATAAATTTGGCCGGCTTTCAACTGATGTGACAAGCGGAGAGATAGCGGAAAATAAAAAAAACACAATAACTTACTAAATGTCAATTAACTCAGAACTTGAAATTTGTAACATAACACCTTCATCCACTTGCCCCTTAGGTAATGGTCATTGGTAAAGAGGAAGTTGAGATAAATTTAACTCTGGACGCAGTGAAAATTGAACAGGTCAGCAGCTTTAAGTATTTAGGAGTTATATTAGAGAGCAAAGGGGGATACGAAGAAGAAATCAATAGTAGAATTAAAGATTCAGCAAATGTATTCCAGGCCCTCAATAATATCTTAATAAATAAGAAAGAAATAAGTAACGACACAAAACTCCTAGTATACAAAACGATTTACCTACCCACATTAACATATGGTTGCGAGTCATGGATACTTTCAGATCGGCTCAAGAGCAAAGTTCAAGCTGCAGAAATGACATTTTTAAGAAGAGTTAAGGGTGTCACTAAACTTGACAGAATAAGGAGTGAAACAATACGAGAAGAGCTACAGATAGAAGCAGTGGAAAAAACAATAGACAGACAGAAATTAAGATGGTACGGACACATCACAAGAATGAAGCAAGAAAGACCGACAAAAAATATATGGCTAGCCAGAACTTCAGGAAGCAGACCAAGAGGAAGACCTCATAAAACATGGAACCAAACAGTGTCACAAATCCTAGATAAAAAAGGACTGACATGGAAAGAAGCAGAAAATAAGGCTCACAATAAGACAGAGTGGCGCAACTTCATAAAAGAATTAGACTGAGAAGAACAACCTCTACACCGAATGGTAGAAGAGGTTTTTGACTATATATATATATATATACAAATCGGGTACATCAGAAAAATTCGATTTCGATATTTTCGAAATTTCTAAATAATTGAAGGGGAAGTGGATGAAGGTGTTATGTAGCATTTTTTGAAATTTTGAAATATTCGTTGCAATGAGGTTGTATAAGCCTCTTTTATCCCAACCAGAACACTTAGTTTCCAATTATCTATATTTGAAATGATACAGATAGATAAAGGTGTTATGTACAGTGACCTCAAGTAGTTTATTAGGTATCACACAGTAGTGAAAGAGCAAGAAAAAATGCAGTAATTTGTGGAAATAATATGATTCTCACAAAATAATAAATTTGGCCGGCTTTCAACTGATGTGACAAGCGGAGAGATAGCGGAAAATAAAAAAAACACAATAACTTACTAAATGTCAACTAACTCAGAACTTGAAATTTGTAACATAACACCTTCATCCACTTGCCCCTTAAAATTATCACATCAAAAATTTCTTTTGTACTGTTCCGGTTCACATTAATATGACTTTTATCAGATTTTCAGATTAACCGCCCTGGGTTATAGAGTTAGTTTTTTAGCACATTTTTGGCAAAAATTTTGTTAAAATAAAGAAATTTAAAAAAAAACTACTTTTTGTTCCTTGGTCTACATCTTAAGAGCATTATTTAATACCACACAATAAATTTTAAAAAAATATATTTTTTCAACGACACAAAAATTCGATAATTTTCGAAAAACTAATCAAAAATTCATGTTGAGCTACTTCGGTTCCTATCAATTTACATTCTTGAGATTTTTTGATTAAGTCTTTTCAAATATTTTTTGAAAAAATCCCATAAAAAAATTAACTTTTCAAAAATTAAATTTCCTCAAGATTACATTCGCCAATTAATTGGAGGCATGGCTCGACTTCTCCAGGCAATAATAACAGCAGAAGGTGGCAACACAAATGCTAAATGAATGTAACCCTTATTTCCTTACCTATCAGACTTTTGAAAATAAATAAATAAAAAAGTTGTCATTAGCTATTTTTTTATATACTGAAGTTAACTTTTCCTGAACAAAATGAGCAAAAGCTTCAATCAATCTGTAAAAATTACTAGATTGGAAAATCTAGTTCCGCGTTATGTTAAAACAGTCAGCCTCAAAGTCTCATTCAATCGCTAAAAGTCATTAAATTTCAAAATCTAATTTAGCACGACGCTAATGACAGTTCCAAACGTTTACGCGTAACTAACTGGAATTTTCATTTTTGTAAGTTGTCATGAACTCTCCTTTTATGGTTTAAAGTAGGCTTTTGCTAAACAAAATTATCAAAAGCCTCAATTAATCTTTAAAAGTAACTAGAATTGAAAATCTAGTTCCGCCTAAACCAAAGAAACAGACTTTAAGAAATAAATAACCCATTTAAATAACTTGTTAAATACTTTTTTCATTGATGAACTATGTTAATTTCATATCGTTAGAGTTTATTTTATATAAATATATCCCTTTTTTTCCTTTCATAATTATTTAGAGAGTTATAGGCTATTCCAAACGTTTAGGCGGAGCTAGATTTTGCAATCTAGTTACTTTCATCGTTTGAATCGTTCTTTTTGACCGTTTTGTTTAAGCTTTGTAAATCATACTTACAGTAAACATTTTTTGGTAACGGTTAATATCATTTTAAAATGTCATTTTCTTTATATTTTGATTTTTTGTGTCATTCTTAATACAAATTTCCCATTTTTTTTTGTCATTAGAATAGATACAAAAGTGTTTTATTTTTGACATAAGTCATTCGTTTCCATGGTTTCATTGTTGGAATTTTAATTTTTCACATACCAAACGTCAAACATGAAATAACCCAAGCAAGGTCCCTTCTCCTGACAACCTAAAAGAACGAAATTCCCATTTCGTTCCGGCTAAACGTTTGGAATAGCCTGTAATAGCAAGAAGTGTCTGAATTTTGGTGGGTAAGGATAATTTTTGGACAACAAATTTTTTTAATTATTGGCATTTGCTGCTGTGGCAATTAGCCAGGACAATTTTTTATTTGAGAAAATTTCCATGCCTGAACGGGATTCGAATCCGAGACCTTCGCAACGCAGAGCACATGTGTTACCACTACGCTACGCCGGTCGGCCAACTAAATTTTGTACGATTATATTACGATTGCAAAAATGAATTGGGCATTCAAATAAGTGGTTCGAGTTGCTGACAGACTATAAATTATCACATGGCCAGAAAGGAGAAGTTATCATTTTAATTCTATGCAGATGATATGGAGAGTAAGTGTGAATAAATCCTACCTGGATAAAAGTGCATATAAAATATCTGCTTTGGCGTGCAGAAAATCAAAGGTTTCTGGGAAGAAACATATCCCTTAATTTCTTTAAAATATAATAATCCCAACTATACTTCTAAAAATAAAAATGAAATATAGTAACTGCTTTTTTGCACCTGAATCTATAATACAGAGCGATCAAGAAATCTTGTCCGTTATGCAACACTTGACAGAAACATATAGTTATCAAACTTATTTCCAAGGACATGTACACATAGGCGTACATTATATTTTTTATTACCTTATACGAATTGATTATTAAATGAACACTATTTTTCTCTACACGCTAATGAGTTGACAACAGGTGTTAAGTTAGGAACACATATTTTCGTTGTTTATCGGGTGAGTTCAGACCAGCGAAATAATCTGATTGGTTCTTTGTTAAATTGGGATTTTCAGCTGTGGATTAGAACACAGTTTTGATATACTCATTGTTTACTGATATGTAACTGACAAGAAATTATGATCGCACGGTAGTAATCTTTAAAACCAATAGATTTGTTTAAAAATTTATTATTTTTGTTCTGTTTTTCACTTTTGAAATTTTTATTTAATAGTAACAAATAAATAGTAATACATAAATATTGAACAAATGATCATCATCTTTGACTTTACTTTTGCAAATTAAAAAATTGATGTGAAGCGCGAATTTTATCACATTTCAGGGTTTCGCAGGTATTTAGTAAGTGAATGATGATTATTTGGGGTGCCAAAACAAATTTTTTGTTAAAAATTTTTTTCTTGTTAATATTAGTTAGAATGCCTAATACCATTATTTAGGTTTCTAAATATGTGTAGTATTTTTTTTAGATATAGCAAAGTTCATTAAGATTTTGAAAATTGCGCCTATGGCTTCCATTGGTTGTATTAAGTCATAACTCCGCCCCTCTGATTTCGTGTATTCAATTTCAAAAATTTCAACTGATTATTAAATTTACGCTTTTAAAAATTAAATGCAACATTTGCCCAAATATAACTAGAGTTTTGAAAAAATAATTTAAACAAAATAAAAATGCAAAATAAAACAGAAAAAATAAAATTGTCTCGAGACCGAACCCTAGTTTGCAAATTAGAACGCTAGAATGCTAACCATTATACCATGAAAGCATACTGGTTTACTGAGTTACATAAGTTATTAAATAGTTTACATGGCCAAACAAAAAATACAATAAATGCGTTATTTTCTGAACACATAATCTGATCAAAAATTCCTGTTGTACTATTCCGGTTCACACCAATGTACATTACTTAGAATTTTTTCAGATTTTTAGCTTAAACCATCTGGGCTACAGGGTGTGGAATAAATTTTTTTTTGCACGATTTTGGCAAACATCGCGTCATAATAATTTATTTTGCAAAAATAAAATTTTGATCGTTAATCCACGTACTAAGGGCTTGATACCCTACTCAGAATTTAAAATATATATATATATATTTTTTTTTTTCGATGAGCAGATATTTGTTTCTATTTTTAGGGGGATATGTTTTTTAGATGTTTTAGTATTTTTCCTATGTGCGGGTCAAACAGTTGTATAAGCATGCCAAATTTCAACTTTCTAGGTTTAGCCGTTTGGCTACAATTTTTACCGCACAGACAGACAGACAGACAAGCAGACAGGTGACAAAATGATGGTATCAGAGTTTTTTGGTCATGCCTACAAAACCCTAAAAAGCAGAAGTATTTACTATTTGTAGTTAATCGACGAGCGTTCTGGTACGTTTTTCTTAACAATACACCACTGAAATGGATTCAAAAAGATATAAACGAAAGAGAACTGAGCAAAAGCAATGTCTGGATATATAATCGTGGAAATCGGAAGACCTTAATAAGCTGATAATAATAAGTTAAACTCCAATGTACGATTTTTTTGCCAATTAAATTATCCTTTAAATTATAAGAAGATACATTCCACTGAAAAAGAGCACCAGTAATAGTTTTTTCTAGTATACCGGCATGACCTTTAACTGTTTAGTATGCTTCTGTCAGTAACATTTAAATATATTTTTGATATTCCTCAAAATATGTAGGCTTATGCCCTTGAGAACAATTTAAGAGATAAAAAAGAATAAATTAATAATGCATCGGATCCATTTCATATTTAAAAACATTGCCGGATGAAAAAACGTGACAAGTAACAGTGTGTTATTTAATATTCTATAAAAAGAGAATCTTGAAATACGGTACAAAGGTTGAACTTGAAAAATCTCAGTATAATATTTCTTAAGATAAAAGTGTTTGAACCAGTGATTCTTAAAGGGTTTTATGAACGAAATAACAAGAATTATACTGATAAAATTTCAAAGTAGGTTTTCTTTTTATCATTATTTTTCAACATGCTCTTATTATTGAAAATAGAATACAGAAAAAGGTAGTGACAAAAGTAACAAACTTACTGTCTACTTTGTTGAAGAATTGTTTTTGAATGATCAAACTCACCTGAAATAAAAGAAAATTTATATTAATTCACAGTTATGATCAATGTTAGATATGTACAGTAATACGTCGCTTAACATATTGTCTGCCACCATATAAACTAAAAGTGCTTACCCAAGTAAAAACTTCTTAAAATTAAAGATATATTGTAAATCACGGAAAGCACAAAAATTTCACGCAATCGCCACAAAAGATTGATATAAGTTTTCACTTCTACTGCTCTCTCTCTCTCTCTCTCTCTCTCTGTCTCTTCCTTCCTCTCTCTCTCCCCTTCCACTGTCTTTCGCTACATCCTCATAATATTGTGCGCATTTCTTCCTCTTTTTCCTATTCATCATATTTTTTTCCTTTGTTATTTTCAAGCGATGTTTCTTCCTGTCAGTATAAAATTTTCTGGTCGTTTAGTGCTCAAACGTTGTAGTGTTAATCTCTCTTTAAAACATGAAATTAGCATTTTCTTTTTTTTATGACAATTATTGATAATATTATAAGACTATTTACTGCATTTGTATTGAGTAAAAATTAAAACACAGCTTTATTATACTAGCGACCAGTCTTTCTCAGTGCTAAAAAACAGATTTGATACATTTATTCGATCTTTTCCTTTATTATATTAAAATCAGATGCATGGGGATTTCCAGTGTGCCGAACTACATATTTTAAATTTTTATTCATAGGTCATGTTAATAGAAAACACTATTATCCATACAGTTGTTAAGGAACACACGGGATCCTCATATCGCAGTGATAAACTCTCACTGATGATCACCGGTGATTCTCATGGCAGCTAATGCGTTAATGAAGGAGATATGTTCGAGGATATGCGGCGTTACGGGATTACATTCTTGCAAAGGGTTTTCGCCAAGGATACTTCGTTGCGGCAACACGTTTTAAAGTATATTTAAAAGGAATCCTTATGCTGTGGAAACGAAATTGCAGCAGTGTGGGAATTTAATTAAAATATGACATTCTGTGCACCAGAAGACCATTATGACGTACAATATATGATAAGCAAATTAGTTGAAGAATATATAAAGTGGGGACAATCTGTCAATATAAATACAACAAAGTACCTGGTGGTAGGAGAGACTGTCGAAAAGTCAACAAAAGATAATATAATAAAATAAGGCAATCCAGTCTAGATAGTTGATAGCTACAAACACTGGGGTGTATAACTATCAACAGATAATAAGTGTAGAAAGAAGATTACTTCCAGAATATATCAAGGAAAGGCAACGATACGACAACTAAATAATCTACTATGGAGCAACAGCATAACGAGTCAACTAAATTCAGATTTTATAAAAGTATATTAGCAAGCAAAAATAATATACATGGTTCCGAGCTCTAGGTCATAGATAAACGAAATTCTTAGTAAGTGAGAGTTGTTCCGTGAAGCTTCCATGACTATACTTTAGTCTTTCTAGGGGTGCGAGAGAAGTTTCTAAATTTTTAATGAAATTTTTTTTAATGCCGCCTAACCGCTTATGAGAAACATACCATGTTGTCTTCTCCCCCACTCCTAAAATTACATCTCCACCAAATGAATGAATCATTTGATGGATACTTTTCCACGGGATATATAGGCAAAATTAACAGATGTATACTCAATTGACCTAAATTCAATGGATGACAATGTTTTATTAAAATACGATCTTATCACAATACGAGCTAATGCACGTATTGAAATTGAAACTTAGAACAATTATGGTGTACGCAGTTAGACTTCATCCAGAATTGGCAAGCAGCATTAGAGACACTTTTATGATTTGCCACCACTTACGCGTGGCTCTTCAAAAATAAGGGCCTCGTTTTAAAAGGATAATTATGAACAAACAACAACAACGTAGCTATCAAAAATGTAAATATTGTTTTATATGTAATAACATAGTATGTATTGTAAATGTATTAATTTATTGTGCAATAAAAAAATTATCTTGCAATAAATGCGTTTTCCTAAATAAAAATAGAAACACATTTTTCAAAGGGGCGCGAGAGCTTATTTTCAGATTCAAGGGGGTGCTGACTTTAAAAAGAGTTAAGAGCCACTGGTCTATATAGTCCAGGAAATACAAAGTTTTCGAAAGAAAGTTTGAAAATAGGAGTTTTGGAAATAGGTGCGATTAATAGGTCTTGTGGAGAAATTTTCGAGGTCATATTTTGCAACTAAAATTTATTGTCGGAACTTGAACTCGTTGCAAATATCTCCGTTCCATTACAGAAAGCGAAAAAATGTTGTCTATACTAAATTAGAGATAAATTCTCTACAATTAAGTGACCATAAATTATTTTTAAGTGATTATTTATTTGTGAGATGAATGGTTCCACCCCTAGAGCACCGTAAAGTTGCATCAATTTTTCAAATTCATGAAATATGTACTTTTCGCCACGAAATTAACCCAAAAATATTACTACAACTACAATTTCCCAAAATTAACGACTGTTTTTGTTATTTTTATTACTATTATTATTTTTTGTTGCGCAAAATTGTGGAAATGCACCTTTTTACGCAGAAAAATCGACTTAACTTTGGGGTGCGTCTCATAGCCCGAAAGTACAGGTGTGTTCTTTAAAAAGTGTGCGATGTTAGTGTGGGGATGAATTCAGAGCGCATAAAATAGAATCAACCAAGAAAATTTTAAAGGAAGTGAATACAGAATTAGATATATTTCCTGGAGATCTTACAAGTCAATTATAACCCTCTATTTTTTGTCTATTACCTACTAGGTAAACCATTTAAAACTGTAGGCGGGAAGAGTACAAAAGCAATTAAATTAATTGCTTTGAAAATGGCGAAAGCCGAAACTGGTAAGCAGTTATCAAATAAAAATAGAGAAAATTTACAACGTTTTTTATTTCAACCATTATTAAATATACTACATTTTCACAAAGTTAATTTGTCGACATTATATTATAAAAATTAAGAATTTGTGAATATTTTTTTATGTAATAAAATATTACTTTTTATTAAAATTATCTCAGAAATTTGGGATTCATCTTATCATCCAGTGCGTCTTATAAGAAATACGGTAATCTGGATCTTTTTATATATTTATTGTTTTAATTTTAGTAGGATTTTAGTAACGATGCCTACATGGATGATGAATAAAGTTTCTCTTGGTCACTGGTTCACTTAAGTTTTTTTTTTTTTTTTGGCTGTGTTACTCATGTTTATTTCTTTGTAATCGTCTAGTCGGGGCCAGCCCGAATTTGGATTACTTCAGGCACAAAATTGAACAGCACGGCCCTCTTTTTATATATTAGTACGGAACATTTTAATTGAAACGTCGATCTCTTGTATATTAGTGGATAGAGCAACTGATTTGGTTTGGGTTTCTTGTAATGTTTTGTTGATGTGATTATCTATGTTAATTTATTATAGAGATGCACTCGTAAACATCTTATTTGAACACAAACGTATGCTCAACAGCATATTATTTATGAATGCATATATTTTCTGTTATCCCTGGATATACAGAAATTTACATTTTCTTATCAGGTCGTCAGTATGAATATTGAAATGTATATGTAAGTTGGTAAAGTATTCTATCTAGAGATTTACCTATCAAGCTTAATACATCCGAGTATTTTCTATCAAAAGAAAGTTTGCATTCATAAAACTCATATTTTCTTAATTTAAATTACTGTTTAAAAAGCAAAGAGTAGTATCAAATCAACTATTAAGTTCTTGTAAAATTAAAGTTGAAGTACAAAGCCAGTTATGTTCCCAATGTCTGGAAGTTTAGGAATTTTCTTCTCTGAGCAGAGATAAATGAATCAACGTAGAAGCATTGCATACCACAGAATGTTTGCTCTTTTGTACCTTTTCTGAATGTTGCAAGTTAGTTTTCATTTTAAAGTCAATTTTTAGTAAATTGCAAGGAAAATATGTAGATTGGAAAAATGAAAGATGCTTTGACAAATTTTTAAATATTTTAGAGATAATTTTTACAGTAATATGCAAATTTCTATTTTATTTAGAAAATTTAGTGTAGTTTAGAAAATTGGCTTTAATATGACTTGAAAAATTACTTTATTAGTGATATAATTATTAAAATAAATTTTGTATAGTAAGAAAATCATGCTGACACGATATCAGACAGAAGGGATTTTACGTCGAAAAGGCTTGTGAAAAATTCTGGAAAGGTCTGGAATTAAATGTTATTCACGGCGCGGAAACAAACGAGCGCAAATCAAAAACTGATAACCTAGCGCGCAGACTTTTCCACGTTGACTTAAATCTATATATATAAAAGGCAGTGTCCTGACTGACTGACTCATCACCGCCCAGCCCGAACCCCTGGGCCTAGAAACTTGAAATTTGGACAGTATATTCCCTCCATGACGCAAGCATCCACTAAGAAGGGATTTTTCGAAATTCAACCCCTAAGGGGCGAAAAGGGGGTGAAGTTTAATATCTCTTCGGGTCGATGGGACATCGACTTAGTTTTTGCTTACAACGATTACCCATACAAATGCCGAAAAACTTATTTCAGAATTTTGTCCTAATCAACCCCTAAAGAGGTGAATTTACAATCGGGGTGAATTTTACAACCCGTCATATTTCCTGTGTTTGTTGAGTTATAAGGTTTCTTTTTGGCACATAGGTGTCTTTTTATAATATCTCGAAATGGTTTTGACAGTGTTTTAAACTTTCACCCCTAAAGGGTGAAAAGGGGTGATATGTGATTTCAATGATTCTTTAATATCTCTTAGGACCAATAAGATATCGATTTGCTTTTTGCTTAGAAAAATTACCCATACAAATACCGAAAAACTAATTTCAGGATTTTGTCCTTATCAACCCCTAAAGGGGTGAATCTACAATTGTGGTGAATTATACATCCCGTCGTATTTCCTGTGATTGTTCAGATGTAACATTACTTTTTGGCACATAGGTGTATTTTTAAAATATTTCGAAAAAGTTTTGACAATTTTTTAAAATTTCCGCCCCAAAGGGTGAAAAGGGGTGACATGTGATTTCAAGGATTCCTTGATATTTCTTAGGACCAATAAGATATCGACTTAGTTTTTGCTTACAAAGATTACCCATACAAATGACGAAAAACTAATTTCAGGATTTTGTCCTAATCAACCCCTAAAGGGGTGAATCTACAATCGGGGCGAATTTTACATCCCGTCGTATTTCCTGTGTTTGTTGAGTTATAAGGTTTCTTTTTGGCACATAGGTTGTCTATTTATAATATCTCGAAATGGTTTTGACAGTTTTTTTAAATTTCAGCCCCACAGAGAGAAAAGGGGTGACATGTGATTTCAAGGATTCCTTAATATTTCTTAGGATCAATAAGATATCGACTTGGTTTTTTTCTTACAATAATTACTCATACAAATTCCGAAAAACATATGTCAGGATTTTGCCCTAATCCACCCCTAAAGGCGTGAATCCACAAATGGGGTGAATTATACATCCCGTCGTGTTTCATGTGTTTATTGAGCTATAAAATTTATTTTTTGCACGTAGGTGTATCTTTAAAATATATCGAAATGGCATTGACACTTTTTAAAATTACATCCCTAAAAGAGGTGAAATGTTAATTCAAAGATTCCTTAATATCTCTTAGGACCAATAAGATACCGACTTGGTTTTTGCTTACAAAGATTACTCATACAAATGCCGAAAAAGTTATTTCAGGATTTTGCCTAATCAACCCCGAAAGGGGTGAATCTACAAATGGGGTGAATTATACATCCCGTCGTATTTCCTGTGTTTGTTGAGTTATACAATTTCTTTTTTGCACAAAAGTGTCTTTTTAAAATATCTCGAAATAGTATTGATTGTTTTTTAAAATTACGTCCCTAAAGGGTGAAAAGGGGTGAAATGTGAATTCAAGGTTTTCTTAATATCTTTTAGGACTAATTTTTGCTTATAAACATTACTCATACAAATTCCGTAAAACTTATTTCTGATTTTTGTCCTAATAAACCCGGAAAGGGGTGAATATACAATCGGGGTGAATTAAACATTCTGTCGTATTTCCTAAGTTTGTTGAGTTAGAAAATTTCTTTTTGGCACATAAGTGTCTTTTTAAAATATCTCCAAATAATATTGACAGTATTTTAAAATTGCATCCCTTAAAGGTGAAAAGGACTGAAATGTGAATTCAAGGATTTCTTAATATCTCTTAGGACCAATAAGATACCGATTTGGTTTACTCATACAAATGCCGAAAAACCTATTTCAGGATTTTGTCCTAATCAACCCCTAAAGGGGTGAATCTACAATCGGGGTGAATTATACATGCAGTCGTATTTTCTGTGTTTGTTGAGTTATAACATACCTTTTTGGCACATAACTGTCTTTCTTAAGTATCTTGAAATATTTTTGACAGTTCTTTTACTTTCCCCCTAAAGGGTTATAAGCGGTGAAATGAGATTTCAATACGATATCCCGTCGTATTTCCTGTGTTTGTTCAGTCATAACGTTCCTTTTAGGCACATAGATTTTTTAAAATATCTCGAAATAATCTTGACAGTTTTTTTAAATTTCACCCTTAAAGGGGTAAATTATAATTATTATAATTATTATATACTGGAGGTTCACTATTGAGTGACAACTCCACACATGTTATTAGAAGCTATTAAATTTACTGGTTAACCTATTTGGTTAGTTGTAAATATTATAAATAAAGGAAAAAAAAAAAAAAGTAGTAAATGATTTTTTCTTCGATAGAACGTTTTTTTGACATAGAAAAATTGAAATTCGCAAAATATATTTACTAAGAAGAGATTTTTGGAAAGTCGACCTCTAAGGGGGTAAAAAGGGGGTGAAATGTGATTTCAGGAATTCCTCAATATCTCTTTGAACCAATCAGATATCGACTTGGTTTTTGCTTACAAAGGTTACCCATACAAATATTTGTAACAGAAATTCAGGATTTTGCCCTAATCAACCCGTAAAGGGATGAATCTACATTCGGGGTGAATTATAGAAACCTTACATAGGTTTCTATTAAATAGAAACCTACTTAGCTTTCTATTTAAAATATTTAGTAAGCGTTTTGACAGTTTTTTTAAATTTCATCCCTAACGGGGTTAATTGGTATTTTTTATTCGATGGAACGTCCCTTGACATAGAGACATGAAATTTGGGAAATATATTCCCCCCCATGACGTAATCTAATGGAACTATTCAAAATTCGATCCCTAAGGGGGTGAAAAGGGCTGAAATGTGATTTCACGGATTCCTCAATATCTCTTAGGACTATTGAGATATTGACTTGGTTTTTGCTTACAAAAGTTACCCATACGTAGTTAAACTTAATCTTATTTTAAAATTTTACCCTAACCAACCCCTAAAAGGGTGGATCTGCATTCAGGGTTTAGAACCCTTCGTATTTCCTTCACTTATTGAGTTTTAACATTTCTTTTTGGCATATATGTCTTTTTATAATATTTTAAAAGTATTACAGTTTGTTTTTTTACTCAATTTGACGTAAGGACCCACTAAGAAAGGATTTTTTGAAGTTCTACCTGTATGTAGTGAAAAAGAGTAAAATGTTTTTTCACGGATTCCTCAATATCTCTTAGGACACATGAGATATCGACTAAAAACTTTAAAAACAAACTGATTATTTTACACTAATGACACTAATGAGATCGTCAATATACCGTAGCGAAGCACGGGTGCTCAGCTAGTATTTTATATAATAAAACATTAATGTAACAAAAGAATATTAGTTTTACAACTTAAAATTTAAACAAAGGTCATTTTATTTCAAGTGTACTCTTTTTAGGTAATTGTAGATATGAGCAAAGAAGGTTAGAATGTTAGCATTTAATTGCCAAATATTAAGGAGGCAGTGAAAACAAATGAGAGTTATTGGGGAATTAATACGATATAACATAAAATGTAGTTGACAGTTTGAAAATAAATTATCTATAATATAATACGCCAACGTGTGTCCTTGCGTGGGTGCGTGTACGTGACTGTCGTCTAAAATCTAAAACAATTGAAGCGAGATTCCGAAATATAACGAAATATTCCGAAGCTTACCGAAGGATATATTGACATATAACGCGTATAAGGAGTTCACTTTTGTAAGAACAAACTAGTTACTTTTATGGTGTGTTACTGACTTTAAATGTCAATTAAAAATATTCCTTACGCTGTAAAACCGACTTTAGGTTGATAAGGTTATGATCATTATAATTAAGATACCATTTTTCATTATGGCATATGTCAAATGGATCCACATTTTAAAAAAGTGACATTTTTTAATACCAACATGACATACAGTTTCAAAGATGCAAACTATTGAAAACAAAATTTCCTCTTAGTATGTTCTTACAAAAGTGAACTGCTTACAATATCTGTCTCATTTTGTAATACGTAACTAACAGGGCAAGTTCATTTTTTATGTTGTATATTAACAATACAATTATAATATTATCATAGTATAGGTTCACACGGATACGCCAAAGTCTGTTTACACCACAACAGTCACCAAAGTAACCAGATCTAGTTTCGTATTACAAATTGAGACGGATTATAATAATAATATTTGTTAATTGATATGTTTACACAAAAATAATATAAATTAAAATTATAAGTAGCAGAAAAATAATTATTTTAAAAAATATTTGGTTTCGATGAAAGTAAGTAAGAAAAATGTGACTTTCTTTTCTTTATTATTATTTTTTCAATGCTTTATTATTTTTTTATTTCTACGATTAACGTTTTAAATTATCTAACGTCTTAAATTTTCAAAAATGTAAAGGTAATGCATTGAGTAAAACTCGCTTTGTGTAATAGTTTCTCACGATTTATTTCAAACTGATTTGAGATATAGTGTAAGTACGCTTTTTTCCGTGTGTGTATTTTTCCGTGTGTGTATTTTTCCGTGTGCGCTTTTTCCCGTGAGTTTATTTTTTCATGTGCGCTTTTTTCCGTGTGCGTATTAATCCGTGTGCGTTTTTTCCGTGTTCGTATTTTTATATTATATAAGAAATTGGAAAATTTATTTTAATGAATATATTTTAAATTTAACGTCTCAAATCATTTTTAGTTTTAACATTATAAATGTAATGCACTGAGTAAAAATGAATCGTTTTCCCATCTTAAAAAGTTAATGAATAAATAATTCGGAATAATACTCATTATTTGTCCAGTTTTTAATAATGGGCGAAGAGTTGATTCAATTTGAATTGGATGAAGTAAGGCGTATGGCTAGAGAAAGAAGTCTGAGGTGTCGAGCAAGTTTCACATTAAGATAATGTGGAACCCGTGGAACCTGTTACCAACACAGTTGGCAACGGGTGCACTAATAAAATAGTATGTTATTATACGAGTTTTATAAGACAATGTATTGTCACATGATTTGTTTGGAGTACGACGAACGAAGCGAGGAGTGCTCTAAAGTAACAAGTGTGACAATACGTCGTACAAAACGAGCATAATATACTATTTATTATACTTTGCATTACTTATTTTTAGAAATTTTAAAATTTCATTTATATTAAATATCGGAATACAATCTAGGGATTATTGTGAAATGCGGCCACCATAGCAACAATATATAATAAAACAATTTCTGTGACAACACAACACAACATAATTTTTTTTTTTTAATTTTTGGACTTAACTACTAAGGCCATTATCCAGTAGATGCATTTATTTTTGAAAAATCCATGTCATAACCGGGATTCGAACCCGAGCCCTCATGATCTAGAAGCCAGTGCATCGCTACACTAACCACTACGCCATGGTGACCGGCACAACAGTAATTTGACAGATGCAAAACAACAAACTTTCTTTTTGAATTTTCTTAATAATAATATAAATAATTATCTGAAATGGAAATACTGTTAAACTGTTTTCACTGTAACAATGATATTATTGTGAACGCAAAGTATAAAAAATAAATGGTTAAACGGCTCTTCAGTGATTTATTTAAATCAAATACCCTACCGTCAGGCGAATCGCAATAAGTTGGATATCAAATGAAAACTTTTAATGAGAAGATAAATCAACAAATTTTGTTTTTGATTTTTTTTTATTAGATTTTTACTAAAAATGTCACAAAAAACTTTCCTCTCATACCCTATTTACCAGAGAGTTTAATGTAGAAATCTAAATTCTCAGTAAAGTACATTGATGGAAATCGGAATAGTTCAACCGGAATTTGAGCTTACCAAGACAACTGCTCCTTGAGATGGATTTTAATTCTTGCGAGATGAAAAACTAGCACATACTCAGATCAGGGGAGTAAGGGGACTGCGTAACCACATGAACTTTCCTTTTTGCCAAAAACTTGGTTACAGAGAGTGCTATATGACAAGGAGCATTGTTCCGATGCAGCATTCAATAGTTAGCTAATCAATCTCAAGCCGGACATGCATTAACCTTCTGTAAGCCCATAACGCACGATACTTTCGAGGGATTCTTAGTAGTAATTCTGATGTGTTCTTGTGGTACAAAATTTACACACTTCTTATGTCACAGAAACCAGAACAGAGATAAAGAAAACTAAGCAAATACTAAGATCTTTCTTTCTTTCAGTGGTTGAAATGAAAGATCTACGAGTAACTACAGGGCCCTCATTTTACACACATTTTGGAAAAACTAATATTATTTGCAGTAGACCTCTAGTTGTATAAATGAGGTAAACTAGCCCAGTTACGTATTAATGCGATTTGAGTTCAGAAGCTTTAGAATATTAAATGTCATGTGAGCATTTAATATTCTAAAAATTACACTTGGACAATAATGTCCAAGTGTCTGTTCTAAGTTACAGGAAATGTAGCTGAAAGCACTAAGGATATATTGTCTGCAATTTGTACAATCTCGTAATTTCTACAGCATTAACGCAAGTGGCTAAATAGTGCACGCTAAAACACCGTATAAAATTTTATCATGCTAAATATTCTCGAATTAGAATTAGACTTGTATGTATACACTCTTCAGCATTCAGAACAGGGGTGACAGAAGTCAGAGCGAGTAGATTAAAATTAATTGAGGCATAAAATTGTTTTCATCAAAATCGTTATATTCAACCGGGCAGAGGGCTACTGTAAATGCAACCCAACTCGCTCATTAACTAATTGTAATGTGCAGTGAGCCTGCGTGAGACACTCATCGCACCTAAGAACTGGTAGCGCAGGTACATACTCGTACTATTCGGTAATTGATAAAAATCGGCAACAGTACTGAATCTACTTTAATGCTCGATAACTGTTACAGATTTTTGCATGTTTTATCATTTCCTCATGTTCTCGTGTTCGTTTTATACCAATATTAATAACACTATCCCCAAAAAGCAAACAAAAGAGGGCATTTCTGGTTGCAGCCGCCACATTACTTCTCACGAATTACCATTGATTCAGTGTACGGAAATTAAAAGAAACATATGTCAAGATAAATAAAAACAAAACTGCTCACTTTATTGTTGTTTAACACGACTATTGTTTCGCTATCAATGGCATTATCAAGTGTTCAAAAAGAAATTAATATAGAACAGTCAGTGTACAACCCTTAAATTCTAACATTTTAGAAAAACCTAATGAACAAATACCTGGAAGATCGGTGAATAAGCTAAATCTTGTTGTTCATTAAACCCCTCTAAAAATATCTAATTGTCTTTTAACGCTAAAGACCCAATGAACCCCCTTTCTAAGTCTGGAGTATATAAGTTGACTTGTGAGTGCAATTCCCTATATATTGGTCAATCAGGCAGGAATTTTAATATTAGATTAAAGGAACTTAATAAAGCCTAATCTCGATATATAACATTCTACCTTTAGTAACCATCTGAAAGACTGTAACCACATTGCGATAGGTTATTCCGTTCATTCTAAGTGTTTAAAACCATTGCATATTGTAAATAAGGGCTATAAACTAAATCATTGAATCTTTAGAAATATTTAAACAACTGAGGCAAAGCGCACCGGTCCTCAATGAACAACAATTTTTAGTTTATTCGTCGATCTTCCAGGTATTGGTTAATTTGGTTTTTCTAAAATGCTAGCGTATAAGGGTAGTGCACTAGCTGTTCTATATTCGTTTCTTTATGAACTCTTGATAATGCCACTGTATGGCGAAACTATAGTCGTGTTAAACAATAAAAGTGATATTTTTTGCATAGCAATTTTGTGTTTTATTTATCTTGTTAATATGGAATATCACAAAGTAACGGACAAATCAATTTCTTATTATAAGCATAATGTAGAACAGCATGGTTTCTTCTCAGGTCGGTCAGTAGACACCAATCTCACTTTATACACAGATTTCATCTTTAAATCAATGGACGAAAGGATACAGGTAGATGCTATTTATACTGATTTCAGCAAGACCTTTGACACCGTAGATCACGACCTACCAATAGCAAAGCTTGCATCAGTCGGTATACATGGTAACTTTTTAAAATGGTTCCAATCTTATTTGACTGATAGAGAATAAATTGTGGCATTGAATGGTTTTGAATCTAAGTACGTGAATATCACTTCCGGTGTACCTCAAGGGGCACATTTAGCGCCTTTACTTTTTAACATATTCATAAATGACATATCGGAATGTTTGGTGAATTCCAAATTCATAATATGTGCCGATGATTTGAAATTATATAGGCCGGTTACTACAACTAATGATTGCAGAGCTTTTCAAGAAGATTTTGAAAGATTAATTCAATATTGCCATCATAATAAACTTAAAGAAACATAAACAAATGTAAAACAATTTCATTCACTCGCTATAGAAATATCATCAACTTTGACTACAAAATTAAAAATAAAAATATTGAAAGTGTTTCACAAATTAAAGATCTGAGTATCATTCTAGACTCAAAACTATTATTTGATATCCACATTGATACTACGGTAAAAAAGGTTTATAAAATGTTAGGCTTCATTTTGAGGACTAGTAAACCCTTCACTAATAAAAACACTTAACTGTCACTATATTTCACACACGTTAAAAGTCACCACACTATAATATTTACATAAAACGTATTGAAAATATTCAAATTAAGTTTTTTAAACACCTAAATTACAGATTTCCACATCATTCTACATATTTAATATATCTTGAAAAGAGAAGAACTTTATTAGATATGACATTTCTGTACAAGTTGTTAAATAATTTAATTGATTGTCCTGATCTTTTAAAGCAAATATATATGCGTGTTCCGTTACATTGTACTCGAAATAATTCTTTTCTTTGCCAAAATAAAACTAACTCTGCAAACAATTCCCCACTCAATAGAATTTGCTTACAATTTAATAAAATTTCATTAAACTGTCCTGATATATTTTTGTATAATATTAACCAATTTAAAAAACACGTTCTTCACCTATTGTAATGTATTTAGAATTTATTATTGTTAATGTATATTATTATTTTTATTACCATTTTCTCTCTAGTCTCCGAATTAAGTCTATTGTATTATTTGTATTTTATGACTTTATTGTATGATGCTATGTATAGATATATAAAATATTATGTCACTGGCATAATTTAAATTAAAATTTTTTTTATGTAAATTGTGCCACATTGATACTGAGCTTGTCCTGTTATGTGGCCGAAATAAATAAAATAAAATAAATATAAAAATACGTGTAATTAGAATGCTTGTAAAGAGATTTTTTCAACTTTTAAATATGTGACTTGGTCACTTTTCGCAGTAAGCCCACGATATGTGTATTTTGTTTGAATGCCTAAATTATTGACATAGATAAAGATTGAAGTTAAAGATACAATGCATTAGTGACTTGACGTGCAACCAAAGAATTTTTTTGCGGGACAAATTTGAAATCTTGTGGATCGGTGTGCCATGTGTGTTGACAAGCTAGATAACTATGTTCAAAAGTAACACTAATTTAGTTTTTGTATCGCTTTTTTAGTTTAAGAAAAAAATTAATTGCCCGTACTTAAAAATGTCGAGGTTCAAGCCTTTGGCCGACACCAATATAATTTAAAAAAGCAGCCATATTCCAATTCAAAAACTTTTCAAATGGTAATTTTCTCACTTTAGGTAAATTAATTTCGTAAATACAAGTGCTTGTAAATGAGAAAGGTGCGAGAACCTTAAATACTTCTGACAAATTTTCATGCAAATTTTACTAAATAATTGGATTTTATAAATTAAATTATATTAAAACAAAATACAAATTTTATGAAGAATTGAAAGGGCAATATTCATGATTATTAATTGATAATTAAAACAGATTATTTACGGATATTTACAAGATATAATAATTAGCTAATTAATATAGTTAGGACACAATTAGTCTTCTTAAGAAATATGCTGAAACCATTCATATCAGTCGAAAATACTAAATTTTTGGGGATGAAAGTTGATAATAACTTAAAGTGGAAAAACCATATAAATGATACTTCTTCAAAAATCGCTAAAGCCTATTATTGCTTATGAAAACTGAAAAATGTGACCAACACTAATATATGTAAAAAAAATATTTTACTAATATTGAATATATTATGTCGCATTTTTATACTGCAGAAATCGGCAATACGAACCTAAATAGGTAAACCGTTTAGAACTTGTTGTAGTTTTGTTTAAAAAATGTAATATTTTAACAGTACATTCTTGGTATATGGTTTATTAGAGTAATTTTATTATACGTATTTAAAAATAAAAAATAATTTAAACCGTTAGGTGAATTAAATACGTATGACACGCTTAAAGAGTTCATAGGTTATAAAGGTTCATAAAAATTAATTAAAAGTTCTATTTAGTCCCACTTAAACGTTTGGAATAGCTCCTTCATCTTCTGTAGGGAGATATTTGAAAAGTTTAGCTTTAGGATGTCCCCCGTAACTCCCCAAATATTCATCTATATGAAAAAATGCATAAAAATAAAAGTTTTATTTTCTCATTTTAAACTATTTTTGGCATACACGGCTGTTAAGTCAATAATAAGGGAGATACATACATGTATATTTTAGTTTTAAGCTGTTCTCCGTAACTCCCCAAATATTCATCTAACATCTAAATGCTAAAATATTTAGTAAGCAACAACCAAGATCATCTCTTCAATGTAATAAATTATCTAAAATTAATTAATGTTTTCCCCAAAATTTAAAAATATTATGTATTTATACTATATAAAAATAATATTGTGTAAAAATATATGTAACAGGGGCCAATAGCCAGGTTGCTGACGCCTCTTTAAAAACAAATAAAAAAATATTTTGTTTCTTATTACATACTATTTTGGTAATTTTGCAGTTAAGTCAATAATAAAGGAGATATATGCCAAATATTGAATTGAATATATCTTATTGAAAAAATGCATTCAACAAAAAGATAGATTTTATTACTAATTTTTGTTGTATATATTCTTCTGTTAAGTCAATAATAAGGGAGATATTTTAAGTTTTTTAATAAACAGTTTTAACTCCGAAACAAATAAAATAACTACATCTCTTTCCACATAGATATGACAATAATCATTGGTTTTCATAATTAAAACATTAATAAAACACGTTTCTCTATTACACTATTTTTTTCTTAATCACTTATTTTCCATATCACTTTCTGTAGTATATAAAATCCACGAAATCAAAGTGACGTTTCAACTGTTCCGTCATATCTAGTATAAAATATTTAAGACTCAATCGGCTCTTGAGCTAACTGCACTATCGGATGGTAAAAATTCTAAAATGTTGTCGGAAATTTAAAATCAGAGATGACAAATCAATGATTCTTTTCTATCTACGACCACTGATTTGGACCCACTTATTAGAATGTGTGAAGCAGATACATCTTAGTCCACCATTTGTCGCTCATATGTCGTGTTCATATGCAATACCACGCGTTTTACAAGATATGTGCCTAGTAGTATTAGCATATGAAGATAAATATTTTTTGAATAAATGGGTCGATATCGAAATAATTTCCACATTAAATAACCTTTCAATAATGCTTGCGACAATTGCTCCAATAATAATAAAAGCACAAAAGATGGGAAAAGTATTGACATTCTAAAATTTATCGCAACGTACGGAACTTGTATTTGATGGCAGTTGATATTCGCTTATGGAGTGAATAGAGCTCTAGATTTTTTACTGCTATACAAGCGTTGCTATATAGTACGAATCCGCATGGATCGAAATTAAAATTGTTTGAACAAAAGACAATTTTTTTCTTCACACTGGTCCTTACTTTTGGGCCAGTGTGAAGTTATCTGTTCGTAAATCTGTTAGTAAATGGATTACTTTGAATTATAAATTATGTTTCATCAGGCATGTTTCACATGATCCATTCAAAGAGAAAACAAATATCAAAGCAGCTGGAATTTCTTACATTGTAATCGTGCAAATTGAAATGCTGTAAGATCTGCAGACCTGAGGGAAATAAGAGTTCTGTGAAGTTGTTTGGTTACTGAGCCACAGTAATGTATACGCGTCGTCACTTGTATACGACGCGATGGGAGAAGAGTGGAATAGTTGGTTCTACAGTCATTTATTGTGGCTGTTTTCAGTTTTAATCAGCTTGTTCGCAAGAGAAATTATTGTAAAATAGTATGCTCTAGTTTAAATTATTTAGATTGTCATATTTTTTTTACCACTACCGTTTATACCATTATACTCATATGTTCATCTGTCTATCTATCTGTACGTTCTAATCTAGCAGGCATATGTAGCTCTGTCAAAAATGTGTTAACTTAATTATTACTTGCAAAGCCTTGAAATGTAGAATTTCACACTTCACATACATTTTTAGGGTTTTATAGGTATAACCAAAAAACCCTTATACCGTCATTTTGTCTGTCTGTCTGTCTGTCTGTCTGTTCGGTAAAAATTATACCCAAACAGCTAACCCTAGAGAGTTGAAATTTGGCATTCTTACAACTCTTTGACCCGCACATAGGAAAAATACTAAAACATCTAAAAAACATATCCCCCTAAAAATATAAACAAATATAAACAAAAAAAAATATTTTTTTTTAAATTCTGAGTACGGTATTAAATGAAAGCCCTCCTGTACGTGGATTAACGATCAAAATTTTATTTTTGCAATATAAATTATTTTGTCGTTATTTTTGCCAAAATTGTGCAAAAAAAAATTGTCCCACACCCTGTAGCCCAGATGGTTTAAACTAAAAATCTGAAAAAAAAATCTAAGTAATGTACATTGGTGTGAACCGGAATAGTACAACAGGAATTTTGTGTTTTTTGGTTGACGATGTAAAATATTTAAAATGTTATGTAACACAGTAAATCAGTACACTTTCATGGTGTAATGGTTAGCGTTCTCGCTTTCTAAGTTGCAAACTAAGGTTCGTTCCGATCTCGAGACAATTTTATTTTTTCTGTTTTTTTTTGAATTTTTATTTTGTTTAAATTATTTTTTCAAAATTCTAGTTGTATTTTGGCAAATATTGCATTTAATTTTTAAAAGCGTAAATTTAATAACCAGTGAAAATTGTTGAAATTATAGTTTAATTCTATGTTTCAATGTACACGAAATCAGAGGGGCGGAGCTTATGACTTAAAACAAGCAATGGAGGCCATAGGCGCAATTTTCAAAATCTTAATGAACCTTGCTATATATAAAAAAAAATACTGCACATATTTAGAAACCTAAATAATGGTATTAGGCATTCGAATTAAAATTTAAAAAAAAATATTTTAACATAAAATTTGTTTTGGCATCCCAAATAATCGTCATTCACTTACTAAATACCTGAGAAACCCTGAAATGGGTGAAAATTTCACATCAATTTTTTATACATCAAATTAGTGAACGCGACCAACTGAGCTCATCTGAAATAATGATTGATGGTAAATGACATGAGGAGTGGAATCGCATACAGTATGTGAAAAAGAACTGTTAAAAGAAAACTGCACGCTTTTTTTCTGAAATTGTAAGGTACTTTTTTTGTCATCTACAGATTTATATAATTCTAAGTTAATATTTTATGTTTCATTTGTAACGAACTCTTGACAATGACAGAAGTGTCGAAAAACTATTATAAAGTGTGACCGAATAAAACTTAGTAGGATTAACCGAAGAATTGCTTTATTTTTTTATTACACCATGTTTCATAGTGAAATTTCGGATACTTGTTTTTAATAAACATTGATGTTTAAGAACCTTAGCAGAGTTGCTGTGGCTCCAAGACGGTTGCCCACGGAGCACAGGGACGCGTTTCGACTCCCCCCACCTCCTTCGGATCTTTATCTTCCAAAATTGTGCAGTCAGCTCTGGGTCGACACAGCTTCAAGTATTTAATACTTAAAATGAGTATCTGCTTATACAGGGATATTAGAACCGGTCAAAACGCCACACTGACTACGTGACTTTCATATTTATAGCCGGCGGTCTACAAACGGGAAACATACCTTATCTGTCCCTAGCGCCTATCTAGGCTTTTGGGAACCTATTATTATTATTTTTTTTATTATTACTTAAGAATATTAACAGAATCCCAATACAAAATTATTTTACGCATATCAGGATCCACAATAAGTAGGACATTCTAGGAATAATGTGTTGGTTATTCTATTCAATAAAGTTTTAGGAAGTTCATCCCACCAAGTGTCATGTGGTTTCTTAGCTTATTCAAGAACTGGAAGATAAATTGAAAGTTTCTCAAAATTTTTGAATAAACTTGGTAATCTATAGTAACTTCGTAATTAACAATAGAATCTTTTATAATTTAGGACAAGCACTTGTAAGTAAATACAAACTTACAATTATTTTATTACAAGATTAGTACCGTTAAACGGGATGAACTTGACCAAAAAGTAAAAAAAATGTTGTTTAAAAGTATTACACAATATTAGAAAGTAGACGAGTGTTTTGTGAATAGGACGAAGGTTGCCCAAACTTTTATCGTCATTTTGTTTCACTGACGAATGCAATGATTACGCGTATCGGAGTAATCCACAATTAGCACCGATAACGGATGTCAAGCATGACGTGCCTTCTGCGGCAGATAGTGATTATTTATGCGCTAAAATCGCCGAGTTGAGTGTGTCATTCCGACAGGAGATCACATCTGCTCTCCGCCATGATCTCCGACAAGAGATCGCCGTGACGCTAAACCAGCCATCTTCAAGTCGCGAGGGCAGACCGCGGAATCGAGACAGGTCCCGACAACGCCAACGTTCGAGGAGTCACGGCCGTAAGTTTTGTTGGTACCACTGACAATACGACGTTAACGCCAAGAAGTGTATTTCGCCTTGTGCTTTTCGGACGGGAAACGACACGGGTAGTCGCTAACGGTGGCCAGCGACATCGGCTCAACGACGCGTCGCCTCTTTGTTACGGACCGGGACTCAAGAACTCAATATCTCATTGACACCGGCGCCGACTTATGTGTGTATCCTAGGAAGTTTTGCGTGGACTGTGTGAAAAGTCTTAATATGAACTTTCCGCGGCGAACGGTACTGCGATCGCCACATATGGGATCGTAATCCTCACACTTAACCTAGGTCTGAGACGGGAATTTACATGGTAATTTGTAGTCGCGGATATGAGTCGCCCCATCATTGGCGTGGATTTTCTGGCTCATTTTGATCTTTGGTCGACATCAAAAACGGCCGTTTACTTGACCAGAGAACCAACATGATTGCAATAGGAAAATCAGTGGATTGTGACAGTCTTTCAATAAAAAACGTTTTTTATATAAAAAAAAATTCATGCAATCTTCTTGAATTCCCGGAAATAACACGTCCTATCGGCACTTGCAGCGAATGGTATCACGTCGAGGTCACCAATATGTGGGATTATAATGACTGCAGAATTAAAAAGCTCTAACACTGGCATTCTTCATTTAAAATCCTTCAGTCATTATAATTCCACAATATAGTAAGTATTTATATATATATATGTATATATATATATATATATATATATATATATATATATATATATATATATATATATATATATATATATATATATATATATATAAAACTATTAACAAAATTTTTTTGTGATCAGTGGTTCTTCCAAATGTGGGACCCAACTTTATTATTTTAAATGAAAACATATTTTTTTTAAATATTTTTGTTCCGAAGGGAATTTTATTCTGAATTCAACGAATACATAGTTTAGTACCTTGAGAAAAATCCATATTAAATTGATATTAATTTAAATCAAATCGCACAGGAATCAGCGTGCTATGAATGAAACAAATGAACAAATCATAATATTTTTGTTTGTTTGATTAATTATTAATTGTCAATTCGACCATTTTGTGAAGAATTTTGTTAAATTGGTGAAAATTTTCGTTTAATTGGTGAATCTAATTAAAAAATGTATCATTTTACACATGAACAATAAGTTGATATGTTTGAAGTATACATTTTATGCCGTAAAAATGCTGGAGCTGCGGTAAATATGTACAGTGAGCGTTTTCCTAATAGAGAAGTTCCTGGACGGCGATATTTTCGGCAACTTGAATTAAGATTGGATGCTAACACTTCAGCATTTGAACACAAACGAGAGTATTTTGGAAGTTTCGATGCTGAAGTCATTGTTTTGGCATATTTTGCGGCCAATCCTAAATCTTCCGTTAGAATGGTGCATCCTCAAGATAATCCGATTCTAGTGCCTGTTGGTGGATGTCAAAAAAAATTTTCAATAAATGTGTGTGGTGCGTGATTTTTTATAACAAAACCTACTTGTATGAAGGTACTTTAACGAGTGATCGTCATTTACAGTTACATAGAGAAACATTCTAGATACTATTTTAGATGACTTGTCTTTAGCAGTAGTTAGAAATGTATACTTTCAATATGATGGAGCACCAGCTCACAACTCTGGCCTAGTAGCTGAATATTTAAATGAACAATTTCCAAATAAGTGGATACGCTCCAATAACCCCATTGCATGGCCTGCAAGGTCTCCAGATTTAAATCCCCTAGATTATTTCTTATGAGGCAATGTAGAAGATATTGTATATACATAGCACTGTGCATCCAAACGTAAAACATTTGAAAGACAATATTGAAGATATTATATCTAATATTGATGGGAGAAAATTAAAAAAGATCCGAAATAGTTTACTTTTAAGGATTAAATTATGTTATTAATAAGAATGGAGGCAATTTTGAGCAATATTTATAATTAAAATTGTACTATGTCATAGAATTAAACTGTTCAATACAGTTTGATATTCATTTGTTTTATTCATAGCACGCTGATTCCTGTGCGATTTAAATTAATGTCAATTTAATATGCATTTTTTTTTGTAAATTGTCATTTAAGGGTACTAAACTGTGTATTCGTTGAAATCAGAATGAAATTACCTTAATATGTTCTTATTTAAAATAAGAAAGTTGGGTTCCATATTTGGAGAACCACTGATCATAACAAAAAATGTTAATAGTTTTGTAAAAGACTTGCAAAATAGTATTTCTTTGATAATTTAACCAACCTCGCAGCTGTTATAGTTCTGATAGCAATGGTTGCACACTTCGATTGAACAACCTGTATATACATATATATAAATTCATAAAAATATAGGCAAACTTAATAAACTTAATAAGTACTTGTTTTTAATCGACTAAAATGTAAATCTTAAATATCTCTAAACAAGAAAAAATTGACTTACACCAATTTCAAAATGAACGGTCCATATCATCATTAATTTAGCATAAATGTAATTTAAATATAAAGTATTCACTGTAGTACATAAAATTTATTCTTTTGCATCAATTAACTTAGTTAAAATCATATTAGTCGAAATATGCAATATGAAGAAACTTCAAGTAGTAAGAAATAATTCAGCGCGTGCTCAAACAATATTATCATGCTGTTATCCTTGCACTTGAACGAGCTAATGTGTTAGTAGGGAAATGTCGACAAAACCCCACGAGCACTATTTACTAATCTGATGTAATTTACATATTTTATGCACCAAGAAATAAGTTGATATTAAACAGATACAAGAGATAATTTAAAGTTCGCCAGAGATCACAAGTATATATGAGGGGTCAAAACTAAAGAAGTATAAATCACATTTGGTTCATTCCGAGAAATGAATAGTTTTAATACGGATTTTAATACGAATCTTTTTAAAACGAATGGTGGTAATAAATAACATATTACTATATTTAAAATTCTTACACATTCAATATTGCTACCTAATGTCATTTTAAATATATACATATGTAGGTATCCACTTTTTGAGAAATTGTATTCTACTTTGCTGATATTTTTGAATGGTTAATTTGATGTTCACCACTTTACTTTTTAACAAAATTGAGTTTTCGGTAAACAGAAATAAAAAGTAAAATTCCTTGTGCCAATCAAAATTTATATTTTTATAAACATGTTACTTCAAGACAGAAAGTCTGGAAGACTTTCGATGATGAGTGACGATGATGCAGAAAGCATCATCGTCACATCACAATCATTACTTTGTCAACAAGCTCCAAAATACCTACATATATCTTGCACAATCACAACATCCGTTATCAAATTCTGGAATTAATCATGATGGATAGGAGGAATAGATATAAGGCAGAAGATCTAACATCTAGCATGTCCCTCTTTTTCTGCGTTCAAGATCAAGGTCAGAGGTAAAGATTTTCTACAATTCATGTCTAATTATTGAAGTGAGACACTTCTTGGGGCACGTTTGTCGATTGAGGAGTCAAAGAAGCGAGTTACGGACATGTACTTCTCTCGCTTCTCGCAGACCATCACATCCGATCGGCACAAGTGAACACGTTAAACTCAGCACGGCTCGGGCTTCAAATGCTTTATAGACAGAGTGATGAGTCAGTTTTGCCGGTCAGCTATGTATTATACCGCAAACATGGCAATATCAAAATAGTGAACTATAAAAACCAGTGAATAAATTAAGTTTTGTGTTAATTTCGAGAGAAATGTACCCGATTTGATTTAACAAATGTTTTTAATATAAGAAAATAGTTGTTGACATTAAGTTTTATGTTAATTTTGTATCAGAAACATAATTATATTACTTGCTTGTCCTTCCGACATTCAGTAATTCAATGGGAAAAAGTATTCAGTCACTGTTTCAAATGTTTCAATACCACAAATATTATTACCACACGAGCATGCATAGTCTATCGGTTTGCTAATTCAAATAAACTACAGTATTTTTACGCCGCATTTGATTATGTGTTTCTCCTTAAATAATCCCCGTAATATAGCCATTGTATGCGAGTCAAATAAAATATTTAATTTACAACTATAAAGCTTTATCATTAGAAAAATATTGAATTTAAATAAAAAACGCAGAAATTCTGAGCGTTAAACTTCAGAACTGGCATCATCAAGATGGTTTACCGTCAGCTGATTGTAATCTACAACAATGCTTAAAATACTACAGTAATACCCTGCCACTCGACGTTAATTCGTTCTGAAAAAGGGTCGAATAGCGATTTCGTCGAGTGGCGAGTCGAATTTCCCCCATAAGAAAAAAAAGCGAATCATATGTACATATACATATAAGGAAATACATATGTGTATAATTTATATATGAACATACTCTTCTGCAGCTTTTTTATCAGCACTTGCTGCTTCTTCATGTCTTATTACACTATGAATGCCACTTCTATTTTTGAAACCACTTCTATCTATCGAACCACCCTCCACTTGCCCTAAATTCATTACTTGTGTGCCCACTACTGGTGCCAGACCTGCCTTTCAACAAATCACTATGCAATGACCTGGCTTTTGCACAAATTATAGCTTCAGAAACACTATCGCCAGCTAACTCTTTTTCTTTGATCCAAATTAACAATAATTTTCCAATTTCGTCAATAATATGTGGGCGAAGTTTGGTTATTGAAAAAACTCCCTTTGCTACATAGGCACTTTTAATTGCTTCCTTATGCTATAGAAAAGTACTGATCGTCGATCTAGGAATTCCATACCTTGTAGACAACTCAGTCACACGAATACAACTTTCATATTTGGCTATTATTTCTTATTTCTGTTCCATGGTGATTCTTACTGTTTTCCTTTTAGCTATGCTTGCATCTAGCCTTCTTTGGACCCATAATTATAAATATAAATCACTTAGTTTAGCAAGAAACAAAAAGTTCATAGCAGCACTAATTCTGAGTTGTTTTCGTTAAAATATCTAGTCGCGAACTGCTGGCCATGCGTTCATTTCGCTTTGTTTACCAAAATATGTATCACGTGATCGGTACTCGATCACGCGTCGGATAGCGATGCTCCGTCGATTCTCACTCTCGACATTTACGTCGAATGGCGAAAACGTCGAGCTAAAAGGCAGTCGAGTGGCGGGGTATTACTGTATTATTTATTGTTTTATTTCTTCTAAATTATAAATAATATTCTGATTAGAATGATGGACTGTGTGAGGTGCAAATAGCCATAGTTTCTGTGTACCAAACATTTTACTAAAAAAAAACTTGCAGTGTATAACACGTTCATTATCATTTAATAATGTCTAGCGTATGTCCTATACATAAGAGCGGAGGTAAAAAATGACATAAGAATTATAGACCGGTATCCATTATCTCGTCCCCGGCCAAAGTTTTTGAACAAATTATTTATAAATATTTGTTTCAACACGTATCTCCTGTTATTAGTACAAAACAGCACGGATTCATGCCACGTAGTTCAAGAGTTACTAATTTGTTATCCTTAACAGAATATGTTAGCCGATGTCTGGATTGTGGAATTCAAGCAGATGCAGTATACCTCGATATGACGAAGGTTTCTGATAGAATAGGGCATTTCCACTTGCTTGAAGCATTAAAAACAATTTGGTGTTTCACCTCTCATGTGTATTTGGTTTGAAACCTACTTACGTGACAGATCACAATACGTTTAATTCAACGGATTAAAGTCGAGGAATTATTTGTCAACCAGTGGCGTGCCACAGGGGTCGGATCTCGGGCCCCTGATGTTCCTTCTGGTGGTCAATAATATCACTGATATTGTGAGCAATAGCCAGTGCGAAATGTTTGCTGATGATGTCAAAATATATCGCCAAATAACTTACTTGTCTCACTGTCTTGCACTACAAAGTGACTACAAAAACTCTGTGAGTGGAATAAAGTCACTGGTTTAATATTTAACACTACAAAGTGTAAGGTAATGACTTACTCTAAAAAGAGGGATGTTATTACATACAATTATGATATGGAAGGCTGCATTGTTCCACGAACAGAAACAATTAAAAATTTGGGAATATTGTTTGATTCCAAACTTAATTTTCATCATCACGTTGGAGCCAATTGTAAATAATGCATTTGGGTTTATGCTTCGTTTAACTAAGGATTTTCGTCAAAATCGGACATACATTGCACTATTTAATGCTCACGTTAAACCTCTACTTGAATATGGTAGCATTATAAGGGGTACCATATCAAACAAAATATATTAAACGTATTGAAACTGTACTAACGCGATATAACCGTGTTGTAGAGCTGACAGGAGTATACCCAAAATATACGCCCGCAGATGCAATTTTGGCGGAGTGCAATGTTCAAACTGCGAGAAGAGATTTGGCATCACTGTTACTTTTGTATAAAATATTTAATAATCTTGTGGACGCAAGTTAGGCAGGTTTTCGCAGAGCTGTAATAAACATGATTTAATGGAAACTTTGAAGCACAAATATTGTAGTAAAGATCTGCAATAGATAAAAAATGTCATACATGCTTACTTCTGTGTAGTACAAATGACCTCCAAATTATGAATGGAAACTATACGGTGTGTATACTGTATGAATTATGGTAATCCGAATGTTTGATTGTGTGAACATGTCGTAGTACGTTTTATATGTAAATTTTTTAATGCTTGTGATAAAAGATACGAATATGGATGTACTCTATTAACAAATCTGTATATATGTTAGAATGTTAAGTTATATTTTTATATTATTGTATGTATGTGATCTATACATGTATGGGCACAATTAAGGACCTAGGTCAGTCATATCCAATAAATAAATAAAATAAAATAATTCACGGATGAGCACGAATGCGCGTTACATTATACACGGCGTGCAATGTGAGCAGCGTGGTGTATTTACAGTTCGACACATAAATAATTTATTACTTAATGGTCGTAAATAAAATTATTTAGTATCCGGTAACAAATGAGAACATTTTTATAAGCATGAAGAGAAATTTTTCAGTTATAAGACACAACTTGTTTACTGTTCATAATCAGAAGTTTACAAATAAAACTAAATGTTAATAAAAAAACGCAGATAATTTGTACCCCCTTAGGTTACGTAGTTACTAAAGTCTCAGACTAATTCTCTATTGAGTATTAAAAATAAGAAAATAACTATTCCTAAAGAATATTACGAGATTTCAAGCTTAAATATACCGTTAGTTATCTCAAAAGATTTATAAAAAAGTTGTAAGTTGCAAAGTTGCAGTTTTAAAACTAAAAAAACAATGAACGAAGCAAGATTTTTGCAGATAGATAGTAGTCCCATTTTCATTAGCTACTGCATGCACCGAGTATGTAAGGAAAAATTCACTTTGTTAAAAATGTATTTCCCTTTTTAGAAACTATTTTTTTAATAAAAGTTCGTGCTGATATAAGGTTCAAATAATATGAGTTGAAAATATAATCAAATATAATCAAATTTAAAGTAACAAAAACTAAGATTTACGCAGAATAAGTATACCTAAATCGAGAAGCCCCAAAAATTGAAATTGTTCGATCACTATCATCTTATTCGAGCACTTATCTCATTAATTATCACACAGACAGAAAAGAGTAGGCTCTATGAAAAGTCCAGGATACCACTGCAGTCTACAGATTTTGGAGCAGTGGCGGCTCGCCCATAAGGGCTGCAGTGCTGCAGACCTCCCACCAAAATGAAACATTTTAAATTTATTATAGCTATTACATTACTATACAATTATTATAAAAAAACATATTTTGTTCGTTCATAGCATATTTATTTTTGCATTGTAGGTACCTCGAGATGTGCTCTGTATGTATGTATTGTATGAATCGATGTGAATGCCAAGACAGGACTGCAGTCTGTGCAGGCCGGGTCAATCCGCACAGTGAGTGTATTGTGTAGGTGGGGGAACGCCTGATATATGTTTTTGTGATATGTTTATCGTGGCCTGCGAACATTGCAGTCCGCACTACGTATTTTATTTATAATTGTGTCTTATTATGTTTAACAAATTTTAAAAGGTAAGATTTTTGTAGTTAAAGACTATATTTAATTTTAATTACACCTTTAAAGAAATGAACGAAGCAAAAAATTCAGTGATGTATTTGCAAAATATCAATTTTGCACGACTGGAGTTTCAAGAAAAAACTTAAATTAAATCTTTGGGACGGTTAACTCCAGATTTAAATATTTTTCAAGTGTCACAAAGTCGTTTAAATAATTATCACCGAAAATTTAATTACGGAATTTATATGAAGCTGAAATATATTTAAATAAATGTGATATGTCAATAAAAATGCAGTTTTTTTCAACATGTACTTATTTTTTATTATAATTTTTTTCAGCCCGCCCACAAAAATCTTCCACGAGCCGCCACTGTTTTGGAGCACACATATGACTGAATATTATTTCAAATAAGGTTGAAGACGTAGTACACCAACCAGGACAGTCTTAATATACATGGCGCCCTCATGCAAAATCCAAAATGGCGCCCACATACATGAATGACCTATAACGGCCTTTAATTATAAGAAATTAAATGAGTGCAACATAAACAACAAAAATTAAAGACTTGCTTGAATAATTTAAATTGTTCTAAAGATTTAATTTTCAACAAAATTGTTCTTTGTATTTTTATTAAATAAAATTATTTAAGGGTTCACTGTATTGATATCTGTTTTATGTTGATACTGCACACGATCGTCCTGCAGGCAGCCATTCTTTGAATTTTAATTCTACCTAAAAAAACCTGTTTTGCTATTTCTGTCAAAAATCAACCCTAAGTTTAAACAGCCTACATGAATCGAATCTTTGAACAGAGTTAGAACGGGTCACGATCGAAGCGGCGACTCTTTGTTCAGATAGGGGATGCGGGACACTTCTAACTGCGACAGCGGTGCAGAACGTCAGTCGATGAGATACATCGTCTTTGATTGCCGTAACAGAGCCTTCCAAGGGACAGCAAAAGATTTTGTATTAGTGACAGCAAGTGCTTTGGTCTAGTTGCCAAATATATAGATAGCGTGATATATCTGATCACTGTAATAATTATTATTATTTTTTTTTTTAAATTTTTAAATTTTCCTTTTATATTGTGACTAGAAACATTATATTTCCCAATTTTATTTGTGTTGTTTTATAGGTATTATGTGATTTGATTATATTATGTAAATGTATGCAGCCATACGCTAAATAAAAAAATCACATGGGGCGCTTCCATGCGGTGCTTACCTTATTTATTACTAGTGGCGCAGCCAAGGGGGGGGGGCGATAGGCCTGGGCCCCTCCCAGGACCAGCAGATTACACGGCGCTGCTAGGAGAGTTGAAGATAAAATTTGTTAACCACAACAGTAGTTAATTTTTCAATTACTTCATTGTAAACAATATTGGCATTTTTTTTTTCGTATAAATAATCTTTTTTTAAAATTGCCTACTCTTGATAAAGTGATATAATTATTGTTCATGTGAAAATACATCACTTTCCAAATATGCTCCACCGAATTATATGAATAGGAGCGTTGATCCTTTTTCCCCCTGACACATCGACTAAAATATTCTCCCAGTCAAATGATTTCAAACTGTTTTAAACAACTAATTACTCGATCCAGTTAAGATAAAGTGAAAATCTGACTTCGGTATAACCTTATATATAATATAAATTTATATGGTATAAATTTTAAAATGACACCTCAAACGTGAAATACAGTAGAAATAGTAGAAATATTTTTAATTGTCTTTATTGTCTCCAACACTGGGAGTAGTTTTGGAGACAATCGTGCTCTTAAAATCGGTATTGGTTTTATTTTCTAGATAAATGTGAATATCAATATCTTCTTAGGTATTTTTGAAATTATGATGTTTTACACACAAAAAGGACTGATATAAGTTGTACTGAACAACAGTGGTGTATGTATTTTACAATAATAATAAGCTATATTTTATTATGATTAGTGTTAAAATTAACAGAAAATGCATATATACATATATATATTTTACATTTTTTTACATTTTATATTATATATATATATATATATATATATATATATATATATATATATATATATGTTAGCGAAAATATAATTATGCAACATTTACACTTATTAACGATCGTAGTGTGCTATATCGTTGCTAAGGCATATTGTTTTATGTAAATAGAATAGTAGAAAATATATCATATGATGTGCGAGACGTATTAGTTGATCAATAAAATCATGTCTTATTATTCATAAAATACCTTTTTTATTAATATATATATATATATATATATATTGTGTCCTAGATCTCCTCGCTGGAGCATAGGGCCTTTACAAACTCGCGCCATCGGGGTCTGTGAAGAGCAAGCTTTTTCACCTGGCGCCAGGTAGTTCCGTGAGCATCAAGTTCTTTGTGTATTGCATATTTACATGTTATTTTTAGGTTTTCGTAGGTATAATCAAGAAATCCTTATTCCGTCACATGAGTCTGTTCGTTCGGTACAAATTGTGGCCAAGCGGCTGATTTAGAGAACTGAACATAAGTAAGAGAAATATTGAGACTTCAAAAATATATCCCGCGAAAAATATAAATAAACATGTATTTATCGAAGATAAAATCAAGTGAAAGTTTTTGATACATGGATTAACAATTACATTTTTTTATCAACAAATAATGGAATTATTATTCGATGTAAACATCAATATCCAACAGCAGGGGTGTCGAACTGATTTGGGTCGCAGTCCATTTTACATACAAAATGATAAGCAGTGACGGAACTTTAAATATCCCGAAGGGTTTCTTGACATTTTTTTATAAACAGAAAAGGGGAAGAGAGTATATTTTACATTTTTAAATCTTTAACCCTAAATAAGCTCAAGTGATTTTGATTACCGCTTCAGGGGCCAATGAGGTTGAGGGCCGTATGCGACCGGCGTGCCCTCAAAATTTGATTCGGCCCTCCTCAAGACAAAATCTTGGTTGCGCCACTGTTTATTACATTGGGCCGGCCGTTTGTATATAGATGTCCGCAAAATTTGTCAACAGTATTTAGCTCATCCACGACAATATGAATCCATTTTATGCAATGGCATGAAAAAACGTTTCATTTCCTGTCTGCACTGGAGTAAAAGAGGATTGTGTTGTAACACCAATACTGATCTGCATATATGTGTCTGTTGTATTAATTTTAGTAGGTAGCCTTCTTCGAGAAGGAATATCCATAAATTATTGGTTAGACGGAAAACTTTTCAACTTAAGCAGATTACGTGTGAAATCCAAATTTAAAACATATAGGATAGTAGAAATTTAATATGCAGATGACTGTATTGACATAGAGATATAACACAGAATACGCTACAGGTTGCCTACAGGTACGCATAACACTCATAAATGGTTTACGAAACGCGTTATGGGTTGTATAGAATCTATATATATAAAAGGCAGTGTCCTGACTGACTGACTGACTGACTGATTCACTCATCACCGCCCAGCCCGAACCCCCATGCCTAGAAACTTGAAATTTGGAGGCTATATTCCCTCCATGACGTAAGTACCCATTAAGAAGGCATTTTTCTAAATTCCACTCCTAAGGGATAAAAAGAAGTGAAACGTGATTTAACGAATTCAAAAAATTGAAATTTAAAAAAACTGTCAATACCATTTTGAGCTATTTTAAAAAGACACCTATGTGCCTAAAAGTAATGTTGCAACTGAACAAACACAGGAAATACAACGCAATTTATAATCCACCCCGATTGTAGGTTCCACCCTTTAGGGGTTGATTAGGGCAATATCTCGAAATAACTTTTTAGGCATTTGTATGGGTAATACTTGTAAGCAAAAACTAAGTCGATATCTCATCGACCCTAAGAGATATTAATTATTTATTTATCTATCTATCTATCTATCTATCTATCTATCTATCTATCTATCTATCTATCTATCTATCTATCTATCTATCTATCTATCTATCTATCTATCTATCTATCTATCTATCTATCTATCTATCTATCTATCTATCTATCTATCTATCTATCTATCTATCTATCTATCTATCTATCTATCTATCTATCTATCTATCTATCTATCTATCTATCTATCTATCTATCTATCTATCTATCTATCTATCTATCTATCTATCTATCTATCTATCTATCTATCTATCTATCTATCTATCTATCTATCTATCTATCTATCTATCTATCTATCTATCTATCTATCTATCTATCTATCTATCTATCTATCTATCTATCTATCTATCTATCTATCTATCTATCTATTTATTTATTTATTTATTTATTTATTGGACACGACAGACCTAGGTCCTTAATTGTGCCCATACATGTATACATTACATACATACAATAATATAAAAATATAACTTAACATTCTAACATATGTATATATGTATTTGTTAATAAAGTGCATCCACATTCGTACTTTTAACGTAGGCATAAAAAATTTTATATACAAAACGTACCACAACATGTTCACACAATCAATCATTCGGATTACAATAATTCATACAGAATACAATACACACAGTATAGTTTTCATTCATAATTTGGAGGTCATTTGTACTACACAGAATTAAGTTGGAGGTACGAACAATTGTGATATTTTTTATCTATTTCAGATCTTTACTACAATATTTGTGCTTCAGAGTTTCCATTACATCATGTTTATTACAGCTCTTCGAAAACCTGCATAACTTGCATTGAATATATCAATAGACTTGTCTTTTGACAAAATCCGTTATAGAGTGCTGTCATTTTATGCAGAGGACTCATATTGCAATGCTCCGTATTTGCCCTTTTACATAGGAATAATATGTCTCGTAGTCGCAAATCACGAGAAGGTACACTTATGTAGATATTAGATAAAATGCTGGAGTCGTCCACAAGATTATTAAATATTTTATACAAAAGTAACAGTGATGCCAAATCCCTTCTCGCAGCCAACGTTTGAACATTGAACTCCGCCAAAATTACATTTGCGGGCTTATATTTTGGGTATACTCCTGTCATCCGTAACTCTACAACACGGTAATATCGCGTTTGTACAGTTTCAATCCGTTTAATATATTTAGCTTGATACGGTGCTACCATGCTACCATATTCAAGTAGAGGTTTAACGTGAGCATTAAATAGTGCAATGTACGTACGATTTTGACGAAAGTCCTTAGTTAAACGAAGCATAAACTCAAATGCATTATTTACAATTGGCTCCAACGTGATGATGAAAATTAAGTTTGGAATCAAACAATATTCCCAAATCTTTAATTGTCTCTGTTCGTGGAACAATGCAGCCTTCCATATCATAATTGTATGTAATAACATCCCTCTTTTTAGAGTAAGTCATTACTTTAAACTTAGTAGTGTTAAATATTAAACAAGTGACTTTATTAAGAGGGATAAGTACCATCCTATAAATTATAAAATTCGTCCAAGGCATGGTTGACGTCATTATAATCTTTGAGAAAATCCCAATTAACTTGACTGAGTTCATTAAATAATTCCAAGAAATCAGCCCTTTTAAAATTATATACTTTGTCAGTTTCAGACTGTCGTTTGACCATAAAGCAAGTGTATTTATTGAGTATAGTAAGTGCTTCGTGATATTTGTCTTCAAATAACAATGGATCATAGTTTTTTTCTACACTCACACTTGCAATATTTGTCAAGATAAGATCTAAAGTTTTATTATATGCATTACATATGTTATTCGAGATTAGGGATGGGAACGATATATCGATATATCGAAAATATCGATACTTTAGAAAAATATATCGATATTTTTATATCGATATTTGAAATGCGATATATCGCGCAAAATATCGATATTCGCACAAAATATCGGTATTCTTGTATATTTTTTACATTTAAATATATGCTGTTCACTTTTGTAGAAACAACCTATAGGCTATTCCAAACGTTTAGGCGGAACTAATTTTTGAAATCTAGTAACTTTTATCAATTAATTCAGACTTTTGGTCATTTTGTTTAGGCTGAAAATCATGCTCACATTGCAAATTCTAGATTAAATTGATTTTCATTATAAAATGTCCTTTTCATTACATTTTAGTTTTTTGTCATTATTAATAAAAATTTCCCATTTATTATTTTTTTTTGTCTTCAAAATATGGAAAAATGTATTAAAATATTTGACATATGTCATTCGTTTCCATGGTTTCACTGTTGGAATTTTAATTTTTCACATACCAAAGCTGAAACATGAAATAACCCAAGCAAGGTCCCTTTTCGTGACAGCCTAAAATAACGAAATTTCCATTTAAATCCGCCTAATCGTTTGGAATAGCCTGTAAGACGAAATTTTGATTTCAATAATTTGCACCTTTGAAATTGATATGTTGGTATTAAAAAATTATAAAAAATGTCACTTTCTTAATAATGATCATAACCAATAAATCTAAAGTAGGTTTTACAGTGTAAGGAATATTTTTAATTGATATTTGAAGACCGTAATACACTATAAAAGTAACCAAAAAATCTGGTTTGTCCTTACAAAAGTGAACAGCATATATATATTCAATTAAGAGAGCTGTTAACAAGGATAATATTAGAAATTTGGTTGGTAGCTGGGTGAGTACCAACCGTAAAGTGATTGTCTGTCATTTGGCGACTTCTTTTCCCGCCAAGCCAACCAAAAAATATGTAATTTATGTATCTTGCATGTTACGTGTTAGTTATTTCGATATATCGAAAATATCGATATTTTTACTTCGATATATATCGAATATCGATACCACACTTACGATGTATCGAATCGCGCATATATCGATATTCTAAAATAAATTCCCATCCCTATTCGAGATTCGCAAACCATAAAAACTGATATTATTGGCAACTTCCGCTGCCGCGCTGTCGCATTGATTAATATCATTGAAAATATCAAGATTGAAATCCCCAATTATTATATTGTTATTTGCAGTAATATCTAAGCAAGAGTTTAAGATGTCAAAATAAAGTCTGTATTGATCAGCTGTTGATTTTGGTGGTAAATAAACACATGATATAAACATTGTCGTTTTATCGTCATACAGTTTGATCAGTACATACTCGAGAGAGGTTACATGTTTCGTTAGGTTTATAGATTTCCAACGTGAATGGATCTGAACGATGACATACGTATCTAACATCAAATAATTCTCTGTTATATATACTTTCGTGTAGCCATGTTTCAGTAAAAGTAATTAAGTCATAATCAGAAGCAAGGATGTTAGGATAGAGCTGATGTGTTTTGGTTCGCAGTCCGCGTACATTCTGGTAATACAAAGACACTTGTTTATTCAGTGACACTTGACTGTAACACACTCATTGTCTTTTCTTTACACCTCTTTTCGATTACACTTAAATCACTCTCACTGTTTACGTTCACTGCCGGAGATCTTTCGTTTTCTCGCACGTAGATTCTTCCGTTCCGGGTCCAAACAAACATAATATTACACGTTTTTCTGAGTTTCCGGGCAGCTGCTAGCAGGGACCGACGACGCTGTGTTAAGTTCTCGTTGACATAGACGTTTCTGGGCACGCCTTGGTAACCTAGTTCCTTGGTACTAAGGAACTAGGCTTTCTTACTTTCCGGCACCTGAGGAAGTTGCTTTTATCAAAGTTCCGTATGAACTTTATTATAATTCCTCTGGTGCTGGGAGATGCCGGATTATCGCGCCCAAGTCGATGGCAGTTGTCGATCATGTCTGGTCGAATTTCCATTCCCATGACACGGCCAATTTTAATAACCTCTGCCATGGTATTTTCGCCGGGGGCTTCGGGTACACCATGTACTTCTACGCAGTTGCGCCTGCTATACTGCTCTTGATCGTCAAGCTTACCCTTCAATTCTTCATTTTCATCCTTCAATTTTTTATTTTCTACTTCAACATTTTGCAGTCTCGTTAACAAAGTATCAATCCTGGCCGTCTGCTCTGCAATCTTCTTGTTCGTTTCGCTCACTGTTTCACGCAGTCTTATATTTTCAGCCAACATGGACCTTAATGTGATGCCAATTTCAGCTAGTGAAAGATCTTTAACTGCATCTCCTGCTTCTCTCTGCGCCGTCCTACATCCAGTACACTTCCAGTCAAGAATATCGTTTGATACTTTCATGTCCGTGTACTGGACTACAGGCGCCTTCACACAAGCTATGTGGAAGACACCTTTACAGGAACCTGAACAAATTAATTTATCGCCATGGCGGTCGATCTTCTTCGAGCAAACTTGAAAAAATGACATTATACGATTGTTATGACGTTTGCTATGACGTAGATGTATGCAAACAGAAACGCGGGTATTATTTGGTTTAACACAGTCAGCTAACAAGATAACGAACAGGAATAATTTTGCACAAGTTAGATCTTTTAGTTTAACGGTCTTTTTAATAAAAATTAACGTTTTTATTTTCACAATTTTTCAGAGTATTTCTGAGCAGAGGGTCTTCGCCACTGTTATACTCTCCTCACTGAACACTACAACTTGATATTATTTTAAATAAATATATTTAAGAAAATACCAATTTTTTAGATGTAAAATATTGGAGCAATATATACACGTCTGTACAGTTTAATCACTTTTTACTATTATGGATATTAAGGAATTCGTGATATCACGTTTCACCCCTTTTCATCCCTTAGGAGTGGAATTTCGAAAAATCCCTTCTTAGTAGGTGCTTATGTCGTGGAGGGAATATACTCTCCAAATTTTCTAGGCCCAGGGGTTCGGGCTGGGCGGTGATGAGTGAATGAGTCAGTCAGTCAGTCAGGACACTGTCTTTTATATATATATATAGATAGATGAGAAATTGTGTGAAATAAACTTATATCCTTAATTTTAAAGCAAAGGATTGCTCTAAATTTTATAGGAGTAAAAATTTAAAACAGGCAAAAGACTAAAAACCTCGGTTCTAATCATAACTGTCGGTTTAAGTATAGTTAGCGGCTAAAGTTTAGAATTGCTGAGTCTGTGAAAGGGTTCATTACAGATAATGCGCCGGTCTAATCAGCATTTTCCACGTTATAATTGCGTCACTATTCATTTACATCACACCACGCATTTAATATTTCATTAAATTAAAAATGAATTAATTTAAAATTTCTATTTAATATTTAATTTGGTTTAACATATTTAAATTGTTTATTAAATTTTATAATTTGCATTCGTGGAAAAATTTTAATTATTGTAGATTCGTAATTGGGATTAATGTAACATGTAACTTAATAATCCACAATTTTTTAAATGCAATATTAAACATATTTTTTTGTTTAATTAAAAAATGTGAGTAGGAGTATACATAAAATGACCAAACGTACCTACTGATTTATTTAGTATGGAACTGATTTTAAAGACACTGTATTGATTTAAATTTTGTACCGAATTATTTTTGGTATATATTCATGATTTATTAAATATCTCGCATCTGAAAGGTAAATAGTAGCCTATAATGAAGATTCCCTTTTATATATAGAGGCCAATACCTAGAACAACGTCAGAAAGATAGCAGGTAGCGGAATGTATAGTCACTTTAAAATTGATAATGAAAACCGGTGTTAAATTGTATATAAATATAATTAATTTTTTTTTTTGATGCCCTGGCAACAAATAAGAGTAGGTATATTAAATTTCAGTTCGTTCAGTGATTGAATCAGAAAGTAAATTTCTGCCTCCCATTCTTCGTAAGAAAATACTTCACGTCAAATCTGGAAGACGATACTTTTTATACATTATAATTCGAAATGGCTTTATATTTACAAAACAATATTATTTTGCAGTTTACTTTTGAAAAATTTACGTTAATTATCGTTATTATGGCAAGTAATATAGCAATAAGTTGTTCTTATTTTATACACTGTTGTTTTTCATTTTCGTCTTTCAGAAAACTAGATAAAATTTGCAATTATCAATGTGGCTGTAATATTTGCAACTTGGTGCAAAACAATACACTATTATGCATTGTGAAACCAGATATTAATAATTACAATAATTGATATCTGAATAATTACAGAAGTTTTAATTAAATAAATATTAAAAATATTTCGATTTTCATATACATTGAAAACGTAACCTATAAATATATCTTCGAATCTTTATGTAGTAAGCTCTTTACTTTTTACCTTGCGGTATTCATATTTACAATAAGTCTATACTTATATACATTTTGAAAGTTCTAAACTATACTTGATTGTGAAAATTAATTAATTTTTTAGGGCCCCCTTTTTAAAATTATACAAGTGTCATTTCAGAGTGGATTTAATTTTGTCATTCTGTTCTTTACTCTTTTCATCCACTGAACATCTGGGTAAACATCACTTATGCAGAATATGCAGAGATGATTTCGCATTTCTGAGTTCTTCTTCACAATCTCTACTGAGGTTCTGGTTCTGTCTTCATAGTTTATGGTCCGTTTTCCTACCTCGGTGTTTAAATGAAATCTATTTGCTTCCTCTAACAGAATATAAATAGGAGTTATTTTATCAACACCCAGTACCCATCGGATTTATTTGTATTGTACTTGCTCCACTTTTTCATACTGTTTCCAGCTCCATATTTCATTTCCGTACAGCATAATTGGGACTATGAGTCTGTCAAAGAGAAACATTCTATATTTGTAGCTGTTTTTGAATTTTCTCTCTCCGATACCCCATACATGTGTTAGTGCCATGTTCGCTTTTTTTGTCACTTTTTTGATGTGCTCATTGTTTTGCCCATTTTTCTGAAATGTATATCCTAAATTTTTATTATTTTTTTTAACTTTCTCCAACTCTGTCTTGTGCCAAAGAAAGTTTTCGTTGGGCTCTCTTCCTCGAGCTTTTGTGAATCTTATAACCTTTGTCTTATTCGTATTTAGGATCATACGTTTTTTCTCCAGATATTTCTGGAGTCTTAGAATCAGTGAGTCCATCTCTTGCTTATTTCTTGCGACTATTGCCAGATCGTCTGCATATGACAGGGACCAGAACTTCCTTTTCCCTATCACAGTTCCTCCAGTCTTTCCCTTGCTGAGATTATCTTCCAGATCCGCTAAGTAAATCGTGAATAGAAGTGGGCTAAGTGGACATACTTGTCTGACTCCTTATGTTGTCCAAAAGGTCTTACTTTCTTCCTCTCCTACTTTAACTGTATTGTATGTCTCTTCTTATATTTTGGCTATTTTGTTCACGAGATTCTTATCTATGCCTAATTTACTCAGCCAATTTATCATCTTCTCTCTATTCACAACATCAAAGGCCCCTTGTAAGTCTGCGAAGAGAATTACAAGGATTTTAAAAATCTTAAATTTTACACAATAAAATTTAAATTAAAAAAACCCAGTATGTTTCATATTCAAGTCTGCACCAGAAAGAGTAGAAACATAAATATTTAAGTTGATAGGTAATGGGATTCGGACCAGTCAGAAAATAAAACAAAATTTATTAACTTCGCTGACATTTCGATTTAATTTAAATCTTCATCAGAGCTTAGGTAATTAGTCAACGATATAAAATAACAATTTAAAATTAATAAAAAGCACATCATATCGTCCGGTCATTGAACTTAGAGATAAACTTTAAAATAATTATTAACTAATCTTCTTTCTTCGGCGTACTCTCCAATGGGCTTATAGGGCCCCATTTTTTGAATTTTTTTTTTTTGTTTGTGTATTTAATAATGTTGTGAACATTATTAAATATTTTTTACGTTTCTTATATCTGTCTAGTTAACATAAAAAAAAATATATATATATAATTTCATAAAATATGAAACTATATGAACTTTATGGAGATAATTAATTAAACTGGGCACATAGAATGAGAATTTTTATAGATGCTAAGAAGTTGTGGAAAGCTATTGAATCTTGCTTTGTCGTACTTTTGAATAAAAATGATATACTGACCGATAAATCTGCTTTATGTGTCATAAGTAACTGTATTGATAACTCGCAAATATTCTATAATAGAGGCGCCGGAACCGCAACAGTTGCTTAGATAGCACTGAAAATGCTTAACTGAAAATGATAACACATGTAGGCTTAGTTCATATTATTCATATGAAACGCGAATTTTACTCTTCTAAATTAAAAGCTGATGAATCAGTAAAAGATTATTTTGAACGATTATCAAAAATTGATTTAAAGTGGATGCTGCTGATTATAGTTTAGCGGATCAGCAATTCGCTCATATATTGCTCATTATGCTACCTGATGAATACAATATCCTTGTTATGTAATTAAAGCCGCTGGTCCAGTTACTGTCTCCAAAGTAAAAGCATTTCTTATAAATGAAGAATCTCGCTGATTAGAAAGAGCCTAAACAGAAGGAAAGTAAGTCCGAAAAGTATCACATGATACAAAAAACGATACTGTAATGATTCACAAGAAAAATGTATGTAACTTTGGAGGGAAACCCGGATATGATTCAATTTTTTTTTTTTTTTTTTCGAGAAAAAAGAACAAATGAATGCATTTATGCATACGAGGTAAAAGCTGCACATAATATTAAGAATGATGTCAAAGGTAATTTTATTCGTTATTTGAGTACTAAGCTTCCATTTAACTTTTTTAAACATTTAAACATTATAAATTTAAATAATTTGCGAAAAATTCGCCACAATAAAATTTAAATTAAAAAATCCAAGTTTTTTTGCTTCATATTCAAGTTTCATTAAATTAATAAGAAATATATTAATAAATAGATTAATTGTTTTTCAATTTCATAAACGTATTTCTCACTATTAACAATGTGTTAAATCTATGAGTATTTCACTACTATAAATGATTTATTCCTCTTTGATATCTTAAAAATAAAAACTTAAGTAATTTAAACAATGAGTTGAATCACGACGTATAATAGTAGGTACTGAATACTAGACAGACAATACACTCTACACACATAAACTCGTTTCTCAACTGTTAACATTTTTTTATTATATTTTTTATTTAAAAAAAAGACGAACACTACCTTTGCCATAAATACGAAAAATCCATAACATTATTAGCCATAATTAAGCTATGAATTAAAAAAATAAATCTGACCAAAAATTCATCTCGTACGTTTCCGGTTAAGATTAATGTACATTACTTACAGAATTTTTTCAGATTTATAGTTTAACCCCTTTGCGTTAAAGGGTGCGGGAGTTTTTTTTAGTATATTTTTGGAAAAAATCGTATTAAAATAATATATATATATATATATAAAACTACTTTTCGTCCCTTATTTACGTCTTAAGTCGTCTTAAGAGCATTTTTTTTAAATAATAATTTAAAAAAATCATTTTTTTCTAAAATCAAATCTGATCAAAAATTCCTGTTGAACTATTCCGGTTCCCATTAATGTTATATTATGGAGATTTTCTTCAGATTTTTAGATCAGCCCGTCTAGGAGATAGGGTTGGGGAAAATTTGCTTGTTTATCCACGCATTAAGAAATATCATTTGATACCCCACTCAAAATTTTAAAAAAATATTTATTTTTTCATTAAATACATATTTGTTTATATTATCTCGTTAAGTGTTTTTTTGAACTCTCATTATTTTTCCTACAGGTGGGCCAAAGAGTTGCATAAGCATGCCAAATTTCTAATTTCTATTTATAGCCATACGGTTACAATTTCTACCGTATAGACAGACAGACACACATTTGTGGTCATACCTACAAAATCCTAAAAAGCGATACATGAATGCAGATTTGGTTACACAGGAGGCATTATTTTTCCAAATCACATTTGACGGACTGCGGGATAATTGACTTAGTAAGCAATTTAGCGGGACATAAATTTCAAACATATTCTTTTACTTACGATTAATTTAGAGGAAATGTTGAAAATCTAAAATTATAATATTTGTTATTTTATGTTGTTATGAGAATTATTAACATATTGTATTTAATATCCTTAATTATACGAGTAATAAACACAAAGTCGGTTTCAAAGACAACTTCTGATATAAGCACAAGAAACTTTTCTTGCTTAAATACTGAATATTAAAGTACAATAAGATCAAGTGATACTAACATGTTCAAATGCCGCAATAATTTTTAAATATGTAAAGTAATCAATGATTGAAAAAGTATTCTACAGATGTATAAATCTGTTAGGCATTAAAGTGTGATGCAATTAATATTAATAGTAGGGATGTTCTTTGAGGGTTAATTTATTTCTTTTTTCTAGGAGTTTTTAGTAATGCAAAAGAATCGAACTTGCATCCGAACTATTGCATCCCTATATAATAATGAGCTTATCCAGTCCGTTTGTCATGTCAGGATTCGTGATGATTCGTCCGATTTCGTAGGCATAAACAAGAAACTCTAGACACTTCTATATTCTTGGACCGATATGAACAATATTTTGCAGATTTATTCTCTAAGAATCTACAAATATATTTACATACATAAATGTGTAGGGTTTCGTAGGCATAAAAAAGAGACTTTAGATAATCTTATATCCTTTGATCGATATGAAAAATATTTTGTAGATTTATTCTCTAAGAATCTGCGGATAAAACAAGTCATAGAAATGTCTAGGGTTTCGTAGACATATACAAGAAACTCTAGATATTTCTATATTTTTTGATCGATATGAAAAATACTTTGCAGATTTATTCTTTAAAAATCCGAGGATAAAATAACATAAAGAAATGTTTACGGTTTTGTAGGCATAAACAAGAAACCCCTGGACACTTCTATATCTTTCGACCGATATGAACAGTATTTTGCAGATTTATTTTCTAAAAATCTACAAATATAATTACATACATAAATGTCTAGGGTTTTGTAGGTATAAACAAGAGACTCTAGATACTTCTATATCATTTGACCGATATGAACAATATTTTGCAGATTTATTCTGTTAGAACTGCGAATAAAATTACATATAGAAATATCTAGGATGACGTAGGCATAAACGAGAAACTCTAGATACTCCTATATCCTTTAACCGATATGAACAATATTTTGCAGATTTTCTCTCTAAGAATCTACAAATATAGTTATATTCATAAATGTCTAGGGTTTCATAGGCATAAATAAGAGAGTCTAGATACTCCTATATCCTTTGACCAATATGAACAATATTTTGCAGATTTATTAAGAATAGACGAATATAATTACATACAGAAATGTCTAGGGTTTCATAGGCATAAATAACGTCTCAAATAATTTTTAGTTTTAACAATAAATATGATGCACTGAGTAAAAATGAATCGTTTTCCTGCCTTAAAAAGTTTATGAATAAATAATTCGGAATAATACTTGCAATTTGTCCAGTTTTTAATAATGGGCGAAAAGTTGATTGAATTTGAATTGAATGAAGTAAGGCGTATGGCTAGAGAAAGAAGACAGAGACATCGAACAATTCCACATTAAGGTAATGATGTGTTTGTCAACACAGTTGGCAACGGGTGCACTAGTATATACATATATATATACTGCTACTACAGAGCTTGTGTTAGAATCGCAGAAGAAAAAATAAACATTATTTTGTATTATATAGAACTAGCACCTTACTCGGTCTGCGTCCGAGATGTATGACTTAAGGTAACCTCAGACCAATACGGGTTACCGTTCCCGTTGTGAGAAGGCTAACTTCATAGATTAATTTGTAATTAAAACAAATGTAAATACACTATTCGCACAATACGCTTGAGTAGTTTTTAATATATTTATAAGAAAATGAAGTTTTAAGGCATAAAAAAGCCTCGAGTCTGCGGAAAGATTTTTTGACTACGTTGGTGCAAACAAGAAAGTCGTACAATACAGAATTCTGACCATTTATACTTTTTGGGATTTTTTTTCTAAATACATTTAAAGTTTCCACTTGACTGTAATTATTAAAAAAAAAAAAATAGGAACTCAGGAGTCATTATTATTATTATTTCGTCTGTCATAATGCCTAGTTGTCAGAGATTTTCGCGACTAGCGCTCTCTGGCATAACCTAACGACTTCTTTTAACGGTAGCCGAAACCGCCGGCTTAACGTGCCTTCTGAAGCACGCCCCGTAGTCCTTAACACTAATTTAGAGATACAGGTACTCATTTGAGGGAAGGCTGAGTGGGCCTACAGTTGCAACGGCCAAGATTATTTTTTGAAAAATATTTTGCCCGTACTTGGGCACGGACTCACGACCCCACACTTAAAAAGGAAGTAAGCTGACTACTACGCTACTGCAATCATCTCTGAGTCATAAAAAAATATCGTTTATGGCCAAATAAGCTTGTTCATTTTGATGACTCTGAGTCATAAAAACAGGTCATCACTTACATTTTGACAAAAACACGTAAAAACTACGTGTCTTTTAATCTCTGGGGGGGGGTCTCAAGCCCGTGAGTCCCCCCTCCTTGGTGCACGCCTGTACATATACACACACAAACGAACTAATTTATATATTAGTATATATTAATTCTTTGCATATATGTGATTAAATAAACTCTACATAATATGAGATATACAGAAATCCACTAACCTCAAACAAAGAAGAGAATAAAATTCAACAAATATCAAACCATACACGTTGAACGACCAATCGAATCTAAACGGCCGACGCCATAACACATATCAACAAATCCAGAGTTGTCGCTAAGTATTTGGCGATAAGTAGCCAACTGTGTTAGTTCTCTACAACTCTGAAAAATGTCACTCAAAGTTTCATTCTCTGACCTTGGGAGAAAAGTCACCAACTTTTGTCGCTTAGCATTTAGAATAGACACTCTGATCATGTCCAACTTGAGTTACAGAGAACACTGATCCCTAGGTTAGAGGATACTGTCATTTTTACTGACAGCTCAAAATCCGGAACCAAGGTTGGGTGTGCGTTCGTTGTTGAACCCACGTCAACAGTTTCAATACCATTTGCACTCCATACCGAGTGTTTACACTGCTGAGCTGTACGCTGTTTTCAAGGCCCTGTGTTTTGTTTCGTCGGAGCAAAGCCGGTTAAGTGTTTTCTTGCCATACTCGCTGAACGCTCTGAACTGTATCCAAAATCCAAATCTAGTGCATCATCTTGTACTAAAGATCCGATTGCTACTCCACAATCTGAATGCTCAGAATGTGAAAGTAGAGTTGTTTTGGATACCGGGACATGTTGGTTTTAAAGGCAACGTAGTGGCAGATGCAGCTACATAAGCCCCCCCCCCCACAGACCTATGATTGATGTGAGTTTCATATTTTCAGATGACTCTTTGTCATCTGAAACATCTGGTTTTAGCCAAATGGCAGCATGAGTGGAGCAGCATACAGAACGTCAAGTTGAGACAGATTAAGGGAGACGTTAAACCATGGGGTTCTTCATGCAGGATTAACCGCAGAGAGCAAACCGCCAACATACGCCTCGGTATAGGTGAAGAGTCCCCTATCTGAAAGACGTGTAACACAGATTTGCCTGTGTTACACTTTTTAACTGGGTGTATATAGTTCGAGGATGTCAGAGACAGGTTAGGCCTATGCTGACTTGTCAGTTGCTTTGGGTGACGACGAGTACTCATGGACAGTCTGATACTCTTCCTGAGAGATTTGAACTTACTGTTTTATGTGTGAAGTCTTATTTTAATGTGTTCTAATTATTGAATGTGATATTCGATGGTAATTGGCCCCTTTACAGCCTCTTACCATCACCCTGAGTCTGTTCAAATTTTCGAATAGACTTTTTATCTTATTTATTCGTGTTTGTCTGTGCAAGATTTATTTTATTAAGTATGCGTAAACTTATTGATTTTATCTATTTATTTATTGTTTAATTTATTGTTTTTAATATGTAGTGTAATCATGTAGATGGGCTACGTTAGGCGCAAATAGTCTTTGTTGCTGTGCGCTAAAAATTTTAACTAACTAACTAACTCTGACCATGTTCTAGGTATGATCCAGTGATTTTAAGTCTCTGTATTCAATGACCAACCCAAAATGCCCACTGACACACATAATTCACTTATCTCTCGCCTTTCCTGTATTTCATTTTTATTGCTTTCACCGTACACAAAATAAATTACGAGCGTAAATATGTTCATGTTATTGGAGTTTAAAAGTCTAGGATTAATATCTGAATAATAGAACATCTCTTATTGGAAAAATTGTAGATTGTTATCTAACTTACCATGACATGCTACAAGGCTGTAATCAATATTCTATAACCATTAATCGAGAACGGAAAGGATTTTGGCAGTTCCTTTCTGTTTTTTGCCTCATTACTTGAGAATGATTACTGATAGGAACAAAAACTTAATGTACACAAACGGCTACTTAGTGTCAAAAAAAATCTCGGATGATATTAATCTGTGAAAGATTTTTTATAACACATTTAATTACGTTAAAAGTGTCATTATACAGAATGTTTGTCTAGCTTACATTGGTGTACAATTACAATTTCTATAAATGGATAGACATAGTAAGGCCAAAGTTCATGAATGTTGGTATATTGTGCATTAATTCTCTATTATCATGAAATATGTAACTAACCTAACTAGAAAACAAACTAATTTATAAGTTTGATGATTAGTTTAAAATTTTGGCAAATTGTAGTTACTTTTATATCTGACAAAACACTCCATCTGAGTTTGGCCATTTTAAATTTTGGCAAGTTCTTGAATATATTTTTTGTATAATCGTACGGTGGTCACGTTGTTAATATATTGGTACAGTTTTTTCAATTCGTGATTCAATGTAAATTACCAATCAATTTCCCTAAACTTCACTGATCCATATAACTTTCTCAGTACTTTTATTTCGAAGTATATACGGTTATTAGCAGTGGCGTAACTATGGGCCCGCGTCACAATGGCCACAGCCGCGGAGGGGGGCATGCCATTTAGGGGTCCATCGAACTTCTAAATATTTCTTTTTTTTTGGTGCTGGATTTCTCTTGACAAAGTTGACAAACCTACTAGGTGGCCCAAAGGAAATTCTGCTGGAGGAGGCAAAATATGAAGTTACACTACTTCGAATAATTAACTAATAGAGTTATTCGCAGAAACTAATTTGAATATAAAATCACATATAAAATAAAATGTAAAATATTTCAACATTGCTATAACTTTAAAAACGTAATATGAATTTTCTAATGAAGATATTTTATAAAGATATGTCTTAGCTGGTAAGAAAACGTCACATGGATGAACTATAACAGAACGTCTCTAAAAATAGTATACAGGCTGGCCTACCGAAAAGGAACCACCCGGGTTTTTAGCATTTTTATTCAATTGTATAGAAAACGCTCGGATTAATCGTTTTTGATTTCGAAGAGGATATTTAAATATGCTGCTTTGATTCGTGTCTCTTTAACTCTTTCACTTCAAACGACTGTGGCATTTACCTTAATTTCCAAATTTTCAAAATTACAGGAATTTTTAAATAACAAAAGAGGTCAAGTGACGCATCATTTTAAAGTCCGCTAATTTCTTTTAACAACAGTATTTTGATTTTTCAATTTGAGTCACTAATTTCCGAGAAAATAGCTTTGAAAATTGAAAATGATTATGTACTAAATACAGTAGGTTCCTTGTACGTACCAACATATCTATATATTTTTGTCTCGATATGCCTTGCAAGCATGAGTGAGAAAGAAATATATGAATAAGTTTATTGTTGATTCGTTCATTTAAAATACTTCTCTAAAAAAATTAACTCTACATTTTATTTAGAATTACATGCGTAAAGAAATTCAATTTCAACAGAACAATTGTAAATGGGAAAACAGTTTATAAAAGTCAGAATACCTTTCTCTTTTGCCACAAAAGCTTCTCTTCGTGGTTTTTCTCTTGTGTTCAAATAAGTGAACAATGTCTTTTAACCATCTAACAGTAATTGGCCATCATTCTAGTATTCTAACGCCCTTCATATCATATTTTCATTTCTTTATTACTTGGTGAAATCTTTCACCCTGTTTCTCATTGACATCACTAAAATTTTCTGGAAAGTAATCCAAATATCTATGTAGGAAGTAACATTTTAAGACCATGTTTCAATCAAGTTTTTAAACTTGACCAACATGTTGATATATTCCTGGTCTTTTTAGTTCCCTAGAAATTTGTTTAACTCTTATTTTTTACCTTAAAAAAATACTTTATATTATACTCTATATCTGAAAGCCTGATAGTAATAAATCATTTTCAGGCAGTTATGAGTGGCGTGCACATTTTAAACAATACGGTTTATTGTGTTTTTATATTACTATTTATCATTTTATTAAACGCACGCCTGTGACCATATTTATCATATCATTAAACACACCCCTGTGACCATATTTTCCCTCAAAATTTTATGGTCAAATTTTTTTGGCCTATTGTGTTTAACCCTAGTTCGTATTCCCATATACTATGTGCGGTACACTCAGTTGTTTTTAACAATATTTCGTTTCGAACTATTCATATTTTGTCGCTTTTGTTTTACCGCTTCTGTGTGATAATACAATAACTTTTTACAAATTATAAATTATATTACTATCAGTCTTTCGGAGATAGAGTATAGTTTTGCTTTGGAGAAACCCGGAAGCAATCGACACAAGAATTAAAAACACTCCTCGTTTTTGTCCAACCTTTTTACTGTTTCACAAACTGTTTACTAAGTCTAATTTTTTTTATGTAAACGTGATAGTAAAACCTTATTTTGATCTACTAGACTTTGGCTAATCACATTTTTTCAGCCAAGTTTGTCGGCGGCCTATCCTTTTTCGTCCAATGCTCACCTCGTGTTCTGCTGTCGCACTGAAACACGGATATTTAATATATCCAAAATAGAGATGGGAGTTTCGGCTCAGTATGTGGAACCGGATCAGTGGAGGTCGTTCAGTTTGCTCAGTCGGCTCGTTCATCCGGCTCATTGATCCGGCTCATTGATCCGGCTCAGTGATCCGGCTAAGTAAACGTGTCCCCGAGAAACAGGTCAGTCAGTTGTCAGTTCTCCCACCGTTCAACACGGTTGTTGGTTTGCAATATATAGGTAGAACGTCGCTCAACCAGCTCTTGGATTATATGAACAGACAGCGGAAATCGGAATTGTTTGGTCGAGTGGAATAAATGCGAAAAACGTCTGAGTATTTGCCGCTTTATTACCTTTATTCTTGTTAATATACTTAGTATGAATTCAACACGTAAATTATCACTTATTGACAAATTCTTCTCTCTCTCTCTCTCTCTCTCTCTCTCTCTCTCTCTCTCTCTCTCTCTCTCTCTCTCTCTCTCTCTCTCTCTGTCTTCCTCATTATCTTGTTATAAAGAAATAATGAAGTTAATGAAATTAAAGTTTTGCCGGGTTAATGGTAAAAAAACAATTCACTTTATGTAGCTACTGTATTTTAAACCAGATATGTTAAGTTTATGGCGATTTGTATTGCCCTTATAAATCGGACATCTGGGATTTGGGCAATATTTTAAATATTTTTATATAGTATGGTTGTAAGAAAGAACAGACTAAGCCTATTAGTTTCAAATAGACTGCCCTACAAATTGATGACAAAATACACTTTATGATAATACAAAGCCGAGTTCTCGCGAAGTTCAACATGACATCGATCCAGATCCGGATCACTTCGGTCACTGTTCACAATCGCCCGATCAATCGTATCCTTGAAACTTGAAACTATGCAGTGATCCGTGAGCCGGCTCATTTCAATTTGGTGAACCATGTCACTTCGGTCAGTGTACTGAGCTTCGTTCATGAACGACCCATCTCTAATCCAAAAACCTCAGATTTGAAACAATTTATTTATCTTATGAATAAAAATGCTGAAAAAATGGTCATACTGGTTTGAAAAAAAAAAGTGTATGCGATACAAATAAAAAACGATTAGTTTAATTATAAATACCTCAAATTAAGAAAAGCTATTTTTTTCGATCATTTGGTAGGCCTATGTTATTTTTTGTAATATGTATATAAATATTACTAAGATCTAATTGTTATGCTGCCAGTTTAGTAGTACTATACTAATCTACTGTACTCAGTAGACTAGTCGATATAAGGTATGGTTGAACGAGAGTTTACATGTCTCGAGAGAGTAATAGAATATAGTTCAATTTGTTGAACTTAATCGTAGACTGAAGCTATGTACAGAGAAAACTTATGTGTTGGCTTTTCTTCCTTTAAATGAAATTACCTCAATAACCGTTAAAAAGACATTAGTGTACCACTAGGTTAAATCACACACGTGGAAAAGATTTTCCATCTTTTACTACGTAATAGTAAGTTTATCTGTCCCAATTTATTTGTTGCAGTCTTTATTAAATTTAAAGTACAGTGGAACACATTCTAACTGTTCTAACTGGGCTGTGGGCATTCTAATTAAATTTCTAAAACTTTAATAAAATAGCGGTTAGAGTGGTTAGTGGATGTAATGAGGATGGAAATGGATAAATTGTTAGACAATCTAAGATGAAGATTAAAACTCCGTCAGCTAGTAGGAAAAACTCGCAAAAGATGGACATATCTGTCAACAGAAGTTGTAGTGAGTATTGATATATCTCCCATTTGTGACAACAGTGTCACAACTCAAAATTTGACAATTTTGAGTTATTGATATCAGGGATGGGGAGTCGGAAGTCGGAAGTTGAGTAGTCGAAGCTTTTTGGAGGAGTCGGAAAAAAGTTATCGACTCCCGACTTTTTAATTCAATTTTTATCAAGGATGAGAACAAACCGAAAACGAAAGCAAAATAAACATATTACCAGAATTTTTTAAAGCACGGCAACAGGTACGACATTTGGTTCTCTGTTCAAGAATAAAAATTAAATTAAAAATATTCAGTAGCGGTTTTACCCGGTTTCCTTCATGCTTTCCAGTTTAAAATTTGATTAATACTGCTCGTATTAACAGATTTATACGATGCAGTAAAGATATTTGTTTTTACTCATATCCATTTTATCTTTTTCTGTATACTATGTTTATATAGTTTCAGCGGAACTAGATATTGAAATTTACTAACTTTTAACGATTGAATGAGGCTTTTTGTCATTTTTTTTAAACAAAAGCCCACTTAGATCGTTAAAAAGTGAGGGTAAGTGATAACTTAAGAAAATACAAAAACGTTTAATCCCGCTTAAACATTTGGAATAGACTTTACGATTTATGAGTAAAAGGAGTCGGGAGTCAGAGTCGGAGTCGGAGTCGGAGTCGATAATTTTTCTTCCGACTCCCCATCCCTGATTAATATAGAAGATGTGGTTTCAGTGTGAACTTTTTTTTTCAATTCAATGGCCTTTGCTGCTGTGGCAATTAGCCAGGACAATTTTTATTTTTGAAAAATTCCATGCCTGAACGTGATTTCAATCCGAGACCTTAGCAACGCAGAGCACATGTGTTACATGTGATGGAGAGCTAATTGTGTTCTCGTTCACTAATAAAAATTATTTAAAATATAAATGCATAAAATATAATTTCATGATGTATCGAGGTTTTATCAAGTTACACACGTAGTGAATTAGCTCTGTGAAAAAGTGCATTTTTTGTGGAAAATCAAATGGTAATAGCAGAATTATTAAATTAATATAAAATTAATATTTTTCTTACAATTTTGTACTCACCAACAAGTGCAGAATAAATTTAAATTTAAATGGTCCTCGCCTTCGCACTGGCGCCCCTTAACAAGCCCGTCAGCGCCCTTTTCTTTATTGCGCCCAGGGCCATCGCCCCCTCCGCCCCTTCCCTCCCCCTTACTGCGGCTCTGATATGGATGTTAATCTGGTTTCAGAGAAAATACAAATTGTGAAATGGAATTTAACAGGAAATTCTTTTCGTAGTATTATCGATTTATTTAGATTTCTTGTTCGTGTTTCTTCCAAACTTCATAAAGTAAGTGGTGATCATGAACTATCCGATGAAGAAGAAAATCTTCATGTTGCCGTATGTTCAGAAATGGAAGAAAATCCATTTCAGTCCAACAGACAGGTCGCAGAAACCATGGATATTAGCAAATACGGAGTACGTAAAATTAAAAAAAAAAAAAAAAAACATGGTTATATATCGTTTTAAAATTATAAAAATCCAAGAAATATTTCCTGAAGATAAATTTTAAAAAATGGTATTTTGTGAAATGGTACTTACAAAATCAAATAATCCCTGCACTTCAAAACAGAAATAGCAGGTTGGAGGACATTTAGTTGCAACAGGATGGCTGTCCTGCCCATGACAGTGCAGTTGCACGGCAATACATGAATGCTATGTTTGTCAATCAACTAATAAGCCGAAGAGGAAGGATGAAGTGGCTACCAAGATCGTCAGATTTATCATTAAATGATTTTTTCCTCTGGGGATATATAAAAAGCAATATTTACCGGCATGATACAGCACGGGCCCAAAATATAATCAACTACATGCAAGAATTATTGAATCTACTGAAACTATTACACCCAAAATGTTACAAAACGTTAGAGAAGCTTTTTATAATAGGTTGGGACACTACTTAGCAGCTGAAGGAGGCCTTTTTGTTTTTATTTAATGCATTTCTTTATCAAGAAGCTTAATAGTACTAAGCGAAACGTAATATTTTTGTATTGTTCTCAAACACGACTAAACCTATAAACTGTGTCTTATTAATAATGAGTTGATGAGCCTAGTTGCCTTTTCCAATCTCTATAACTATATATAATGACAATCAATTTAACCTAGAATTTGCAAAGTTTAAATAATACGGCCAATAGCCTGATTTAATAGATAAAAATTACTATATTTCAAATCAGGCTTAACTTCTCCGCTACATTCTCGAAATGTACTCACTGTGTTAACACAAACAAATCTGTTACAAGAGATGGCCATAGAATTAATTTTCATGGTACAATTAACAATAAATTACATAAATGGTCCCCTGAAAGCAACAAGTTAAATCATGTTATTTGCATCGTCACGCGAATATTTCATTGTTTACGTTAAACACACGTATTTACCAGGTTGTCATCGATTCAGGTTGATATGACAAATATTTGCAATGTCAAACAACCAATAAAACATGTTATTTATTAACCATAATATAAATATTTACGGTATAAAGCATCATCGTAGATTTAATCTACGTTAACAGTTCACATTCAAGATTATTAGGGTTGGAAATTCGATTTCCTTGTCGAGTTATATCAGATTTTAGGAGCTGAAATATGAGATATGTAATATCTGACATATGGCAACTTGATTAAAGCATTTCTGGGTAATGATCCATGAATTCTTACTAACTAATTCAGACTTAGTTTACCTAACGTAATAGGTTGATTCTATGGACTTAGCATTGAACAATTTTTTATATTTTACAAACTTTTAAATGTCATTTCTTTAGTTGGTTAAAGATGCGCCTGATATCTTTAAAATGTGGCCTATAGTTTAGAGGCCATCTCAAGATTTTATGACATACGACCGAGGGGTCCAATTCTTGAATACATGCGTAACTTTTCGTGTGCGACCAAATTCTAATAGTCACTTTCGTATGCGAACAATAAAATGTGTCAAGTGGTATTCTTGAATGTTATTCGAAACTGGCTAAGTATTTCCAGATGCGTTCGAACGGAAAATGTAAACGTTGTATACACCACGACCTTACAACCCATTGGAAAGTGTCAAATGATGTATTTAAAAAGAGAGAAATGATATAAATTTAAAGAGGGAAAAACTCTGATTACCTTACAACCAAATAGTTAATTATCAGAGTTAATCTAAAATATAATTAAAATGTTAGTTATTTAATAATTTACTCTTATATAATAATTTTAAATTAGAATAGTTTTCTATTGGTAGGTATTCTGTTTTAAGTGCAAAGGTCAATTTACGTTATCAAAAATTTGTTGTAATTTCTATATTCAAGATATACTTATTTTATATTGTGTTTCAATTTTATATTAACTTTGAAGTTTTAAAAATTTTATTTTGTTATATTCTAACCTATATAAACAAAATAACAAATACCATTAAAGTAAATAAACAAATATTTTTATTTTATATATTTATTTATTATATATATTTTTTATTTTTATTTTTTTACTTACAAATATTGATTTTTATGTACAAGTATTGAAGATTTACTAAATTAAATCTTCAATAGTTGTACAATCGCTATTTCTTGTAACACCACTTGATAGGGAAGCTTAAATAATTTTATTAATATCTATCTGTCGAATAAATACATCTACTTTTATCAGATACTCTTTTCTCGATAACTACAACCTACCACACGACATTTAAGACATACTAAAACCCGACCCAGAAATGACCAACAACGTTTTGCGATTCCTACAGTCAATTAATATATTCAAACAAATATAGTTAGAATGTAAATACATATACCTAAAAAATATTGTAATATAGTACCAAAGACACTAATATAGTGTGACCATTTTCTTAAGAAGGCAATGCGGGACGGAAAAAAATAAAGTCCGCATCTCCCAAATCCAACTGAAGAGCAAAAAAAAAGGTCCTCATCTCCCAAAATCCAAGTGAAGAGCAAAAAAAAAAGGTCTTCACCTCCCAAATCCAAGTGAAGAGCAAAAAAAAAGGTCCTCATCTCCCAAATCCAAATGCGAGACAATGCGGGACAAAATGTTAAAATGGGGGACAGTCCCACAAAATGCGGGACGAATAGTCACCCTACACCAATAGTCAAGTAGCTGACGTGTCTATAAATAAATAAATTGAAAAAAAAAAAAACTTTCGCATACAATCATTAAGAGATTCACCGATCTGTACCTTGACTTAACCGTATACAATATCAAGAAAATTACTATTTTATATTATTATAAATATAAAAGTGTACTATTTCAGTGTTAAATACGAAGAGAAAATAATAATTTTGTAACTACCCAAAATATAATATTACAACTCTGTTATAGTGGGATGTTAAGAATATGCAGTGCCGGCTCCATAACTGATGCAAAGGATGCGTCGCATCGGGGCGCCACGATCAAGGGGTGCCATCGCGATTAAGGATTGAGCGGCGCCGTTTTTTATACTGGCAGGTCTTCGCCAATTTTTTCTACACAAAAATATTTAAATATTTTAAAAAGGGGGTCATTTTTATTTTTTGCATCTGGGCGCCAGGTACCAATACGCATAAACCTAGTGCTTATTCGCATCGCTTGAGTGACATATAAAACTTAGAAATCAGTTGCATAAAATCAGTGAATTAGTTCAGATCCATTAATGCTATACATATATCGATGGTGATTTGCTAATATGGCATATCTCAACATAGCGAATATTCCACTTTATTACGATATAAATACCGTCGAAATTAGAATGTTCACTATTTTAAGATACGCCGTATTAGCAAATCACCAACGATATACATTTGCGTAGTTGAACGATGCGTACTGGAGCGAGACTGGGGCGAGACTGGGCGAGACTGGAGTGAAGCTAGAACGACTGATAAAAGAAATTCACTGTATTATTATATGTATGTGTACTATTTACACTTAAAAATAATTTAGTACTTATATGCACTTAAGTATTTTATTATTACCTGTTTCATAGTTTCTAACAGGGGCGCACACAAGTACCTCCCCGTACTGTGAAAAGTGAGGACTTTTTTTTTGCTCTTCACTTAAAATTTAGAAGTGAGGACCTTTTTTTTACTCTTAACTTAAAATTTAGAAATGAGAACCTTTTTTTTGCTCTTCACTTAAAATTAAGAAGGGAAGACATTTTTTTTGCTCTGCACTTGAAATTGAAATTTTGCCCTGTGTTTATAAAAATTATGTATAATTGGACCCCCCCCCAAGCCAAAAATCTGTGTGCGCCTCTGGTTTCTAATGAAAATATATTGTGTCAATAAACGGGGCCGCGCCAAGCGGGGGTGTTAGGGGTGCACGAAACCCCGGCGGAAGGCCTCAGGGTCGGAAGATATTGGCAAATAAGGGCGGGAGAACAAACAAAATTCTGGACGACCATCTTTTGTTTTTTTTTTTTTTTAGAGAACAATAGAATTTCTTGGCGACTTCTTTTTTTTTTTAGAGAACAAACAAATTTCTGGTCAACTTCCTTTTCTTTAAAGGTGCCGAAACAATCTTTGCATCGGTGCGCCATAACCCCTAGAGCCGACACTGAGAATATGTAAATGTAAATTTGTAAATACTGTATTGCAATTAAGAAAATTTACCAGTACATATATTATATTATAGTTTCAATAAGAGAGTACAAACATGTTGCAAATACATACATATTCAGGCAAATATAAGTTCCATAACGTATTCTGAAATTGTCTATTTTGGATTTTGACAACAATTCATAAAAATTGCTTCTTTGATGTTAGGGGGAATGAAAATATGATTATGATTTGTATGAAAATATAAAGTAATAAAAATTGTTTTAAAATCATTTAAAGTACTTGAGTAAGAGCTTCGTAAGCCCCCAAGTATTCTGCTTGGAGGTTTAACTCCCGTAGGCAATACCTTGAGCGCCGTGAAAAACACAACCTTCAAAACGCAACTTCTAGGAAATATGACGTCCCATAAGAGATGAAATTTATCTTGATTTTATATATCCCTAGCAGTTACTTTAAAATTTTCAATTGTAAAGAGTGGTGGCAATAATATGACGATACAGTATTTCATATTAGACAGAACTCAACGTTTTTGCTAGTTTTTTATAATGTAAAATATAAAAGAATTTTGGATATTATATGTAATTTATTGCGAATGATTTCACATATTTTCTCAGTGTTAACCAGGTTTTAAGAAACTATTTCTTTACTAGGTTATTACCCGTCAACAATTATGGATTTATAATATAAAAATTTCAATTGATCAATCACGGGACAGGATATCACCAGTTAGCCAATCACGGGAGAGGGTGTCACCTGTCAGTCAATCAAAAGAAAGGGTGTCCCCAGTTAACCAATCACGAGAACCTTAGGAAAATTTGACCTCATAATGAATGTTACCGACACTACATACAGACACTTGCTAATTATATAGTTTTTTTTTTTCTTTAAATTAATTTTTGGTCTTAACTACGATGGCCATTAACCAGGATAACTTCAATTTTATTATGGATACATTATTAATTTTTAAACAAATACAAACATCCATGCCATCACCGGGATTCGAACCCCAGCCCACATGGTTAGCAGTCAAATGAGCTGACCACTACGCCATAGCGACCGGCAATTATATAGTTAGATTACTTATTCATAAACTTTTTATGATGGGAAAACGATTCATTTTTAATGAGTGCATTACATTTATATTGTTAAAACTAAAAATAATTTGAAACGTTTATTTATGCCTACGAAACCCTAGAAATTTCTGTATGTAATTATATTCGTAGATTATTAGAGAATAAATCTGCAAAATATTGTTCATATCGGTCAAAGGATATAACAGTGTCTAAAGTTTCTTTTTTATGTCTACGAACCCTAGATATTTCTATATATAATTATATTTGTAAATTCTTAGAAAATAAATCTGCAAAATATTTTTCATATCTATCATAGGATATAGGAGTGTCTAGAGTTTCTTGTTTATTCCTACGAAACCCTGGACATTTCTATATATAATTTTATTCGCAGTTTCTTAGAGAATAAATCTGCAAAATATTGTTGATATCTGTCAAAGGATATAGGAGTATCTAGAGTTTCTTGTTTATGCCTACGAAATCCTACACATTTCTATATGTAATTATATTCGTAGATTCTTAGAGAACAAACCTGCAAAATATCTGTCAATCAAGAGACAGGGTGTTCCCAGTATAATCACGTGAACCTTTGAAAAAAATAACGTCACAGTGATAGCCAGATCACAAACACACACTAGATAATTATATATGTACGATGCTATTTCATAAAAGAAAAAAGAGCTGCCGTGGCAGAACAGCATACTAATATCCAATTTTGGGTGGGGAACGTATTATTTTTATTTATCGATCATATTCGCATTGTGCGATACAATTGGCGCGTTTAACTAACGCAACTGTTGCGTATCAACGCAAACTTGTTTACTAAGTAATTACAGTCAACTGTTCCAAGTTCGCTAAACGAAGCTAGCGGAAAACTACTGACTATTAATTTGTCACTTGTCACTATAATAGAGGTTATTATAAAGAAATAACAAAACATGTCGCTTAATGAATTGCTAAACTGCTTACGTAAAGTCACAGATATTGTTCAGCGAACCGCTGAAGTCAACATAAAGAGTTGCTTTCGCTAAACGCACTCAGTGCCATATTTTATTATATATTCACCACAGTTTATTAGCCTTCATTAGAGAATATAAAGGTGAACATGTAGCTACAATTAGTCGCATCGTATGCGAATATGCGTCGTTTGGTTTATAAGGTGATGACCGTAATTTAATTTTTTGATCAAAAAGGTGATTTCCGAAATGACGGCTAAATTTCGCACGATATAAGTCGTTCTCTATTAACTTGAGGATGTAGATTACTAATATTTCAGAATGGCGAAATATTTAGATTTTGATCTATTTCCATAAACCTCTCGAAATAAATTGTATAACTTTTGTAATAAGCAAAGTATTTACCAAAACTACTCGAGATAATCTAATACTTAAAAATACATTTTAATCAGAGAAAGTAAATTAAGTTCAGAGATAAAACTGATAAGACTTCAAGTAAGAAACAAATTTAAATAAGTTATATATTTTGGAATCATGAGCAGTTAAAATATGCAATAAATAAAATTATGGTTTGGATCAACCTTAAGCTAAAGTTTATTGACAGCTGTCAGGGCTCTCATATTTTATAAAATTTATGGATTCTTTCAGGTACTTAACGTAATTTATTACATTTGCATTTTATTCCTACGCCATTTAAATATAAATATCGTTCTCTTCCAGGATATACATAACTAAATTTTGTTTAATATGTGTTTATCTTAACAACTTCCTCAGAAATTATTCTAAAATTTTTGAGTAACAGAAGGGTAAAGATAGTAATGTTTACTTTAATTTATCATACGAACATATGGTTTAGAATTTATGAATACATGAGCAAATACAAGGCAGTTCTTCTTAAATCAAACATGCAAAATGTTGATTTATCCTAGGTAATTTACTTGTAATGAATTTTAATTATACATGTTAAATATTTGTAATTACATGCGCTTAGTATAGTAGTAATCAGTGATATATTGCCTAACTTCGTGACCTTGTCAAAAGCATACTTAACTATATAGTTGTAAGGCTGTAGTTTGATATTAGTTTAACAGTTTGAGAAAACCTCGTATTCACCCCTATACAAGCTAGCAAAAATTTGGAAACACGATTTTTGTTGGGCCATGTGAAATCCAGATATCTCCCATTACGATTATTAATTTAGTAACAGATTATTAGTTAAAGTACAAAGTTATACTTTTTCAAATGAGATTATACATATTTTTTATACCTATTCGATAGCGTATTTTTTTCTGAATTCAACCATGTATTAATTTAATATACTTACATCATAAAAATATTGGAAAAAAAAAATGCGATTGAAATTTAAATAATTTTTATTACCACCTTTGACACCAGAAACAATAATGAAAGCTACTTCTTCTATTTTAAGCTGAATATAATTATTTATTTATTTAATTTAAGACGTCAACAGTCAGTGAGTGGCCAATTACATAATTGCATTGTTATAATTAAATACAATATGAAACAATTTTGTTTTATTTAAGAGGTAATGTTTAACATAATATTCATTTTCGATTTGAACTCTGGAAGTGAACCATTAAATATGTCTATAGCATTAAATTTCTCATTAAAGACTAGCATGCATCGGTTTAGAGGTGAATTTTGACAGTAGTTTGTATTGCAATTATTAATATAAAATGTATTTTTTGATCTAGTATTTCTTTGAGGTACTAATATGTTTATATTTGAAATAAATGGTTGAACATCTATTATACTCTATCTCAGAAAGACTGATAGTAATAAAATTTATTATTTGTAAAAAGTAATTGTTTTTTCACACAGAAGCGGCAAAACAAAAGCGACAAAATATGAATAGTTCGAAACGAAATATTGTTAAAAACAACCGAGTGTGCCGCACATATTATATAGGAATTCGAACTAGGGTTAAACACAATAGATCCTAAAAATTTGACCCTAACATTTTGAGGAAAAACATTGTCACAGGGGTGTGTTTAATGATATGATAAATATGGTTACAGGCGTGCGTTTAATAAAATGATAAAAAGTAATATAGAAATACACAAAACCAATTTAAACGTGTTTAAAATGTGCACGCCACTGGTCACTGCCTGACAAAATGATTTATTACTATCAGTCTTTCTGAGATAGAGTATAATTTATTCATCATTTTATATAATACTAGCTGAAAACCCGTGCTTCGCTACGGTATATTGATGGTCTCATTAGCACAGGAAATACGAAGGGCTTCTCCCCTTTTCATGTTTCTCTCTTAGTCAAGGGATGCTCTATCGAATAAAAAAAACCAATTTACTCCGTAAGGGATGAAATTTAATAAAACTGTCAAACGCTTTCTAAATAGAAACCTATGTACCAAAATGAAGTGTTATAACTCAGGAAATACAAAGGTTTTCATAATTCACCCCGAATGCATATTAGCCCATTTAGGGGTTCATAAGGACAAAATCGTGAATTTCTGTTTTAAACATTTGAATGGGTAACCTTTGTAAGCAAAAACCAAATTGATATCTCATTGAGCCTAAGAAATATTGAGGCATCCCTAAATCAAATTTCACCCCTTAAAATCGAATTTAGAAAAATCTTTTTCTTATTGGTTTCTTACGTCATGGAGGGAATGTAAGCTCCGAATTTCATGTCCTAATATCCATTGGATTTTTTATCGAATAAAAAATACCACTTTACCCCTTTAGGGATGAAACTTAAAAAACTGTCAAAATACTTGTTCTTGAAAAGATTTTGGAAACGGTGTTTTAAAAAAGGCACGTATATGCCAAAAATGATTGTTATAACTCAACAAACAGGAAAAACTACGGGTACTATAATTCAACTCGTTTGGAGTGGATTGGTACGAAATCATATATTTAAAAAAAAATTATTGTATGGGTGAAATCATATTTGACCCCCTTTTTAGCCCCTTAGAAGTCGACTTTTGAAGAATCTCTTCTTAGTGGGTGCTTACGTCATGGAAGGAATCAACTTTATGAATTTCATATATCTATGTCAAAGGAACGTTCTATTGAATAAAAAATATCCATTTACCCCTTTAAGGGCGAATTTTAAAAAACTTTCAAAAATATTTCAAGGCATTTTAAAAAGACACCTATTTGCCAAAAAGGAATATCATAACTCCACAAACACATAAAATACGACGGGATATATAATTCATTCCGAATGTAAATTCACCCCTCTACGGGTTCTTTAGGATAATATCTTGAAATAAGTTTTTCGATATTTTCATGACACCTATGTGCTAAAAAGGAATATTGCAACTAAACAAACACAAGAAATTCGACGGGATGCATAATTCACCCCGATTGTAGAATCACCCCATAGAGTAGATATAAGAATAAAATCCTGAAACAGTGTTTTCAGAATTTGCATGGGTAGTCTTTGTAAGCAAAAACCAAGTCAATATCTTATTGGTCGTAAGAGATATTAAGCTATCCTTGAATTCACACCTTTGAAAAAAAAAATGTCAATAACATTTCGAGACATTTTAAAAAGACACCAATGTTGGCCAAAAAGTAATGTTGCAACTAAACGAACACAGGAAATATAACGGGATGTATAATTCACCCCGATTGTAGATCCACCCCTTTAGGGGTTGATAAGGACAAAATCCTGAAATAAGTTTTTCGGTATTTTTATGGGTAATCTTTGTAAGCAAACAGTAAGTCGATATCTTATTGGTCCTAAGAGATATCAAGGAATTCTTGAAATCACAATTCACACCTTTTCACCCTTTCAGGGTGAAATTTAAAAAAAACTGTCAAAACTATTTCGAGATATTTTAAAAAGACACCTATGTGCCAAAAAGTAATGTTGCAACTAAACGAACACAGGAAATATAACGGAATGTATAATTCACCCCGATTGTAAATCCACCCCTTTAGGGGTTGATTAGGACAAAATCCTGAAATAAGTTTTTCGGTATTTCTATGGGTAACCTTTGTAAACAAACAGTAAGTCGATATCCTATTGGTCTTAAGAGATATTAAGAAATTCTTGAAATCACAATTCACCCCTTTTCACCCTTTAAAGGTGAAATTTAAAAAAACTGCCAAAACTATTTCGAGATATTTTAAAAAGACACCTATGTCCAAAAAAGTAATGTTGCAACTAATCGAACACAGGAAATATAACGGGATGTATAATCCACCCCGATTGTAGGTTCACCCATTTAGGGGTTGATTAGTGAAGCTAAAACTTTGTCTTAAAACAAAACCTAGCATTCTATAAGATTTATTTATGATATAATCTATGTGATACATATCCCCGAGCCGCGCCGTGTAATCTTCTAGTCCTGGGAGTGGCCCAGGCCTGTCGCCCCACCCTCGGCTGCGCCACTGGTTGTGGTTAACAAAGCTGATCTAAACGAAGCTTAGTATCTTTAGATCTTTTCTAAGTTTTTTTTTTTATTGCAACGTTAATTAATTTGTAGGGATATAATATAGTATCACGTTTCCTTGTAAAAATCATAGCAAAACACTTATCAACATTGAGGGAGAGACAATTTTCGGCACAATACATATTTATAAAATGTATTCATTTCATTTTGCAAATAATAACAATCTACCTGTGAGTCCATACTCTTAAAAAATTTCAGTACATTTGCAAAAAGAAAAATTCGCAGTATCCAGAAACCTGACCTATATCGTTTATGTAACAAATAAATAGTGAAGGACCCAGGTGAGACCCTTGAGGCACATCGGAAGTGTTGAGGCACAGTTGAATAATTTTTGTATGAGAATATCATGATTGAATCTATCGAAAGCTTTCGAAAAATCAGTATAGACGGTGTCTACTTGTTGAAAATTGCTAAAACATTTATTTACATATATAGTGAATGTAAGTAGATTTGACAAAGTGGATTTTGATTTAGCGAAACCATGTTGTTCTGGAATGATAATATTATTAAAATGATAATTTAATTTATCTAGGAGACACTTTTCAAATATTTTACTAATACACATACTTTTGATATGAGTCTGTAATTTTTAATATTTTTCTTGTCGCCGCTTGTGAACAGGCGTTATGTAGGTACATTTCCAGATGTCCGGGAATATACCTTCTTTTAAAGAGGTATGAAAAATTATTTCCAAAAGTTCAACTAAATAGTAAGCACTTGTTTTAATAAAAATAGGATGGATGTTATCAGAACCTGATGTCTTATTTGTGTCTAAACAATTAATATAGATAAAATAGCTTCTTATTATACATTTATAAAATTTAGATTTTTTGAAACGCAATTATGTTTAGAAAATAGTGGAAATCAAGTGGAACATTATTTATAAGGAGTATTTAACAATTATTAATTTTTAACATTAATTTATGACTCCTGTTTTTCATCTATAGCTTACTGCAAATTAATATAAAAAATTAAAAAATATTTAAATTTCAATCATTTGTTCAATATTTTTAATGAGTAAGGATATTAAATTAATACATGGTTGAATTAAGCCAAATATACACTATCGAATAGGTATAAAAAATATGTATGATCCCATTTGAAAAAATATAATTTCGTAATCTAACTTGAGAAACACTGGTTTAAAAAATTATTTGATCTTTTAAGCAGATGTTCCCCTTGGTCTCCTACTACTTTGTTCTTTAGTATTCTTTTGTAACTATAATAATAAAGATAATATTGGTGGTAGTCGGTTTTGATGTTACACCCAGTATATGTATTTACCCAGATTTGAAATTTTTTAATTGATATTGATATTAAACTGATAGAGAATTTCCCTTATTACTTTAAAATAATGAATATATAGCAGCGGTGGGCAAACTTTTTGGACCGCGGGCCACATTGACATTATAACAGGATGGCGCGGGCCGCACATAATATTCGGGTGCCCTCCCCATATGAAAGTGAAGAACAAAAACAACGGCCTCACGTCTATTTTTAAAGTGCAGAGAAAAAAACACGATCTCGCCTCCATTTTCCAATTTTTTCACTTTAAAAAGCAATTGTTTGTGGATATTGGTGGGCCGCATAAAATGCCTACAAGGGCCACACGCGGTTTGCCCACCGCTGATATATAGTATAGTACTTTATTTAACAAGCCTTGCATTTAACAAGGATATATTGCACGAGAATGAAGTTTATCACCCGATCCGTAGGCGAGAGTTGTAATCATTTGAGTGTAAGAGTGTAATATAGCCATTATATACGAGTCAAATACAATATATTATCTACAAGTAAAACATCAGTATCTACGACATCAAGATGGCTACCGAACCGTCAGCTGATTATAACGTTCAACAATGTTTAAAATACTACTCTATTATTTATTGTTTTATTTATTATGATTTATAAATGATATTTTAGTTATAAAGATGGGCTGGGCGCAGTGACGGACTAAGAAAAATTGGGGCTCTAGGCAAGAGTCTCACTGTGGGCCCTACAGGCAAATAAATCACAAAATAACGAAAAAATCTATACCTCAAAACGGTTCCTCGGGCCCCCAAAAAATACTGGCCCTAGGCTAGGGTCCTACGTCCTAGCTGCCTAGTATGCCTTGGCCATAGTCTGCCCCTGGCTGGGTGAGGCGCAAATAGCCATCGTTGTTGATCATGAACATTTTAACTAACTTACTTTAAAAAAAAACTTGCAGTGTATAAAACGTTCATTATTCACATCTGAGTACGAATGCGCATGTTTATACATGTTTACAGATGTTTTTGTATTACACGTTTTTATAATAAATATTATTGTATAAGTGCTTTATCTACGCCAGTAATTCTCAACCACTGTGGCAATTCTCAGGCACTTTTGTGTGCCGCAAAATTTTAGAAATGCATACAATCAAAAAAATTTGCATGTAATTTTATATAGCAATTTATTGGAACCTCACGAATTTTTGTAATTTTTAATAACATAAATTCAAGTATGCAAGGGCCGAAAGAAAATATATTAATCTCAGATAAACAGATAAACTGGTGGGATTCCAAAAAAAATAACTTTATGGAAGAACAAACACAGGAAGGTAATTTGGAAAAGTTTGAGTCAGTTCCAAAAGACTACTATAATACTATTCACTTAAATGTGTTTGACCATTTGACAACACTAGAGGAGAGAATTATTCATTACTACCCAAATTTAGATACAAAAAAATTGGATTGGGTTCGTAATCCATTTGTGATAACGGATACGTCTGTATTTGAATTATCTTTGAATGAAAAGGAAGAAATAATTTCACTTTGCAATAATCGAGATTTAATTTTAAAAAATTTGGAAGAGTCAATTAATTCATTTTGGATAAACATTAGATGCGATTATCCCATAATAGCCAAAAAAGCTTTTAAAATATTATTACAATTTTCTACATCTTATTTGTGCGAATTCGGATTTTCGGCATTAACCAATATAGAAACGAAAAAAAGATCGAGACTTTTAAATGTATATGACGAAATGATAGTGGCATTATCATTTTTATTACCAAATATAAAGAAAATTATCAAAAAACATCAAGCTCAAATTTCGCATTAAATGTATTCTTATAATTAATTTATATTTAATCACTCAATAAACATTCTGTTGTACTTGTAGTACATAATATTTTATTGTACATTGAAAATTATTATCATAAACTATTTTACACAGTGTATTATAGGTAAGAAAAATCTTCTAAACTTATCTTATAGTTAGTGTACCGCCAAATTTTGAAATTGTTAAAAGTGTACCGCGACAAAAAAAAGGTTGAGAATCCCTGATCTACGCTATTAACAATTTTTAAAATAAATATTAATTATGTACATAAATTCGTAGCCTTTTTGGTTTCCATTGTGAGAGTCCTTTGGAAGGCAAGAATGCTTTCCATGACACAATAAATGAATTTCACAATTATTAATTTAGTTCGTATTACGGATCGGTTTTTGCTGATATAAAACAGAAAACAATTATCCCTCCGTGCCGTTAGACACTTGCGTAACATAAAATTCGTCAGAAGGTAATTGTGTAAAAGTTTATTGCTTTTGCAAATGTTACCATTCAGCATTTTATATTTTAAATCTCAATTGAATTTGAATTTTCATTAAAGCAGTGAAGTCGCATTCCTTGCAGTGTTTTAAGTAGATTTCACAAATGCGTAATGCTTTTAAAGTTGCTACTGAATTTCTTACATAAATATTTTCCTTACGATAACATTTTGTCGCTTCCTGAATTTCCTCGGGGATATTAACGAAATATTTAAATAAATTTTATTGCTTGGCAGAATTAAAAACGTTTAACATATTTTTTATTATTTCGATATTTTTAATATTTGGAAGGTAACGTTTCATTCTTTTGAAAATTGTTTTGTTTCGTTTTTATTCCTATTTGTCAGTAAAATTTTAATATCTTTTAGTTTACTGAATATTTTTTTAGAATACGGTGGTTAATGCGGTGGTTTTCAACCTATTTTAGGTAACTGCATACTAATATTAAATATGTGTTTGTTCTGCGGAGTTCGCTGTATCCGTTTTATATACCTAAGGCACCTTAAGATGCCGCGGCACGCTGGTTGATAACCATTCGAATAAAGGATAATATTTCTGTTATAGATGAAGTGACCAGACGTGCTGATTTTTTCATTACATTACTGAATTTTAAGGTTTGTAAAATTTTATTACGAAAGTCTTATATAGCCACTCACGTGTCTGTATTTCCGTTAGAAACTGTGACCAAACGGCTGTACTTCGAAAGCTACAATTTGGCATGCTTATACCTTCCAAAGCGTTGTGCTTTTGGATCAAAAAACACACCAAAACTATTGAGAGTTCAAAAGAATACATCGCGGGAAAAATATAAACAAATATGTATTTAACGAAAAATTAAATATTGTTTTAAAATTTTGAGTATAGTTTTTTTAGTATGCGTGTAAATAATAAAATCTTATTTTTGATAAATAGAATATTTTTATGGGATTTTCCCGAAAATATTTTAATAAACTTCATTTCATTTTATTAAAATAGATGGCTATGAAATACGGAAGTTAGCTTTTACATAGGATAAAGAGCCGTTCAAGATAACTATGAAATGACGTCATATTTAAAAAATGTGCTATGTTGTCAGATATTTGTTAATAAATGTCAAACAAGTTAGGTTACATCCAACCACTTTAAAAAGATATTGAAACCTACATTTCCTAGGGAGTAGAGGGGCTAATGTAAATAGGCATATGCGAAATTGAGAAAGTATCGATATTTGGGTATCGATAATATCGAATAAAAGTATGGATGCCGGTATCGTATCGAAACAAAATATCGATATATTCAAGTATCGAAAGGAAATATGAATATATTTTCTAAAAAACGTAAAAAACATTTGATTCTTATAATAACAATTTAATTGTTTTACAATAATAAATAGATTAAAGTATAAAGGCTATTCCAAACGTTTATGCGGAACTAAATGGGAATTTCGTTCTTTTAGGTTGTCACGAGTCACGAGAATGGACCTTGCTTGGGTTATTTCATTTTTCAGGTTGGTATGTGAAAATTTAAAATTCCAACAGTGAAACTGTTCTGTGAGTGAAACCATGGAAACGAATGACATTTATTAAAAAAATTAATACTTTTTTACATATTTTGCCAAAAATACAAAACAAATAAATACATGGGAAATTTTTATTAAGAATGATAAAAAATTAAAATGCAATGGAAAGGATATTTTATAATGATAATCAATTTAATCTAGAATTAGCAATGTGAATATGATTTACAAAGCTTAAACAAAATGACCAAAAGTCCGAATTAATAGATAAAAATCACTAGATTTCAAAATCTAGTTCCGCCTAAACGTTTGAAATAGCCTATGTATGCTGTTCACTTTTGTAAAAAAAAAAACTAAGAGGAAATTTTGATTTCAGTAGTTTGCACCTTTAAAATTGTATTTCAGGTTGATACTAAAAAATGGTAAGGCAATGGCGCCTATAGGTCTGAGTGATTGTTTAAAATATAATTAAACACTCCACTCTTCTTCATTGCAAGCACCGAGAAAAAGCAGTTTAGTAAGTCTTTTGCCCAGCTCCTGCTTTAGAAAATAAGCGCTCTGAAGGAACTGACGTCGCTACTAAAGACAAGAATTTCTGAGAAATTTTATATAAGTTAGGGAAGACTGTCTTCATATCGTCCCAAACCAGTAGCGGATTGGATTTCAGAGGTGAAACTGGATTTTTCAAATACATGTTCAGTTTTGTTAGAACCACGTTGGCCTGTGCCTGATTGTAATTTCCTCTTCCCATGTGCAATGCCAATATGGCGACTTTAAAGAACTACTAGAGCTACTAGTTTTCACCAGATTACAATTTTTAGAAGTGTTGAAAAAATTTAATTACATATTTATGTGTGTATAAATATAAATTACACGATATTATTAAAAAAAAAAACGATTCGATACGATACTGGGTTAAATGTAGTAACATCAAAACTCAAAATAAAACGTAAGCTTAATCTCCTTCAGGTCTTGAACAGAAATACAAGAGAAAAAAGGATGTGAGGCAATATATGAAAGGGCCACCAACCTGTAAAAGTTAAATGTAACAACTGAGTAATGCTTGCATGTAGTTACATTACGTACTAACATTTCAAGTCTTAAAATCTTTTTTAATATTGGGGTTAGACCCATTATGGTGATTTATTAATGAAATTCCCAAAAATACCCTGTATAACTATAGTCCGTTCAAAGTTTAGAATGCAGTATTACTCGTACGGCAAATGGGAACGGTGCTGTCAAATGTTGTAAAAGTGTCCAATTTTATGTTCTTTTGTTGATAATTCAGTGAAATTAAATGGAAAAAGTGACTCGTATAACTACAAAAATTAGGTAACACTACAAATTTGAATAATTATTTGTAGAATACCGTATCTTTACAGATCAGCGCGTTTAACAGCCGGCACGTCGCCAATTCATGAAAGGACAGAGTCATTGAGAGAACTCATTATATCCTTTTCACACTAGAACTTTAAGACGAGTGGACTTAAAGTTCACCGATGTTTAACATCGGTTTGCTTTCACACTTGATGTTTAAATCTCCGGTACTGCCATCTACTACAGTAATTTTGTTCTTAAGTTACCGTCAGGAAATTACTAGTTTTGAACTGTCTGCGCAGACGCACATTTTGAATTATTATAAACAAATATGGAAATTTCATTTCATTCTACAATAAAGAATATATTACACCTGTATTAACATATAAGTCGATACATTTTATCTCATTTATTGTAGCTCTGTATTGTATTAAATACTTTATTAAAATAAATAATTTTATTATAACAATAAGTATAAACTTCTTATAACGTCGATATAATACAGTATTCTTGTTTATGACAATATAAAATGTTGACAGCACAAATTCAAACAGTATTTTTTTATAATAGAAATTATGTTGGCAATGCGGACGACGTTTAACACGTAGATCTGCGTATTAAAGTGTGCTGGACTTAAACCTTGGCCACACGCTTTCACACCAACACTTTAACTCACCTTTACTTTAACTTTCGAACTAAAAAATCAAGTGTGAAAATGGTATTAGAGAGTATGTGTATGTAAAAGTACTACTCCGTTTGCCCTGTACTGCATTCTAACGTTTGAACGGCCTTTATATTTATTTTATTGCCTTCTCCCATTTCATTAAAAAAACCGTTAACCGGTTTTCGGTTTGTTGTAGAAAATAAAAACCAGCTTTTAGATTTTCAGTTATGTTTTTTTTTTTTTCTTTGCAAACCGGGTCATTTACTCACATGTTGCCAGTTGTACTGTAAATTATAAGCATTTTGTTGAGACAACATTAAGGAGGCTCTTTGCAGTACATATTAAGTATTCTAAAGTAGGTATAGAAGATATTGAAAACCTTGTTAATTTTTGTAATATTTAGTTCAATACTTTTATCGTGTTATCTATTTGGAACTGAAATAAATTCGTACATTACTGTTTTTACTTGTATCAAAATCAATAAAAAATTTAAACATCTTTCAAATCCCAATAAGCGTTATATAAAGGAAGACTTACATTCTATAGAAAAATATAAAAATTTATTAACTGTTTTACGTCTTTCAAATGTCACATATATGTTCAAATACCTCTGCATTCTCTTTCAACGGATGTCATTTTGCTGTCTGTACTAGATTATTCTCCCTGCCACTGGCAGTATTTTAAAGGGGGATTTGTCACACTAATGCTCATATGAAGAAATGGCACCGTAGCTCATTGATTTTCAGTCGTGAATGACGGTTTTGGCTGGAAAATATAGTAAAATGTCTAATAGGCATAATGCGACAACCCATGTTTGTTATGCATGATTACTTCGGAAAATACTACGAATTTAGATCAAACAAGTACATGGACTGTTCGTTTCGCTGCTTGACAGTAAACTAAATAAATATGTTTCGTAGCAAATTGTTTCTAGTGGTGAAAATTGGATTATGTATAACAGACTTGTCCAACCCGCGGCCCAACGAAAAATCGTAAACTTACAAACTTTGTAAGACTGCGATTACAAGTACCATTAATAACACTACATATACAATTTCAACTTTTAAAGGGGAACATCTACTATTCGCAAATGCCCAGAATATTCCAAACAGAGAAACATTAAAAAAATTATGACCTTAAATGACCTTTCATATAAAGACGCCAGTAAAATTCATAATAACTCATACGCTGTTATAACAAATAAAATTCGTCCAAACATAGACTCTAATAAGGAATTTCCTCTCCTAGAACTTAGACCACAGCATACTACAAGTACTAACGCTCAATTAAAAAAACATATAAATTTTACAAAAATCATTCCATACAAAAATAATAATAGAATTGGTCCACAGAACTTAAATGAAAAGCCACCATATACTCCCAGTACTTCTCTACCTGTCAAGCCAATAGGCCCAAATCCCTATGCCCCTCAATATCACCGGAAACAACTAAATACGCCTGTAATATCAGAATCTCTTAAAGATAAATTAATACTTTTCATAGATACCATAATTCAAGAATCTCGAAAAAATAATTTCATTTCAAAACAAGATATAAACTCTTTTCTAAACAACTTAAATAATTCTGTTTCATCAAGCCAGGCAACTCAAAATGGCAACTAAAATCATTCAGTGGAATGGACAATCTGTTAAATCTAACAAACCAATTTTTGAGATATTTCTAAACATCAACAAACCTAAAATTGCTATACTAGCTGAAACATGGTTCAAACCAGGTTTCAGATATAATTTTCAAAATTACAATTCTGTAAGATGTGATAGACAAGATGGATACGGCGGTAGTGCCGTACTCATATCCAAAGATATACAATTTCAATTATTAGACCTTTCATTTATTTCTAACAATAAACTTCAAATATGTGGTGGCAAAATATTTCTAGATAAATTAAGAGTGGATATAGTATCACCGTATTGTTCTCCTCAATATAGAATTAGCAATAGTACTTGGTCAAATTTAATAAATATTTTATCTGGTAAATTTATAATAGCAGGGGATTTCAACGTTCATAGTACAGTTTGGGGATGCGTATTGACTGACGTGTCCGGTAGGGATGTTCTCGAATTTTTAGATTCTTACAATTTGTCTATTCTAAATGATGGACTTCCCACCCTTGAAACGAGATCAGGACAGAGAAAATCTGCCATAGACCTAACCATTAGTAGTTCTAACATAGCGGCCAGCATCACTTGTCATACATCTACAGACACATTGGGGTCAAATCATTTTTTAATAGATATTAGTCTACAAAATAAAATTCCTACTTCTAGAAAAATTTTCCCAGGAGCCAGGTGGAATACAAAATATGCTGACTGGGGTCTATATGCCTCTCTAATAGAGCAAAATATAGATAATTTGATTTGATACTCCTCGAACGCCTTGTTTGTATATCATAAGTTAATTGAGTCAATAACAAATGCGGCAAATAAGAGCATACCACTAAAAAGACTGTACATTGCCAAACACCTTCCTAAGGTATGGTGGACACAAGAATGCCAGCAGAAACTTGCCCTAACTAAAAGATTTCGAAGCAATTATAGGAAAACCCCTACTTTAATAAATTATATAAAATACAAAAATAGCGTGGCGTCTGCAAAAAAGCTAATAAAGAACCAAAAACGCTCTAGTTGGCAAACTTATTGTGCATCTCTAAACATCAATTCCCCATTGACTGAAGTTTGGAAAAAAGTAAAATGTTTTCAGAACATTAATAATAATACTTCTGTTAAAAGTAATAGAGATATCATTTCAAAGGAGTGGTTAGAGAGATATGCGGACTCCTTGGCTTCTCCAGGAGCAACGCACTGTCCATATAAGCAGTACTATAGGCACACTCGAAATACACACTATAGCACACAAGAAAAATATCGCTTGATTTATATGAGTTACGTCCGTAAGTTAGTATAGTTGAGGAGATAATGGGATTTATTGCTTATTTACTATTGCTAAATCGAATTATGTGCCAAAAGTTTAGCTTTTTTAGGGATTTGTAGGTATGACCAAAAAAACCTTATAGCGTCATTTTGTCGTCTGTCTATCTGTTCGGTAAAAATTATAGCGAAACGGCTAAACCTATAGAGTTGAAATTTGGCATGCTTATATAACTCTTTGACCCGCACATAGGAAAAATACTAAAATATCTAAAAAACATATCCCCTAAAAATATAAACAAATATGTGCCCATCGTTTTTTTTTTTTTTTTATTCTGATTAGGGCATCAAATGAAAGTACGTAGACTAACGATCAAAATTTTATTTTTGCAAAATAAATTATTTTGATGCGATTTTTGCCAATATTGTGCAAAAAAGAATTTGTCCCACAACCTGTAGCCTAGATGGTTTGAACTAAAAATCGGGAAAAAATTAAGATTGGTGTGAACCGGAATAGTACAACAGGAATTTTTGATCATATTATGTTTTCGGAAAAGAACGCATTTTTTTGTGTTTGTTGGTTGACGATGTAAAGTACTTAATACGTTATGTAACACAGTAAACGAGTAGGCTTTCATAATGTAATGGTTAGCCTACTCGCTTCCTAAGTTACATACTAGGGTTCGCTTCCTCTCGGGATGCAATTTTATTTTTTCTGTTTTTTTTTTGTAGTTTTATTTTTTTAAATTATTTTGTCAAAATTCTAGTTATATTTTGGCAAATGTTGCATTTAATTTTTAAAGCGTAAATTTAATAACTAGTGCGAATTTTTGAAATTATAATTTAATTCTATGTTTCAATGTATACGAAATCAGAGGGGCGGAGCTTATGACTTAAAACAACCAATGGAAGCAATAGGCACAGTTTTCAAAGTCTTAATGAATCTTGCTATATAAAAAAAAAAAAAAATACGGCACATATTTAGAAACCTAAATAATGGTATTAGGCATTCGAATTAAAATTAACAAAAAAATATTTTAACATAAAATTTGTTTTGGCATCCCAAATAATCATCATTCACTTACTAAATAGATACAAAACCCTGAAATGTGTGAAAATTCACACTTTATAGGACTAATAACTCCTGATTGTATCAGGTCGTCAAGGATAAAACTTGTAGTTTATAATATTGCCAACTTTAACAGCTTATTATTTGACATTGGCTTAATATTTTACCGTTCTTTTTTTTTTTTGTTGGAAAGTTACATCTCGCCTATATAAAGAAATCATTGTATGCTAAAAAATATCAAAAACTTCTTGTTTAAATTAATTTTGTTGAAAATGGAACGGTCGGAAATTCGCACTATTATGAAATACGAGTTCTTACGTGGAACTACGGCATCACAGACCGCGCGAAACATTAATAGTGTATTTGGCTTTAATGTTACTACGCAGCAGATAATATCAAATTGGTTCACCAAACTTCGTACAGGTAACTTAAAAACAAAAAAAAAAAAAAAAAAAACTGGCTCATCGATCACAGCAGAAATATACTGCAACCAACTGGACGAAATTATGCAAAAACTTATGCAACAAATTAACTCCTATTGATAGCTATTGCATAATAACGCTGGACCACACACTACACAAATGACTGTTGCAAAACTACAGGAATTGGAGTTGGAACTTCGTCACCAGACCTAGCCGCCACTGACTACCACTTCTTCCTCAATTTGGACAACTTTTTAATAGGAAAACAATTTAATTTCGACAATGCTGTAAAACTGGGGTACGTTCGGAAACCCTAACTATAGTGACTAACGTTCACGATCGTTAGTTCGGTGAGCATCGACGGTTTTCGAACCCTAGAAGTTTAACATAACCTAAACAGTTTTATTAACTGTCAGTATCTATCATTTTATTAAAATGGCAAACAATTTAAGGCAATTTAATGTGTAATTAACTTAAATTCTACTATAATACTACAAAATATTTCTGAAAGTGAATCAGAAGATGAACATGATGAAGAATCTAATTTAGTGGATATTGTACAGTGATATTTAAAAAAAGAAAAATCCACACCAACACGGATTTTGGAATATTTTTAATCCGTTGTCCCAAATTATAATACACGAGAGTTTTAAAGTCATTTCAGGGTAAAACCTACAGCATTTGAAGCTTATACCAAATGTTAGTATAATCAGTGTGGCTAGTTTTCGAACGAAGTCGTTGATGTACTCACTAACTTTTCGAACGGTTAGTTACTAGCCAGGTAGGGTTTCCGAACGTACCCGTGGCCTTTCAGGAATTCATTGACTCTTGTCCGCCAGGGTTTTATACCACCGGCTTGAACAACCTGCCGCTTAAATGGCAAAAGTGTATAGACAATATGGGTGCATACTTTGATGACTAAAATAATTCCTTATATTTGTAAGTTATCAACCAACTTTGCCTTTTTTTCTACAAATTTCATCCTTGACGACCTAATACATAGATTGAAAACAAGGTCATGACATTTGGAAATAGGAGGCCTAGGATCAACTCGGGCTGTCGCGCCAATGATGGTGATGATGAAATATGTAAATAATTATGTTTGGTTCGATTACTTAAGAATTTTATTTTATTTTGTTATTAGTTTATAAAATAAAAGACATGTTATGCGCACTGTTTTAGCATGTATGATATAGTTCAATAAACGAACAAAGCCAGTTTTTAAGCAGCAATCATTAGAGTATCGTTTCTACACAGACAAATACCCGCTCAAAGAAAAAGCAGCCCATTCAAAACGATTGATAGTGCCCAGGAAGAGTTAGCAATAATCTCCCAAAGTGGGTAATAGGAATTTCAAAGTATATTGAACTTCACTATATTTAAAAATAATCATTATCTATTCTGTATTTCTTCTTCTTGGGATTAGAAGTTTGCGGTTCTCATGTGCCGTCGATTCCTACAATCTCCCTCAGATACTTCATATCTTATCAAACAAATTGTTTATATATGTTTTCTACTTCATTGCTGGTCTTCCTGTTACTCTTGACCATTGGAGAATATTCTTTGCCACGATTTCTTATTTCATCCCTTCAGCCTTGCCCGTACTATCTTGATGCTCTATTGTCCAACCGTTTTGTCATTATTGAGGTAACTTTTATTAATTTATTTTAATTATCAAGGTTTATATGTATTTTCAAAAATGTTCTCGTGAATTAATATCGCTTTTTCGATCCACTTAAGCTGTATATTGTTCATTTATTGTAAGTTTCGCGTATATTCATTTCTTGTTTCATTAGAAACTGAATAAAACTGTAAATATAAATGACTTGCTCTTTTCATTAGGTAAAACTATATACGTAATTATTTAGTGAAGTTGTTCACAATTCCTGAAATACATTTGAAATAAAACCAAGTGTATATAAGATGTAAATGTCAAACAAAACATGCTTTGATGTGCTTAGTTCTGACCTACGTGCTTTGATTGTGGCTTGTTTTTGCTAATGAAGATCACTTAATGAATGTCTTTGCATTTCGTAACCCCGATTCCTAGTCCTCGATCTCTACTGACCAATTCCTTCTCTACTAACTCAGAACACAACTCCTTTACATAATTATCCAACAAAGTAACAGCTTAAATTGGTTTTGCTTTCAAATCCTATTAATTTGGATTACTACTAATTAAAGGACCTACGAGTTATTCACGTTTTTACATGGTTTGAAATGTGCTCAAATTGTTATTATCGCGTCTGGCAGTTGGGATTTTGCCTTTCTGGAATTAGTCTGTAGAAATTTTGGCTTTGAACTAACAAGTTAATGCTTGTTATTAGTGGTGATAATTTGTAAAGATAGTGGTGGATAAATACGTTTTGAAAGCCTTAGACGGTGTTTGATCATGTTTCTGCATACAGTTTCCTGGTCATATTATTACACACACCTTAATTTTTTACTACGTATTTCAGTTTATATATAAAACCGCCCATCTTGTATTATTATAATCAATTTATAGTAGTCATTTGTTTGTAAAAAATCCTCTTAAAATATGTTGTGGATCATTACGAGAGAACTGTAAAAGGAACTATTATAATTAACACAAACTCAGCCGCTTGATAAAATTATTTATGTCTAGATTCATTACCTACAGGTGCAGGAGACAGTACAAGCATGCATTAAAAATGTGTCGAAGCGAGTCAAAACTTTGGTAACCACCAGCAACGGCTTAGCTAAATATTAAAAATACTGTTTTTTGACTTCTTAATTAATAGACAAGAATAAATAAATACTATCTTAGATATTAAGTGTTCGCCTTTAGGCATTTTAAAATAAGTATTTTTAAGGTTTTGTAGGTCAAAATGAACCTTGCTATATATATATATATATATATATATATATATATATATATATATATATATATATATATATATATATGTATAAAATATATAAAAAAAATACTGCACATATTTAGAAACCTAAATAATGGTATTAGGCATTCGAATTAAAATTAACAAAAAAAAATATTTTAACATAAAATTTGTTTCGGCATCCCAAATGATCATTATTCACTTACTAAATACCTTTGCAATGTGTGAAATTTCACACTTCACATCAATTTTTTCTCTCCTTCTGACTTGAATTCTATTATATTCTGTGAAAGTCAAGGTGCGTCTAATAATATGACCAGGGACTGTAGGCTATGTCAAATATGTTGTAAAGAAGAATCCGAAATTTCACCGTGAAACATAACGTAATCAGGGCTTTAGCAGAGGGTGTACGACAAATGCCTTCTGCTTCATTTTGAAAGAATAGCGTATAACCTGTGTTCTTTTTTTTTTTTTTAATTCGAGGCGTTGAATAAACGTCTTTTTTTATGTTTAACCTATTTAAAAATATGCAATTTGTTGAAAATATTCTACGAATTTTATTTTTGTATAAACGCTATTAATTTAACAATATTAATTTTGTATATACACGGTTTTACCATAAGGCCTGGACTAAACTAGACTCTAGAATCCTTGTAAACACTGGACACTACCGTTGAAAATAGTTGTTCAAAGAGTTATACATAATAGGTAGAGTAAATAAATATTCAGTCAGCTTTTTTGCACAAAATTCGAGGAAAACAACGTTTTGTCAGTAGGTAACCAACATTTTCAGGTACCCTCCTAATGAAATATAGAGTAGTTTACAGCATACAGCAGAGCATCAGATGCTGAATCTGGTCTTGTGATTATATTGTAATATTGGAGATTGAACAATGGCAAGAGACAAGAGTGGTAAGTGTTACGCATCGAGGTGTAGTACTAATGGTTTCTTCGTAAAAAAGTTCAAGGAAACATTAAAATGCCTAAATAAAGACCATAAGAGTTGCGGTTGACTGTGAATAATTTGATAATGACATGTAGATCTGAACTAACTGAATCGTAAGATTAGTTGGTACCTTACGATTATAACTTACGTAATCGTAAGTAATAGGTAATTTTTTAGGGTTTTGTAGGTATGACCAAAAAACCCTTGTACCGTCATTTTGTCGTCTTTCTGTTTGTCTGTCTGTCTGTCTGTCTGTCTGTCTGTCTGTCTGTCTATCTGTCTGTCTGTTCGGTAAAAATTGTAGCCAAGCGGCTAAACTTAGAGAGTTAGGAAAAATACTAAAACATCTAAAAAACATATCCCCCTAAAAATATAAACAAATATGTGCTCATCGTAAAAAAAATAAGATTATATTTTTTTTAAATTCTGAGTAGGGTATCAGATGAAGGCCCTTAGTAAGTGGATTAACGACCAAAATTTTAATTTTACAAAATAAATTATTTTGATGCGATTCTTGCCAAAATTGTGTAAAAAAAAGTTTGTCCCACACCCTGTAGCCCAGATGGTTTAAAATAAAAATCGGAAAAAATTCAATGTACATTGGAGTGAACCGGAATAGTACAACAGGAATTTTTGATTCGATTATGTTTTCGGAAAATAACGCATTTTTCGTGTTTTTTGGTTGACGATGTACAAAAGTTATAGTTATGTAACACACTATACTAAAAGGCGTATCCTGGTCTAATGGTTAGCTTGCTCGCTTGCTACGCAGCAAACTAAGTTTCACGCCCGGGCAGAGGAGACAATTTTTTTTTTTTTTTTTTTTTTCATTTTTATTTTGTTTAAATTATTTTGTCAAAATTCTAGTTATATTTTGGCAAATGTTGCATTCAGTTTTTAAGAGCGTAAATTTAATAACCTGTTGGAATTATATTTTCATTCTATGTGTCATGTATACGAAACCAGAGGGGCGAAGCATATGACTTAAAACAACCAATGGAAGCCATAGGCGCAATTTTCAAAATCTTAATGAACCTGTGTATATAAAATATACTGCACATATTTAGAAACCTAAATATGTGCAGTATAGGGTATATATAGGGCATATTAGGTATTCGAATTAAAATTAACCAAAAAATAGTTTAACATAAAATTTGGTTTTAAAGCTCTTAGATTAAAAGACGATAAATTGTTTTAAAAATATCTTTCATTTTGCCGTGATTACTACAAAGCAAAATTTGTTCTGCGCACTTAGCATGCCGCATTCACTTATTATATACCGGCGAAACCCTGCAATGTGTGAAAATTCTCACTTCACATAAATTTTTTTCTTATAGTTATCATTTCATTTAAAAAATTATACTGTCAGTTATTTAGATAGTGAAATATTTCCTAGTATAAACTGTAGAAAGAAGAAAAAAAAAAGAACTATAGAAATGTGAAAAAAGTCTGACCCTCTAATAAATGTTATCACATGTAAATTTGTTATTAATATTACTATCCACAAAAGAAAGCTAGGTTGTATGAATTTAGGGTGTTCAGAAATAAATAAAATATTACGAATTTAAAGGTAATTTTGTGTTCTAAAAATTATATAATTATTTTGATACGATCATCTAGTCAATAGGTTCTAGTGAAAACGACAGTGAAGGAAATCAGTAGACAATTCTTCCAATATACCCTAAAAAAGAGATTTAGAATAATAATGTAAGAACTGCAAACTGATTTACACAACAGAAGTCTAGTTGCTGTAAGATTATTTGACTGATAAAGAAAAATAGATATTCTTTGTCAATATGGCAAAGATACAAAGTCTACGGTGTGTTCGCGTGAGACCTGTGAAAATTCATTTCGCCATACTTTATGGCAGGCTTTCCCAAACTGTGCTCCGCGAGCAGATTAGACAGAAAAGTAAATAAAATAAATGTGATCAAATGTGAAAATAGTGTTTGATTATTATTTTTTTTTTTTTTTCAAAACAAACTTTTCAGTTAGAAATGATACACTACTGAAGATAACAAAAGCCAGTACAATAATATTTTATTGCCCCCAATAAATGTTAGTAAAGACACTCGAATCTCAGTAGTTCAACTGGTTATTGAAAAAGTTTCAACCATTATGAAATACAAATATACAGCTGAATGACTGTTCCATTACAGGGCTGATATATTACAAGAGCGGCATATAATACAGTACAATTTCCTTAAAATTTGACAAATAATAGATAATTAATGTTGTGACGTTTCATGCAATGGAAATATGGATTACCTATATTCTTTATATCTCTTATAATTCAGACTGGAAATCAGTAAGTCATAGTGGTGTAGTGTTATTTATTTGTTTTTGCTGCGATTATTTTTCGATGAATCGCTGGCTAAAGTACGGATTGTTAAAAACAAGCTGCCAAAGTCTCCGTCTCAGAACGTCCAGTAGACGACAAGTGTGTTCAAATATTATAAAGATAGTATTTCAATAGTTTTTTCTTACGCTTAAGACTTGTGGATTAAGTTTTTACGAACCGCTACATACATATACATACATAAAAGGGCGGTATTGTGATCGTACTGATTTTGACATTTTTAATTTTCGATGGATGTCCACGGATTGATGTTCCTACTTAATGTTTTTACTATTTTTAGCATGATATCTGTCGGTTCTTGGACACATGTAAAGCGAATTTGTCTCAACGGATTTTTATGAAACTTCATTTTTAAGCTTCTCACACCAATGGCATCAGTTAATCAACTTTTGGTAAAAATCGGTCATCTAGAAATGGAAGATTTTTGGCGGTCAGTCCTGTGGTGGCCACAGTTGATTTAAAGAAAATATGTTTACGTTTTTTTTACTTTATTTTTACTATAGTTAATAATACTTAATCATACTAATTAAGTATTTATTTTGTCAAACGTATATGTAATGTTTCCACGGTTATGGTAAATAATTTCTGTGTTAGAGAGTATTTTGTTTAAGTACCTATTTTGTGATGGCGTTTGGTCTTGTGGTGGCCACAGATAATTTTTTATTAATATTTTTGCTTCTGACTAACAAAGCATTCTTACATTTTGCTGAGTTTATAATCCGTACCATATCTGGTACGGATCCATACCATAAGTTATTACTTTTCAAGATCGGCATAAAACAATTATCCAGTATCCATCAACTGAGAAATTTATTTCACTAAAATATATATAAATATATAGCCAGTAGTGTACGCATAGGGGGAATTAGGGGGATACATCCCCTCCTCCCGAAAATTCGAAAAGAACTAAAATTATAATTACCCCATTTCAAGATTGTTCGCATTCTCAATAAGTATAAATTCCGATGTTGTGATAAATCCCCCCCTCGAAATATTTTTCTGCGTACGCCACTGTATATAGCAACGATAGTGCCCCGCTACGATTTATTCTCGTGAAAAGTGCTCCGCGGCTCAAAAAGTTTGGGAAACTCTGATGTAAACTGCTGAATGGAAATGTAATTTATCTAATACTCAATTGTCACGGTACAAACATATAATACCAGCCCTTTGTTAAAAGTGTACCACACTTAAAAATAAATATATCATATTATTATTATTTTTATTATTATTATAAGTGGCCATGGTCCCACTTTATATGGTTTGAAGTGGGCTTTTCCTAGACAAAATTATCATTTGACTATCTGTATCTTATTTGTCTGTAAAAATGTATTTGGCATAATTCTCTCCAAAAGATTATCAGTTGTTTTAATTTTTTTCAATATCCAGGTTTATAGGACACGGGGCCATTCGATTTTTAGGATGTATGTACAGTACAAATATATATAAAATATTTTATTGCCAGGCAATTAAAGTACAATTTAAAAAAATAAAATTACATAGTGGTTATACATATGCCTAATTGTATTTCTATGTATTCAAGTATAAATATTTTATTATTATTTTAAAACAGTGTTTAATACTATGTTACCACACACAATTAGTAACGCCGGGAAAAAGGGCAAAACCCAGCACTTTGTTACGTATATTTTATGTTACAACAAAATATGCTTAACACGTTTGTGTTTGCACTTTTTATACTTCAGGCTACTTTTTGTGTAATTCCCTAACTCAGATATTAAACTATTTTCATGTATTGTACAATTATCAAAAAAATATTTAGTCGCTTTCTGAATATATTCACTAATGGAGGCAATATTCAGTTCTTCGTGCATTGTCTTTAAAGGTGTCCATCTAGGGTATCTACCTATGATTCTTAGGCATTTATTTTGGATAATCTGAAGTGACTGAATATTGGCTTTACTAGTGTTGCTGCATACTGGCATGGCATATGTAAGAATTGGTCTTATACATACTTTATAGATGAGCAGTTTATTTATTAAGCTTAGTTTAGAGTGTTTATTAAACATTGGGAACAGCTGACACATTGCTTGGAGTGCTTTGTTGCATGTTTCCTTTATATGTACGCTGTAATTTAATTTTTTGTCAAGGTTAATACCCAGGTATTTGATATTTTCGACCCATTCAATTTCTTCGTTTTTGATTTTTATTTTTGGAACGTTGTGCGGTCTACGTTTTGTTATCAATATTACTTTAGTTTTAGTGGTATTAAGTTTAGTTTTCCATTTGTTAAAATGTTTTTCTATGTCGTGTGCGGCTTTTGTTAACCTGTTTGCTATTATCGGGTCTCCATGAACTAGTGTATACGGCAGAGTCGTCCGCAAAAAGAGCAATATCTGTGTTTTTACATTTAGGAATATCGTTAATAAATAAGCTGTAAAGAATTGGGCCCAATATGGAGCGTTGCGGTACTCCGGCGTTGACTATTTTAGATCTGATTGTGACTCTCGGATATGTACTGTGAATACGCGCTGATATAAATATGAATGAATTAATTTAGTTACATACACTGGGAATTTATATTTTATTAATTTAAATATCAGACCGTTTTATGTACAGTATATTTTACATGTAAATGATCACTTTTTAAATACTTTTTACTTTTTTCTTACACGCTGCTCACGTCTTTTCTATTTCCAAAATCACGCTTTGTTGTCACTTTTTAGAATCGCTTTTAGATTAGTTACCGATGTTTTTTTTTATTACATCTTTAATCGTTTGTTGTTTTAACATACTCTTCAGTTTTGAATACAATAAAGTTACACGGGGCCCAGTTAGGTTATTGTGGTGGATGGGGAACGAGAGTGACTTTATTCTTCTTTAAAACCTGCCGGACCTTAAAGGAAGTGTGAGCCGGTACGTTGTCGTCATCTATTTTGCTAGCTATCCGTCAGTTCCCTCTTTACTTAGTCACATACTAGCTTCAGAATCCCAAGTTAAAAATATATATTTACACCTGGTACCCATTTTAAAATTTTATTAACTAGAGACGTGCCAGATTTCTTATCATCTTTAATTGAATTTATATTATTTTTAAACAGCCTTAATATCTTAAAACACGCAGTTCTACTTAGAACATCTTCTACAAAACCTGTTTTCGTCCATATCGCCGTCTTTCTAAGTTTGAAATAAAATTTTCTACTAACAGATCCATCTTAAAAATTACCGGTGTGAAGAAAATCAAATTACAAAAAATCGCTAATCAACGAAGGGAAATAACAGCTGCATCATATCAAGTCACTATTTCCCTTCTTCACTTACTAGGTATTGCGAAAAGCACGCAGTTCGCGTATATATTTATCAAACTTCGAATAAATACCTATACTAAGACTAATATATAAATTAGTTCATTTATGTGTATGTTATCTCAAAATTAAAGGATGCCTGCATCGATTTAACATGTTCATAGCATTGTTCATGACAAGGTAGCCCTATTTTTATGACTCCCAGGGCCCTGAATTTTTTAAATAATTAAATTCAAGCCAAAACTTTAAAATATATCTAGAGAAAATTTCTCTAAACCCATAAATGATAAGAACTTTGTACCAAATTATCGTACGATAGTTTGGTTTCACTAACGTGTTCAGAAAATCTTTTCGCAGGCTTAAGCCATTATGTCTTAAAACTTCATATATTTTATAAACAAACTAAAAAACACTGTTATTGTCTCAGGCGCTTTGTATATAAGCAAGGGAATCAGTGAGAGATATAATTTTTAAGTTTAAGTTTTCGATAAAAATTATAAAATTATATTAAATCAATTTGCTATTGAAGACAAGGTTTATTTCCCTTTTTTTAATAATATTTAATTGTTTTCTTTTTTAATTTTCGAACCATTTTTAGGCATTTTTATTTTGGAATCATTTTTATGCAGGATATCCCACTTCTGGGAAAATTCTAGGTTCCATTTTATTCTATCGGATTGTATCGGATTATTCTTCGACAGGCACAAAAATGCCCAAAAAAACCATATCAAGTGACACTTGGTAAAAGAACAAAGAGTATGAGAACGAAATAGAAAGCTGAAACGAGCACAAAAAGGAAGAATCGTACGCTAGAATCTACGCCAATATTTTCCGAAAACGATTCGTACCAAGCCAGAGTTGAACCCATTTCGAGAATGGTCTAATCCAGTGGTCTTCAAACTTTGTCGACTCACGGAACCCTTAGAATTATAAGTTTTTTTCGGGGAACCCCATCCCATCCTTAGGAAAATATATCTTAAAATAATATTCAAAGTAGATCAATGTGTTATAGTTACTTTATGTAAAGACAATTAAAGAAAAGTATTGTATTTTTTTTAATTAACATAAAATTAATGTAATTCACTCATTAGTAGCATAAACTCGTTCCCCAGCTGTCTTCTACCGTTGTATTATATTTAATGACTGGAGTGTGTTGCATTTTTTCACACAATTTGTCGAAGTCTAGCTCTATTGATGTTAACTGCAGTCGCATTTCATATTCTGCATTTAATTTGTTTCTATATTTTGTTTTTGTTGCCACATACGTTGTAAAAGATTTTTCGCATAAATAAGTTGTCCCGAATGGTATTAATATGTTAATAGCTGTGTGAGAAACTTCAGGGTATTCTGCATGAATCTACAACCAAAAATTTAGGAGCTGCTCTGGCAATTTTAAAAGAACTAATTTTTTTTTTAGCGTGGCGAAAAATTTGTATTTAAGTTATACGGGCGGGGTTTATGTGTTATTTGCGATACACATTTTTATTTTGACTCGCGAAACACCCAAAGAGGCGCGGAACTCAGTTTGAAGACCACTGGTCTAATCTAAGAAGAGTACGACTGTTTTTTATTTTTATTTTTTTTTATTTTATTTTATTTTTATTTTTTTCTGTTGAGAAGCAGTGGGTATACTTTATTAAACAATCAAACTTACGGAACAAATTACTTCATTGTTAAAATGGAACAAGTTGTAGATATGTTTATTTGTTTCTGCTATTTAAAAATGCTAAATGTTCCCGTTAGCTACAGAAGCTCTTATAAAGAACATTTTTAATCTGAAATATTATTGAAAATTGAAATTGAATGTAACAGTATCAAAGATTTACAAAGGCAAGCACAGCTCACAGATCTAACCGGTTTCCTTAATAAAATGTTTGCTCACTCCCATTAACTGTATTTTCGAATCAATATTTGCGAGTAATATTTCATTTTATGATTTGATTAAAGGAAAAACTGTAATATTCTTTCTAGATCTTCCCAAGCAGTTTGTTTCGTTTTCAATATATAGATTTACCGATTTTAATTAAAGTTGTCTAGTGGTATATTTATAAAATATCTAATGAATATGAATAGATTCTTTTGATAAGTTCTTTATATAAAATACTAAATATAATGCAGTGCTATTTATTAATACAGTGACTTTAAAATTAGTTAAGTAAGTTACTACGAAATAAATTTGTTTAAAAACGTTTTACCTCATTTTAGTGATTGTGGTTGATACTATTAAAGATAGATGTCATCAAACAGGCGTAGGATAATATTGTGAAATTTAGTAAATTGAAACAAATTTAAAAAAAATTGATGTGAAGTGTGAATTTTCACACATTTCTAGGTTTGTCAGGTATTTAGTATCTGAATGATGATTATTTGGGATGCCAAAACAAATTTGGGACAGTCATATGGGACAACCACTACCAAGAAAAACATAAATACCATTTACCTAACGAAATGAGCATATTTTCGGCAGAGGCCTACAGCATCTTACAAAGTTTGAAACAGATTAAATCCAAGGAAGAAAGAAACTTTTTCATTTGCACAGATTCCCTAAGTACCTTGCAGAGCATAAGGAATATATATAGCAAAAAAGAAATAATAAAGGAAATACAACAAGAAATATTTTCTCTACAGAAAAATGTAAATAAATCCATTCGTTTCATATGGATACCATCCCACGTCGGAATTAAAGGAAATGAAGAGGCCGATAATGCAGCTAAAGAAGCAACAAAAGAAGAAATAATTAAAACACGTATTCCTACTGAAGATCTTAAAACCACTGCAAGAAATAAACAAAGGATGAAAAAAACAGAAGAATGGATAGAGGTGTCTAACAACCATTTGAGGAACATAAAGGAAGATACAAGAAGATGGGCAACAAGCGAAAACAGAAGAGACCAAGTAGCACTCACACGGCTTAGGATAGGACATACAAACACGACACACAAATATATATTACAAAAAACACCACCCGAAATATGTGACACATGCCAGAAACAAGTAACAGTACAACACTTAATATTAGAATGTATAAAATACAATACACAGCGCACAAAATACAATATACCACAAAACATAAAAGACGCCCTATCAGAGAACAACACACATAGCATCATAAAATACTTACACGAAACACAAATTATAAAAAAATTATAACACAAAACCGGCAAAGAAAATTAGAAATAATACCATGTATAACAAAATGTAAATATGCTATATAAAAATGTAAATGCTTATTAGCACAAATGACCAGTTGGTCGAAGTGCTTTATTTAAATAAAAAAAAAAACAAATTTTATGTCAAAATATTTTTTTATGAATTTTAATTCGAACGCCTAATACCGTTATTTAAGTTTCTAAATATGTGCAGTATTTTTTTTTATATAGCAAAGTTCATTAATATTTTGAAAATTGCGCCTATGGCTTCCATTGGTTGCTTAAATCTAAGCCCCGCCCTCTGATTTCGTCAAACAGAATTAAATTATAATTTCAACACTTCCCACTGGTTATTAAATTTACGCATTTAAAAATTAAATGCAACATTTACCAAAATATAACTAGAATTTTGACAAAATAATTTAAACAAAATAAAAATGCAAAAAAAAAAACAGAAAAAATAAAATTAACAGGATTCGAACCCTAGTTTGCAAATTAAGTTACATTATTAAGCGAACGTCGCTACTAGAGCTACTGATCTGGTGTGTTACATAGCGAATTAAATATCTAACATATTTTAGTTAAAAACACAAAAAATGCGTTATTTTCCGAAAACATAATCTGATCAAAAATTCCTGTTGTACTATTCTGGTTCACACCAATGTACATTACTTAGAATTTTTTCAGATTTTTAGTTTCAACCATTTGGGCTGCGGGTGTGGGTGTGGCTGAGGGTGTGGGACAACATTTTTTTTGCACAATTTTGGCAAAAATCGTATCAAAATAATTTATTTTGCAAAAATAAAATTTTGATCGGTAATCCACGTACTAAGGGCTTTCATTTGATACCTTACTCAGAATTAAAAAAAAAATATATATTTTTTTTTTCGATGAGCACATATTTGTTTATATTTTTAGGGGGAAATGTTTTTTAGATGTTTTAGTATTTTTCCTAGGTGCGGGTCAAAGAGTTGTATAAGCATGCCAAATTTCAACTCTCTAGGTTTAGCCGTTTGACTACAATTTTTACCGAACAGACAGACAGACAGACAGACAGACAGACATACAGACAGACAGACAGACAGGCAGACAGACAGACAGACAGACAGACGACAAAGTGACGGTATAAGGGTTTTTTGGTCATACCTACAAAACCCTAAAAAGAACATACTATGAATAATATGGTACTATAAACCTGAGGCTCCCGATGGTATAACCGATGTTAAGTGTGTGCTACATTATACTCTTCTGCGGACTTTTTAAATAGTTCAAACTTTCAGTGCTATCCGACCTACTATCCAACTTTTCAAATTAGATTTAGTCAGACTTTTGTTTGACGTAACCATACTTTCTCAGGAATACCAACTTTACGTTTAATTTTATGGTGTACTGTTTTACTTTTTCTGACATTTTTATGGCCAGTTTCATAAAGCAATGCTACATTTTAGCAACGCTGTTAAATTTCGTTGTTAAGTACAGTTTTGCGTTCCATAAAGCAAAGTTAAATTTAGCAAAGAATTAAACCCTCTGCTATTTTATCATAGGTCTGAGGCTGTGTTAAATATTTAACATTGCACAAATATTTAAATTGAATATAAATAAAATAGAAAAGGTAAGTTATAATTAATATTTTTACATACAAAATTTCAGATATTGGAAGAAGTGTGTATAAGTATTATTAATATTTAAAAATGTCCTAGATTATAACCTCTTTAAATTGTTTTTCTTTTCCAGCAAATTGTTTGCCGAATCATCATGCTATCAAATTATTTGCCGTAACTCCTTTACTCAATCCATACACTAATCCTGAATAGAACCAAAACGCAACACACAAGAAATACCATAGAAAAATCGTTCCGAGTCTTAAAAAGACGATTTCCATGTTTGTCTATGGGGCTAGGAGAAAAAATTAACACAAGTCGTGCAGTAATAATTGCATGTTGTGTTTTATATTATACGACAATGTTATTTAAGGGCGAAACTCCACCTATTGTAGAAGAAATTCAAATACTTGGAGACGCTTCTGATGCAGTTCCACTTGGACCAAACAGAAATTTATTAAACAATACGGCTGCAAGAACTGCGATTAATAACACCGTTTTTACTAGGTTAAAAGAGAAAAATATTTTTTTTTTCTTTTTTTAATACAGTGAATTTCTTTAATCCTGCAATATAGGTATTATCGTTACTATGGTAATTGAAATCTGACAGTAATGTAAAATTGCGTTTCTTTTAATTTGCAACATAGGCTTACATTACATTGCTGTCAAAATTATTTGTCGTTACTAGGGAAACCATGCATAATATTAATTTCAATGTTGCAGGATAAAAGAATTTCACTGTATATCTATTTTTTATTACATGCAATATATAAAGAAATAAATATTGTTTTAAGTTATTTTACTCATAAAACCATATGTAACATATTTTTCCTACATTAAAAAATGTTACGAAATAATAGAGAAATTGATTTTTTATTGAAAAATAATACATGACAGTAAATAATTCCAAGGGTTACTACGGTTATAGCCTGTTTGACGTTTAAGACAACTGTGAATTTGATATTCATACCAATCTACTTAATAAAAACCTTAACTGAATACAACACTAAAATTACTTAACACGATGTTCAAACCGATGCTATTTCTTTATGAATCGTAGTTTAATTTTAACAGCGTGTTATTTTAGCATCGTGTTAGCTAACACAGGATTTAGCATTCCTTTATGAAACCGGGCATTAATAAACTTGATTGGCATTTGGTCTTGTAAATAAAAAATATATAGGCTAATGGTTACTATAATTAAATTTAACTAGCATAATTCAACGATGTTTATGAATTGGTTATTATAACCAAACTTTTACCTGTCACTTTAAAATGTTAAGTTGGCAGTTGAAAGTAACAAAAGACGGAAGGTGTTGAATGTCTATATCTGTCGGTTTTTACTTCAGAAGGTAGTATTGAAAAGTTTGAAAGACGTCAGAAGTTTGAAAGTGTAGTGAAAAGTATAATGTAAAACAGCCTTTACTAGTGCTGGACGCTTCCTAATTCTTCTAGAAGAGTTAAGCATGATTATATAATCGAAGAGTTCGCGCGCAGGGGCACCGATAGCGGCCTCGGGCTCCGGTAAAATAATAATTTCAGGCCTGGGTCCAAGGAAAACAATAATTCCGCTCAATTCCCCGGAAGGTCTGGGTTGTCTGATAAAATACTGCGCATATATTGTAATTGTTCTTTAATTTTTCTATAAGATATGATTACGGGATATGTCCACCGTCCACGAGGAAGCTACCGATATAAAAACTACAAAGAACCCTAAAATACTGATAACTTGTGGCAGCTAAGTATACAGTCAGAGCGGGTCTGGTGCCCGGGACCTATAAATACTTTTATATCAGTTATTATTACATATTACAATTACCGACAAAGATATTAAAGAAATTATGTAACAGAACCACAAATAATAAAATTGGATAGTGATTTGCAAATAAAAGAATACAGTTCCGAGCCCTGCAATCTATCCGGCCCCGGTAATTAGTACCGGCTTTTCTAAGTGCATAAATCGTGTATCAACCTTTCCGCTAACGAAACCTCTGTTATCGCTAATAATTTTAAGAAAATACGTTAAATATGAACGGAAAACGTGGATTTTGTTTTACCCGCGTGCACATGTTTCATTATAACTTTAGAACTACTGAAACCGATTTTAATGAAACACAGTCTAAAATTTGTTAGGTGAATTAGCTAGAAAAGATAGATTTTTAATTAATCACGCGCACAATTGTAGTTATATCTTTGGAACCAATGAATAGATTTTAAAAATTATTTCAATTCTGAAGAGTGTATAAATTGTGTACAAACTCTGTTGCTGACGAAACCTATGTTGTCGCTGATAATTTCAAGAAAATGCGTTAAATATGAACGGAAAACATGGATTTAGATCTACCCGCGCGCAAAAATATCATTATAAGTTTGGAAGTACTGAACAGATTTTAATAAAACAAATCCCAAAACCTAACCAGATGATGTAACTATAGATAGAAAAAATAATAAAGCCCCTATAATAAAGGTCTACTTGTTACTTTATCTGTCAACCCTCAAACTAAAATTGAGGAGCTTCCAACTATTTGTACTTGTACCTTAGATGCAGAAAAAACTGTATAATTTCCTGAAAAAATTTAAGGATTAATTTGAAAAATATAACTATGCAAACCGAAAATAGCATCGACGTGTAAATCGTAATAAATATTATTTTAAATCGATTTTTATTCACAAAAATAACACTATTTATATGCTTGACGCAAATATGTATTCCTATGTAATTTTCCATCACATTTGCCGACATCATCTTCGATCTCTAATCGAAATTATAAATCCTCCAATAACATTCATTCTTTTCCAAATTGTTTTTATAATATTTTTTTATCGGACGTTACTTAAATGAACAAGAATCGACTCTTTTAACAAAATGTGGTTATATTTTTTACCACGTTCCATCTCCAACTCCTGAATGCATCAATATCGGTTTTAAAATATAATTTATTAAACGTAAGGTTTATCTATATACTATAATTTTATCACATCTCTGCTTTGGTTGATACACTTTGTAAGTATTATTTTCTTCATATGGCTAATACCTGGAATTTTGTTGTATACCATCTCAAGTGTGTAATCAAATAATGTTTCCTTAATAATTTTTCAAATCAGGTAAAAAACTATGCCCTCGAACAGGATACGCAATATTCTCGATCTCTTTAGGTGCCATTCGCATTAACCAACATATAAGCACGTGGATGAAATGGACGGTTCTGCCCTGCACATCTATAGCAGAACAATTTGATATATGAGATACCATCAAAATCCATCTACCAAAGTGTGACGATAAAGGTGAACCTATCTCAGTAGCACCTTTTCCTGCTAATCTTTTATGCCACACTTAGTTTATTATAACACAAGTTTCATAAGGCATAATTGTGCCACACGTGTTGCGGTTAGAAAACGAGTCGCGAAACGACAAGTGCTGCGAAAATCCTCATATAACGATTTTATGCTAGTTTTTCTATTTTTGTTTTTCCATGCCTCTTAAAATAATAAAGCTGCATTATACCTTGCGATCATAATTTCATGTCAGTTACATAACAGTAAACAATGAGTTTAAAAATATCAAAACTGTGTTCTAATCCACAGCTGAAAATCCCAATTTAACAAAGAACCAATCAGATTACTTCGTTGGTCCGAACTCGCCCGAGAATCAACGAAAATATGTGTGACTAACTTAAGACCTGTTGTCAACTCATTGGCGTGTAGAGAAAAATAGTGTTCATTTAATAATCAATTCGTATGAGGTAATAAAAATAGAATGTACGCCTATGTGTACGTCCTTGGAAATAAGTTTGATAACTAAATGTTTCGGTCAAGTGTATAATCGAACATCATCCTCGATTAGGAAATTGGGTTTGTGAATGTAGTGGTTGGCTGGACTGGTTTGATAGTATTATATTTTTCAAGGTAGCAGTTTTTTTTTGTAAAATTTACAGGTTATTGTACCAATTTTACCAATTTTATGAAATAAAATGTTTAGTATCATAATGAAACTCATTAAAACACTCAATTCAGTTTCATTATGATTCTCTTATGAATGCAAAATATAAAAATAGTTTTTTTTATTGTATTCAAATACACAATACAAAGGGCATAGTTTGTATGTTCTTTAGACCACGACTTAGTTTCTAAGCTGGCGAACGTAGAGTTTTCTTTTCTTCGATTTCCAACATTTATGTCACCTATTGTACTTTCATTCAAATTAGGTAAAAGTCACACTATTGTAAAACATCTGGCAAACTAAAAATACATCACATGTGTTCGTATATATTAAACAAGTTGATTTTTGCTTGATATCAATTTTTACGCATATAGATTGTACGCGGATATGTCGTTCTTTGCTTGAAAATATCGTTCTTATCGAAATTCGGAATAGACTTGTTGCTTTACACTTATGCTGGCTTTTGTTAGCTTTTAAGTATCGTAAAGGCGCGTACTGACTAGAGGATTGTGCGCGCACGAACGCTGTGCGCTTAAAATTGCTCAGATGAGTACGAGGTACAATTTGTCTGCGCGTACACTAATACGCGCACGAATGCTAACCGTAGCGTGTCGGTCCCACCGATAAGATCAAAGAACTTGTGCGCTCAGTGTGTACGGGTTTATGCAGTCATATTATTGTGCGCGTAAATTTAAGTAAATATTCAACATGGAATGGAGTAACAAGGTATTGCATGCTGGTTAACGAATCCCCAGTTGCAAAAAACGTAGGGTTATGGCTAATCATTCTTTCACGGGAACAGCCCTTATAAATCTTGTCTTTCTTCCAAATTTTGTGACCAACTTTATTGACGAGTAGTTCAAGATCTGCCGCTGACATTCGAACAAAATTTTGAAATTGTCCACTAACCTCTTGCATTTGCAGTTCTGCTAGCAAACTTGAACCATTGTATTTTTTCCTGCTTCTATATAGTTGTGTCATCCACCACCGTAAGTTTTGTTTTTTATTTTTTTACTAAGTATACTATGGCCGCATTCAGCAGCCTCACCAGTGAGATACCGGTTGGTAAATGTTTTTCTGTATGCATACGTTGATCTACCGGTGAGTTACCGGTACTTACCGTACCGTATCGTACCGTACCGTACCGTACTTACTCACCGTTCGCCATTTTATTAACCAGATTTCATTTAAGGTTAGTTGCTCACTGGTGGATATTTTGACAGTTATATCTGTAGTAACAAAGAATCGAGCACAAAGCATGTAAAAAATTATGGAATTGAGTGTTTTTAAGTCAATTTACTTAGATATTGAAAAGACAAATATAAAGCACATGTACTTTTAAAATTACTGCAAAAGCTTACATTCCAAATTTACTGTCATTACAATCTGTCATTGTTTAGATATTGTAGTTTTCATATACGTCATTCAACAACGCTGCCAAAAAAATGTGCAATTAGTGAAATTCACCGGTAAGTCACCGATGAGTCTGCTGAATGCGGCCAATGTACGTTGCATTTGTTAAGGCAACAACATTACTTTCCGCCATCGTTGACACTACTTACTTTAAATAAATATGCGTGGAAATAACTGAAATTCGTGGAACGCGATTTTACGCGCAAAACGTTATGTGTGCAATTTTTTTTTACCCGCACGAAAATCCATGCGCGCACATAGTCAGTGCGCGTACAAATGCTCAAGTCGGTACGCACCTTAACAGTAACAGGTAAGTTATCGTTTAGAAACCAGTTACGACATGTTTATTCGCTATCAAACTAGTTTTTGTATTTTGATGACATTGGATTTTGCACGGAAGCTCCTCAATGTATAATTGAAGAGCTCTCAGGAGGTATACTCTGTTTAGGCATAGTATATAAAGATCTCTTCAATTACTTATTGATAGTTATTTTTGTAAACTCTTGAGAACGGCATAAAGACCGAAATACATATCGAGCAAACAAATACAAGGTGTCTCAAAAGAAATTTTATATTTATTTAGCTTACTGCGTGAACGCAACGTATCCGAGGGGCGCGGGGGTTATGTCAATCGGTAGCCTGGCTCTTGGGAATTCAGTCGCTATGGAGCGTTTCTCGGGAGCAGACCGCGCGTTATGCGTGCGAGAGTTTTACAAAAACGGTGATTCGGCGACTGTAGCGCGTAGAAAATTCTGCAGTATTCGAGGTTTTCGCCACTTAAATGATGCGCCAAGCATTCCTCTCATTCGACATTGGGTTAAAAAGTTTGAAGAGACTGGTACAACGCTGGATAAATCAAAATCCGGCTGACCTAGGTCATCAAGAACGGTAGAAAACGTGAAGAATGTTAATCAGTCTGTTCGTGACGACCCGAACCTTTCAATTCGGAAGCGCGCAAGTGCTTTAAATGTGCATAGATCATCATTACATCGCATTATGCACAAAGACCTAAAGCTGCACCCCTACAAAATTCAATTGGTGCAAGAATTAAAGCCCCAAGATGCCAGTCAGAGGCTTAATTTCGTAAATCAGGTGATTGAGCGATTTTCAACGTTTACCAACATTTTGTTTCCGGATGAAGCTCATTTTCATCTTAATGGCCACGTAAATAAGCAGAACTGCCGCTACTGGAGTGCAACGAATCCGAAACGCAAACATCAGAAACCCCTAGATTCGCCTAAAGTGACCGTATGGGCTGCGATGTCGGCGCGAGGAATTATCGGCCCTTACTTTTTTGAAGACGAAAGGGGGCGTGCAGTTACAGTGAATTCAGAGCGTTATGTGGAGATGTTAGGCAACTTCTTGGTACCTGAACTGCAAAACTTTCCTGGCTATAACCAAAGAACATGGTTCCAACAGGACGGAGCAACTTCACACTCGTCCAATATGTCTCTGCCACGTGTTCGTGAAATTTTCTCAGGCAAATTGATCTCCCGGAGAGGTGACATAAATTGGCCTTCACGCAGTTCAGATTTAACCCCTCTGGACTTTTTCCTATGGGGTTATCTTAAATCTAAAGTTTACGCCAATAAACCGACTTCACTGGCGCATTTGAAAGAAAATATCCGTCACGAAATGGCAGCCATCCCTGAGTCCACCTGCCGAGACGTCATAAGTAATTTTACTGTTCGATTAAATGAGTGCCGAGAACGCGAGGTTCTACATTTAGACGATATTATTTTTAAGAAATAAATCCCTAAAAAGAGTATTTTAATAATTAATAAACATTTTTTCTATATACGGCTTACTTTTTTTTTAATCGATCCACTAAATATAAAATTTCTTTTGAGACACCTTGTATATTAGTGAAACAAACTTTTATGTTTTATTTTCTTGCTTTATAAAATTTTTGTCATATATTTTTGTTCTTAAGTTTTCTATATAATAAGTGAGATAAGTAAGTAAGTTTTTTAATCAGTATCTCCCAAAATTCCTGCTTAGAATGATAATTCAGCTATTTTACTTATGTTGAAATCCAGGTTTTGTTCTCTCATTATACCAAATTAGTGAAAATATAGCTGTTTTTCAATGAATTTCGGACAGACACACATAAATTGATTGTTTGGTAGATATCGTCCTATAATCAGATAAAAGATGTAGAAATATGATACCGAGAGCCTAAGGAAATGTCAATTTTATTATATAGTTTAAAATGCAAATCTTGGATTATGCAATCTGATATTTCATTCTCACTACTCCAGACTATTGTAAACTCGACAGAATTTCATTTGATTGCTTCCACGTATTTGTTTCTACTCAATTACATCCGTATTTCGTATTACCTACATTCTTCGAATCATAGCTTGCCGCTGTAAATCTCATGTGTCTGTCTTTGCGATTTCCTTCTTAAATCTTTGTTGGTTCATTTATTTCCTTCGTTCTTTAGTGTTATTTTAAAAAACTAGAGTTTTTGATTTTTCGTATCAGATCCTATCGCTACGCATCGTTGAAAATCTGTTCTCTCCCTCGACATTTTTAAAATGATTATGTTTACCCTGGATGCTGTTTGCTGTTTGATAACATTTTATTGCTTCGTTTAATGCTTCTTAGTTTTCTTTTATAAAATATACTATCAAAAGACTGTTAATAAGTAATAGGGAAAGAATCATTATAAAAAAATAAATAAAAATAACAAATATATTCTCACATAAGCGGCATTGTACATAAACCTCATGTACGGAAAGATTGAGAATGTGCAAATTTTCATTTATAAGGTTGACACGATTATTTAAAATTCAAGTGAATGCACACGTCTTTGCGTTTTCGAAGGCTTGATAATTGTGAAATGTCTTATGTCATGATATTAACGATAAACATAACCTCAACACACAACAGTAATAAAACACAACGAGCGACGAAAAACTGAATATTCGACGCTGGAACTCCAACGAGGCAGAGCATGCGAATCAATTTTCTTTGTTTTTTTTTTTCCTCCAACATTGTTTAAACTGCATATAAATTTATGTTTCAATGCATCGTCTAACATTGCACCAAATTTACAATTTATTGCAGTTGGCATTGTAGTTAACAACAACAACCTGCGCTGCTAAGGTTTCGGGATCTAATCCTGTTCAGGCATAGAATTTTCAACACGAACATTTAGAATTGTCCTGGATAATTTTAATTTGATTTGATAAAATTAAATAAATAAAAATGACAACATCGCCGTGTTCAATTTCGGTTCTGAAATAAATATTAACTAGTTTACAATCCAGAATACTGTAGTAGGTATAATCCTGTCCGGACAGCCAATGTTCATTGATACATAGTATATCAACGTCATTGTCATATGCGTATGCCTCCTAGGCGCTTACCTTATGTTTTAAACATTCAACGTTTTGAGTGCAGTACTTTTAAAGTAGAGTTATTCAGTGTTGTGTTGTGAGGCTCTTTTTCTAAAAGTATACTGGCGGATAACTACACCGCTCGGCCAGAATTGTGGGTTTTCAATGTGCTTTTTTGAGTGATAAAAACAACCAAGTTTGATGGTCCAGGGAATCCAAAAAACCTATTTTCGACGTAGTGTGCCTGTGCCTGCTTTATTCAATCACTTTTCGTAGTCGAGACAACTGCAAAAAGTGCTTTGTATATTAGTTTAAAATGATCTGCTTCCTGTATTAAATTAACGATATATTTTCAAATTATATTTATTTTGATTTTGAATTGTAATTAAATTGATATAAATTAAATATTATTGTGGGTGGGGTATATATACGATGTAGATCAAAGATTTGATACATTCAGATACAGATACATTTTGATATGATACAGTGATCAAGAGAAATCAGAGAGATTTCATTAAGTGCAATCATTATGTCTGCTTTAGATATAACGAATGCAGGGTAATCCATAGCTTTGTGATATACAATATAATTTGCATTCAGACAGCATTATATACGTTGTTGATAGAGTAGGATATTCTTGTATTATGCAGATACAGATTAGTTGAATAGTATATTGTGGATTTTCTTTTGATAGTCAATAGTTACAGTAACATTTTGTCAGTGTATGATTATGTTTGTACGGATGTGTATGCTTCAATATTGTCACACAGATGAACATATAGGTCAGTATTTGCGACATTGTGGCACAAAAATTGTTTGTTACAAAATACTCGTATTTGTTAGCATTCAGATAAGGGTCATCATATTTGTTGGATTCAACCAGGAGGTTATAATTATGAGTATAAGAGTGGTCAATCCCGCACTGGCCTAATTACAAATTTTAGGTAGTACTACTATGTGTTAGGCATTTGGTTATTAGACATAATAATAATATGAATACTATATATTGTTAGCAGGGTCATAATCTATACCAGGGCTGTTCAAACCTTTTTGTTTTTGGGATCAACCTTTTTTTATATATATTGTTACCGCGATCGATCAGAATGCGTAGCCAGCAACGGGGAGGAAGGCTATATAGTGCTCTTCCGAGTGGGGGGGGGTCCTCTCTCGGGAAGAAGATTTTGAAAAAATTCATTACATATTGCAATTTTAAAGCTGTTTTTCATGTAAAACTAACCTTATACGCGAGACGAAATTTACAAAAAAATGTTTATGAAGATTCTTCACAGGATCTCCAAAACTGCACTTTTAACCCAACGGTTAACACATTGATCGCCAACAATTTTACGCAAGATGATTAGAAAATGTTTCTTTGTTTTTAAGTTGTGTCGGTTTGGATATGTTAAGATAAGGATTTTTTTTCGGTGTATTTTTATAAATTAGTGGTTTTTTGATGTGCGATCACCGATCTTCGTTACGGAAAATTTTACATTACATTGCGCCAGGCTATCATCTTGCCAGTCACTTAAGCCTGGAACAGAATGCACAGCGCGCTACGCCGTCAGCGCGCCGTCATTTGCGACGGCGTTGCTGAGAACGCCGTTGAATTTTCGCCTGCCCACAATGCAATCATTTTTAACGCCGTCAAGTGTCACGTGACAACCTATATCTGTGTTTATGCGTGCGCTTTCTTTTATTAAAAGTATAATGGATGATGAAGAATTGTGTGTGATGTTATTTATGTTGTATGCAAGTTATTTATACATACAAACACTTTACCATTCAGTAAAAACTGAGGTTAGGTGTTCTGCGTCAACGTTCAACGGCGTCAAAAGTTGGAAGTTGACGAACATTCAGTATCAACGGCGTTCGAACTCCGAAGGACGTTGTTCATTCTGTGTACTTGCATAGTACAGCCTTGCTTTTAACTTTGCGCTGACAGTTTGCGCCGTCCAACGGCGTCAACGCGTCGTCAAACTCGTTGCATTGTGTTTCCCACTTTATCCCACTCAAGCAAACGTGAGTGATTGTACGGACAGTTACTTTTCGCGCGTTTAATCGTCAGCAGTTTTGATTTAAATTTCTTTGCCGGTCACCCCCATGGCAATGAATGTGTTAAGGTGGTTCTGAATTTATTGAAAAAATAAGAATCTATTATCTAACGTTTACATACAACGTTTCTTAAACATTTCAATACAACATTTGAATGTAGACTAGCGAGAAGCTTGTTTTAATTTTTACTTTATATTTATAAAATGTTATTTTAAGTACATGAAAGCAAGAGAAACTAAAGAATCTACTTAAAAACAGGCCGCGATCGACCGGTAGATCGCGATCGACTGGTTGGGAGCCCTGCTCTATACAATAGATTTTGAGAAAAATGCAAAGAAAAATTATAAATTAATACAATTAATGCAAGTAGCATTTACATATTATACAGTTAATACAAATAGTGCTACTTTTGTTTTAATGATTAATTTCATGATAATTTTCAATTTTGGAGCTATAAAATATATATATTTGGTCAATACACACTAATATATAGTATCATAAGAGTTCAGATAATTGATATTATTGAATAGTTGTTGAATATTGAATTATTGAAAAGTTTTAATAAACATATACATAAGAATTCCAAGATATATTTATAGTTAATGTTTTTAAATAATAAGAAAGTTGAAATATCTTTAATATTTATTTAATTAGTACTTTCATTAAATACATATTAAAGATATATACTTATAAAATCAGAACAACTTATTGTTCCTTCAAATCATTTAGAAACGGTAGACAGATTTATTGCTATGTTACTATGAATAATGATTGTTAAACTAAACTTTTCAAAATTAACCTGCAAAGTAATATTGGTTTGCAAAAATAATAACATATTAAATTAAAACAAGAATTTGAACACATAATTAATGACGTAGATTTGATGTAAAGCATTTTCTTACTTTTCAAAATTAATTTATACTTGAAAAGTACAATTTTAAAAAATTTATCAGCAGCACAGGAGCTTTGTCGGATTTACTAATATAGTCCGTTGGTAAAGGTATAGTTATAAGCTAAATCTAGATATGAAACACAAAAATATCTAGCAACGCAATGCATTGCTAGGTATTATTGTTTTTTTTTTTTTTTTATTGCCTACTGGTCATTTTTTTTCCCGCGGAACGACGGTCAAGTTACAATATTCGATACGACAGATATAATATAATACTGTCTATTCCCAACGATTAGGCGGAACTAACCGGAATTTTCATTTTGTATGTTGTCATTAGCTATTTTTTTATTTATATGTTGGCTTTTCCTGAACAAAATGATCAAAACCTTCAACCAATCAGTAAAAGTAACTAGAATTGAAAATCGAGTTCCACCTAAACCAAAGGAACAGATTTTCTAATATTTATTTGTTTATTGGCAAATAAATTCCAATACAGTATCACTACAAAATAAAATGTAAAGAAATATGTGAAAAACATAGCAACCATTTAAGTACAATATTTATGCACTAAATAATTTGTAATACATTTTTAAATTATATTTAAAATGTCTTAAACTATCGACATCCTTAACATCAGTAGGTAAAGAGTTAAAACATGAGGGTAAGAGCTGGGTAATATCTGGCACATTTTAATATAATTCTCATTGCTTTATTTTGCATACTTGCAATTTATTAAATTCTGTTTCAGAAATTGAGTACATAATATTATTGCAGTACTGAAAGTGTGGCTTTATAATTGAGTTATACACAAGGATTCTGGGACGCAAAGAAAGATGTCTAGATATTCTACTAAGATAACCCAGTTTTTTAGCATTTTTTTAAATTAAAAAATTTATAAATGTTTTAAAATTCAATTTGTCATCAATCATTACTCCCAGATATTTAATTTCTTTTAGCCAATCAATGCAAGTCTCATCTATAATTATTCTTTTACTAACACAATTCCATTGATTATTATTTCCTAAATACATACATTTAGTTTTATATACACTAATTTTTAACTTATTAACAATAAAATATGTGTTAATAATATCTAATTCTCTGTTTAATTCTTCACTAATATTATCTGGATCGTCTCCAATAATGTATATCAATGCATCGTCGGCAAAAGGATAATTTTACATTTTTAAAAATTTCACAATAAACTAAACGAATGAGTTGTAGCAAAAAATATGAACTTTGTCTTATAAGTATTAAATAGAAACACAAATTATTTACTGTTCCTTGTAAAACTGTAATATAACAACCTGCTTGAAATTAAAGCTAAAAGTCACTGCACTTATATTTCTTATTAAAACAATATTACGAATTTATTGTGTGAGCTTGGTGAGCAATTTCGTTTATAGTTCACTACGGCAACAATTAGAAACAGCTGACTTCACTCGCAACCTACTACACCGATTGTAAGTTAAATACAAGTCGCTGCTACTTCACAACAGAAATAAAATGATTTTCTTTTTAACTTGTCACCGTATACTTTCATTTCCACTTACTATAAACTTCCAACAACAAATAGAAAACTTTATTTATAAATAGTTACTAAACTATTTCCTACGGTACTGTGGTTATCCCCAAACATTTTATAGTGACAAGATTTTATTTTCTATAGTATTTTATATTTACAGGTAAGCCGTCGTCTAAGACTAAAGAACCTAAACAAACAAATGTATCCCGCACTAAGGCCCAGTTGCACAGTTACCGCTTAAGTATTAGTTTAGCTAAACCTTAAGCTTCAGCTTAAACCAAATACTTAAGTGTCAGATGTTGCACAGTCAAAAATAAAAAAATACTTAGCTAAGCCAACTGATATGGTAAATTAATCAAGTTCAAATTATCAAACCGATGCCTATAGACGGGAGTGCGGCGAGGGCGAATAAATAAATTAATGTATAACATTTCCTCATAATCATCATCATATTCCTCATTCACTTCAACCAAATTAATTTTATCCATTTTAATATGACAGATAACCAAAAATTTGCAGCAATCTGACAGCTTATTTTGGTTAAACAAAACAAATCTACCGCTTAAGTATTTTCCTATTTAAGCTTAAGTTTAAACCAAAAACTGAAACTGTGCAACAACTAAACCATAAACTAAAACTTAAGCCTAAATAAAAACTTAAGCGGTTACTGTGCAACTGGGCCTAAGTCTGTCAGTTTGACAGCTACTTTGTTAGTGTCAACATATATAATAAGGGATGGAGTATCTATAAAATATTGGTTGAAAGGTTGAAAATATAAGTAAGTCTCTGGAAGTTTCTTTCCAAATTATTAATTAGCTGAGGACCTGCAAAAGGGACATTGAAAAACTTAAAATTTTATGTGATTATTTACCAAAATAGTGCACACGTTCTAAGCGATTAATCTGAAGTTAGAGATTATTTAATAATAACTAGAGTGTGGCCAAGTTAGTAAAGTGTGGTCTAGATAGTAATAACAAGATTGCGAACAATTTAAGCCTTACAACAATTAAATTAAAAAGAACAATGTTTTTCTCAGTTAGGTAGGATTAAAACATATTAAGACCTAGACTGGCCACACTCAAATAGTAACTAAATAGAGATTATTTAACAATCTCCATTAACATTTACATTTATCACGTGTGGGTTATAATTTACACATTGTTAAATTGATTTCTGATGAAACCTGCCCCATCTATTAGTTACTTACTGTACGTTTGGTGAAGTCATACGATACGTATACCTAGAGTCCTATATAAACAGAGTAAAGACATAGTATGGTCCACCTGTTTTATATACATTAGGTCTATAATCGCTTGCGTCCGGCGTTTCTGTTAATTATAAATTATGCTATCATTTACTGGGGTGCATCAAAAGAAGCTAATAAAATTCTCTTGCAGCAAAAAAAAGTTATTCGAATATTAACATTTACTCTATATAGAATAGGGGATAGGCATGATTTAGAAAATATATATATTTTATTTCTCTTGTTGCATATAAACATAAAAAACAGTTCTGCATTTTTTTTTAATTTGAAGGCTTAAATAAATCATAAATGTATGTAGCGCGCGAAAACGACGTGTGACGTCATACCCCAACTAAGTGTACTGCGTACAGCCTATCCAGTGTACTGCGCACAGCCTACCCAGTGTACTGCGTACAGCCTACCCAGGGTACAGCGTACAGCCTACACAGTCTGTCGTGAACTTATTTGCTTGTATAACTTTTATAGGTTATCTAAAGATAGAGTGATTTTAATTAAAATAAAGTTTAATTCTATAAAAACAATTTATACATGTTTACCGAATTAAATTTTATATTAAAATATATAAAATATGGAAGATCCAGGCCCCAGTATTTCGAAACATAGTCGAAAATATTGTTTAGTACCGATGTGCACAAATAGTTAGTTCAATTAGAAATCCAGAAAAACAATTTATATCATTACCTGATGGCGAAAAACAACAAAAAAGGCGAAATTTGTGGCTGAAAGCTATGAGGCGAAATAAAACCGATATTTCAGAAAAAAGTAAACTTTATGTTTGTGAAGACCATTTTAATGTGAGTACATATATTTTATAAATTATTTAAATAATAAATGCCTGAAAATTTGTTTAAAAACAAATACAAAACTCTCGATCAATACAATATACACACGTAAAGATTATATTTAGTCTGTATCTGTGACGTCAAACCCCAGCAGTCTCAGTCCTATTTACTCGGCAACCTTCGCGCCGTTGTCGGCTTATTTCAAATTTACAATATTTTAATTAAAAAATTTGGCTATAATATTAATTAAAATGTGATTTTTGTTTTGTTAGGTGAAATAACTAACATTAAAATATCAAAAAAATGTAGTTTTAAGGAAATATAAATTTTATGCGTATCCCCTATTCCCTGTAGAAACTTATTTAAAGATCTTAAAATATTAACAGTTCTCTCAATTTTTATATTAGAATGCGTATTATTTGTCAGAAATCATTATAGTAACTTTAATATAAATAGTAATTATCATAATCACAATACAAGAAGTAAATCTAGCTTGAATATTGAGAAGCACCATACTACTTTTTACGAGCAAAGTCCTCGTTTTATAGCTGCAAGATTGTATAATAAGGTTTCTGATAGCATTAAAAGTATAACCGATGAGAAAATATTCAAAAACAAGTTTAAGATATATCTACTAGAACATACTATTCTATTCAATCTCTGAATATTTAAATTACAAAGCTAACTAGTATTAAATTTTGCATTTGTTAAATTAGAATATCTACATGTATACATTATATTGACTTATCCTCTGTATTTTCTATGATCACTAATAGGCTCAATAAAATATTATTATTATTATTATTATAAATATTGTTTTGTTTAACATAATAGTACCTACGACTCGTGATATTATTGTATTTTATGAATTTATTTATTGTTGTGCGTGGTTTTTAAAGACTGCAATAGTGAAAAAAAAAAAAACATTTTACTTTGTATTACAGTGAAAAGAAATACGAATAATAGTTTAACAGGTATGTAAATTGCCTAGTATCGATATAACCTGTAAAATATAAACATTTTATATTTGTATTTTTAACATATATAATGGTTATATTTCAAAACTATACTAATACACAAATAAAAATTATACTGTAATTTTCTATGATTTTTTTATTTAGACATGGTTGGATAACTTTTAAATTTGAATGCTTTATTTAATTAAATTCATTATTTTATATGACGCCCATGGCCAAGCTAATTATAATTAATCCCAGTTTGAACTATCCGGTCCCTGATTATGTGTGTGCTATATGTAAGAATTAAATAAATGTATTTTTAGTTTAGTTAGTAATTTAGTTTTTTTTTTTTTTTATTTATTATTATAATCTTTTTATTTTTAATTGTACGTATTTTTTAAATTGTGATATTTTATATTTGTACTTGATCTTTTTATTATTATTATTATTTAGAATGAATGTAAATTAATAGAAATGGTCTATGACTATAAAATAAATATGTTATTAATATTAACAATAAAAAAAAAACTTTGGTTCACAATTACACAAATAAAAAATTATTTCTGGTTATATTGTTTTTTTTTTTTTTTTTGTACATTATTACCTATATTTGTAAAAGTTATCATTATAGTTGTACATATATGTTTAAACTGTTAACAGAGTCCTATAAATATATAATTAATCCGCATTTTTTGCTAGTAACAAATAATTTTTTCAAGAAATATATAAAAAGATATTTATAAAAAGTTAATCTTAGTGTGAATTGATATTTTTTTTCACATATTTGTATTTTAATATATTAACTATTTTTTTCAATGCATTATATGAATTTAAATACTCATTATATGATACAAAACAATGTTTCTACTATAAATGTCTATGATCACAATGTTAAGTTGGAACAAAAATGGCCGCCATTTCTCATATGTCTTTACTCTGTTTATATAGGATATAGGACTCTAGGTCTACCATATCAAGTTCATTCCTGCACACTTTCATAGCTCACTGGCATGATTCTTGGGCCAGAAATCCATAAGATTGAATGCTCAATTCCCAGTGAAGGCTTGATTTTTTTATATTTATTTTGAAACAGATTTCAAAATTGTTTCGTCAAAACATTCGCAACATACAGTTTAACAATATATAGTTGCAAACACAATAAATTAAATAAACTTATAGAGTTTATTATAATAAATAAATAATAGGTTCCCAATGTGTAGGTGGCGTATATGAACAGAAAATATAAGTTCTCCATTTCTAAACCTCTGGACATAGCTATGAAAGCTACGTGGTTAGTGTGACAGTTCGATTGGCTCTACAATCCCTCCATACATAGATATTTATTATAGTTGATAGGTAATGAGATTCGGACCAGTCAGAAAATAAAACAAAATATTATTAACTTCGCTTACGTTTCGATTTAAATTTGGTCCGAATCCCATTACCTATCAACTATAATTACTAACTTACGGACGTAACTCATCTAAAATAGATATTTATTTTATGTATTACAAGCTTGGGGTTGACTAGACCGCTGACACGATATCGGGAGATGAAGATTCGAATATACACTATTCCAAATGCATTCAGATCTCTTAAATCAGTAGACTATAGACTACAGCTTGTACTTTGTTGATTGTCACTAACAAGTTTGTCATATGGTAAGACGTGCAACCAATCAGACCTCTAAATTTAATACGTTGTTCTTTATCGATTGTGGATAATTTTCTAAACTTATAGCTAGTGAGTTGTTTTAATAATACAGACATATAAACAGATTGGCTATCTCAGTCTATTGGAGACACCGTGGATATTCTATGCCTTTACATAAGCTAACAAAATATCATCATTAACTAATCTTGCTCAAAATTACAAAGACGGACAGTAAATATGATCAATTTAGGTAATTAGGTTAGGTTTAATTAGTTAAAATCTAGGACAGCAGTATTATAAAAACGATAATAGATAATAAACATTTTACGAAGCCATCGTAGTTGGTTTAAAGACACACAGATGTCAGACTATTCGTAACTTACTAATTTCTAACAGCTGTAAACGCTACATAGAACGTTAAAACAACGTATAAAAATATATGCACAACGTACAGTCTATAGTGTATTAATTTACAGAGCTCTGAATGCGGCTTCATAGTGTGAGCCTCACAATTATTGCTGTTTTTATCTAACATGGCAGTTTCTAACCGAGCTGTATGAACTCGCTCAGTTCACTGAACCTGTGGGACAGAGTACGCATTAGTAGAAACAGAGAATTATAGAAAGGAACATAGGAGAATATCATTGAAATCTACATTTTTGCGATTGATGCTCCTCATATTAACTCACAAACTCCGTAATTGTCAATCAATCGAAAAAGATTTTTTACCCGCTTCTAATGAAAATCGGTTTTGATATTTTCAGTTTTTATTTCTTTTACTACGAAACGTGGGAATATTCATAAGGAATTTGTTTGTTAATTAATCACGCATCACTATGAATTTGACTTACCGATACTTATTTGATTATACCGGACGGACCGCTGCATTACGGTTCCTATACACCACTGCATGCATATTTTGGGTATACGAGGTGTCTAAATTAAGTAACCGGACGGATTTTTATACTTTTTTTTATTCGAATAGAATTATAATTCAATATTGTCTCCCTCAAAATAACTTGCTTGGGAAGCCGTACAGCGCTCGGGACGGTTCTTCCAATCATCATAGCACTGCTGGAACTCGGATACTAAAATAGCTTTCAGCTGGTCGGTTACGGACGTTTGAATGTTTTCGAGTGTCCCAAAATGACGTCCCTTGAGGTGATTTTTCAATCTTGGGTAATATAAATCAAATTCAACAATTCCCCGTTCATTCTGACTGTCAACCGACGATTTGAACGCACAAAATCCCGCATTCTGTCGACATTTTCATGGGTTCTTGAAGATCAAGGGCTTTCACTGCGTGATTCATCTTCAATCAACTCTCTTCCTTCTGAAAATGCCTTAAACCACCAAAAAACCAGGGACTTTGACAAAACATTGTCTCCGTAGGCCTGCTGAAGTTTTGCAAAAGTTTCCGTTGCACTGTGCCCAAGTCTGAAACAAAACCTGATAGCACACCATGCTTGAAATGAATGTCACTCATTTTTAGAACTCACTAGAAAAAAATGTTTCACGAAAAAAAAATCGCTACCGACAACAAAATTACTCTAGCAAGTTCAAACTCGTACTGAAGGCGATCCACATGTTCACTTGCCGCTCCTCCAAGTCCCGTTCCTCAAATGTTGCCAGATTAAACGCTATGTTGCCCGTCCGGTTATTTAATTTACACACCTCGTAAATAATCTATGCGAAGGGAGTTTCAAATTCTGCTTTTTTTAATCCAGCGTTCTAAGATTTGAACTTTACTTGCCATTGGCACTACTGGTAAGACTTCCATCTAGTGCAAATACACGACTATACGCCTTGTTTGTCGTGCTCAAATTTAATAAAAATGTCATAGTACTCAAACGCGGTTAGCGACACAATTCATGTCAACGAATGTCAACGCAACATACTAATATAATATTCTGAATATAGCTCTCAGGTTGAAACTTAGGAATGTGCTAATTAATTATTATAATTTAAATAATATAAATTTGAGATACTTGAGTTCTATATTGTTGTAGATCTTTTATTAATTTTAGTCGTGTGCAATTAAGGAACAAATAAATATTCTCAACTGATATATAAGTCTCAATGCAAAAGAGGAAAGACGAACACTATCTATTGCCTATCAGTACTACAGAGTAGAGATGTGTCCTTCTCGAACGAGTCATTCCAAAAGAACGAATCGTTGCAGTGAATTGATACGACCGAATCTTTTAATAAGCAGCGAACAAATCTTCAGTACGCGAACTCACGAACCAATGTTAGCGAGTAGCGAGTGGGCCTCGATATGGAACGGAACGTAGCGAGGTTCGAGCACAGAGCTCAGGCTGGTAGTGTGTAGTGTGGAACACACGTACACCTATGTCTATAGTTTGGTATGTACGCTCAGTCTGGATGCGCAAACTTAGAACATGGCACGAGCGAAAGCTGAACGGCAGACTCGAGACACTACGCAATACAATGTGTGTATGTGCACGTAAGTAAGTAACACGTAAACGTACTACGTGTACTGACACGTTCTTCGTTCGCGAACTACTATCGACTGTCTATCGTTCATGGACGATGCATCGGTGCTTTGATACGCAAGCTAGTAACGCGAAGCTTTGCTCTCAAATTCTGAGCTCAGAGCTGAATAGGTGAATTTTGCGAGCTATGCTTTTTGACACAGTCACAGCTTCGCAAACAGTGTTCGGATAAGTTAAAAATAAAACAATTACCAACAATTAATAATGATTTATTTAATAACAAATTTATTAAAATATAAATATATTTTTTAAATAATTATACAAAAAAATTAAAGGAAAAATTACTTTAATTTTTACGAAGAACAACGTATTAAATTTAGGTCTGAATGGTTGCACGTCTTACCATATGACAAACTTGTAGTGACAATCAACAGAGTACAAGCTGTAGTCTATAGTCTATTGATTTAAGAGATCTGAATGCATTTGGAATAGTGTATATTCGAATCTTCATCTCCCGATATCGTGTCAGCGGTCTACTCAACCCCAAGCTTGTAATACATAAAATAAATATCTATTTTAGATGAGTTACGTCCGTAAGTTAGTAATTATAGTTGATAGGTAATGGGATTCGGACCAGTCAGAAAATAAAACAAAATTTATTAACTTCGCTTACGTTTCGATTTAATTTAGATCTTCGTCAGAGCAACAAAGATAGAATTAATAACTTAGTAAGTTTACATGTATAAAATATAGTAATATTGAAAATGTTAAATGCGCCAGTAAAGACATATGAGAATTGGCGGCCATTTTTGTTCCAACTTAACATTGTGAGCATAGGCATTTATAGTAGAAACATTATATTTTTTAAGTAATGCACTGTAACGCGTTAATTTTTTTGTTTTCCAAAGGTGGACAACTTAATCTAAATTAAAATTGATAAATAATAATTTTGATAAAAAAAAAAACTAGTTTTAAATAGAGTATTTTACTATTTTGGATTCCTCCACTAAGAGAAACGAACGCAGGAGAACTACAGAAGTATGTATACTGTTCTCAGCTCCCAGTACACAACTATGCAATAACAAAGCCAAGTACATCGTGACGTATACAGTAAACACTAAATTTGTTGTACCTCAACAATTCGTTACAAAAGAACGAATCTTTTTAGAGAGCCATTCTATACTGAACGAATCTTTAAAAAGATTCGCATTTCCCACCTCTACTACAGCGGAAAGTTCGTATATATACCGATACAGGTTGAGGCAACACTTATGTTCATCTGGATTATTTCCTTAATAACAAAGTTTTAAAAATATTGTTCAAATAAAACATATTTGGGGCAGTGGGGGGTCAGACGATAACCATATCATAAAAATATTGCATTTGTTTTGCAAAAGGTATGCAGTTAATAACTTTTCTTCAAATTACACTACACATATTATTTTACATATTACTATAAACCTTTTTTTCTCTATTCAACGGTGTAAAACTTATATACTTACATAACAATTTTCTTTTAAAAAATCGCGTTTTTAGGCCTTCAAAATGACATCTTATTCGTTGGTAAATGATGGAACCAAATGCATGCAATTGTTTCTACTTGTCAAATTGTGGAAAATAAATCTTTTTATGTATTCACGCGAATATAAAATTGAAATGTTATTAATTTATGGTGAATGTCGAAGAAATGCACAGGAGGCAGCACGATGTTATGTAGATTACTGTTATGAGTATTCCAAAATCACTTACTATTTTTAAGGCAACAAAAAAACGCTTTTCACAAAATTTTTGTTATGTAAGAATATAAAAGTTTTACACCATTGAAAAGAGGAAAAAAAATCTCTATAATATTGTGTTAAATGATATGTGTAGTGTAATTTTAAAAATAGTTATAAACTGCGGTGCCTCTTGCAAAGCAAATGAAAAAAAAATCTGTTTGATACCACTACGACTTGATTTGTACAATTGTTCAACTTGCCTTCTATTTTGAATAAACTTCTTGAAAATGAAATATTTTTATATATTTATTTATTTATTTAGTTATTTATTTATTTATTTATTTATGTATTTATTTATGTATTTATTTATTTATTTATTTATTTATTTATGTATTTATTTATTTATTTATTTATTTATTTATTTATTTATTTATTTATTTATTTATTTATTTATTTATTTATATATTTCTTTAATTCTTTATTTATTTATTTATTTATTCATTATTGTGCTTCGAAATATAAACAGCTAAAGAGTAAGGTTCTGAAAGTGGTCAAATTAAAATGGAAGGTACTTTGTACATTGTAAATATCCCATATGGATCACAATACATCACCAAGGATTTCATGACGAAGAAGCAATAAAAGTATTTGATTTTTATGTCGTTATAGAGAAAATAAATTTATTAATTTTTTTGGGAACCATAAAAAATATTTTTTTAAAAATGTTTAAGTAATAGTTGTTTCTTTTCAAAAACTCTATCCAAAGATATCGAAAAGGCATCGATAGGTTTCCATTTAAAAAATCAAAGTTGTTCTTGATATCCTGTATTTCTGATTTGTTCCGTAGAGTTTCAATATTACCATTTAATACTTTGACCGTCAATTTTTATCTCACACATCGTATTTTCGAGAGAAAAAGGGATAGATCGGTGGTTTGATACACCCTGTATATTAATATCTATTAAGTCCAATAAATTTATAAATGTTTCTTATTTATTTTGTAGAAATACAAGATAGTTCTTGAATGTTTCCAGTAAAAAAATCCTTCATATTTTCAAATAATTCAAATCTCATATTGTGTCTAAATATTTGAAATAGCTAGCGCAATGTATTCAAAGCAATTGAAGCGTAAAATTCGTATATTATATTTGTTTTTAACGGTAGAAACGGCAGTACGGTTTTGGAATACTGAATATCAGAATTTTAAAATTATTTGCAGAAAAATTTTACAACAGAAATCATACATATTTATATACGCTTCATTGAATATAACTTGCAGGACAATATACCGATTTAATACCAATAAATTAGCAAAGATTTTGAAAAAGTCCAGCACATAACTTTATCTTTTCTATCTATTTGTCTAAAAATGCACTTAAATGCAAATAAACTTAACCAATAAACTTAATTTTATACCTAGCAATAGATCGTATATATAAGTTACATAAAAACAACCATCAATTCGCCATTACACCGACTCACTAGGATCTATTAACGAAATAGCAAGCAAAGTAACACACATCAAACACAATCGCACATTCACGATCTAGAAGAAAAAAAGTCCAATCACATTACTAAAATTCAGATACCCAGCCACCGTAGAATACCAGGCAACGAAGCCGCTGACCTTGTTACCAAAACTACAGCCTTGGTACTGAGGCAGTACCAAGTAGGCACACTAGTACCTCCTCAAGACCTGCACAGAATAATTTAAGAAAAACTAAAGAAAGAAAGAGATGACAAATGGACGAACATAAAGAACAATAAACTACGCGAAATGAAAACCGACACATCAATGTCGGACCGAGACCTATAAAGAACAGAACAATATTGAGCAGATTGAGAGTAGGCTAACTAGGCTTCAGCCTAGGGCCTCAAGATCAAGAGGGGCCTACATTCAAATTGTTAGCAAAATTAAAATTACACTATTCTAAAAACAGTGAACACTGAAACACTGGCCCCAAAATAAGGAGAAATTCTACGCATATGACTAATAAATAAACATTAAAAATGTATAAGTTAAGATCAACGCGTTTGGATCTTTTGGAGAAGATGGAAGAATTTGAATTCGTGTTTATGCTCCATTATTGGAATCTAATACTGAGGCATTTTTCAAGAGTAAATAAAATTCTTCAAAACCCTAATATGTTACTTAGTAGTTGTGCAAATTGGTACAGGCCACTTTTGGATATTTTACGTGAAATTAGGGAAGATTTTGATGCACTTGAGCAAAAAGCAAAAAACACGTTGCCAAATACTGAATATAGAACTGCCAGAAGGATAAAAAGAAGTAAAAAGCAAGGGAATTATGAAAATTCATTTGATCCTGATGTCTTAGATGAACTCTCTTCAAGAGATAAATTTAGGATTACATCATTTATTCCTATATTAGATGCACTAGAATCAAATTTAAGAAGAAGAGCTTCTGTTTATGATGATGTAGTGAAAATATTTTCTTTTCTTGCCGATCTTAAATTATCAAAGGTAGAACTTCAAAGAGGTGTTGAGCTGTTAGTGCAAGAATACCCAGAAGATGTCAACCAAAATCTTACTGAAGAACTATTTCATTTCCACACATACATATGTGAGACAAACGCATAAGCCTTCAAAAAAATCCACTTTGTCAAATACAGACTTGCATCAAATAATAATAATAATAATCTTTATTCCAGTGAATGTAATGTACATTTTTGGAGTCGGTAATTAACATATCAATTAACAAGTACAAAAATAAGATATTAAAATATCATGCGTTTTATATAGTGATATATTACAATTTTAATTACATGAATAAAATATGTAAATAAAGAAAGAGTGTGAAAATCTATTGGTTAAATTTCTGTGGAGTTAATTCATCATCTTCAAATTCCTTTATACTATAGTAGGCTTTCGTTATGAAAATTTTTTTCATTTTATTTTTAAATTGTTTAATTTCTAGGTTACTGATAGTATCAGGAAGTATGTTCAAAAACTTAGTTCCCATTATATTGGGCTGGTTTCTTGCGTCATATCTTGAAAAGGGTATTCTAAAATCTGTTCTATTGCGAGTGGAGTAACCATGAAAAGAACTGTTCGTTTTTAAAGATTAACAATTTTCTTTTATGTAAATTAGGATATGGTGTATGTAAAGTGCTGGAAAAGTTAAAATACCATGCAGTATGAACAGTTCATTACAAGGTGTGTTCCATTTGACACCGCTTAAAATTCTAATACATCTCTTCTGCAGCCTAAATAATCTTAATGTGGCAACTGAGTTTCCCCACAAAATAATACCATAAGACAGAGTTGATTGAATGTGGGAAAAATATGCTATTTTCATTGTTAAATATGTTGTTATTTTGGATAGCTTATATAACAAAAAGTTGTATTTATTAATATTTGTGGCAATGCTATTTATTTGTAGCTTCCAGTTAATTTTGTTATCCAGGATAAAGCCAAGAAATTTGGCTTTATCCTGGATAAAGCCCCCGTAGCATTCATTAACGCGCCTGTTAAATGTAAATAGCATATTTTTTGTTTTGTCAGCGTTAAGATATAATTTGTTAGCTGCAAACCAATTCTGAACTACCTTGGTATTATTTTCCATATTAGTTTTGGCATGTTCAAAATCAGGCCCTGTATTGATAAATGTTGTATCATCCGCAAACATAACTGTGTTAGACACTGCAATGTAAGGGAAGATCATTGATGTACAATATGAAAAGTAAGGGACCCAATATCGAAACCCAGTAGCGAAACTCCTACGTTGATTTTGGCTACAGGAGAGTGTGAATTCTTGTGATAAACAGATTGTTCACGACCAGTTAAATAGCTCTCAATCAGCTGAAGAACTGTGCCCCTGATCCCATATTGATAAAATTTATTTATCAATATTGCGTGCGATACGCAGTCAAAAGCTTTGGAAAGGTCAGTAAAAGATGCTAACACACATTCACCTCTCTCCAGGCTACCGACAATGTCGTTGATCAAGGACACCGCATCTTTACATGTTGATAGTGTTGGACGAAAACCAAATTGTTTTGCTGATATTATATTATGTGTTGTTAAAAAATTTGAAAATCCGTTATAAATAGCCCTCTCTACTACCTTCGAAATAATGGGGGTTAAACTTATTGGCCTGTAATTGGACGGATCGTTCGGGTCGCCATTTTTGTAGACCGGTATAACTTTGGAGCGTTTGAGACATACTGGGGAAGTCCCTGTTCTGAATATCATATTAATTATAACTGTTATGGGGTCCGTTATACATATATATTCTTTATCCCCTAGGCCTTGCGGCGTTCAGGGTATTAACCATTACAAAAAATAAAACAATAAATCCAACAATAAATACATAACAATCCAATACAATTAACTATGTTTTTTCTCTTTTCTATCTTCTTGCTCCAATGTCCCTCTCCTTCTTCCTGTTCTCCTTCTGGTTTCCCTCTCCGATCTCCTTCCTTCTTGCTTCCAGTTCTCTCGCCCATCTTTGATTTATTTTATTTTATTTCATCCTCTTCCCTTCCAACCATTTCTTCACCCCTCCTCCTATGTTCCTTCCTTCCTTCCATTTCTCCCCTTCTGCTTCCCACCGGGTCTCCTCCTTCTTTCCTTTACCCCTTCCTGTCCTATGGGGTCTGTTATATAGTCTGCAGAGATTTTAAATATATTTGTTGTCCATCCGTATGAATCTGAGCTACTAGAATTCTTTAACTTCATTTGAATCGACAGGAGAACAGATAGAGTACAGATTACTAACTAAATTACTATTTAATAGTTCAAGCGGATCTATATTATTGGAATTATCTATTTTTTTAGTAATTTCATCACCAATGTTTGAAAAGTACAAGTTTAATTGGTCAGCAACTACACTACTCCCACTTTCTTTCCTTATAATTCTTCACATTGCCCTGGACTTATTGCTCGAATTTAAAATTAAATTTTCATAATAAGTCTTTTTCGCTACTTTTAATTTTTTATTATATTCTTTTTTATAATTTTTATAATAAATATTAATTCTGAAATCAAGTTTCACGTAATTATGTAATAACAGTAGATTTTCTTTAATTTTTCGCAGTTCCTGATTGTACCATTCCAGTGTAGTTTTATTATTTTTATTTAATTTAGTTAATGGGAAGTGAAGGTTAATTGCATACGTGATTTTATTTAAAAATAGATCTAGTTTATTATTAATATCCGAGGTACCATAAACCTGATCCCAACAGATTTTACTTATGTATTGTATAAAATCTATTGTATTTAATTCAGTTTTACGGCGTTGATATTTTATGTTAGTTGTAGCATGTATCTTACTTGTAAATTGAAAACTAAGTCCCATGTGATCTGAGTATTTCTTGAGTATTTCACGGTTACTCCTAAATGAGTAACCGTGGTTTTACAATTGTTTGGGTTAATAGTTGTTAATACGTTGTCGAGACAGCTACCATTCCCCATGTAAGTTAAATGTAGTTATAAGGTCTAACAAAGTAAAATATTTGTGATCTTTGTTTAAAAAATTTATATTAAAATCTCCACAGAAAATTATATCAGATTTTTGATATTCTCTAGATACAAAATTTAGAACTTCGCTCAAATTATTGATAAAGATCTCAAAGTTTCCGTTTGGCGATCTATATAGATTTAGAATAACCAAGTTTAGTTTAGGAATTTCCGTAGCAACCAAGTCACAATGAAACTCAATAGATTTTCCATTCACATACTGTATCTGCTTACATTCGATATCATTTTTAACATATATTGCTACTCCACCATTATTCATATTTGTTCGACTTAGGAAACTAGTTAAAATAAAGTTAGAAATGCATTTATAGTGTATAATTTCCTGTTCTGTTAGTCAGTGCTCGCTAATACAAAGACACAACATGTTTTTGTGATCAGCAATTAGAGTTTCAATTAATTCATCTTTATTACGTATACTTTGTATATTCAAATATATGACCTCCAGTATACTGTCTTTAATTTTGTTGGTCACGAATATATCATATATTCAAAGAAAATATTCAAGTGGCTTTCCCCAATATGGAATCAGTCTTGCGGCTGTTTCTCAGTTTAATAGTCACTAATTGTACTGGAGAAAGGTCATTTTCAAGACTTAAAAATATCAAAAATTAATTAAGAAGCACAATGACCCAGAAGAGGTTGTCTTCATTGAGTATTTTGTGCATCGAAAATGAGACCTTCAGAAAAATAAATTTTGATGAACTAATAGAAGAATTCTGTGTGAAAAAATTTAGAAAGAAATTCTTTTGATCTACTATTTCGTTTTAAATGTATATTTAGCCTTACATGGATTGAATCTGTTCTTAAATAAAATAACAATTAACATAAAATTTAATATGATATGCAATTTGATATTTTCTTTATTTTCCTCAATACGCATTTCGGCTATTATGCCATTCTCAAGAGATATTTTCTTTTTTGCGATCTGGATTTTGTTTGAATGAAGTTCCATTTTTGATTTAGTTTAAGACTTAAAATTCATACTTAAACTTTAAATGCGAATTATTATGAAATAAATTTATCTGAATGGAATTTGGTTTAATCCTTAATGTATTAAATATATTTTATTTTATTTGATAGAAAATATGATATTGTTTATTGCGTATTTTCTTTTTGTACTCAAAAATTTTTATTATTTGAATTTTGTTTTTTTGTAAATGTTGTGTGTTGTGTTTGATTAGTTATTGTTGCAAGTACTAGATATGGTATATGGTGCTGAGAATAAATGTCTAAATAAATGTTCTCGACTTTTTTTTATTTATTGTGCTTGCCACATTTTTTTTAAAGGTTTGTACTAATCACAACATATTTCATTTAACATTTTGATGTATATCACAGTATTGATATATTTTATTACCTATCATGTAATTTACAGACTTAAAAATGGGAGGTGAAAGGGCCTCATAAGTGGAATAGCCTAGGGACTCTCTTCATCTAAATCCGGCCCTGATTATAAATCTAATTAAGCAGTATACAAAAGCGTACTTTTAAAAATAAAATATATTCTATATATTAATCAATTATATGCTTCTATCGAGTTTAAAAATTACGCTCATGTAATGGATTAATTAGATTAAAAATCTAATTATTCATAGGATATATACAGCCCAATTCTGTAGCACAGTTCCTATGCTCAAAGTTACTACAATATTTGCTGTAACCTATTCCAAACCTTTAAGCGGAACTAAATGGAATGTACACTTTCATTATCTAAATTTTAACTATTGAATTTGGCTTTTTCTAAACAAAATGACCAAAAGCTTCAATCAAACGGTAAAGTTTACTAGATTTGAAAATCTAGTTTCATACAATATCTACGATGTCTCTCACTAGATATAAGTTTAGAAAATTATCCACAATCGACAAGAAAGATCGTATTAAATTTAGAGGCCTGAACGGTTGCACGTCTTACCATATGACAAACTTGTTAGTTACAATCAACAGAGTACAAGCCATACTCTACAGTCTATTGATTTAAGAGCTCTGAATGCGGCTTAAAAATAACATAACTGCCATTGGATCGGACTTATAAACGCGTGTAACAGAATTGAAAAAAAATAAATAAAAATCAAAGTCTCTATGGAAGTCATTAAGAAAGTTATTTAGTAGTAACGTTACTATATAGTAACTCTCTTTGTAACTTTTCAAACCCAAGAAAGAACAAAGTACTGAATAATAGATTTTCCTTTCCAAAAAAGGACGTTTGTCAATCCTACCAACACTTGAGTGGCGGTCTAAGGATTTCTTAGTCATGCCTTTGAAATCATAAAAACCTACCAACAGTACTGTGAGTTTCTGCTATAAAGCAAAATAAATTACAGCAATATGCTGTACACATCTATTTATTATAAAATGTTTTCCTGATATTTAGCTATTTTTACTAAAGAGAATTTCCAACCTTTTATTCTATTAATGGTGTTCATTTTCATTTTGAATCTGTGCAGTGAACAAATTTAAATGTAAACAATGAATTTTATTATCTGGCCGCGTGGTTCGTTTAGCGCAGAGTGTTATATTTGTACGGCAAACAGTAATTATGTTGGAAACCCGACAAAATCTTTTTCCAATATCGTTCGAGATAGTTAGTTTCAACGTAGAAAAATGTGTATGGTTGCAAATTAACAGCAACGAAATTACGTAAAGAAAAATTATTGGTTTCAATTTTGTACTACCAGGGCACTACAATACGATCTCTGCGCTATCATTATTTTTTACGGAGGTTTTAAATTTACATACAAGCGCAGCGTACTGACAAAATCAACATGTTGCTGCTAAAATATGAATATGAAAAACTTAACTTTATGGGAAAGTTGTAAAAAATTATGAGTTCGGTACGTAATGTTTTAATTGTCGCACTTACAAAATAATTTTATAATTATAGTTTTATTAGGCGTAAAAACGGATGTATTATGAGAGAGAAAGAAAAATTAAATACTGCGCAGGATTGTTAGTTTCCCAATTGGTTTACAAAATTAATAAAAATATTACAAAATAGCGGACAAAATTAAGGAAAAACAACAGAGTTGTTATCATTTTGATTAAAAGGAGGCCGAAAGTACTAACGGACTTTTTCATAAACAAAGAACAACTAATTTGGTCTAATTGTGTGCATAGGGCAGTGTTTCTCAATCTTTTAACTCTCGTGGCACATTTTCCAAAGAAGAAAAAATTTGCGGCACACCTACGTAGTCATAGAAGAAAAAAATTTGAATACAGATTTTGTATTTAGTAAAAAAGGGATATGTCAATTTCAATTTGTCTTAAACTGATCCTTCGTGTAATTTATTCTTATTAATGGTATATTATGTTCGGACAATGATGTTAAAATAAAAACGCTTGTATAGACGCTAGTTTTTTTTTTTTTTTTTAAGATTCAAGCGGCCTACTTGGAAAATATAGCGGCACATTAATGTGCCGTACACCCTTTGGGAAACATTGGTCTAGGGAGTGAAACTCGACCGTAAACTTGTATGGCAAAATGAGCTTCTCTAAACCAAGGTTCGTATTTACAAAACATGTGTAAAGCACGTAATGCCGTTCGTCAGGGGTCAGCAACGTGTGCAACCTACTGAGTGATTTTATGCGCCTCAACAATTAAAAAACCAACCTTATATTATCCAGTGTAGCCAGCACGTTATTGCCACGCACCTTTACGCTTTTTGCGTACTTATGACGGCGAAAATACATGTAAGGCTCTTCAGCAGAACCTACGATTGCCCAATAAAGAAATTGCAATGGAAAGTATTTCCCGTTAAAAAATATATTTTACTGAATACGTCCTGCGACGTATAAATTATATCGATCTATGACCTATACCAAATAATACATGATACCTGTATCATCTATAAAACGACAAAAATTAAGGTCCTGAGTTTTATTGTAATAAAATATTACTGGATATAATAAAAAATTGGTGTGTAAATTGTCACACATTTCAGAATTTCGTAGATACCTTGTCAGGAATAACATTTTGAGCCCATTTTGATCCGCGCCAAAATTTCATTTGAAAAAAGTCTGTCAGTTAAATTTTAGGAGTTTTTATTTAATACCTCATAAGGAATATATTTTTCCTACGACTACTATGGAACTATGTCATTTCGATACTGTTATTTGACAGGAAATTAGCTTAATTTCGCATGTTACCTTCATGCGCGCGCAGCCGATGCGGGAAAGATAAATTCTGCTCAATGCGCATGTGCAATGTGCGGGAAAGAATAAATTTGCAGCAATGCGCAGTTTCCGAGAATTTTCATTCCCGCACTTGCTGCGCGCGCATTAATATCTGTCAATCATATTTATATTGTATTATCTTGATTATTTATTTATTGAACAATGGTAATCGGAGGAAAAGCATAGTGAACAACACGCACAGAATGCATATATATTGCATTCCACGCTAGTTGCAAAATATGTTTTTTTTTCAATATTTGGAAAGTTTGATATGTATAAATATTTGTTCTTTTTTTCTATTTTGGTTTCTAAATGCTTACATGACATTTGCTTGTTTGTACTGAGTACACATCTTTTTAACGTGCCATTTCTAACTCAATAAACCATGAAAAATTAAGTAAAACAAAATATCCCACTAATCCTGTTGCATATCACTGTAATATAAGCAATTTTTTGCAAGGTGGAACTTGTCGCTTAAAGCTTAAAGCTTAAAGCTGCAAAAATCACGTAACGTCTCACCCCATTTGACCCTCAAGGAATCAAATATCACAACAATATTCATCATATTTAATTGTTGCTACATAGGGACAACTGTTTAGTAGTTGGTTAGTATGTGGCTAGCAGTGTGTAAGGTACCATATTTAACTCCGGGTGCCGACAAATATTTTTCAAATAGTTTTCCAGTCGCTCTCGCTATGAAATCAGAGGGCTCTTTAAAATAAATAAAAGTGGGTCAGAATCTACTTAAAATAGTAGGTCTCATATATCTGTGATAGATGAAACACGCACTGCACTGGCGTATAGGGGGAAGTAATCGCGCTCAGTACTGACTAGAAGGACGAGAGTGACTAATGGCATATTCGATTGGACCACTCTAGAATTGCTCTGCGAGCGAGCAAATGACGTCATGGTCTATCCGAGTTTTTCTAGTGAGCGCGCCATAGCAACTCTCAATCGAATACATTTTTATTATTGTTATTACTAATTATTTAAAAATACAGTGATTTCCTTCCTTAAACAGTGCAGGATAATACTTTGTGTATAACTTTTATTATTTTATTTTTGTGATTGCAATAATTTATTTGTTTTCTGTCTATTTATATTCTCAAAATGTTACTTTTTTAAAATTATTTGATTTATTATACAAAAAGATACATCACTACTTTATAAAGATTCAATTAGTTCTAATAAACATACTAGCTTTGAAATACCGCTACGAAACACATTGCTCGACGTTGCTCTGATTCTTTAGCCAGAGCAAGAAAAAGTGGTTGCAGTGCACTCTCAGAGCAGCTACCTTTCCCAATCGAATACAAATTTTATCAACTCTAGAGCAACTGCTCGCCCAATCGAATACGAAACTTGCTCATCCGAGTGACCTGAGTGCATAGTAGAGCCCCCAATCGAATACGCCATAAGTATGTTACATCTTTTTAACGTGCCATTTCTAAACCAATAAACCATGACTGATAAGTTAAATAAAGCAAAATATTGCACTAATCCTGTTGCATATCACTGTAATATAATTTGTAAATATTTCAAAATCATAACATTGAAAGATCATCGGAAAATCTCAGATATTTTATGAACGACCAAAATATTAAACAACCGATACGACTGCCAGCAGCTTCTAATGTTATTATCTTTGAACGCACCCCCTAGAGACTTGAGATGTAAAACTCTCAGGAAACAACCCTTTGCAAGGACAAACTGTAATAGTAACGCCCCATTAAACAGAATGCCTCTAACTGTCAATAAGGTTACCGATAGAGTGGGTACGGACATCTGCCAGGAGCCTAAACAATAATGATTGGAACACGGATGATAAATTATAAATAATTATAAGTAAATAAAATCACAATGTAAATACGCTTTAAAAATCAATTATACCAATTTTTACCAAAGCAATTTTATTAAAGCCTTAATTCTCAACAGTCATCAATCGTTTGTGCGTTCGACCATGGGTCTTGCTTTCTTATTGTCATTGAATAATTATTAACTAATGTAAATTAATTTATATACTTTGTGGTATTTATATTTTTATATTTATATATATAACTACTTGTTAACATTAATAACTTATGTATATACTGATGTACCATTAATTAAGTTTTAAATTGTTTTTTTTTTTTTTTTTTGTGGTATTTGTATTTGTTTAATTGGATTCGACCTGTCTGCAACTCAAATAAATTATGTGCAAAATGGAACTTGGTTGGAACAATCACATAACGTGTCATTTGACGTCAATCAAATTTCACAACAATATTCATCTTATTTAATTTTTGCTACGTAACAACGTGTTTGTGTAATTAACAATCCAATTGATATGAAGATTGGAGATGGATCGTTCATGAACGAACCAGCCGGATCAGTACACTGACCGAAGTGAGCCGGATCAGTGCACTAACAGAAGTGAGCCGGCTCACCGAATTTAAATGAATCGTCTCACAGCTCCCTGCATAGTTAAAGGTATTCGGTTGGACGTTTGCGTGATTGTGAGCTGTGACCTAAGTAATCTGCATCCGTGTTCATGTCGGGCTTCGCGATGGTTCAGCTTGTAATGTATTTATGCACATATTTGGTCATATGTTTACTGTCTACTTAAGCATCTTCTAAAATCACCTTTTGCATTTTTAATGTAACCACAGAATTCACACTTAGCCTTATTATTAATCCAGTACAACAAAATGTTTCGTAATAACATTACTTTTTCGGCAAGCTATTGTACTTAAAATTATATTTTACAGTAAAATCTATATTCCGTAATGCAGATCGTCCTATTTATAATGCAGCTTATTTAAAACTAAAGTGAATTGTTTATTTTATAACTAAACCAGCAGGTGAAAAATACCCATAATGGAGGGAGAGATACGGTAAGTTTGTCAAAAAGTCATTAATCAGACTTAATTTGATAAAATACAAATGAGCCATTTATTTTAAAAGTCCATTTTTTGTTGTAATGAGATATTTAGGGGTTTGAGTTTCAAAGCTCTGGCAGCAAACATGTTTTGTTATTATAATAACGTAAATTTTATATGCAATTATATTTATTAAAGATGTCTGAAGAAAATAACAATTTTACTATACCCAAATGGACTTGCCTCACTTTCATAATTAATAAATTATTGTAAGTGTTAATTAAAAGACCAACTTTTTATTTGCATCTGTTCTATTTTTTTATATTAACTGACTATAATAGATTCTGACTCTATTATTCTTCTTTTATTACTAATTTTCATGGGTCTTATTTCTACAAACACAATAAAAATATCTGATTACTACTACCAGTACCACTATCAGAAGGTTCTAAGGAGTTATAACTTTTGCTAGAGTTGTTCCCATCCATGTTTTCATTTTCATGAATAAAAAAAAAACAGCAAAACTTATTACTTAAAATTAACAAAATTATAAATATCATAAATTATAAGAGTTTCGGCAGCGAGATTAAAGTGGGAATCGTCGCTTTGTTGAGTGTTAATTAAAGATAATATTTGCATGATGATATAAGAAACATGCGACAATAACTATGGTAGAGGTGTCCGTAGTCGAGAGTGTTAAGGATTGTCGTCAATGTCAGATTTATGTCGAGTTCACGTTTGAATCCGATAAGCGAACATTACAAAATTTGCGGAACACTTCGGTTGCATTTGACTAAAAATACTATGGGCTAATCACCCCTACAACGACAACTATAATAATTACGAAACCTCCACGAGGAGGAGGCCAAGGTCTACCCTCAGCTGTAGTGCTAATAATAATGTAGTACTTAACGATAAATGAAAAATGGACTTGCACCACTTTCAAAACAAATATTTTTGCAATGTCGTTAATCATCAGAACTTCCATTGCACGAGTTTTAGGGATTTTTAATTGTTTTGACTATAAATTATTTGCTGACAAAAAGATCATACTAAGTTATATCTACTATTATAATTTCAATTTTTGAAAAAAATGGACTTGCCCCACTTTCAAAATAAACGGCTCAAATGCAGGCTGTGGGAGACATATCACATGCATATTGGAAACTAACAATTGTGTTGAAGAACAGGTGGAGGAATTGAGCTTCTAAGGAACTAATAATCGGGACCCGCTTACTGAGCGGGCTCAGTAAACTGAAGGATATCCACTGAGTCAGTTCAGCAAAATGAGCCGAAATACCCATCTCTAATGAGAAGATACTATCCCATTTTTTTTTTATACATTGGTCGAAACATAGACTTACAAGTATCCGAATCTATATCCCTAGTACATACAAAGTTTGGACAATGTTTTGACTAAATCCGTATAATATTGCTATTTTTTCTGCAACCTCTCTAAGACTCAATCGTCAATTGGTAAGGATTAATATGCGAACTTGGATAACATTTTCGTCAGTTTTAGAAATTGAAGATCTACCCGATGTTGCAACATTCTTGAGTGAATTTTTATCATCTTTAAACGAACCACTTAAAAGATGCAGTTCGAATCAGAACATCTTCTCCAAAAACTGTATAAAATTGAATTACAAAAACTGATATAAAATTCGGAAATAACAACTCACTAATGATGGTCTCAAAATATTATAACACCCCCCTTCACTAACTAGGTTCTATATATTTGCGCAGCGCGTGCAGTTTCGTATTTTTTTCTTGATTGAAGCGCCCGTTTAGGGCGTACCACTTTGTATTTTTCTTTTATATTCCAAATTATATTTTATTTACATTTAATTATCATGTTTACCAATTTTATCGAATTTAAATAACAATTCATTTTATAGAAAAAAAAAAACATGTTTAGAACCTCGCTATATTTATTGCCAAAATACAAATCTCTTCCATGTACTTTTTCCGATACAATAATATTTTATATAATATTATATAATACTATAATAATTTATTATTGTATTAATTTAAACCTAATTTTAATTTATTTAAAATAACAATTTGTTTTCTTTAAAATAAAACATGTTTAGAGCCGCTGGTAAGATTTTTGCTAGTCAAAATCATCCATTTTTTATTCATTAATAATTTTCTACCAAGATGAGCGGACGTGTTTTTGATTTTTATATTGAAGTTGTTAAATATTATAAGTTATTATTTAGTTTATAAAGAAACAGATTACATAAATCTTTATTAATATTTATACACACTGACATTTATTTTGTCATTCACTTATATAATTGTTTTTTTTTTTTATATAGTAAAACATAGGAGGCTCTTATAATGTCAAAATATTATATTTAAATTTTATTATTTATATTTTAAATATTCAACAGTCTCCCCATTTTGACGTTATAAGATAATTACAATATTAATAAATTATCTAAATACATGAATACAAATCAATTGTTTTCTTCTTCTTCTGTAAATCCCGCGTTGTCAAGGCAATTTTCTAAAATTTTCTTGGATACTGGTTTTGTTAAAAAATCAGCCAACATTTTCTTTGATTCGATATATTTTAATTCTATATTGTTCCTCTCAATTTCATCTCTTAAAAAGAAATACTTTCTTTGAATATGTTTAGTTCGCGCATGGTACACGTTATTGTTACTAAGTTGAATTGCTGCTTGATTGTCTACGTTTAACCAAATATGAGGCTTTAAATATTGCTCAAAATTCAATTCTTCTAAGAATTTCTTGAACCATATTATTTCTTTTACAGCTTCTGTTATAGCCAAAAACTCGCTTTCGCACGTACTCAGTGCTACTGTTTCTTGTTTCTTGCAGAACCAGCTAACAGCTCCATTTGCTAGTATAAATATGTATCCAGAATATCCTTTACCATCTATATTATTGTTCCAACTTGCATCACTATACGCAGTTATATTTTTCTTGGTTACTTTATAAGTTATCCCTAAATTTTTTTGTTCCCTGCAAATATCTTAGCACACGTTTAGCTTGTTGCCAATATTCTTGAGTAAAATTAGAACAAAACTGACTGAGATAAGTAACAACATAACTAATATCAGGTCTAGTTGCTTGAGATAAATATAAAAGACTTCCTATTAATTCTTGGTAAGGTAGATTTTCTGTGTTTTGTGTATCATTTGTTTTCGTGTTTAACTTTATTTCCATTGGCGTAGATACGCTTCTACATTCACTCATTCCAAATCTTTTTAATATTTTGTTAATGTATTTTGTTTGTGATAAACGCATTGTTCCTTTTTCTAGTTCTCTCTCAATTTTTATTCCCAATAGGTGATTCGCTTGGCCTAAATGTTTTATGTCAAACTTAGATTTTATTTTATTCATAATTTCGTTGTTTAAATCAACTGAGGTTGACGCTGTTAGTATATCATCTACATATACACAAAATATTAAATAATCATTATTTTCTTTATAAATAAAAACACATGATTCTGAATGTAATTCGGCGAATCCTAAATTGACCAGTTCTTCTTTCAGTGTTGCAAACCAAGTTCCCGCACTCTGTTTTAGACCATAAATACCTTTTTGAAGTTTACATACCTTATTTACTTTGTCTTCTTGTATGCCTTCAGGAATTTCCATGTAAATTTCTTCTTTTAATTTTCCATTTAAATAGGCTGTTGTGAAGTCGTATTGATTAAGTTCTAAATTTTCTTCTACTGCTAAGGCTAGTACAAACCGTAGTGTATTTAAACGGATTACTGGTGAAAAGGTTTCATTATAATCTATTCCAGGTTTTTGGTTAAAACCTCGAGCCACTAACCTTGCTTTATATCTTTCTATCTTGCCATCCGCATTTTCTTTTAGCTTAAAAATCCATTTTGAATTTATTACTGTCTTTTTTGTCGGTCTCTTAATTATTTCCCATGTTTCATATCTTACGTGTGATTCTACTTCATCATTAATTGCTTGTGTCCATTCAAACTTTTCAGGTGACTGTATTGCTTCTTGATATGTGTCAGGACATTTTATTATTCTTACCGCATTAGCCTGATTTCTATATGTTTCTTTTATTCTTTCTGATCTTCTAAGTTGATTATTGTTTACGTTAATCATATCTATTTGTCTCACATCTATATTTTCAGTATTTTCAAAAATATCTGAGTTATTTTCATTAGAAATTTCTTTATTCTGTATCATAGTTTTATTTTCTATTCTTGAACTGTTTTCTTGTTCATTCTCATTTTCTGTATTTGTAATTGGTAGTTCAATAAAACTTTCTTCTTCTTTAGGAATTTTTAATAATTTTGAACCTAATTCATTTTCAATGATTTTCGCATCTCTTACAATAATTACTTGTTCTCTTTTAATGCAAAATATTCTCATATGATTAGACGAATGTTCATATCCTAGGAAAATACCTGGATTTGTTGTTGGTGAAAGTTTATCATTACGTTGTGGTTTTGCTAACCAGTAGTATGCTAAAGAACCAAAAATCTTAAAATGATGTACATTGGGTTTTTCAGTAAAAAACTTTTCATTGGGAGTCGACCCAATTGATCTTGACATAGTACGATTTTTGATATAAACAGCATAATTAGCAGCTTCCGCCCAGAATTTATTTGGCAGTTGTGCATCAGATAACATTGCTCTAATCATTTCTAATATTGATCTATTACCTCGTTCAGCGACGCCGTTCTCTTGAGGTGTATAAGGTGCAGTTGTCTCATGTATAATACCATTTTCCTCGAAATACTTTTTGAATTCCTCATTCTTGAATTCTTTCCCATTATCGCTACGTACTCTTTTAATTGATTCCGTTGTTTGGTTTTCCATTTCTCTTCTAAATTTTTTAAAATACAAAACAGCTTCACTTTTGCTTTTTAGAAAATAAATAAATAATTTTCTTGAGTAATCATCAATAATTAAATACATATATTTGGATCCTGCTATTGATGGTGTGGGAAACGGTCCACATAAATCCATATGTAATAATTCGAAATTATTTTTGTTTTTAATTTCCTCTCTTTTATTAAATGGTTTTCTTGCTGTTTTTCCTAAAATACAATGTCTACAATTTATTTCTTTATTACCAGTAAATTGTAAACCATCCACAATATTTTTATTTTTCATTTCAATTAGAGTTTGTATATTTTGGTGACCAAATCGCTTGTGCCATTTTTCGATATCCATATTTTGTGTGAACTGCACAATTTCAACTCCATTCAGTTCCGTAATAACGTCCATCTCATATAGGCCATTATTTCTTGTACCCGTAATTATTAGTGATCCATTTTTGTCTATTACTTCACATTTTCCATTTTTAAATAGTATTTCGCAACCTTTCCTTTCGATAGTACTTATTGATAATAGATTTTCAGTTATTTTAGGTACCCATAAAACATCTGTTAAATTAATAATTTTATATTTGCAGTTCTCATTTACTATTTCTAGTCGTACAGTACCTTTACCGCATATTTCTATATATTTTCCATCTGGTAATTTTACAAAATTTGGTTTCATTTGTTCAAAATTTATAAAACTATCTTTATTGTACGTCATGTGACTAGTTGCTCCAGAGTCAATAAACCAATTAGACGGATTTTTTGTAATATTTAATGTATTACATACCTGTGCTCGCAAACTCAATTCCTGCTCATATTTCTTGTTGTTTCTGATAGCTTTTGCTTCAGCGTCTGAAGTTCTTATTATTTTTGCTTGTTCTCTCTGTATGATATTTTTTGAGTTATGAAAATTTGGTCTATAGTACTGATTTCTTCTGCTTTCCACTTCTTGTCGATTTTTATTATTAGGGACATCCTTTCTATAATAACATTCTCGTGCAAAATGGTTAAATCTTCCACATACATAACATTTCTTGTTGCTCTCCTTTCTGTCTGATGGTCTTGAATCTTTAATTACGCATGCAGCTTCCATCTTTGATTATGTTTCATCTATTTCAAGTTCTTCCTCTTGTGCTTTTAAGCCTGAGATAAATTCTTCAGTAATAAGTTTTTCTAAACCTGTTGCCTTCATCTGCAATCTTATTACGTTAAATGACCTAGGTAAGCCATTTAACATAAGTCCAAAATACTCTTCGTTTTCAATGTTTGCTCCACATTGGGCTAACTGATCTCTGATAAATTGTCCTCTTGCTAAATACTTTTCAATTTTCTCATCATCTCTCTTTTTAATTGTGCTTAATTCTAACCTTAAGTCTACTCTTCTAGATGATGTCTTTCCTTCATGAATTTGTTTTAATTTAAACCAAATGTCTCTGGCTTTATCAAGGTTTAATACTTGCTGTGCTTGTTCAGCTTCTAATGAAGAAAGTAAAATTGATGCTGCAATAGCATCTTTTTCTTCATAATCATCAATTTCTTTTTGGTTTAATATTCTTATGTCATTGGATTCTTCATCATTTGCTTTATTGGGTTTAATGTTTTCAATTGAACTCCACGCCTTTTTTGCTTTTATTAGTAATCTTATTTGGTGACTCCATAACTGATAATTTGAATTATTTAGTTTCGTTATCCTTAAATAATTCTCCATGTTTTATATAACAGCTGTTGTTTTTTTTTTTTTTAATTGACTCAAAATTGCCTTCTCGCAATATGGTTGTGTACAATTTACACTTTCGCAACTAACCTTTAATTATTATTGCCTACACGCAATATTTTTGTTGAAAATTTTTATATTTTATTTCAACCTTTGATTCAACAGGAGGCCTGGGCCCATAACCTGTTAAATATTATAAGTTATTATTTAGTTTATAAAGAAACAGATTACATAAATCTTTATTAATATTTATACACACTGACATTTATTTTGTCATTCACTTATATAATTGTTTTTTTTTTTATATAGTAAAACATAGGAGGCTCTTATAATGTCAAAATATTATATTTAAATTTTATTATTTATATTTTAAATATTCAACAGAAGTAATAGTTTAAAATCAGTTTCAATTTAATCAGGATCCCCTGATTTGTGTAGAAATTAATATATCAGGGTATATTAATTATTAAATTTATATTTTGTTACAGTTATTTTTTCTGGAGTTTTCCCTCCAGATTTCTTATGTGTTTAAAATCATTATTGTGTGATAAAATCAGTCATTGTGGCAGTAATTAATTATTAATACTGCATTTTTGTAAGACCACAGAGAAAGGTTGTTAATAATGTTCTAAATTTTATTTATATAAACTGTCTATTTTAAATTTATTTAAATTTTTTTCATTTTATTGAGTGACGTAATAAGTCACTCAGTACGAACTCGTGTTATACCGTTTCTTCCTGCGGTTCGTCCTGCTTAAATAATTTTTCTTTTGTTTAATTTAGTCAAATATTTTTGTTATAAATTTACTAGTGGATCTGTACCCATTTCTCAACATTTTGCGTTGAGAAATTATTTAAATTCATCCCTTTTTTGTAGATTTTTAATATAAATTTTTCTTTAAATTTAGAATCAAGATTTTTTATAATTTATGGTGGGATTAACTTATAGTGTAACCGACCGTCTTCACCGCTTACCGCTATTAATTGTTGCAGTCCGCAACAATTATAATTGTTTAATTTTTTTTGTACAAATTATTTTTTGTTCAATTATTTTTTTTTGATTGTTTTTTTTTTATTCAACTATTTTTTGATAATAATTTTTTTATTATTATTATTATTATTCCTGGCATCGCTACACCACCTGTCATTATTAATTTTACACTGTAAAATTCCCTAACATATTAGCGATCCCCAAAACTTTTTTCTCTCATTTAACAATTAAATGGCAACGCATTTGCACCAAGAACCTAACCTTATTTATAATAATAAATTCTCCGATCTGCGCACCTCGCAATCATATTTTTGACTTCCAAAGTCAACCCTTGTGTGTCGTCGTCTGGACTCCTACCCTACCTAGGCCAGTAGCGGGCGCCACATTGATCAAGCCTCTTATGTATATTATCCACAAGAGCGTGACGTTCCAACTAGTCCTATTATCCATAAACAGGCACTTATTTTAAGTATAAAATACTTGAGGGTAAGTTGACCCCCTTAGCTGACTGTACATTATCGAATAAGATAAATATTCCAAAGAGTGGAAAGAGTGGAATTCATATATTTAATATGAATTTATTTTCAGAGAGTTTGCGGACTCCATCCTCATTTTTGTTGAATCTCGGCGAACCATGAACCACATATGCTGAAATTCTTTAGATGATTTACCCAAAATATTCTAATATTCGAAATGAAAATTAATCAGTTTTCACTGATGTAACATGCTACGCAATTCCAATTAAATCATTTTTGTTTCACATAAAATGTCGACAATTAGCAGTTATAATGAATGTCAAAGTTGAATTTTCAAAATGTAATGTCAGTGAACCAGAAAGCCGCTTAAAAAATGTATAACATCTTGTGTACGGAAATAAAAATTATACTCGGTGTTAAAAAAAGTGGTTGGATAATTTAAAAACGTACAGACTGGTTCAAGATACATTATCGAATGCACAACTTTTTTATTATTAAAGATAGGGTACGAGGAGTGTTTGATAAGTCATTAACTTAAGAGATAGCGCTTAGATCGCAAGTTTGATATTATTTCTGACATTTGCCATACTTTGTAGATAGACTATAATCGCACCATTACTGACATTACTCACTACCTCAGGTGCGTTCGGCATAACTGTGCAGTGTTAACTCTGTGCCGTGCAAGTTTTTTGTCACGTGACCACTGTGCACACTGTGCAAGTAAGTCAAAGACGAACGCTTGTTCAGATTGTGTAGTTATTCTTGTTATTCTAACCTTTTTTTTTTGTAAACAAATAAATTATGTGTGTTTAATTACATGAAGTCTGTCTCCTGCTACTTGTTTTGTACGATATTATAAAAATGACGCCTGAAGGTTTTGGAATGCTTTTAATTAATATAAAAGAAATTTTATTTTGGTAGACAATTCAGAAGAATTTTCCAAACCAGAAAATATTGTAACGTTTTTAAGTTCTTCAGTAAGGTGATATGTCAATTAAAACTATTAATTATATTTATCACTTATTTATTATTAATAATACTAGTACAACTTTAATTGTCTCACACTAAAACTGCTATTAATTTATATTTAAATTTATATTTAGGCCCGGTTTTTCCACCTTCAGATAAAGTTCCAGGTAACTATCTGACAGATAAGGTTATTTGTAACTTCATCTGCTGAGTAAATGTCATCCCTTCTTTCTATACAAATGTATCTATCGGACAGTTATCTAACAGATAATGAGACTGACGTATTGGATTCACTGACGGGTATTGACATTTATTCAGCAGATGAAGTTACAAATAACCTTATCTGTCAGATAGTTACCTGGAACTTTATCTGAAGGTGGAAAGACCGGGCCTTAGTAAAATAAATTATTTTAACAATAACTGTCTATTTATTTATCACTTGTCAAAAAACTGAATGTCATTTTTTTAAAGAACTGTCCGTTCTGTTGGATCTCTTGTATGATCATAGTGACCCACGGCCGTTACAATATTTTGGATAAAGTGTTTGAATATTTAGAAAGTGCTGTTCCAAACATGACTACATAACAATTTAAAGTACATTTCCGCTTGCATCCAGAAGATTTTGAGTCTTTTTGAGTGTATTTACATGTTCCATCATGAGGTTCATGCCTGTACTATTTTTTTGCAAATGCTGCAGGCATAAACAATGATATCTTGATTGAATAAAAAGAATTCATGACCGTATTTTGTAGATAAATATATAGGTGTTTTCTTAGGTTTCGGTCGATGTATAAAAGCAGAGTTAGTCAAATATTTAAAATGATTTTATTATTTGCTGACTAGTTTCGGTTCGATCTGAACCATTATCAAAGCTTGCAAAAAACATATAAAAATGCAGAATTAAAACTATTACAATACTAGCTGAGTACCCGTGCTTCGCTACGGTTTATTGACGGTTTGCCATCATCGTGCAATTATTGTAAGTCATGATTCTTTATAGATCACATTGCTGACTCTCTCCTCAGGTGTAGATTCACCCCGTTAGAGGTTCATTTGTGTAAAATTCGAAGTATGTTTCTAAACATGTGCACGGGTAACTTTTAAGTTATAAAATGAATGTTATAACTTAATAAACACAGGAAATACGACGGGTTGTATAATTCATCCCGATTATAGATTTACCCCTTTAGAGGTTGATTAGGAAAGAATCCAGAAATAAAATTTTCGACATTTGTATGGTTAATCTTTATAAGCAAAAGCCAAGTCGATGTCTTATTGGGTCAATCGATATTAAGGAATTCTTGATATCACATTTCAGCCCTTAGGGGTTGAATTTCGAAAAATACCGTCTTAGTGGGAACTTACGTCATACAGGGAATATACTTTACGAATTTCATGTATCTTGTCCAGTGGACGTTCTATCGAGTAAAAAATACCCATTTACCCCTTTAGGGGTGAAATTTTTAAAAACTGTCAAAATCATTTCGAGATATTTTAAAAAGACACCGATATGCCAAAAAAGGATAAACACAGGAAATACGAAGGGTTGTATAATTCACCCCGACTGTAGACCCCTATAGGGGTTGATTCGACCAACATCCTGAAATAAGTTTTTTGTATGGGTAATCTTTGTAAGCAAAATCCAAGACGATATCTTATTGGTCCTAAGAGGTATTGAGGAATCTTTGAAATCACATTTCACACCTTTTCACTTCTTAGGGGTGGAATTTCGAAAAATCCCGTCTAAAGTGGGAAACAGAATGCAACGAGTTTGACGGCGCGTTGACGCCGTTCGTACGGCGCTATCTGTCAGGAGAAAGTTAAACCCAAGCTGTCGTACGCAAGTGCACAGAATGGACAACGTCCTACGCCGTTCGACCGCCGTTGATACTGAATGTTCGTCAACTTCCAACTTTTGACGCCGTTGAACGTTGACGCAGAACACCTAACCTCAGTTTTTACTGAATAATAAAGTGTTTATATGTATAAATAACTTGCATACAACATAAATAACATCACTCACAAGTCTTCATCATCCATTATACTTATAATAAAAGAAAGCGCACGTATAAACACAGATATAGGTTGTCAAGTGACACTTGACGGCGTTAAAAATTATTGCATTGTGTGCAGGCGAAAATTCTCAACGGCGCTAACGCAACGCTGTCGCAAATGACGGCGCGCTGACGCCGTAGCGCGCTGTGCATTCTGTTCCAGGCTTTACTGGCTGCTTACGTCATGGACGGAATATACTTTACGAGTTTTATTTATCTATGTCCAAGGGATGTTCAATCGAATACAAAATTCCCATTTACCCCTTAAGGGTGAAATTTTAAAAACTGTCAATACCATTTCAAGGTATTTTGAAGACACCTACATGCCAAAAGGAATTTTATAACTCAACAAAGACAGGGAATATGATGGGTTGTATAATTAACCCTGTTCGGAAATTCACCACTTTAGGGGTGGGTTAGAACAAAATCCTGAAATAAGTTTTTCAATATTTATATGGGTAATCTTTGTAAGAAAAACCAAGACGATATCTTATTGGTCTGTAGAGATATTTAAGAATCCTTGAAATTATATTTCACCCTTTAGGGGTTGAATTTCGAAAAATCCCGTCTTAGTGTATGCTTACCTCATGGAGGGAATATACTTTGCGAACATCATGTATCTATGTCCAAGGGATGTTCTATCAAATAAAAAATATCCTTTTACCTCTTTAGGGGTGAAATTTTGAAAAACTGTCAAAACCATCGAGATATTTTAAAAGGACATCTATATGCCAAATAGGAATTTAATAACTCAACAAACACAGGAAATACGTCGGGTTCTATAATTCTCCCTGATTGTAGATTCACCCTTTTAGGGGATAAATAGGACAAAATCCTGAAATAAGTTTTTCAACATTTATATGGATAATATTTAGAAGCAAATATGAAGGCGATATATTATTGGACCTGTGAGATATTGAGGAATCCGTGAAAACACATTTTACCCCATTTCACCCCTTAGGGGTTGAATTTCCAAAAATCATTTCTTAGGGGGTTGTTAAGTCATAAAAAGGATATACTCCCCGAATTTTATGTTTCTCTGTCTAGACGACATTCTATCGAATATAAAATACCAAATTACCTGTTTAGGAATGAAATTAAAAAAAAAAGGTCAATACACTTAAATATTTTAAAAAGACACCTATATGCCTAAAAGAAATGTTATAACACAACAAACACAGAAGATGCGAAGGGTTCCATAATTCACCCTGATTGTAGATTCACTCCTTTAGGGGTTGATTAGTACCAAATCCTGAAAAATAAGTTTTTCAACATTTATGTGGGTAGTCTTTGTAAGCAAAAGCAAGGCGATATATTCTTGACCTAAAAGATACTGAGGAATCCGTGAAAACACATTTCACCCCTTTTAACCCCTGAGAGGCCGAATTTCAAAAAATTATTTCTTAGGGTTTCTTAAGTCATAAAAGGAATTAGTCCCCGAATTTTATGTTTCTTTATCTAGACGAAATTCTATCGAATAAAAAATACCAATTTACCCCTTTAGGGGTGAAATTTAAAAAAACGGTCAAAACACTTTCTAAATTTTTTAAAAAGATACCTATATGCCAAAAAAGGAATGTTATAACACAAAAAACACAGAAGATGCGAAGGGTTCTATAATTCACCCTGATTGTAGATTCACCCCTTTAGGGGTCAATTAGAACAAAATCCTGAAATAAGTTTTATAATATTTACATGAGTAATCTTTGTAAGCAAAAACCAAGTCGATATCTTATTGGACCTAAGAGATATTAAGGAAACCGTGAAGCCATATTTTACCCCTTTTAACCCCCTTTTCACCCACATAGAGAATGAGTTTCGATAAATCCGTTCTTAGTGGGTGCTTACGTCATGGAGGGAATATACTCGCCGAATTTCATGATTGTAGGTTCAGTGGTTTGGGCTGGGCGTTGATTATGAGTAGGTAGCTTAGTTACGATTTTATATATATAGATAATTTGAAACATAATAAAATTGTTACATGTTAATTTAACGGATTTTTTTTTTCTCTTACCTACTACAGGTTGCGACATCGTTAACTTGTAACAACCATGCTTTTATATATCGACCAAAACCCAAGAAAACACCTATATATGTATATATGTAGATACCTATCTTGATTGTTTTCATTCATATTGTTTGGTAGAAATAATAATTTATATTTTTACCGTGAAAAACACTTTTGCACAGATTGCCGTACGATCTGAACTTGTGACGACTGTGCAACACAAACTGCACTGCACGATATATGCCGAACGATCTTCGTGCAGCACAGAGCACACAGAAACTTTATACCGAACGTTCCTTGTGTAAATTATGCAGAATGTGTAGATTATTAGCTAATGCCGATCGCACTTCTCATAGATGGCAGGATCCACCGCCGTTTTTTGTATTTTTAAATTTGAATTTCATTCTAGTCTAGTTCGTCCTTCGCAGATCCGCGGTTCAATGACCTGATTTTAGCAGTATCTTTTCTTTTACATAATTTGATCTTCGACTGTACACTGTGATATTTCTATATATTTTAATCTGTTCATTGTGTCTGTATTACATTTTATGCTATATATTTATTGTATATTATATTGTGACCAACTTCATTTTAACTTATTTATTTATTGTATCTCAAAAAAAAATTACCTGTTTTGACTATAAAATAACAAAATAATGCCATAAAAAGTGATGGATGCTGTTATGAAATGTATTTCTTTCCTAACATGTATGCATTTCAGGCACTGGCAGGTAAGTTGAACGCTAATGGTCGCGGGACGCGTTAAGATGCGTTCAGATTAGCGAGCCGATCCTGTAATGAACCGCGTAATGTAACACGTCTTGTAACATTTTTGTCAAAATAATGCTAAAGAAAGTCTAATCTAATCTAGTTTGGACGGACCACGCGCACTAGCCGAGCAGTTCGCAAACCGCTGGATCTCAACCGAACTGTATCGGTTTTTGATTTGAAAAATTTAATTTTTTTTTCGAAATGTTTCGTCAGAAGTTTAGCGTCTTTAAGTTTTTTTGTATGTTATATATATTATACATGTGAAGTTTTAACAAGAATTTAATAAAAGTGCAATGTCAAGTTTATTTTAAACCTAACATTTCATTTAATTTTTGTTTGAATTTGTCTTATTAAATTACAAATTATTATGAACGGGTTGTATTTAAAATATCAATTTGTTCTAGCCTTCAAAATGTCAGATGGTGAAAATAATTTGAAAATTCCGGAAAAGAAAAGAAAACGGTTGGTTCACTATTACGGATTCGGAAAAAAAAAGTATAGTTGGATTAGTCGCGGTAGAGACGATCATAGTGCGAAATGCTCTACATGCAACAATTTTATTTTCACAATTAGTCAAAGTGGTGTAAACGACGTAAGTAGACATTTGCAATCTAATAACTACGTTGCAAATGTTCAAGCAATTACAAGTATATAAAAAATTTCTAAGTTTTTTATACCAAAGCAAAGCAAGGCTCATGAAGATGTCGCATTTGCAGAAGTACCGTTTTTTTACCATTCTCTCATGCATTCTCATAGTTATATCGTAGCTAGTTATGCTAGCTCATCTAAAAAATAATAATAAATAAATAAAAATGCTTCCCGACTCTGGAATTGCAGCAAAATATTCTTGGGGAAAGACAAAAATTTCTGCCATTATTACAAAAATTCTTGGAAAGCACTCCAAAAATTTCATATTGAAACAACTATAAATTATTATTACTGTGTATATTGACAGTATGATTTTCATTATTGTGTTTTTATGTTTTTTTTTTTTTTTTTTTTCAAGTAAATTTGATGATACCAATAATATATTGATTATATTTGTTGGAAATATCATTTGTATGGTTCATCAGCTGAAATCAAACTTACATGTATCGTATATTTGACAGATTTTTTTTTTTAACGAATTTACTAGAAAGATTACTCTCCCGCTCCCTTTAACCCGAAGGATTTAAACTAAAAATCTGGAAAAATGTAATGTACATTGAATATATTGCAGTTTTTATATTAAAAAAAAAAATAATTATTTTTTTAATTAAATGCTAATAATGTTATGTATTTACGTCTAAGGTAGGGTATGACTTCTATTGAAATTAAAAATATAATAAAAAAAAATCTAACTGTTGAGAATCGAGTTCGTGTGTGACAGCTCCACCTTTCATTTTTTAAACTTATTATTATACGTCATGATTCAACATTTTTTTTGAATTATTTCGGTTTTTTGTTTTGAAGATACAAAGAGGAATATATTATTTATAGTAACGAAATACTTCAAATAACACATTATTAACAGTGAGGAATACGGTTCTGAAATTGACAAAAATTTAAGCCATTTATCAATATATTTCTTATTAATTTAATAAAATGGAGCAAATACAGAAAATAAGACTTAGAAACGGAGCAAATACAGAAAAAATCGCTGGGATTTTTAATTTAAATTTTATTGTGATGAAATTTTTGCATTTGTATTTAGTTTAAATAAATAAATAAATAAATGAAAGCTCTTAGTACTCAAATAACGAATAAATTATTTATCAAAACCGTGTTGATATTGATGTACCTAACTATAGAAAACATATTGTCAGACATCCAGCATTCTGTTGGGATATTACACTTATTAAATACCTACAAACCCTGAAATTTGCGAAAATTCACACTTCACATAATTTTTTAACATCCTGTAATTTACCCCCACTCAGCTAAGCCAGTTCCCGCATGCAGCATGGTGCGCTGGATTACATTATTACATTGCGGGGAAATTTAAATAATGATGGCATTAATGTGGATACAGAGGTGGTTTTACAAAATTGAATGGTTGTTAATTTATACAGCATTTATTAAAAATTCTATGATTGTGATTCACCGCAAAATATATTTGCGCTGAATATACACTGGGGTCTGAAGGACCAGAATTTTTTATTCGATATCGAGATCCAGATACAGCTAGATAAATAATGTATCCATTATACTATAATTTAGAATGTGAATTATAATCATAATTGCCCTCTTTAAATTTAGAAATTATTTATTAATTAAATAAAACATGTTGCAGGTTTTCACTATTTTTATTTAGCAACTGCTAAATTAAATTGTTTCTCTTAATAGTTTCGTTTCTCGCCATTTTTAAAGCTATGAAAACATATTATAATATTAAGTAGTATAGTTTCAATAAATGCCGTATGTAATTAACCCTGTAAGGGATGAGTTAAAACGCCATCTCAAGAAGTGTTTTCCTTGTTTTCTTTACGCAGTTCGGTGTTCTTCAATTCGTGTCACAAATGTTCTTCCTGTTTGGTCACATTAGACGGAACTCTATGTTTCATAACTTGTTAATCCCACTTTTGTCCAAAAGATATTTACTTTTTTTATTTAATATATATTTTGGGGGCTCTTCAACTGTTGTGATTATTAGCACGCCGGTACATAATTTAGAAATAATAGAACATTTGGGATTTAGATTTTACGGAACAGACCTGCTTCTTTGAAGTAGTCTAATAAAACGTTTTCATTTTCTGGGCTTAGCGCTTCTTTCAGGTTGTCTGGTATTTTGTGCTTCCGTGTGAGTTCTTCATATAGTTGGCACTCCAGGATTATATGTTCTATGGTAACAGTTTTACTGCAGTTGTCACAGTTTTCCACCTCTTTTCTTTTCATTAGATGTTAGTTGTGTAATGAATGTGTGGCCAATTCTGAGTCGCGTAAAAACTCTGTTCTTTTCTCTTGCCTACTGGAGCCCAGGATTTGGTGTCTTCTTTTATATGGCGAAGTTTGTTGTTCGTTAGATTATGCCATTGTCGTTTCCAGTCTTCTTTTATGTTTTGCCATAAGTTGGACTTGATGTCGCTGGTGGGTACGGATATTAGTTTATTGGAAGGTTTGCTGTCTCTTTTGCTGCTAGCTCTGCCTGTTCATTCCCTCTTATTCCCACATGTGAGGGAACCCACACCAAGGTTACCTTTTTTCCCTGGAGGGCCACGTTATGGAAGTTTTCCTGTATCTTCTGGATCAGTGTGTCCCTTGAATACAGTACTTTAGCTGCGTCGAGTACACTGCGTGAGTCAATATATATAACATAATTTTTGTCTTCCTTGTTGTACATGTATTCGGTGGATTTCAGCTGTCTATATACTTCTGCAGTGAAATTACTTGCTGTATCAGGGAGGTGATACATGTATTTCTCGTCGTTGATGACGTACGCAGCATCGGTTTTATAATGAAGATTTGACCCGTCGGTGAATATTCGTTGACAGTTATGAAATTTTGAGTCCATTTCAAGAAAGAGTTTTTCGTATATTTTCCATGTTTTTTCATTCTTTTTATGTATGCTAAGTTGTAAGTTAAATTTGGAAAGGATGCAGCATGGTAATGAATGGTTAAAAGATTTTTTGGTTATGTATAAGAAGAGCTTATTCCATAAAATTAAGTGATTTTTAAGTAGTTTTTGCTGAGATGAGTAGGTTTCTTGCCTGATATGGTTTTGCGGTAAGTAGGGATGCTTGTTGTTCACTGCTAAAAAAGGTACGAACTTCCACATTTTTTATGCAAAATCCATCGTTGCTGTTCGCCACAAATTTTAAATAATAGTTATGCAAATTTTTTTATACGGTAGACTTTTATAGGGATAGAATTTTATGACAACTGTACAGTTATGGTTCTCTGGTTCAAACAGCAGGCTTGGTATCGGGCTAGTGGGAAATGCACCTGTGGTAAATCTCATATTAAGTTTGATAATTTTTCATGGTACACTTATTCACTTCCCGCTGAATATAATTTGGGAAACGTTGATTTAATGAATTATTATATAATATTTAAAATATCGGAATCTGATTTTTCTGTATCTTCAGTTGGCAGTATTTACACAGTTTTGAATACAAATTCCACAATTTTTTCATCATGTAATGTAAAGTTGTACAAACGCGCTTTCCAGAAGTGTTTATTAAATGGTCAAGAAAAAAAGTGAAATATTATAACAATCAAGAATTTCTCAATACATTTCTTATTTCCAAAGAGACAGCTTTATAGATGCTGGAATTAATAAAACATGTTTTTATTAACAACATCAAAATATTATGCATGATATGGTTCCTTGATAAATGTTAGAGAGGAATTTAATATAAGTAAAAATAGATATGGAAGAATTATCCATAAAGTTAGTCATTTTTTGCAATATTAATTTTAATATCAAATAATGCTCCTATTATTTGATATTGAAATTTCCGTACTTTTCGGCCTTTTTCTTGTTCTGTATAATTTTGCATGTATCCATTTTTTTCATTAAAACAAACAAGTTCTAATTTCAACTAATTTTCATTAAAGAATTTTCAAATTTTATGCTATCTTCAAGAGTAACACCTCTGATGCTCATTCAAAATACATTTATTTCAAGTTATAGGGCATCTTACATACCGACAAAATTTGATAGGTATAGCCTGTTTCCTTGGTTTAAGCGGAACTATATATTGAAATCTAGTAACTTTTACATAGTAAGTGAGGCTTTTGATCATCTTGTTTAGCAAAAGCCCACTTCCAATCCTAAACAGAGCTCAAGACAACTTACGAAAATGATAATTCCAGTTAGTTCCGCTTAAACGTCTGGAATAACCTATACTGATTTACTTTTTGATACCCAATTTAATTTATTTATTCTTATTATACACACAAAAATATTTAGTAGTATATTAAAATTAGTAGCACACTACGTAATAAATTAACCTCTTTATAATACAGTAGAACCTCTATATTCGTTATTAATCTGTTCCTGGGGTTGTAACGAATATAGAATATGACGAATATAGAAACAATTTTTCCCATAAGAAATAACTAAAATTCAATTAATCCAACTCATAAAAGCTGTACAAAAATTAAAAAAAATTATGTTTAAACTTTAACTTTATTGTAGTAAATAGAGATAAACATAGTGGTAGAAATGTAAAAGGAGGAAGGTTAATGTTGAAAACAAGAGTTGCTATCAATTAAAACAAAATAGTCAATAGTAATTCCAATTCTGATCATGGGGTCTGTTGTGTCGATGATTTAACAGCACTCATTTTAACAAGGAATTTGTCCAATGTTGTTTTTTTTTGTCTGCTCTGTAAAATCTTCCTGAAGTAGTCAATCACATTATCGTTAAATGCATTTATGTTTTGGTTGACTGTAGCAAAATGTGGGTGCCATTTTTCGACCATATTCTGCACTTTGGCCCAATTAGATAGCATTTCATTGATGTCAGCGTTAGGTATGGATGCTTTATTCGATTCTTCCTCTCCAGACGAATTCACCTCCATTTTTTTCGTTTCTTGGTCCGTATGTAGCTCTAACAGTGCCGGCGCGCGGCGGTTGGAGTGACGACGAATACGGAAAATACTAACGAATATGGGGGACAAAAATTGTAATCAAAATGTGACGAATATCGAATATTACGAATGTGGAGGTTGACGAATATAGAAGCTCCACTGTACTGGGTCTTATTAATGACTCTGCAACACACCAGCGTAATAATAACAAAACAATCATATTGCTATATGGCGTGTTGTCCATATTAAATGTTTATTAGCAGTCGAATGTTGCTGTATTGAAATACGGGACGTGGCTACGTCATACTTATAAACAGAAAAGAGATGAATATTGCGACCAACATATCTAAGAAATAGTGTATTATCTTACTACTCACATAATAAGACGGTGAAAATTGCCAGTGTTATATGATGAGGATTTCTTACTTACCCTGAAACAAAAGAAAATATCAATTAGCAACAATACGTGGAAATTAAACAATTTGGGAACTGTCAAAGCTCGGTTTAGGTCAGGGATGGCATCACTAACGACATATGTGTACAAAGTGTAGTGCATTGATATATCTAATGCGTTACATTATGACCTTCCGAGAAGATGTACAGCAAGATGTACACCCGGAGCATTACTACTCTGAGAACAATCAGTCGATGCAAACATTAGAACTACGTCACTCTTGCTGTGATTGGACGCAAAGGCATTATAAATGATTTAAATGACTTTTCGTCCAATGTGTACAGTGTACAGCGACTGCTTATTCTCCGCGAGTAGAGTATAGCCAAATAATAAAGATGTGTTAAGCATAAATAGCCATCGTTGTAGTGCGTTAAAAGTTCTAGCTAACTACCTGTGATACTGTAGAAATCAACAGGGAAGAAAATACAAAGCACTAAGATTTGACTTCCTGAACCATTGATGGGTTATCTCGCTAAGGAAAAGGTCCAGACTATCTTGTATACCACGGTATCCTTCTTCTTTATGTACTCAGCAAGGGAGCATATGGCGAGAACAGACCATTTTACAATTTTTTAAGATGGAAAGTTCGCTATCCTTGCACATTTTGAATAGTGTACACATGCGTTTGATACGTTCCGCCGAAATACCACATAAAAAAAAAAACGCACAAGAAAAAAAGAGCTTTCTATGAAAAATTAGGAATTCATTCCAAAAACCTCACAAAGTTTAAGCGAAATCCGCAAAAATTATAAATTAAACGTAAACTACTCATGTATTTAATTTTATATGATTCATTTTATGAATTTACTGAATGAACACACATCATTGTACATTTTTTACCTTTATTCATTACTGTTTGATAGTACCGAGACTAGTTTGCGTTTGCGAGCTGGTTCAAAATTACTTTTATCACTAGAAGATAGTAATGACACTGTTACCTCAATAGCATTTTTTTTTTTTTGTAATATAATCAGAGATACAAGACCAGCCCATGTTTATTCTTTTTTTTTTAAGGCTAGTCCAGAAAAGGTTTCTGTAACAAGAAAATGAACGCATTTAAATAAAATTATCGAACTTTCTAATTCTCCATTAGTAGGATTGTATTTGTTTCTATCTTTTATCTCCATCTCTTCATTGTTAACATATAAACATCATTAGTATCACATTTGTATCTTGTATTAATTTTTGTTTTGAAAATAGTTAATGCTAGAAGTGCAGTCGGAATGACGAATATATATTTTTATGAAACATTATCAAGTGCTTCATTTAAGAACATTACCCAAATATATTTCCCTTCATGTTAATTTTATAAGCATTGTTATTTTATATCATATATTGCGCATTGCAGTCAAATTTTATAGACCTTCCCAAACATTTTGAACGTGCATTGTACGATAATACTAATAAACGATAATACTAAATAACTAATAAATTAATAGACAAATTATTTGGCATTGAATTGTTTATCTTCTGTAACAAATCAAAGAGCTTACAAAGTTCATGGGTGAAAATGTTTTAAATCCAGTACTGCATGATAACGTGCAAATTGTTAAAACAATGAGAAATAATTAATTACATGATTTGGCATATACGGGCTGCACTGGTGCATTTGGAATAATATGCAAGTTACTATGTCATGATACCGACCATTTAGTAGAGTTTTAGCTTTAACTAATAGTTAGTTCCGGTGTTAAAAGTACATATAACGAGCCTTTAACGACAAGAATTAATTAATCGGGTACGAGCTGGCATTACCAATATATCGCGCCATGATTTCAATTTACAGTAACCATTCAATTATTTTATATAGTGTCGAAAGCTAAAAGATTTTTTATTCTTGTTACATAATTTTGAAAACGTTGTTAAATCATGCGTGCATCAGCTGTTTTTGCAAGTACATCCAAGTACTTACATGCTCGGTTTTATAGAGAAATGCTAAATCCTGTGTTAGTACGATACTAAAATAGCACGCTGTTAAAATTTAACTGCGTTTCATAAAGAAACAGCATCGGTTTTAACTTCGCGTTAAGTAAATTCATTACTGTGTTCAGTTTAGAGTTTTTATTAGGTAGATTGGTATGAATATCAACTTCACACTTGTCTTAAACATGAAACAGGCTTATTATAACCTTAGTAACCCTTCGAATTATTTATTGTCATGTATTATTTTACAATAAAAAATCAATTTCTGTATTATTTCGTAACATTTTTTAATGTAGGAAAAAGATGTAACATATGATTTTATAAGGAAAATAATTTAAAACATTCTTTATTTCTTTCTATATTGCTTGTAATACAAAATAGATAGTACAAACGGTGTTAATTTGCATTTCTTGCAGCAGTATTGTTTAGTAAATTTCTGTTTGGTTCAAGCGGAATTGTATCAGAACCGTCTCCAAGTAGGAGACTTCTACAATAGGTGAATTTTCGTCTTTAAATAACATTGACATATTATGTTAAACACAACATGCAATTATTACTGCATGACTTGTGTCAATTTTTAATCCGGATCCCATAGATAAACATGGAAATCGTAATTTTAAGACTTGGAACGATCTTTCTGTTGTATTTATTGTAAATATGTGTGCTGCGTTGTAGTTCTGTTCAGGGTTAGTGTATGGATTAAGTAAAAGAGTTAATAAACAACTACGAAGATAATCGTAATCATCCAACAAATTAAAAGAGTCAGATGAAAAATAATTTAAAGAGGTTATATCCTATGATATTAAATATTAATAAAACTTATAAACATGTCTTCCAATGTATGAAATTTTGTATGCAAAAATATTTATATCCATTTTCTTTATATTATATTTAAATATTTGATATAAAAATTAGTAAAACTATGGTAAGACTGCATTGTTAATTATTGAACACAGTCTCAGGCCTATGTTAAGATAGCACAGGGTTTATTTATTCTTTGCTAAATTTAACATTGCTTTATGGAACGCAAAACTGTACTTAACAACGAAGTTAAAATTTAACATCGTTGCTAAAATTTAGCATTGCATTAAGAAATCGGCCATTACTGTACTTGCAAATAATGGTTTCTACGTTTCACAGAAGGTAATTTTTATGTCATTGTCTAACCATGCTTTTTAATGCCTCGAAAATTAAAGGCAAATGATTTGCGAGTATCATTGAAACTTTCGCACAGGTAAGACGAATCAATGAATCTGGAAGTTGATTGAGCAGCAATTTCGAGACTATTGCGTGAGATTAAACAATTCTGAAGCTCCGAGAACAAGTATCACATAAACTCTGCGAACACGGCCTTGCTAACTAGATCAACACATACATTTCGTTGCTTGCCAGGCAAAGTAAAGTTTTTTGTGAAAGACCGGGTGATGTACCTACAGATAGAAAAAAGGCATGAAAATCGGGTCAACAGTTCTCGAGTGAAAAGCACACATACGGACAGACAGACAGAGAGACGTTGTCTTTTATATATATAGAGATAGAGTTAAGATATGTTTACGTGAAGTGCTTATTTTCCACGCGCTTATTTTCCAACGGCTAGCTACATAAACAAAGTGTGCAGTCAAATCGGATACGTCAACTAGAGGTCAACTATGACGTATGATCGTTTATCCGGTTTGAGTATGTTAAATACGCACAATTACTAATAATAAAGTAGATTTTATAGAAAAAGTCATTAATGCCCATTTCCAATTCGCCAATTATCGCAGACGTTCTTAATTTCATAAATATGAAAGTTTATTTAATAAATTACTAAAAATTTTCAAAAACACGCCTTCATAATTTACCCCCTCCCTTGAAAAAATTTTGCGGGCGCCCATGGTTATGAGTTAATGAAAGTACTTTTTTAAAACACATTAGTTCAACTGACCTTAATCTAAAAAACCATAATAATCGATTAAAACGCTTATATTCTAAATAACAAACAATTAGCTACTGGTGGATTAATATTTGCGAATTATTTTGAATTTATTGTTAATTAAGTAGCCTATGGGCCACAATAATTGCGGTCCGTGACGCCTGAAGGAAGATACAAAAAATGATTGTTTTTCAGAATAAATCAGAAATATGAATTTGAATTAATTATCTGGTACGTAACATTTTTCAACATATCAATCAAAATGAAAATGTTTCACAATATTTTTTATTGAAATTAAATGTATACTATGTAATTTTATTTTTGTGTTGTGTAAAATTATAAAATAGGGGCAGGTATTTTCCCCCACTCGACTGGGAAACACAGATGTAGCTTATGTTACTCAGGAAGCTCTAAGCTATATACTACTGAAAAAATTTTACAAATCAGTTCATTAATTTTATTAGGCGGCACACCAGGGAGTCGTGCCCTTGCAGTTGAGAAACACTGATATGGTCTATATTACTCAGGATGGTCTAAGATATCCATTGATGAAAACATTTTTCAAATCTGTTCATTAGTTTACTTTTGCGGCACACTAGGTTCACACTAGTTTATTTCACTCAAGATCTAAGATGTCGACCACTGAAAGATTTTTTAAAATTTGTTCATTAATTAATAAAATAAAACAAATTAGCTGTTTTATATCATGGTAAGAAATAATAATAAGATAAGATAATAAGTGAGATATTTCAAGTTTAAATATAGGTAGCGTCACCATAGCCCCCTAGATATTCATTTTATTAAGAACTGTACCACTGAACAGACAAAATCGCTTTTCATGTTTACAAATTTTACTATACCGTATGTCCTTTTGTCCGACTTGCAACATAGAGCTTTCCCTTGTTAAATTTCCCATTACATATTCTATCTCTACTATGAATTTTAGACAAACACTTTATTAATAAAAATTGTTCAGTATTTTAGTCCCAACACGTTGTGCCTAATTTTGAATAAAATAATCCCAATTTATTTGAAAAAAGGCACACAATATGTTTTGTATTTATATCTGAAAATAACAGTTGCCATGAAAATAGTTCATAGTTGAAATTGTAGGTGAAGATGAAATTTGGATTCACCATGACGGTGTTCAAGCGCATTATGGTACCGAAGTAAAAGAATATTTAAATTTTACATTTCCAAATAAGTAGATTGGAATAGGAGGTGAAATACTTCGGCCTGCAAAGTCACCAGATTTAAATCCTTGTGATTTTTTCTTGTGGCCCTTCGTAAAAACTAAAATGTATAATTTCAATAACATCGATTCCATAGACGAATTAAAGCAAAAAATAATTAATATTTGTAAAAATATTGTAATGTATTTTGTAAATTTATGTTCAACCTGAAAATAAACTTTGTTTGACGTTTGATTTACATTTGTGCATAGCAACTGTTTTTTTTTTTTTCAGATATAAATACAAAAAATATTGTTTGCCTTTCTTCAAATAATTTGGGATTTTTCGATTAAAAATGTGTTGGGACTAAAATACTGAACAATTTTTATTAATAAAGTTTTTGTCTAAAACTCGTACTAGAGATAGAATATGCAAGTAAAATTTAACATGCGAAAGCTCTATAAGTTGTTCACTTTTGTAAGAACACACTAGATCTGGTTATTTTAGTTACTTTTATGGTGTGTTACTGACTTTAAATGTCAATTAAAAATATTCCTGACGCTGTAAAACCGACTTTAGGTTGATAAGGATATGATCATTAGAATTAAGATATCATTTTTCATTATGACATATGTCAAATGGATCGACATTTTAAAAAAGTGACATTTTTTAATACCAACATGACATACAGCTTCCAAGGTGCAAACTATTGAAAACAAAATTCCCTCTTAGTTTGTTCTTACAAAAGTGAACAGCATATAGGAGCTGTTTGTCCTTGCTTCGGATTGGTTTAGAACGTCATCCCTATTACACTGTTAAAATGTTGTTTTTAGTCCAAGTTGACAGATGTTCACTGTCGTACATTAGAAATATATATTACAGTCTGTTTCAAACGCTTAGGCGGAACTAGATTTTGCAATTTAGTTACTTTCATCGCTTAAATCGTGCTTTTCGGCCGTTTTGTTTAAGCTTTGTAAATCATACTTTTAATAAACATTTTTTGGTAAAGGTTAATATCATTTTAAAATGTCATTTTCTTTATATTTTGATTTTTTGTGTAATTCTTAATACAAATTTCCCATTTATTTATTTTTTTGTCATTAAAATATATAAAACCAGTGGCGAAAGGAAACCTCCGCTAGACTTGCCCTCCCATAAAAAAAATATTTAAAAAAAAAATGTAAACTAAAAAAAAAAAATTTTTTTAAATATTTAGATAAATCTTCAAAATAGACCATATTAGTGTGTCGTCACATACATGTGCTGCCATCTGAGAGCTGATTCCTTTTGAAGTTTAAAATACATGGGACATTACTTTTGTTACCTTAATTTTATAAATATTTTCAATTTTGGAGCATAAAATATGTATTTTTGATAAATATATACTAATATATACAGTCCAGATACTTTATATTATAGAAAATTCAAATAAAAGGAATCCAACCGCGAGACGGCAGCACTGAATTCCAATTTGTGACGTAGTTACTAATATGGTCTATTACATCAAATTATGTTCTATACAAATTTTTGTCCAAGGCTTGCTTTACTAGTTACGAATTAATTATCATGACCATGGAAACGTTACATATAAGTATGAAAAAATTGAGACTTGGAAAAATTTTAAATAATTTACAAAAAAATTTCGAAATTTTTCGGTTTATCAAAAAACGTCTCAAATAAAAGTTATTAGTTATTGCATTTATAGTAACTTTTGTTCAATAAATTTTTTCGAAATATTTTTCTGTTGCTAAATATTCGCAAAAATATTAAAATCGACGCGAGTAAACTCCCATTTCTAGTCAACCGATTTTCATAAAAAACAATAGGGTTCTTCCTATTTAATAGGAGAATTTTTTAGAACCAGAACGAACTCTTTAAGTTAAACCGTTTTTGAGTTATCGTGTATACACACAGACAGACACACACACACACACACACACACACATACGGACGGCACTTCGAAAATAGGTTTTTTGGATTCCCTGGACCATGAAACGTGGTCATCCGTCAAAATCTCGACATCGAAAATTTTCGCGATTACAATACTTGCCCCTTATATATTAAGGTCGGGCAAGTAAAAATAATTTAATTTTGACATAGGTCATTCGTTTCCATGGTTTCATTGTTGTAATTTTAAATTTTGACATTCCAACATGAAAAATGAAATAACCCAAGAAAGGTCCCTTGTCGTGACAATCTAAAAGAACGAAATTCCCATTTAGTTCCGCCTAAGCGTTTGAAACAGACTGTATTTATATTATTTTATTTTTTTCGTATATTTTGTTATTATTTACATATCTAGACTTTTATTTATATTCTTGGCGGAGATGTTATGGAGAAAATTCTCCATATAATTTGTTTTTACGCAATTATATATATTTTAGGTTATCTGACATATAAATATTTTTTGACACCTGACAATTAACAGATCAAGATAGAGGACTTATGTGTAGCCAAAAGATATCTCAGCTGATAGTGCCCAAAGGAGAAGTTATTAATATAATTTTTAGACCTTCATATATACATACATTTATAATTTTTATTTACAATAAATATTTAAATAAGAAACTTTAGCTCTGAAGATATATTGTTTATTTTATTGCTTTATTTAAACTATTTTAGCCAAATATCTTTTTTAGTGTTTTGTAGGTATAACCAAAAAACCCTCATACCGTCATTTTGTCGTCTGTCTCTCTGTCTGTTCGGTAAAAATTGTAGCCAAACGGCTAAACCTAGAGAGTTGAAATTTGGCATACAGTCTGTTTCAAACGCTTAGGCGGAACTAGATTTTGCAATTTAGTTACTTTCATCGCTTAAATCGTGCTTTTCGGCCGTTTTGTTTAAGCTTTGTAAATCATACTTACAATAAACATTTTTTGGTTAAGGTTAATATCATTTTAAAATGTCATTTTCTTTATATTTTGATTTTTTGTGTAATTCTAATACAAATTTCCCATTTATTTATTTTTTTGTCATTAAAATCTATAAAAAAATAATTTAATTTTGACATAGGTCATTCGTTTCCATGGTTTCATTGTTGTAATTTTAAATTTTGACATTTCAACGTGAAAAATGAAATAACCCAAGAAAGATCCCTTGTCGTGACAACCTAAAAGAACGAAATTCCCATTTAGTTCCGCCTAAGCGTTTGAAACAGACTGTACTTATACAAATCTTTGACCCGCAAATAGGAAAAATACTAAAATATCTAAAAAACATATCCCCCTAAAAATATAAACAAATATGTGCTCATCGAAAAAAAAAAAAAATTAAATTCTGAGTAGGGTATTAAATGAAAGCCCTTAGTATTATCTGTCTCATTTTATAATACGAAACTAACAGGGAAACTTCATTTTTTATGTTATATATTTAAATTATCATCTTAGGGTGGTAATTCTGAAGTAACACCTTTCAAAATATTTGACAATTCATAATTGACATTAAATTATATGTCAACTTACTAACACAAATTGTATAAAACACAAAATGACAAGTATTTGAAATATATTTTATACAACCAGAACAGAAATTATGAATAAGCGAAATAAGATGAAATAAATATTTGTATATAATTCAAAATATTAGACATGTCAATCACAAATTTGACATGTCAATTTGGTATCTGACATGTAGTTTTTGAGTGAATATAACCTCAGTATAATGAAACTTCATCAAAAATGTAAAAGCCAGATTTACAAGTTTACATGGTTTCAAAAAAGTCTATTTACACCACAACAGGCACCAAAGTAACCAGATCTATGGTCTGTTTCAAAGTAGAAAAATGTGTGTAAGAAGATAGGAGCTGTTTGTCCTTGCTTCGGATTGGTTTAGATCGTCATCCCTATTACACTGTAAAAATATTGTTTTTAGTCCAAGTTGACAGATGTTCAGTGTCGTACATTGGAAATATATATTATTTATATTATTTAATTTTTCTCATATATTTTGTTATTATTTACATATTTAGACTTTTATTTATATTCTTGGTGAGATAGATTTTATGGAGAAAATTCTCCATGTAATTTGTTTTTACGCAGTTATATATTTTTTAGGTTATCTGACATATAAATATTTTTTGACACTTGACAATTAACATATCAAGAGAGAGGACTAATGTGAGGCCAAAAGACAGCCCAGCTGATTGTGCCCAAAGAAGAAGTTATTGATATAATTTTTAGACCTTCATATATACATATATTTTTAATTTTTATTTACAATAATTATTTAAATAAGAAACTTTTGCTCTGAAGATATATTGTTTGTTTTATTGCATTGTTTAAACTCTTTTAGCCAAATCTCTCTTTTTATATATAGTACATAATTTTTAAAATTAATATTTTTTTAACTTTTTCAAATTTCCCATTTAACTGAATTTATGTCGTATAAATAACGTAAGTGTATTATCTGCCTTGTTTGTTTCAATATCTTATTAACCTTTCATAGATTTAAAAAAAAAAATCACTTGCTAACCCAGATGCTACGCCCATGCCCTAGTTGTAACTTATTTTAAATTTTCCGCTATACTGTATTTGATCAGTGTAAATCGTACTCGCAGCGCTATCTACTTTTTTCTACTTTGAAATAGACCATAGTTTCGTATTACAAATTGAGACAGATTATACGTGGATTAACGATCAAAATTTTATTTTTGCAAAATAAATTATTTTGAAGCTATTTTTGCCAAAATTGTGCTTAAAAATTGTGCAAAGAATTAGGCATTCGAATTAAAATTCATAAAAAAATATTTTGACATAAAATTTGTTTTGGCGTCCCAAATAATCATCATTCAGTTACTAAATACCTGCAAAACCCTGAAATGTGTGAAAATTCACACTTCACATCAATTTTTTTATACATAGTACATAATTTTTAAAAATTAATTTTTTTTTAACTTTTTCAAATTTCCCATTAATCTGAATTTATGTCGTATAAATAACGTAAGTGTATTATTATCTGTCTCATTTTGTAATACGGAACTAACAGTGAAAGTTCATTTTTTATGTTGCATATTGACAATACATTTATAATATTGTCATAGTATTGGTTCACACGGATACGCCAAAGTCTGTTTGTACCACAACAGTCACCAAAGTAACCAGATCTAGTTTATTTCAATATATTATTAATCTTTTTTATATTAAAAAAAATCACTTGCTAACCCTGTTACTACGCCCATGTTCTATTTGTAACTTATTTTAAATTTCCCGCTATACTGTATTTGTCCAATGTAAACTGTACTCGGTTCGCAGCGCTATCTAATTTTTTCTAATTTGAAATAGACCATAGATTTCAAAATCTAGTTCTGCCTAAACGTTTGGAATAGACCATAGTTAGATACAGTTAGGCTGCTTGATTGGCAACACTAATGACATTACCTAAACAATGTACAGTAAATTGAAAGTTTAAAGTAGTTGTCAAAATATATATTGTAATTTTAAATTAAAATTAATAAAAAAATAACAGGTTACAAAATGGTTATGATCTGAAAATATAAAATTATCAAGAAAATTCATCGTTTCATCCATATAAACATGCAATAGCAGAATTCTGAACCTACAAACTTCATACTTCAAAAACAATCATTAACAATAATTGAAACCTATATTTAGTAAAGCAGATATGATGTGCCTAAGGAAAAATTTAGACCATTCGTTAGGCATGACTGGTGTATTTCGTGTTAGAGGATTGTGGGCTAATGTGTTTACTTTGATGTACACTTGTGTGGTGACCCAGGTATATGTGTATTATTTGGGAAAACAATGTGAGACCAAATTTGGTTGTGTTTTATTCGCTATGATAATGGCAGACATAGTAGGAACAATGTTTGAAGCACGTCTGCATGGATGGTTACAACTAACTAGATTTGAGTATGTGGCCCAAGAAACTTTTAGGCTCATATTTATTTTTATATTGCCTGTCCTATCTGCGAATCAGTGTCTGAAGAGCGACTTGCACCAAAATATTCTTCTCCTAATATTATTTTCACCAGGCTTGTATATAATGCCATATGCTAAGCGCATTTTTGGAAAAAATATACTATATGTTTCTATGCTGAGGTTCCATATTTTTATGAATATTATTGTATCGTTAAGAACTACATTTTATGGAACTCTTGCATGTTTGAGTATATTATGCTGCTGGACTATGAGATCAAGAAATTCACGTTATGAATTACCATTTAGAATTTTAGCAGTCAGTTTAGTTCTTGTTACTCTTTGTAAAGTTAAAATTCCAAAATGCGAATGTATACGACCATGTGATCTTTGCCGAATGAACGACGAACAGTGCTCTTTCTTCAGAACATTTTATAAATACAAGACTGATGGAATGATGGATTTCAAGCCTATCAGGTCCATATAATACTCAAAACTGGAACACTAGAAGAACTACAACACCTACTATAAGACCAAAAGTTTTTTTTGCAATAGATTATTTTCCAGTATTAGTACTGTATATATTTAAAAAATTAAAACTATTTGACTTAATTAGGAGTAATAACTAACGCAATACTAGTTTAAGAACAAAATTGACGAGATTTAATAAAGAAAAAATTGTGGACTGCGCACGTTGCACAATACCTAGTAAGGGAACAAGATACATAGCGTATCGTATTTCATTTCGGAGATTTATCAACAAAGATTAGTGTGTCTATGTGAAATTATGTTTCAAATTTAGAATAACTGCGACAGAAACACGTGAACTCTTTAAACTAGTTTTTGGAGAAGATGATCTAACTGTTTGTTTGAGGTGTTTCGGACGTTATAAAGATGGTAAACAGGGGCGTATTTCCCACTAGGCGCATGAAACGCATGCTGGGGGTCTGGAGGGGGTGGGGGGGGGCTTCCCAGAGAAGTTGCGCCTCGGACCTCCGAGAGGGTAAATCCTGATGGTAATAATTCAATGAAATTTAGACTACAGTAACTATGATGAAATGTTGTCTCTGAATAGAAAAAATCACTTTAACCTCACCCTATCTCTCAGAGGGATTGATTGAGAAATCTGATAAAAAACTCCATAATGAACATTGATGGGAACAGGAATAGTTCAACTGGAATTTTTGATCAGATTAGTTTATCGACATTTTTCGAAAAATGTAGATTTTTTTGTATTGTCGATAAAAAAAAATATATTGTGTGGTATTAAAATAAAGTTCTTAGGACGTAGATTGAAGAACCAACATCAGTTTTTTTAAATTCGTATTTTTTTTTAATAGGATTCTAACCATCTTTAGAGATTTTTACTGTCGCCAATATAAAAGCATTCAACGCAACGAGATCAAGTGGCTTTATTTTACTTATCGTTTATGAGTATTAGATTGTAACAACTCAACAGTACTACTTTGTAATAGTTGGAGTGATTATTATTATTAATTCTTTTTTTTAGTGACTCTCTTTTAGTCACACTATTTGCGCAAACTTGTCCACCACTGCTGTAGAGTGTAGTGGTAGTGTTCAGTTATTTTACTATACTACGAGGATTACCTTTTATGTTTTTACAAACGACATTTTTAAACGACATTTACAAACGAAATGTGATATTACTATATTCGTAAAATTTGACATTTGTTATTGTGAAATCAGTGGCAGCTTATAAATTGACCTAGTAGTTTGTTGACAGTAAGCGTTAAAAAAAACTAGTTTGTGAAGAAATGGATATTACTCGTGAAGGTTTTCGTTTGATGATTTTTTACAATTTTGGTAAAGGCCTAACTCAACAACAGTGTATAGATTAATTTCGTTCAACTTTTGATAATGATGCACCATCAGAAAAGACTGTTTACAATTGGTTTGTTTACAAGATCGGCATGTGAATTACCGTGGATAGAGGCAGCTTTTGGCATATCGTAGACTGCAATACATTCGATTTTGCATGAACATTTAGTTGTGAAAAAGATCTGTTTCCGATGGATTCCGCATAATTTGACCGAAGCTCAAAAAAAACAAACTCGTATTAATTGGTGAAAGGGAATGCTAAAAAAAATCAACCTAGGCACTGCAAAGTCCGTATACAACATTGTTACAGATGATGAAAATTGGATTTATTAATATGAACCGATAACTAAGTAACAATCCACTGTTTGGGTCTTCCAAGATGAACCGAAACCCACAAAAGTTATTCGTTCACGAAGCACTTCCAAGAAAATGGTCGCTTGTTTCTTCGATTGTACTGGACATGTCGCAACCATTCCTTTAGAGGATCGGAGACAAGCTAATGCTGAATGACATATAACAATTTGTTTGCCAGAAGTCATCGACAAAATTAGCAAAAAACAACCACGAACGTCGCATCATTGTTCATCATAACAATGCAAACTCCCACACAGCACGTCAAACAATTGATTATTTGAAGAAGAAAAACATCGAATTAATATTTCATTGCCCGTATTCACCTGATTTATCCCCTAACGACTTTTTTTGTTCCCCAATGTCAAACAAAAAATGCGTGGACAGCGATTTTCATCACCTCAAGAAACTGTTGAAGCCTTCGAAAACTTTTTGAGATACCAAATTCAGAGTGGAAAAAATGTTTCGAGAATTGGTTTGAACGCATGCAAAAGTGTATAAATCTTAAAAGCGAATATTTTGAAAACAAAAAAAAAATTTATAAAAAAAAATTTTTCTTTCTTAGTTTTTGTGAAAAAAGGTAGCCCTCGTATTATACGTTGTGATTCAATCTTTTGTTTTTAAGGTATCAAAGAGGAATAAATCGATAATATTAATGAAATACTTATAATTCAAATAACACAATGTTAATAGTGAGAATCATGTTTCAGAATTGACAAAATCCGAATGAGTAAGGAGGTATTGAACCAGCGTCCCTGTGCTCCGTAGGGGCCAACGGAGTGGCCGAGCGCATTAAATCGCAGCAGTTTGGACTGGTGAAAAACAGTCTGGATTGTGCGGTCGGCAGTTCGATTCTCCGTTGGTGATATTATTCGGGCGAGAATAATATGTTTATATTACTCTCATTTCACAATCATTCACCCCTCATCCAGGTGTAGGAGCTCGCCCCCTGGCATCGGCGATTAGCCTCGTTGCAGAAATAGGCCGATGTAAAATAAATAAATAGATAAATAAATGTGCTCCGTAGGCAACCGTCTTACCACGGAGTCACGGCAATTCTTTATTCAATTGTTTATTCAAATATAAAAATCCAAATATATATGTACCATCTCGTCTGTGGGTTTAGACTAGTTCACCATTATTGACATGACTATTAATATTGACCACCCGGTAGTTTTATGATGCTGCTGACATTTCACTGTTATTAATCATTTTGTGTCCCCAAATGTCTAATCATAAATTACGAACAACCAAACGTTAAAGTTGTTCAGTCGATAAAAGTAAATGATATCAAACTTGTAAGGCTTTAGTATTGAAGTGTTATAGAACCATTCTTCCCCTGACTTCTCTTATTACGTTTTCCTGCTGAACGCAATTCTTTTAGCAAGCATATTCGCTACATTGAACACGAATCTCAACAAGGAAGTACTATCTTAAACGGAAAAGGGAAAACGTTTAAGAGAAATAATAACAAACAAGTCACAAAAGAAAAGTTGAAAGACATTTTTATTTATAACAGTTGATATATGTAAATATAATTAATCCATTTATTCTTCTGTCTCATTTTGTAATATAAGCGGAATATAAACGGAAAAGGGAAAACGTTTAACGCTACGTACAACCCCCAGAGATTATTAGTTTCTTATACAAAACTAACAATCTGAAATAAAATTAGTAACAATCTATACATCAAATTTTGCACAGAATTTTTATCTATCTAATAGGATATTTGTGAATGTAGAAAAAATTATTGTAAAAATTTTATTGCTCAATAACTTAATAATAGGTATCACACAACAATGTTCTGTAATTTTTTAAATATATTTGTGGGTTTCAAATAATTTTTATATGTATACAGTTTTATGTAAAAATGTTCAAATAATACGTCAACATTTTTTTCGACATGATTGTTTATAGTTTAGAACCTTCGTCGATAAATATTATACTTGATGATAATGAAATGCCACTTGGTACAAGTATTATTTACATAAAATAAATCATTTTTATTCGCAGTACCTATATTGAGAACCGTGGCAGATTCGAGATGGCGGCAAAAGTAAATTACCAAGTACAATAACTATAAGAAATTTTCACAATAGAAAAAAATATCTCTAAACATATTTAGAATGAACCTTTAGCTACAATTTGCCGCATGGTACACAAATATGCTTCAAGTGGTTTACAAGATGGCGTCTATAACACAATTTGTTTATTTACAATTACATGACAGTTCTTTTTACAATTAAAAATATCCTATTAGATAGATTGCAATTCGCTGAAAATTTTGATGTATAGATTCTTACTAATTTTATTTCAGATTGCTAGTCTTGTATAAGGAACTATACGGTTGTACGCACCCTTAAGAGAAATAATAACAAACAAGTCACAAAAGAAAAGTTTAAAGACATTTTTATTTATAACAGTTGATATATGTAAATATAATTAATCCATTGATTCTTCTGTCTCATTTTGTAATATAATCTGTTCACTTTTGTAAGAACCAACTAAGAAGAAATTTTGATTTTAATAGTTTGTCACTTGTATGAAATTGTATGTTGGTATTAAAAAATGGTAAAAAATGTCAATTTGAAAAATGTCAATAGAAAATGATATCTTAATTATAATGATCATAACCAAACAAATTTGAAGTCTGATTTAAAGCGCACGGAAATTTTTTAAATGTCATTTAAAGTCGGTAATACACTATAAAAGTAACCAAAACAACCATATCTATTCTCTATGTCAGCTTAGAAAAATGTGTGTAAGAAGATAGGAGCTGTTGGTCCTTGTTTCTGATTGGTTTAGAACACCATCCCTATTATAATGTTAAAATATTGTTTTTAGTCCAAGCTGACAGATGTTCAGTGCCGTACATTGAAAATATATATTATTTATATTATTTTATTTTTTTATTTTGTTATTATTTACATATTTAGACTTTTATTTATATTCTTGGTTTACGCAGTTATATATTTTTTAGGTTATCTGACAAATAAATATTTTTTAACACTTGACAATTAACAGATGTAAATAGAGGACTAATGTGAGTGAGGCCCAAAGAAGAGTTATTGATATAATTTTTAGACCTTCATATATGCATATATTTTTAATTTTTGTTTGCAATAAATATTTAAATAAGCAACTTTAGCTTTGAAGATATATTGTTTGTATTATTGTTTTATTTAAACTCTTTTAACCAAAACTCTCTTTTTATATAGATTTATAATACATAATTTTTAAAAATAAAGATTTTTTAACTTTTTCATATTTCCCAGTAACTGAATTTATGTCGTATAAATAACGTAAATGTATTTTCTGTCTTGTTTCAATATCTTAAAAATTACTTTTTTATATTAAAAAAAAAAAACAATCACTTGCTAACCCAGTTACTACGCCCATACCCTAGTTGTAACTTATTTTAAACTTCCCGATACTTATTTGTCCTGTGTATATCGTACTCGGTTCGCAGCGCTATCTACTATTTTCTTATTTGAAATAGAGTATAGTTTGTCCTTACAAAAGTGAACAGCTTATACGAAACTAGATCTGGATACTTTGGTAACTGTTGTGGTGTAAGTAGACTTTTGTGGAACCATTTGAACTTGTTAATATGGCTTTTAAACTTTAGTTTGTTTTTTATTTACTTTTAAGTTGGTATTATACTCAGGTTATATTCACTCAAAAACTACATAATAATTTAGCATTTTATTTTCTATAATATTAATATAATAATATAATTGGTATAATATTATTCATGTGAAGATGGAATAATAAGAAAATAAATTTAGACATCCCTCCCTCAAGCGTAATTTAGACTAGCCCAATCCCTATTCCAAATTTACTCCGTGTATTCATCCTCCAAAATTCTGCCAAAGAAATAATAATAGTTTGTACATTATCAACACCACAATTTCCCATATATTTAGCCCTTTTCGCTTCTTCTTAATTTTAGTTCATTTTTCTCCAAAATTTTCCATAAGCGTTGTATATGTGTTTTTGTATATACACAAACCTAATTGTGTTCGCTTATTCATATTTTCTGTCCTGGTTGTATAAAATATATTTCAAATACTTGTCAATTTGTGTTTTATACAATTATGCCCGGTTTCATAAAGGAATGCTAAATCCTGTGTTAGCTAATACGATGCTGAAATAACACGCTGTTAAAATTTAACTACGTTTCATAAATAAATAGCATCGGTTTTAACATCGTGTTAAGTAATTTCAGTGCTGCGTTCAGTTTAGGGTTTTTATTATAGACCGGGAGCTCATGACATTTTTGGTCTCCGATTTCATACAGCATGCCTTTTGGAGGAGAGAATATTTACCCTGTGACAACAAAAAAGGGATGGTACTAAACCCCTGCACGCTTTCCGGTCATAGGGAAAATTGCATTTCCACTTGCACAAAATGTTTGTGTTTTTCTTTGATTTAATATTGCTTGCCCTTTTCTCAAAAGAAAGTTATAACAAATTTAAAGTCTTTTAATTATAGGCATGCTGTATGAAAACACGGAAATCATATTTTTTTATCACAAGATCACATGACCGTTTGAGCCCTTTGGGACCCTCCGAATCGCATGCATATATTTAAAAGACTTTAAATTTGTTATAACTTTCTTTTGAGAAAAGGGCAAGCAATATTAAATCAAAGAAAAACACAAACATTTTGTGCAAGTGGAAATGCAATTTTCCCTATGACCGGAAAGCGTGCAGGGGTTTAGTACCATCCTTTTTTTGTTGTCACAGGGTAAATATTCTCTCCTCCAATAGGCATGCTGTATGAAATCGGAGACCAAAAATGTCATGAGCTCCCGGTCTATTAGGTAGATTGGTATGAATATCAACTTCACAGTTGTCTTAAACGTCAAACAAGCTTATTATAACATTAGTAACCCTATGAATTATGTACGCTCATATATTATTTCTATATTATTTCGTAGCGCGGGGGGGGGGGGGGCGGTGAAACTAATGGCACAACGAAAACCATATTGCGTTCCATAACCCAACACGAATAGCGCCCCAGATGCTACCAGTCGCTATTGCTACGCGCATGACAGGATGTTGCCTGTTACGGCTTCTGTCATTAGTGTCAAAATCTGTATTTAGTGTCAAAATCGTCTTCTGTCATTAGTATTAAACGTTTTTTTAATTGTGATATTTTGTGCGTAGTTATTATGTAATTTTGTAATTTTATTGTTCAATACGGAAAATGGGTGTTAAATGCTTTGTTTTGAGGTGTGATAGTAGTGAACCTACTAGAAATCGCCTTCCAAACCCGAAAATACGTTAGGCTCCGGAATTATATGAAACGTGGATGAGGAACATTGGAAATCCAAAATTGGATGGCTTGTCCATGGAAGTGATATATAACAGAGTTCATGTGTGTAAAAAACATTTCACCCCGGATTGTTTTAGTAATAGGAAAACTTTAAATAAACTTCTACTAGTCCAGTAACCTTGTCATGATTATGGGGCAAAAGTTGCATCAAGGGGTAGTTAGTTTTGTCATTTTTTCTTATATGGGATATGCTTGAGATGCAAAATCCAAGTTTTCGACGTCGGTAGCCCTCCGGAACACTTTTGAATTTCTCAAAAACTACTAAATTTTCGAACTTTTTTCGGTTTCTTACCATTATGACCATAAAGGAACACGTTTTTGACAAACATTATTCAATGCATTTTTAAACTAGATTAAATTTGCTACAATTTAAGACCAGAATGGGTTCAGTAGCTTCAATAGTTTCTGAGATACAACTTTTCAAAATTTGAAAAAATCTCCAAACTTGAAAATTTTATGCTAATTTTCATGTTTCATCATATACAATTGCCTTTATATCTTCAACAACCTGTCTAACACGAGTCAGTGAAGTAAACATTTATTCAATTTAACATTTTGAAGGTGGGGGAGGAGGAGGAAGGGTGGTATGGGTGGAGGGAAGTCACTGTTCACCGTTTTTTTCATCGTCCTCAATCGCCTGAAATGAAAAATTATATATTCAATGTCCCACGGTAAAACCTTGTCATAATATAAATACACCGCACATGAAAGTTGGTAAGCATTAATAAATAGAAGTAATGGTATCTATAGTCTGTGGGTAAGAATTAATTATTATAAATAATGGTAACTTTCAACTACAATACGAGTGTAACAGTTTTTCGACGAAAAAATCGATGTTTTTAAAAAGTTTTTTGCGAATAACTCGAAAAATATGCATTTTATCAAAAAAACTGTAGAAAGCAAAAATTGTAGCTTTTAAAAAAACAAACAAAATACTTTTTTTATTATTTTTCTACGACCAATACGAACCGAGATACGGCATGTTAATGGTTAATTTTTTTTCGCCAAATGCATAATTTGAAAGATTCAAAGTCAAATAACAGGAAAAATTTGCATTTTTCGAAGAAGACTCATTGAATCTTTTTTAAAGTATTTGATTAGACCTTTCAAACAAAAAAAAAGTCTCTAGTATAAAAATTAAGCGACTTATGATCAAAATAAGGTCGGTACCTACTTTTTTCTACGAAAAAATCAGTGAAAACAACCCCCTATTATAATTAATATTGATCCTCACCCTTCTGTGGTTCTCTTCATATATGTATTTTCAGTACACCCAAGAAGTTTGACCAATTTAAAATGCCTAATTTTAGAAAAATTGGAGTTTAAAGAAAAAACGATTTTTTGCGATTTCGTATTTTTCACCATTTTTTTCAAAATATCTCCGAAATTACTGGAGATACGAAAAAAATGATAGAGCACTAAATTGTAGCTTTTTTAATGACCTAAATTTCTTTGTGCATATATTTTCTGTACAGTGAATATTTGGCGAGATATAGCCGTTTAAAACCTCTATTTACAAACGAACACCACCTTATTCGAGCCCTTCAAACTCACCCCATTTAAAAACTAAGGGATCTTAAGGAATTTGATTTACACAGCCTTATAGCTCTTGAAAAGCCCTACAAAATCGTTTTTGAAAAAACTTTCTATCACTAAAAATGAAGGAGCTATGTTTAAAAAACCAATACATTTTTTTTTGAAACATCTACATAACCAGTATTTTCGGCAGCAATATAAGGTTTTGCAATGTTATTTTATAATTTTTGACAATAAGGAGTAGTTTTCACTTCTAAAAATAAACAGTGCCCATGAGCATGATATAGCATACAATTTTCAAGTTTGGAGATTATTTCAAACTTTGAAAAGCTGTATCTCGGAAACTATTAAGACTACCGAGCCCATTTTGATCTCAAATTGTAGAAAATTTAATCTAGTTTAAAAATGCATAGAATGATGTTTGTCGAAAACATGCTCCTTTATGGTCAAAATGGGCAGAAACCGAAAAGAGTGCGAAAATTTAGCAGTTTTTGCGAAATTCAAAAGTGTTCCGGAAGGCTGCCGAGGTCGAAAACTTGTATTTTGCATCTCAGGCACAACCCATACAAGAAAAAAAAAAACGATACTAACTACCCCCACTTGATGCAACTTATGATGTACTAGGTTACTGGACTATACTTCTGAATAAATAATTATTTCTTCTAGTTATTGTTTTTCTGTTTCTGTATAATTCCTAACTGCTTGTTCTTAATTGTAAACATAATTAAATGTTATTATTAAATGATACAATTGTTATGATTTATTTTGTCTATTTTTAATATTGTTGTCGTTAATAATATTAAAAATAGATAAAATAAATCATAACAATTGTTTCATTTAATAGTAAAATTTAATTATGTTTACATCTATATCCATTGAAGCATTTGAAATACCCGTAAAACCCCACCCCTTTCCTCCCCAGCCACTTTAAGTTCCATAACCCAACAACTACAGCGCTAATTTGGTTTAAAAAAAATATAACGTCAGTTTCGTATCTATTTCTTTCATTATCGATGTTCGCAGCATTTTTTAAAGTAGGATGGAGATGTAACATATGATTTTAAGAAGAAAATAATTTTAACATTCTTTATTTCTTTATATATTGCATGTAATAAAAAATAGATATATTACAAAAAAGAAAACAAAATTATTTTTCTCTTATAACCTAGTAAAAACGGTGTTATTAATCACAGTTCTTGCAGCAGTATTATTTAGTAAATTTCTGTTTTATCCAAGCGGAACTGCATCGGAAGCGTTTCCAAGTATTTGAATTTCTTCTACAATAGATGGAGTTTCGTCTTTAAATAACATTGTCATAGTATGTAAAATACAACATGCAATTATTACTGCCCGACTTGTGTCAATTTTTTCACCTAATCCCATAAACAAACATGTAAGTTGTCTTTTTAAGACTCTGAACGATCTTTCTATGGTATTTCTTGTCAATATGTGTGCTGCGTTGTAGTTCTATTCAGGGTTAGTGTATGGATTGGGTAAAGGAGTTAATAACCAACTGCAGGGATATCAAATTAAAGGATAGTCATTTAATATACGCGGACGAGGAATCAGGTGCAAAGCAATATCTAAAAATTCATCTGATGACTCGGCAAATAATTTGCTGGGGGAAAAAAAAAAATATATAAAGAGGTTATAATTTATGATATTATTAAATATTAATAAAACTTATAGACATGTTTTCCAATATCTGATTTTGTGTGTAAAAATATTTATTAACCAACCTTTTCTATTTTCTTTATATTCAGTATAAATATTTGATATAAAAATTAGTAAAACTATGGTAACATTGCAATGTTAAATTTTAACACAGTCTCAAACCTATGTTAAAATAACAGAGGGTTTAATTCTGTGCTAAATTTTACATTGCTTTATGGAACGCAAAACTGTACTTAACAAGGAAATTATAATTTAACAACGTTGTTAAAATTTAGCATTGATTTATGAAACCAGCCATTAGTGTTAGTAAACTGACATATAATTTAATGTCAATTATTAATTGTCAAATATTTTGAAAGGTGCCATTTCAGAATTACCACCCTAAGATAATATTTTAAATATACAACATAAAAAATGAAGTTTCCCTCTTAGTTTTGTATTACAAAATGAGACAAATAATACAGTCTATTACAAACGATTAGGCGGAACTAACCGGAATTTTTATTTTTGTAAGTTGTCATTAGCTATTTTTTTATATATTGAAGTTGGCTTTTCCTGAACAAAATGATCACAAGCTTCAATCAATCGGTAAAAGTAACTAGAATTGAAAATTTAGTTCCGTCTAAACCAAAGAAACAGACTGTACCTGTTTATAAAAGGATAATAGAGCCAGTCGAAACTTCATGTTGACCACATGTCTTTCAAATACAGTCCCTGGCCATATTTTTAGACAAACCTAATTTTTTTACAAATCGTTGCGTCAGCAATATAGTGCGCAACTATTATTCTTATAATCTATCAAATTATGTTAAAAAAGTTTGGTAGTTATTTGTTTATGACGTATTTACTTGACCCTAACAATGATAGTCGGATATGAATTCGACTGAAAGTATGTGAGGGTTGATTATGAGACAAGAGGCACGGAACTATTTACCACAAAAACTCTTAGCTTAACTCAAAACCTTATTTATATAATTATTTATGTCTGGAATAATCATCCACAGATGCAGGAGACAGTACTAACATGTATCAGTAGTATATCAAAATTAATCAAAAGAACCAAAATTTGAGTAAATGTTAAAAATAAGTCTATTTTTGACTGCATAAATAATTAAGAAAATAATTAAATACCCTTATGTTTTCTTCACCATTATTCCAATGTAACAATATGATCATCAAAAAATTGATGTGAACTGTGAATTTTCACACATTTCTGGACTTCGAAGGTATTTAGTAAATGAATGATGATTATTTGAAAATATTTTATGTTAAAATATTTTTAACAAAACAAATTTTATGTTAAAATATTTTTTTTGTTAATTTTAATTCGAATGCCTAATACCATTATTTAGATTTCTAAATATGTGCACTATTTTTTTTTTTTTTATATAGCAAAGTTCATTAAGATTTTGAAAATTGCGCCTATGGCTTCCATTGGTAGTTTTAAGTCATAACTCCGCCCCTCTGATTTCGTGTATTCAATTTCAAAAATTTCCACTGTTTATTAAATTTACGCTTTTAAAAATTAAATGCAACATTTGCCCAAATATAACTAGAGTTTTGAATAAATAATTTAAATTAAACAAAATAAAAATGCAAAAAAAAAAACAGAAAAAATAAAAATGTCTCGAGACCGGATCGAACGTTAGTTTGCAAATTAGAACGCCAGCATGCTAACCATTATACTATCAAAGCATGCTGGTGTACAGTCTTACATAAGTTATTAAATATTTTGCATGGTCAAGCAAAAAATACAAAAAATGCATTATTTTCCGAAAACATAATCTGATTTTTTCAGATTTTTAGTTTAAAGCATCTGGGCTACAGGTGTGGGACAAAATTTATTTTGCATAATTTTGGCAAAAATCGCGTCAAAATAATTTATTTTGCAAAAATAAAAATTTGATCGCAAATCCACGTACTAAGGGCTTTCATTTGATACCCTAATAAGAATTTTAAAAAAATATATATTCTTTTCGATTGGCAAATATTTTTCGATCTTCTTCTTTGTGCGGGTCAAAGAGTTGTATAAGCATGCCAAATTTCAACTCTCTAGGTTTAGCCGTTTGGCTACAATTTTTACCGAACAGACAGACAGAGAGACAGACAGACATACGACAAAATGACGGTATAAGGGTTTGGTCCTACCTACAAAACCCTAAAAACAAATCTAGTTAGCTTTATTATAATTATGGTGTATCTTAGATCAAATTTAAACCAATTTCAAACAACCAGAATAACAGACATTTAAATTTTGTATATCCTTCTGCGATTTTTTTAATGAAGTTAGTTTAAAATTTTGGCGCACAGCAACAAAGGCTATTTGCGTTTTTTTTTTTTATGTATGATTACTAAATGATTCGTATTAGGCATTTAAAACTAAAATAAGAAATTAGTAGTTTTTCTTTATTTTAAGCTGAATTGTATTCAAACATCAGTGGTGTATCTAATAATATGACTGGAGACTGTATGTACTGGAGATGGGTCGTTCATGAATGAACCGGCTCCCTGAGCCGGGTTCGTACACTGACCGGCTCACTAAAGTTAAATGAACCGGTTCACGGTTCACTGCATAGTTTCAAGGATTCGATTGAACGCTTGCAGAATTGTGAGTTGAGTCGAAGTGAACCGGATCGGTGTTCATGTCGAATGTATTAAAAACATAAAAGCACATAATATGTCTATTTAAGTTTCCTGTTTGCACTTATAATTTGCCGCAAAATATACACTTAGCCTCATTATTATCCAATTCGACAATATGTTTTTTCAGGAAACTATTTACTCAGAAATTTAATTATACAGTAAAAGCTATTTTCCGTGATTGCTAATCATCCAATTTTTAATTCAGCCTACCTACCTATAAAACAAAAGTGAATTGTTTATTTTATTGTTAACCCTGCAGTGGATAAATTAGATAATTCACTTTATTATAATCTTCATTTATCTTCTTTACAACTTTAAAGCAAGACAGTGAGGGAAATAGAGAGAGGGACAGAGTTTGGCAACAAGTCATAATTTACGTCTTGAAATGCAAATCCAGGCAGTAGGAGATGTGTATTTTGCAAACTAATATTCGTGTTGAAAAATAGATGGAGAAACTGACTAATAGTCTAAGGATCTGATTCTCGAGAACTCGCTTACTAAGCCGGTTCACTGAGCCCGTTTAGTAAACTGAACAATATCGAATGAGCCGGTTCAGCGAACTGAGCCGCAATGCCCGTCTCTAGTGTATACTAGAAATGTAGGGATAGAGAATTTTCCTCATCTGACCTTATAAGCCACCTAGGCTTTGGAAACATTATTATTACAAAGAAGTTAGGTTAATTATTAATTATGTCACAATCCATAAAATTAATAATGATAAAAAAAATATTGTTTTTTAATTGTTCAATCTATGTTGACTTATTGGAATTTACATGACATTTAAGATAATCCCACAAATAAATGTCTGAATTGGTCAAATCTGGAGGTCTTGGCGGCCAGCCGATGTGACCGCCTCTAAAGATTAAAATATATGCAAACATTCTCTTCAAAATTTCGTTTGTGGCTCATACCTTATGACATGTAGGGCCATTTTTCTGAAACCACATGTTTTCCCAGCTAAATTCATCTAATTGATGTGACAGAAAGATTTGGATCATGTCACGGTAGTGGTGCCGTCCAGAGTTGCATTGTTACCAGCGGCGTCTTCGAAGAAATAAGCTCCAATGATAATTCGTAACCAAATTCCATATCATACTGTAACTCTACGAGTTTGTAATTGTCGCTGATGAATCAACTACGCATCAATAGCGGCTATTTTGTTTGTTAACAGAACCGTTGAGGTTAGAATTTGTTAACCACCAGTATTAAAAAGGAAATAATGCCATTGCATCGTGGTATAATCGTTTCTAGAACAAGTTATTGAAATTTGTGATTGTTATTCATTTATACGCTCTATGTACCACATGGTCTAGAAACGCCAAGAGTAATAAATTATAAATTTTATGATACATGTCAAATATTTATTTTTTCATTTTCGTAAACTGTATTCTTCTATGTGAAAAGTATAATATATATATACGGTTTGAATGTAAGTTACAAAAAATCATTTTGAATCAATGCTATATATATATATTGTCTGACTGGATTGAAAAGGCGCGTTTCAATTCATATGGAAGTCCTGGATTTAAAGAGATATAAAATTGAATACGAGGATAGCTAGTTGTTGTATGCATGTAAAGTACACTTTTATGCTTTTAGACCATGGCTATGCAAGTATTTTTCTGTGGTATCTTAATCATATCAAGATCTAAGAAAATTCGTTGCTTTTGAACTGATACATACAAGAAAATTTTTGTTACTCACGTAAATTAAAGTCGCGTACAGACAAAGTTCTCGAACAACTGATGAACTAGGTGTGTACTAAAGATCGTGAACAGCTCGAGTTATCTTCGTTGTTCGGGTACAGTTCGTCATATGAGCTGTGCCATCAAAGATATAATTCGTGAACACTTGTCGTACAGCACCAGCAGCGTGAACGTGTTTATTATGCAGTTTAGTTCTGTGATTATTACGGTAGTGTTGAATTCAAACGTTTTCATACTTCTTGTATAAAAATGGAATGGAGTGAAGACCAAATTGTTAATATTGATCAAATTATAAAATAGCTTGAATTGTGAAATGAGAATGGGAACAGAGATATCAGATGAACAACAGAGATGACTTTCGCTGTACAAATATAGTCTAACCCCACTATTTGATCAGAGATCCACTGCGCATCCATGTTTCAATAAATCCTAGATTACACGAGCTATATATACTGGCTTTTCCGAAACGCGGTTTTCTTCTTGCAACAGCTTATCTTCTTGTAACAGCTTATCACTTGATTTTGGGATACTGATTTACTTTTTTTTGTTAATCACCTATGGTGTCCAGCTTTTCTAAATGTATCCAGCAACCTAAGATGTATTTTTTATTTTGTTCTACAACACTTAATAACTTAATTACTGATCTATTATTTAACTTTATCTATTTAACGGGATATTTTTAACTGTAATTCATTTTATATTATTTTTACGCTTATGCTCGTCGCTTGTCATTATATATAATATTTTTCTTATTTAAATCGTTATGCTGGATGGTAACTTAACTTTGTAGACTGTAAGCCTGGAACGGATTACCCATAAAGATAAGTTTTATTGTATAGCCCGTACATTATTATTTTTGAAGATCGCAATAATAGTATATTATTACATGGATAAAAATATTTGATCTATAAAAAAAATATATGATCTACAGAATAGTACCTATAAAAATAATAGTTTACCTATGTATTAAATAATTGATCTATGGTTTTAATTTTTGACCTATGGGATTAATTATTGAGCTATAGAAATATTAATCGACCTATGAAAATAATTATCAACCTATATAAATATTTAATAGATCTATGAAAATAATCATATACCTACTGATATAATTATTGATCTATAAAATTTGATCTATAAAATTAATACTTGACCTATAAGTAGTCTTGCACTCTATCACGAAGCGAGCTACCCATCTTCTCGTTTAATGTCAAAACACTATCTTAGGTTAGGTTAGGTTAGTAAGGGTTTGGTTAGAAGAGCCGAGCGAAGCGAGCTACCCATCTTCTAGTTTAATGACAAAACACTATCTTAGGTTAGGTTAGGTTAGTAAGGGTTTGGTTAGAAGAAGCCGAGCGAAGCGAGCTGCCCATCTTCTAGTTTAATGTCAAAACACTATCTTAGGTTAGGTTAGGTTAGTAAGGGTTTGGTTAGAAGAAGCCGAGCGAAGCGAGCTACCCATCTTCTAGTTTCATGACAAAACACTATCTTAGGTTAGGTTAGATTAGTAAGCAGATGTCACTATTGTCTATAGGTAGTTTATTATAGATCAATTGATAATTTTCTATAGGTCAACTATTAATTTACTATAGATCATTTTTTAATTATTTATAGGTAAATGATTGATTTTTCTATAGGTAAAAATATAAAATTTCATAGGTAATATTTGAATTATTAATAGATCATAAAATTAGGATCCTTATTACATGAGCGATTATTCGCGAAGATGACGTTTGAACCTCGAGCCGCAGGCGAGTGGCGCAAATCATCTGAGTGAATAATGGCCATAATCGTAATACAATACTTTTTCCACACCTATTAAACAAATAAATTAGACTCAAATTTGATAATTTTAATGGAAGTGATAGCGTCATCCATGTTGCCCTGCTACCACTGCAGTTCACAGCAGTTTTGCCCCGCCCCCATTGCCATTGTCAAATATGATTGAATCAGCGAGAGTGATTTATGGATAAGTAGGTTTGTGATTGGCCGTAAACAGTTAATAATGTAATGATAATTCACTGTAGTTATTTATGGGAACTATTTTTCACGAAAACAGTGCTAATAATTGCAATATAATTAAACAGGTGTGGAAAAAATAATAAAAGTTAGGAAACTCATAAAATTACAATAAAAGTGATATAACTAGGGATGTCAACCCATAGCCGTAGGGATTAGTTTTTCACATTACACATCTTACTTAAAGGATTAACAAAAACAAGTATATCCCTCCCTATCATTGTATATTTAATCCAATTGAACTTATATGGTCTAGTTTAAAAAAAAAAAAAAAAACATAAGAAAACATAATACAGCACCTGCAGTTAGTGAATCAGTGCTCACTCTAATTCGGGATGAAGTAGCCGCTGTTACATCCGAATTATAGAAAAACTATGTCAATCACTTCAGAATGCAAGATATAAATAAACTAGTAATTAATTTGGAAAGTAATAGTGACAGTGAATCTAATTTATGTGACTCAGACTAACTTAACTGTATTTTTTAAATTATTTTTATGTTTCGTTTCTTATAAAACTTTTATTAGTTTTTTTTTTTTTTTTTTTGAATAATATTTAATATTGTAAATAGTTTAATTTCTTAGTATAAACAAATTAGTATTATTAACATATAGTACCATTATCGTTGTAATTTGTTGTCTGCAATAAATTTATAATGCATTTATGTGTATATCAAAACATTTTTATATAACTTCTAAGAATTTGAAAATATTGATTTTATTAATTAATTTTAATACCTACAGTCTTCTTAATTATTTAAGTTAAATTAAAAAAATAATTAATTTAAATTTAGATTGATAATATTGTAGTTACAAAAATAAGAAATCAGTAACACGAAATCAGAAATCAAATTCACGAAACCTGCGCCACTGACCGTTGACTGTTTACAACGTGGTTGTAACACGTATGAACCATAGTTCTTTTGTAGTTTAACAATGTGATTATAGTTATACGGGATAATTATTTTATGCCGATCTTCAAAAGTAATATGGTATGAACTTTATGATAGAACGAACAGATGCTGTAACGAAGAAGGTTTTGAACTGCAATTTTATTTGTTATAGCACATCTCACTGTACTTGCAATTCAAAAAGTTTCTTAGAATTATCATTTTAAAATTCCAATGAATGTAAATATGTACGTCAATAACTTCAAGTTACGCAGTAGAACAATGAGGGAAAATATTCTGGGAAAAATGTTACTACTTAATACCGTAACAGCTTAATCAGCAGATGTTGTACGGTGATACATCACGCTTATGTCATTATATCAATCAATGATAATGTATGCGCAATCAGAGCGACTGGGGCATACAGCCTGCTAGAGACACCATTCATAGTTTACCGAGGGAAATATAAGGGTGCATTAAAGAATTAGGTTACAGGATCACATTTCTTTACATAAATTCACTTTCCTTTTAAAGTGATGAATATATAAATATATAACATATAAAGTGATATGTTTAATATTTGCGATTGAGAAGATTAAACGATGTTTACATCAATATAATTTGTATATAGGTAGTCGCATTTTATTGAAAAAATGTGATGCAAAATACTTTTTTTTGCCGAATGGCATTAAAAGATTTTTACTGACTAGACACTAAAAAGCACATTTTAGTACCTAGGCACTAATAGTAATAAATAAATTTAAAATATTGTCACAAAGGTCATCCTAGATCAGGATTGCGACATCTAGATATTGTGACGCTCAGCTGTTTGATTAAAAAACTATTTGTTAGCGTCTAGCATATGTTACCTGATTACGAAATGCATACACCACATTTTCGTAATAAGGAAATATTTGTCATGACGAATGAATATTGGAACTAGGTCAACCAGTAGTACAAACACATGGACGTCGCACGGTATCGAGACAGAGGAACCTAGCCAATTCCTCTATACGTTCTAGTCCACACGGTGACGACTGGGACACCGACGCCAGATACCCGTACAGCTGATGAGCCAAGATAGCAATACCATGTGAGTGGGAGAAAGTTTAACCAGGCTCCTCGTTTCCCTGATGGGTAGCCCTCGCCTCGGAGATAGGTCCAACCCGATCCTGGCCAACACGGGGTGGACCGAGGACTTCCCCAACTCCATGGACAGATTCATACAATCACATTGACAACAGTAAAACATTGTAATTGTGATATATATTTAATAAATTCTATTATTGAAACCAGGAGTTGCCTTTCAATTAAACCACCCACGTGACAATGTGACATTTATTTGAATAATTCAAGTATAATAATTTTTTAAATTTAAAACTTCATTTTTTGGTACATCCATAATTTGAGTAAGCATTTCTTCGTTGTTATCTGTTACAAAATTTAATCATTTTAAACGTCAAATTTATTGTTTACGTAAAGACCCATTTAGACTTCCAAATTTGGCTCTAATCGGTTTTCATTTTTTTAGTTTTAAATTCTTTAACTCGGTGTTTCTCAACAGGTGGTCCGCGCACACAAAATTTCAATAGTATTAATAATGGGCCTTTATGCAAAAATAATGTTTTTCTTGAAGTTGGAGGTCCGCGGTTAATGTGGAATTCTGAAAGTGGTCCGCAACTGTCGAAGGTTTGAGACACACTGGTTTAACTTATATATGCCTAGGAAAACCATAGAAGCGTTCTGTGTAACAAATTTGGGTGCGGATTTAATGTAATAGATTTTAATATTTTTCAATTTCACGATAATTATATCGCATATATTTGACTTAAAATGCTAATTGGGGTCAGAAGCCTGGAAGAAACCGTTAATATTTACAGCAATGTTTTGAATATTTTGTGATTATGGAGAGATATATGTGCAAAATTGTTGTCTTTTCAACTTTGGCTATAATTTTAAAAGCTACATATAGACAAGGACAGTGGAGAGTGTTTTTTAAAACCACGGTTTGAATATCGTGTAGTAATTGAGGTCTACTAGTTAAACTGGTAGATCGGTATAATCTCTTTTAAGATTTTGTCACCACCAGAAAATCAAACTGACAGACGGAAATCTAAAAATCACTATTATTTATATCTATTATAATACAGAACTATTTTTCATTGGATTAAAAACTAATATTAAACATTTTGACAATTAAATAGTTTTCCTGTAAAGGTACTATATATTTTAAATATTGTTCATTACTAAATACATTTATATATAAATTATATTGTACAAATGTATGTATTTTTTAATTGAACGTATGAAATTTTTAAATACATTTGCCGTTACATAAATGACCTATTGGTTGTAAAACGAAACCGCATTCTGAGCCTTTGAACTGCAAATACCTATATACCATGCTGCTGAACCGATTGGTGAGTTTGTTTTGAAATTCAATCCAGATAATTCCTATCGCTTATAGCGTAATATTTGTTTGATTACAGAGATAATGATAAACTGAAATAGGTTACTAGTGTTGTTTATTGATCTATTTTACTACCATAAACTATGCATATTGTTGTCATAATGATACAATATCGATGAACAATAACCTAGTGTAAGCATCAAGTGTGAAATATGTAGAATGTTCATGAGACCGGTGCTAATAAGTTGAATTGAATATATACCTCAAAAACTTGGATAGTTATAATAGTATTTTATTTAACAAGCATATAATGGAGACTATAATTTACGAGGAGGAAGTTTATCACCCGAGTTGAGGGTTGTATTCATCCGAGTGTAATATCGCTATTTTATGCGAGTGAAATACAATATTTTTAAAATTACAAAAATGGTAAATTTAATTTAAAAACATAGAAATTCTGAGACTTAATTGTAAAAGTTCAGAAGTTCGACGTCATAAATATGGCTTACCATCAGCTGATTGTACAATAATACTATGTTTAAAATACTATTATTTATTATTTTATTTATTCTAACTTTAATTATTTTAATTTTTTTAATTTATAATTTTAATTATAAAGAGGGGCTGTGTGAGGTGCAAATAACCATGATTGCTGAGCGACAAACTTACTAAAAAAAAAAAAAGCTTGCAGTGTACATCGTTCCATTCATTATTCACGGATGAGCATGCATGCGTATCACATTATACACTGCGTGCAATATGAGCAACTTATGTATTTACATTTGGACACAATAATTGTTATTTAATGTCGTAGATAATACAACAGCACTACTTGCCATTAGTCCTGAAATCAGTGGCGGCTGGTGCAGGGAGGGCAACGGGGCAGTGCCCTCCCAATTATTTACATTTGAACAAGAAGAAAATCTTTAATAAAACATAATAATAGTAACATGTATTATTTTCATTTTACCCATTTTAAATTAATATTTAGTTATATTCAAAATGTTTATAACTAAAATTTGCATCGCGCGGCGTTTCGCTTCCTAAAACAAATGTTTTTAGAATGGGCTTACGCCAAGCAGGGCAAATGAGCAAATGTCTCCTATCCTTGTACGAGCTGGGTACAAGCGGGGGTGAAGGACGGGCAATAGTATGTAACCTGCAGCAGCCATTGCCAGTGGCTTAAAACATATTTTGTCCGTAGTTTTAATTATCAGCCGGATTGCTTTATTTTGACATTTGTTTATAGTTCTGTGTTATTAGAAGGTTATGTACATATGTTCGATGCTTTAATAATTACATTATTAAAATAGTGTTTTATTAGTATATTTGATAATAATTTACTCGCTACATTTTCTTAAGTTTATGTGAGTGTATTTTATGTAAGTGGCGAATGTAAGTGGGGGAAAAAAATAATAAATAAATAAATAAACAAATAAATTTTAAAAATGAATGAGGATGAGAATAGCGTGATTTCAATTTTAGAACTGGTTTCGAAAAATAATTGAACCTATGATATAAAAATTAGACTTAAAACTTTAGGACCACCAAGACTGGAATTCATTTTAACGAGTTCCAAAAGAAAAAAAAAAACAATAAAGTTATTTCAAAGAAATTTCATTCAAAAACCGTTTTGATAAGCTTTTGCTCTAAAAAAGCTTTTTCCCCACCAGAAAATAAAGTCACTGGCCACTACTGCCTAAAATGACACACTGATGTCTATGAGACCCCAGGTTATGATTATTTTCGCGCCTTTTTGTGGCCGTATTATCCCATTGTTTCCCATTCTCATGTAAATACGTATCAAAATCTTGTTTCAAGGCGACAGCTAAAGCCCATTTACCATAACAATGAGATGACGTCACAGTTGCAAAATTTCCCATGTTGCCATTCTCTAATTGTCAACAAATTTAGGTTATATCGAACTACTTCTAAAAAAAGATTGAAAACAAATATTTCCTATGGAGGAAAGGAATTAGCAGTTCTTTCCAACCGATTTTTTGCGAAATTTATGATAAATTATGACTATGAATGTATGTTACAACAATGTATGATTAAGTGTGTAATGTAATACAAAATGAAATGAAAATATCAGTGTATAAGAGCCATCGGAAATAGTTGTTTTTAGAAATGTGTCGTGTTCTTTTCGTCCTTTTTATGCAATTTACTTTAATTTTTCGCCTGGTATCACATAGACACAGTCAGTTCGGGAAGTAAACTCGGAGTGTCCCGAGTCACTCTTTTTAACTCCAGACCCCTCGAGGACCGCTCTTGAGTTTAACAGAGTGACTGCGAGTTTGCTTCCCGAACCCACCTAAAGAGATCGGAAAGCAATGATAATGAGTCAAAAAAATTATTCGAATAGAAAGTTTTGAATATTTGAATTTCAGATGTTCAACACAATTTTACTTCGAATAATGAATATTCAAATATTATTGCAAACAGCTTAACATAGTTGTTGAAATTTGGCATTTTTACATTACGTATCCCAACTGTTGTAAAGTTGTTTAATTCTACAACAGATTTACCTCTCGAGTTTCGTGAATTTATTCACTTTAGAAATGCTGACATCTAATGCAGCAGCAACTCTCTAAAAAGTTAATTAACAATTATTTGTAGAAAAATATTCAAGTTGAAAGACCTTAGATAAAAACAAAATTTAATATTTACTTACGTCTTCAGACATTTCAAATCCATTAAAGTCCAGCATTATCTCGCTCTTTCAAAATAATTAATAAGAGACCAAACCATCCTTTCAGCGCGGCTACTAAGAGTTTTCGGCATTTTTATTACAATAATATTTTATTTAATGTAATATAAAAGTTAACTTCACTTAAATGTCAAAACTGACTTAAAAATGACTTAACAGTACAATCTTAACGTGACAACGTGTAAAAACGTTAATAACATCCAGTAAAAAAATGTACCAACTGATTAATGGTCTGATGTTGGTTAAATCATATTATGACATTTTTTTTTATTATTTTTTTTTTATTTGTGGACTTACCTACTGAGGCCATTATCCAGAAGATGCATTTATTTTTGAAAAATTCCATGCCATAACCGGGATTTGAACCCGAGCCCTCATGATCTAGAAGCCAGTGCATCGCTACACTAACCACTACGCCATGGTGACCGGCATATTATGACATTGGTACTTAAAATAACCAAGTGTGACGTCATCTCATATTTATTGTAAATGGAGTTTATTCATTCTATTTTCAGAGTTTGTGCTGTGAAGGTTAGAACTCATGATCATTTATTGGTACTCTTTTATGCAAGTAAATGATTTTATTCTTTAAATAAATTCGAATGATTCTACTAAAATTTATTCTTTATATCAGAATACTGCAGTGCTGGCCAAATGGGGCGTGCAGCGGATGCAAGGTATCCAAGTCCCGGGAAGTTTAGGGACCCTAGGGCTGCTATATGGGCCCAAAATAAAATTCTAGAGTTGGTGTCTCTACAAATGATTCAAAGGTCCGGAAGCTATTTTTTCCTTTTTTGAAAAAATGATTTTTCTTATTGAAAAGGTTGAAAAGGCCCTGGTATACTGGCCGGAAGACAAAATTGTTATACTTCTTATGACAAGGTTATTTGTGTGTATCAAGCGCCGATGTGCAATGAGTGCATTGTATAAATGGTCAGGTCCATTCATTTGCTAATATCCTTTTCGCACTAGATGTACAGGAAAAGCTTATTATTTTTCGTTTATGCCTACAAAACCCTAGATATTTCTGTACGTAATTATATTCGTAGATTCTTAGATAATAAATCTGCAAAATATTATTCATGTCGGTCAAAGGATATAACAGAGTTTAGAGTTTCCCGTTTATGCCTACGAAACCCTAGACATTTCTATATGTTATTTTATCCGCACTTTCCTAGAGAAGAAATCTGCAAAATATTATTCATGTCGGTCAAAGTATGTAGCGGTGTCTAGAATTTCTTGTTTATGTCTCCGAAATCAGACGAATCATCCCGAATTATTCCGACCGGACGAACAGACAGCATTAAGCTTTTTAATATTATAATGATTACCAGGGTTGCAATAAGTTTACCGACCCAATACAAGATATGTGGACCTAGGCAGAGGAAAGTAAATTAAAGTATAATTTTAGGATTGTCAGGTTAAACTAGCATAAACGGTATTCATGTTTCCTATGGTAAAGTTTATTATTAGTACATACGACTGAAAGAGATAACGTCTACTATTAATCACGAGTTACGTCATGTGTTAAGCTGTACAAATATATTCGCATTTAGGGCACTCACTATAGTTCAATGACCATACAGAATCCTAAAATGCAGTTAAGATTTACTGAGGAAATTATTGAAATCTTTGTAAAATGAACTCCAATAGTTAACTGAAATAAGTTAGATAAACAGGGGGTTCCTAACGGGAGCGTATATATATATAACGGAAACAAATCTAATACCTGGTGAACTCCAAAACCGCTCTAGTGTGACATTTTCCTATTTTTAGTAAAAACAAACTATCATTTCAATTATGTCATCCATCGTCGAATGTATTAAATCGTCTAGGATGAAATTTGTAGAAAAATAGGAAAAGTTGGTCGGTAACTTACAAATATAAGGAATTCTTTTATTGATCAAAGTATTTTATATAAGGAATTATTTTTTCGCAATGCTTTTATTTATAGCCCATGTTTCGATCAGAGATCGTGAGTCAGATCGTGATCTGTCACATACCCGCACTGTGCAGAACCAGTTCGTTTTTACAAACTAGCACAATCGTCGTAAGTGTCACGTGGCACTTCACATTCACAGCACAGACTGTGCACAGTTGTATATATCTTATTCACTCAAATGTACGGATGTTGTATGGGTACCCCAGTATGCCACATATCGCGTCGTAGCCATGCGTAAAAATTTGTCTTAATACTACGTTTATATTTGTATACGTTGTTGTACATAACCTCACAAATTCTAAATCACTGTGTAGAAATATTTTGTATTGAGTGGTTCTCGTTATTTAGGAGGGCAAAAATATGGTTATAATTCCTTAGTATAGCAAACGAAAAATAAAAAGGAAAACATATAAGCAGTACCCTAGCAGGTGGGTACGCTCGATTGACTTTATTCAGATCAATTCTTTAAAATTTTACTGTGTAGTAACGTTACTACAAAATAAAATATAATAAAAAGTATAATGACTTCATTCATGATAGTAACTGACCTTGCTCATAGAGACAAATTTAATTACAATGATCATAGTAACTAAGTTACAGAATTGGTCTGTCTATGTATTTTGTAAAAACCCTAGAAAAACACCCTTTTTTAATTCTTTCCTATTCAAGACTATACTTCTTTATATTTTCTTTTCATATTGCCTTTGCTGACTTATACATTCGACGGTGACTTGTGTGCTAAATTTATACTCTGTCACGCAAATATATCTAAATTTTTATAACTTGAGCCCCAAAACTTCACAGCCCCCTTTACCGCGGAGCATGCAGGGTCCTAGCTACGGCTCTGATATTCGACAAGAAAAAAAGGTAATGCTTATTAAGTATTTATACATATTATGTAAACGTAATAAGAAAATATTCGTAACGTCATATAATTCGTATAAAAAATTAACTGTAGGTATTGAGTCCAGCAAAATATAAGAAAGGTTTTTTATTCTCTGCAGCAGATGTCAAGAAAGATTTAGAGTGATATAATTTTACGACACACTTCGTTTTTACGGCTCAATAAGGTCCAAATATTTAAAATGTATTGACAGATAATAACACAGATGGAAACTATAAATCTTGGTAGCAGTGATGAAAAAGTATTACGCAATGCGCTGTACGCATAAGAAAACCAATGCAGAAATAACATAACCGATATTTTTCCCCTAGTTTTGGGTGCAAATTTTTAATTATAAAATGAGATAATTTGTTTAGCTCCTCAAAATTAAATTTGCAGTAAGATCTAATATATCTCTAAAATATGGTACATAGCGCTAAATAGGAGATTTTAAACACTCAGAAAGAAAATTTAAAATCAGTACGTCGAGTAAAAGGCAAAGTTGATAGTGTTAGACCGCGTGGTTGTTATTCAAAAAGATGGACGGAACAAACTAAAGATATCACGAGTCTATCAATCAATGGGTGCGTTTTGTTGTGCAAATTCTGGTTCCGGTTTAATCAGAATACGCATTTTGTTGGGACATTATTCTCATAATACTCATTCTACACATTCGATGATTTGCGGTCGAACGACTGGAATGAATAAGAGTGGGGGGGGGGGATGAAAGTAGTATTTGAATGCAGTTGTTTTAATTTAGTTTTTAAATGTATTAGCATAAAATCTTTGCAATACTCCTTCAAAATATTTTTCACTTTCGGGTATATTATCATTTTGTGCCTTAAAATAAATACCTATATAATTTTAATAGAGTATTGTTAAATCTAAACTTAAAATGTATGTAGGTAAAATTCAAATATTCGTTCTAAAATATAACGTTCTAGAATATTTGCTTCAAGTATAAAGTTTTCCATTTCTGCATTTATTACTAAGATTATCCGTTTATTTAGGTGAAATACGTTCGTTTCCACACGCAGCCAGAATCTAAGATGCTCTACGACCATATGACTTAACCACCATGCAAATGTCATTCTATTTTACTTCACGGTCAAAATTGTCGTTATTTGGGCATGAATTCTACTACTAATTCTACCAACAAAACGTACCCACTGTAGTAACCAGTAGTTGTATCCTTCAATGTATACGTACAATTAGTGCACGGATCAAAAACGTGGCTAAAGAGAAAGGCACAGACTCTTTTAAAATGTGATTCTTAACAGAAGTTGAAATATAAATGGAGAACAGTCCAATATTTAGTCTCTCGCTTCTTGATCACTTTAAAATTCATTTAACATATTTTTATAGAATCCTCAGAATTGAACTTAATATTTTCCATGCATAATTCTAAAAACATAACTATTTACTAAATAATGCTTTAAAAATAACAAGTACTTATCCAAACTGTAATAATATATTCTAAAAAGCTACTTTAAATCTGTGTAGAATAATGTGCTTTTATAATCCATCCCAGCATTTCATGGGATTAAATGTAATTTTAAATTCGTTAGAATTCGTTGACATTTACAAACAAAGCAACAGTGTAAATTCAACATGGTTGGTAACATGTTAAAATAACTAGAATTATCTAAGACGTCACGCTGTCTCTTGTGAATTTTCGAAAGTACATACTACTGAAACGGAACTGAAACATTATGTTAAATAGCACTGGCAGTTTTGGCAAAATGCCAGAGGGGAAATTCAGCAATATGAGTACCCAAAAAAATTCTATTATACACAATTATTTTGTGACTTTTTCAGAATATTAACATTTGAATTTCTTTTTAGACCAATTGATTTTTAAATTATAGCAATGGAATATATTTTCTCCACGACCACTATAGAATTTACCAATTCTAAAACCAATTTTGACTACAGAAAGTCCTAACACAAGAGTTGGAATGTTATTCTAAAGCACTTATCTTCTTATGCATTTTGCGTGTATTTCATTCCATCACTTGTTACGGAGTAATTATACCATATTCCATGCTTGTTGTCATTTGTTATTGTTCACTATAAAGTCCATTCTACATTATACTTTTTTCAATACTTTTTTCAATACTATCCAACTCTGACGTCATTTCAACTTTTGATACTACAGAATATAGTGGGGGAAAAAAATAAGAGACAGTGATAAATTTTATACCTTCCATCTCTTATTACTTTTCATTGCCAACTTAAAAATTTTTAGGTTCAGATGGCAGACAACAATTTGGTTATAGTAAACCAATTTATAAATATTGTTTAATTGTGCTAAGTTTATATTTAATTGTATGATCTAAATAAACTTCTTATCAACTTAATAAACTACTAAAAGTTAAGTTATAAACAAAAACTAAAAAGTTGGTGTTGGTACGACTGAAAAGTACAGAACTTTCATCCAAAACTACCTCCGGTCAAATTTTTGATTATATTTTTTTTATATATATATAATTTTTTGTTTATTTAGATCATATAATTAAATATAAACTTAGCACAATTAAACAATATTTATAAATTGGTTTACTATAACCAAATTGTTGTCTGCCATCTGAACCTAAAAATTTTTAAGTAGTAAAATCCCCATTTATTTTTACTCTGGTTATCAGCTTTTAAAGTAAATATAATCCAAAGACTTTCTTTTTTGTCTATGAGTGTAAAATAATTATAGTAGACACCACGTCTACTTGTGTAATTCTACACCACGTAGAATTACACAAATGTAAAGATTTTTTCCCCTGTCATTTTTGTAATTTTTTTCAGACCTGATAATTTGATGAACATACGAATCCGTCAAAGCACTTTCACTTTAAAAATATATGTAATATGTGGAGTAGTACATATTTCACAATTTATTCTTCGTTGACTTGAAAGCACATCAACAACCACCTGCTTAGTTCAGGAGTAACTACTCAGCATTCCGGTGGCAATACCAATGAGTATAAATCAGTCAGGTTCTATCTCCAACCGCGACAGACAGGCTGCGCGCCGCAAAACGTCCTATTCTGTAATTTCCAGTATAAATTTAGTAATTACAATGCTTGTCGACAACAACGCGACAATAAATTTACTAACAAATTGAAATAAAAATGTTGCAGATATATGGGTTGGGTTTGAAAATGAAACCCACTAGGTTATAGAGTGAGGCAAAAAATGTTTCCTAAAAATTGCGTTGAATTAAATTAGTTATATAAAACCTGTTATTGAGGAACTTCTAAAAATGGAAGGTCGTAGATAATTTTAAAGTTAATAAAAATTTAAAAAACGGCAGCGCGAATTGCAGCAACGGGATTTAGAGTGATTCAAAAAATGTTTACTAAAAATTGCGTTGAATTAAATTTTAAAAAGTAAAATTTGTTTTTCGAAAGTTTTAAAAGGTCTAATTTGATCCCTACAATAAATTTTAAAAAATTTAAATTTTTTTCAGCGGCCCTAAAAACAAAAAAATAAATTGAAAAAATTATTAAAAATTTCTATTTAACTATTCTGATTCACATCAATATGCAGCATTTTTACTAGTTTTTTCAAGCCTCTGTGAAATAGGGCGCAAGACAAAAGTTTTTAAACAGTTTTTGGGTTAAATTTGCTTCAAAATAAGTACTTATGCAAAATTAAAATTTTGTTAGTTAATCCACGTATCAAGTTCTTCCACATATATTATTTGATATCAAAATTTAAAAAATACATTTATCACTTTCGATAAATGCATATTTATTTATGTTTTTTTGAAGTCGAGTAGTTTTCCTAAATGGTGTAAAAGTGGTGGTTTCCTAAAAACTGTATAAGTTTGGAAAATTTCAACTTTCTAGGTCTTGCTGATTGGCCACAATTTTTACCACCATAGACAAATTAGTAAGGGTAAAAGGGAGAGACCGACAATCAAATATATATGAGGGGGTAACATTCAAAACGTAATTTATCACAGTAATGTAATTTTGAGATAATTACAAAACACATTATAATCCTGCTTGCAGTCAGTTGGGCACCTAATTTACAACCTCCTATTTTTAAGGCCCCAAAGATTGAATTCAAACATGTCATTTAAATTTTAATAAGCAAAAATACGATAAATTGAATATTTAAATTTGGACAAATCACGTTTTGAATGAAATTAATAGACAAATAGTAATTTAAATGGAAGAAACGAGGATAAAGTCTGATCTGAATGAATGTTTATTGACAAAAATAGGTTTAAATTATTTTATTTATTCTTCTTTTTTAACATCATTATTGATTTATCATTTTTTAAATTGGCAAATCGTTATTTTAATTTTCGAAATAATTATGGTATATAAAACCTGTTATTGAGGAACTTATTGAGGAAGGTCGTAGATTTTGTATAATTTTAAAGTTAATAAAAATTTAAAAAACGGCAGCGCGAAAGGCAGCAACGGGATTTAACCTAGCAATATTGAGTCCCGTCAGAGAAAACGCTGGAGTACAACTCTCTCGGGAGGAGTACAACAAAGTTGCTAGTTCGGTGAAACAAGGGAAGATAGACACGTTGACAAAAGAACACATGAGTAAAAGTATGCACTCTGTGTTCTTCAAACATATTAAAAGTCTAGAGTTGTCCATCGAACAAACGTTCTCGTTTCTTAAGTCTGTTGGTTTGAGATCGTAAACAGAAAGTTTTGTGTTTGCGTGTCAGGATTGTGTTATAAATACTGACAACCACTAAGCCGGACATAACCCTCCTAGATATCGAGACCAAACAGATGTTTGTGATTGAATTCTCAAGTCCAGTTGAGAGAGATATTCTCTCTCAAGGAGGAGGAAAAGATGTCCAAGTATATGGATCTCTTGTTCGAGCTTAGAAAACTGTATCCAGTGTATAAAGTTAAGCTTGTGGTCCTGATAGTTGGTGTTTTGGGTGGTATGAAAGCCACCTTTTGAAGGGAAATCAAGTCCATTCTAGCCTGCAGATCTTCTGCCACCTCTTTGATCTGCAGGATGCAAAAAGCAGTGCTGCTCGGGTCACTCCGAATTGTGCGGGCATTGGATCTGACGTAATTTCCACATCTGCATATCGCCAGGGTTTGGGATGCAGTCGTGTGTATTTAGTTCCACTAGTCTCTAGTATGATGCAGCTCAAAAGGTTGCGAAAGGTCGCCAAACGCCTGAATAGGCGTATTGGGACAGAAAAATTAAGCTTTCCGTTTCTAGACCACTGGTCATAGATATAAAAGCCACGTGGTCAGACGTTTTGCTCGGTCCTAATATCTCTGTATAAATAGGTACTCATTATAAGTATTAAATATTTGAGGCTGACGACCCCAAAGCTGACGGCACAATATTGGAAGATAAAATTCCCAGGGTGGTGGGGGAAGTCAATCCCGCGTCCCTATGCTCCGTAGGCAACCGTCTAACCACGGATTCACGGCAGCTCTTATATTACTATCTAGGATACATTTATCAGCAAGTTTATAATACGCTTGTTATTTGTTATCACACCAGAAACCTCTAAAAAGCGTATTCTTTCATTTTCTTGGCGCCATTTTATATTTTTCTATACCAAAAATGCAATGAACTGAACTCATTAATGAAATATGTGCAGTGAATTGCAAAAAAATCTAATGAATAACTGCTATAAAGATAGGAATTAGAGGCGTTTAAGATAAATGTAAGAAACTACTTTCTTTCTCTTACAAGATTTCCTTACCAGATAACGTCTAATAAAGAGAAAGAATGGGGAAGGAGAAAGTGCAATCTCTAGTATACATGAAGTTATCAAGTCAGTGTGATTTAGAATTAGACGCGAAGAACAGAGTAAATTAAAAGAATAAAGGAAAATGAAAAAAGAAATTCATTTTTTACTGATATTACTTTAAATTTTATTATACTCAGCAATATTCTGGCTACAATGTAGAGTAATACAATTTAGACATGATATTGTCAAAATTTCAATCATTTACATTTTCCTTGATGAATTTTTTTCTTATTTGCGGCTTTGTTGGATTAAAATGTGTTCCACTTCCTGGTAGATAAATGGTTACTTTCTTGTGATAAAATATATTTAGGCTACACAACTGAGGTCTTAAAAAATGATTATTTTTCTTAAATTCGTGTTTCACCATAATTTTTTTCACTATTTATGAGATATTTTATACTTATTCAGTAAATAAAATTACTTGAAATGAAATAGACTACATTTTTAAATTTAGAATTTAATTAAGAAATTAGGCAACATACCACCAACACACGAATAAGAACGAATATGCTAGATAATCATTACGGGTTTTTTATTTTACAATTTATTTTTCCTGTAAAATCCAGCATTCATTGTAAAAAATTAAATATTGCTAAATATAAAAACAAGATTTATGTAAATAGTACCTATAAGGTAAATACTAGAAGCATAAGCTATCACTATTGTACATGTTCTACACACAATGTAATATATTTTTATCGAAGACAATAAAACAAATTTTAAATAAAAAATATGCTAGATGTTTAATCAACGAGCATAATCAAATATAAATAGCAACAGGAAACATAAACGAACGCTATAATGGCTTAACGGCAATTAAACAAAAGAGTTCTTCTGGTCCCTCTGGCGTGTAATTAAATTTGGACCAGTGAACCATTAACAAAAGGTCAATTTTTGTTCGAATCTGTTCATTTTTGCCCTTGTTTGTTGGTGTTTGGTTTAGATTATTGACGTTTGGTGGTGTTTGTGTCCGTTGAAGTTAATCTTTGCTTAAGTTCTTAGTGCACACTAGAACATCGTCTTAGGACCGCTTTTACAATCGTTGGATAAAGATCGGATAACGCTATTTCCGATATAAAATCAAAAAATCGCTCCTACAATGCTCGGATAAAGCTTGGATAGGATAAACATCGGAATAAACACCAGAATATCTTATCCGGCCAACGAAACATCAGATAAAGGACAGTATAAGTTATTCCCTTGCTCCGATTGGTGAATAAGTATTTGTTACCCAGCAACGGTAAAAAAATAAATAAATTGACATATTATAAATATTAATTGTTGAGTTAACGTGAAGTTTAAGATAAGGTAAACTTAAAGAGTTTCTTTACTTCACAAATAATTTCATTATCACTATACGTACGTTTTGGGTGTATATATAATTTCAAACCTGTAATTTCTCTTAGTTTTATTCAACTACTGAAGATGGTACTTCGAAGCCGAAATGTACGTATAGTGATAGTAAAATTATTTGTGAAGTAAATAATCTCTTTAAGTTTACCTTGACATATTATAAATGTCACATTATAACGTTTTATTTGAATTTTTATTACAGTTATATAATTATGGTTGCAGCAGCATGGAATTATGAGATCGACCTAGTATGGACAAAAAAATAAAAAAAAAAACTTGGCTGTTGCAACCATAGCCTCAGATTCTTTACAATGAGCTTGTATCTCTACAAATATGGGGCATGCTTCACTGGGCACGTAAGGTTTTACGTGGTGGTCTCGGTTACTATAAAAAGTAATCGTTAGGTCATGTCAGAGGACCCTAGTCGCGATATGAAAATCTCTAAAACCTAGAAATTGCCATACGAAATAATAATAGTACAGTAATCCTTCGTTATCCATGTATTTGTTCAGAAGTTTTGATTATACGCAGTCGTGAAATAATTATTTTATTTATTTTTTAATAGTGTAGCAATGAACTGTAGCAGCCAATTACCGCTGGAATATACACTTTGAGCGCTTCAAATCTAACTGACCACTATCACCCCTTCCACACTATGTACACATAATGCCTGTTTTTGTATGTATATATATATATATATATATATATATATATATATATATATATATATATAGTTGAATGTAGTTCTTGACGAAAATAGTATAAGGAGAAATAAAAATTCTTATTTACTCGTCAAAATTTATTAATTAAAATATACTATGAGACGTTTCGACTGTGACAGGCATTCGACGTTTCACCTTATATATATATATATATATATATATATATATATATATGCAGTATTGTTATTTATTTATATATTGTTCAAAATGCGAACTGGTTGTTAATGTTGTTACACAGTAAAAACTACTCCTGTTATTAACTAGTGAAATTTTCCTCCTGAGAAAACTGCTTGTCACAATTTTGGCAGTCCACCACTGTACATAATATGTGTACGCTTAATCTTAATACTCGCGTTTTTTTGTCCACAGTTTGTTAGTGGAACGTAAGCTCTACGGTGACAAGGAATTACAGTGCATACATATGAACCACAATCAGTGCCGCCGCGTGCGGTTGTACATAGCCTGCACCGAACACGAGCGGCTCATCTGAGAGACGGCATTTGGTATAAATTCTAATAGAATTCTACTAGTACAGGGTGATCTTATAAAAATTTACACATGGACATTATGTTGTCTCAATTCTATTAGAGGGCGATTTTATGAATATGTATTTGCACACAAGAGGCTGATACTAAAGCGGCTGATATACCTAGTAAAGAATTATCTGAGTCGAATATTTCGACATCTCCCAATATTTCCTCAAACATGCTCAAAGATGTTGTTAATAGTAATATCAATTTAAAGTATGACTTTTCTAATATGTCAGTTTATGTGTCAAACAATACCAACTTTATTTTATTTACAATAAAACCATGGATATCTATCCGAGAATAAAAAATGCATTGTAAAAGAGAACGTTGAAATAAACACTGGAATAAACTTACACTTCCGATAGTTATACAGTTACTTATCCGAGGTTTGTAAAAGCGGCCCTTAGTAGAAATACATTTAAGCAATTTCGGAAATATAACAAGTTTACAACAGATTTACAACATAATCGTTTACAAGCATTGTTAAACGAAATAAAATCTGTCGCAAATGCAAGAAGCACGCCCAGAACAGCTGGATGGAGGTCGAAAATGATTGCATGATATGGGAAAAAAATTAAATTTCGGAATGTCGTACCACATAAACTTTAAACTCTCCGAACAGAGCATTTTTAGTCGTTTGACATGCAATTTTTTATTTGCCCAGTAACGTTATAAGAAAATTTTGTAGAAAGCTTTTACCAGCAGCAAAAATTGATTTCAAGGACTTTCTTGGTGATAGATAGAAAACAACGACGAAGTGAGTACGACAGTGACAAACTGGCAGCATTAATATGAAGCAGGTTTTTACGACAAAGGTATATAAAAACACGTCGCAAAGTATGGCAAGTGTCTCTATCTAATTGGTGACTATGCAGAAAAATAAGTTATGGAACAATGTAATAACAATAAACACCGTTTTCATTGAAATGGACCAATTAAAATTTAATTGTTTAATTAGATTCTTAACTAACCTGTTACACTTACAAGCAATATCAAAAATTAAATTTCAGCACTACTCTAGAATAATACTAGCAGTTTCCATAAAAATTTAATTTACAAATGAGACCATTACTCAAAATTCTAATATAAACAACGTTAACATAACATTTTTCATTTTTTTTTTTTTAATAACACCTAAATTAAAATAAAACACAATACGTAATTGAAACCAGCCTTCTTACTTTTTCATTTTAATTCAGGCAATTCCATAAGATGTATTACTTACACTATAAAAAGATAAAGTTATTTTTCAACGTTGGTAAAAACTGCAAAGCTAGAGATGTAGAGAAGTTGGTATTTATAATGGGATTAGTTTTTTAAAGTGAGCTGTGAGAAATTAGCGTCGACTGCCGGAACATTACCTTGAGAGGTTTATTTAATATGTACGTTGTAAATCACCTGTTTGCTTCTACACTAAACTTCAATTCTCGATCAAGATGCATTGAAATCTTCATATTTTCTTGCAGTCAGTCTCTTTGATTGATTTTGGGGTAATATATTGAATTTATATGAATAAAATTGGAGGCATTTATCTTTATACTTTTTCAAGTTCATACTTACTTAATTCGCGTTACTGCTTAAAATATTTGAAATTAGAAAAATATTGCCATTTCCAGACGGCCTCGTAATAGTAGTGACCTAACGAGGGTAAATGGCGCCTGGTGCATTTTTGTGCAACAAAAAGAAAAAAATTATCCGAAAACCGCAGCGAGCAAAAAATAAAAATAAATAAATAAAACATAAGAAAAAGGTATTCTGAAACACGTTACTTTCGTTATGCCACTTGGTAACAATACCAGATGGGGAAAGTATACATGTAAACACATATCAATATCATAACTAACTAGACGCTCGCCCAATTTATCCTTACAATATTGCTACAAGTTACTAGATAAAACTAACGTCGGAACCCAAAATTATAAATAAAACCTATTTAACAAGACAAGGTAAGACAAGACGGACACATATTTCCAAAATAGAATGAAAAGAGAACATATAGGTTAGGGTGGACAAAATCATCTAACGAAGGACTGTTGGTCACCTTAATTTAACTAAACCTCGAAACGCTATTTAAGATTTAATGATTTTAAACCATTTGGTCACATTTTTCCATCAGTTTTATACCATTATACCCTATGGATAACATAGGCCCCATGTGTTTTTAATCTTAACATCGATACGGGAAAACCTTGTATATTTCATATTCCATAATTGCATATTCCAAAATTAAACCTCCTGAGATTAAAATCTTAATAGTTACTGAATCCAGAAAATCTTATCACATTTTGGCCTCAATTCACCTGCATATAATATTATTTCGTATGGCATAATGCCTAGTTGTCAGAAATTTTCTGGTCGTGATTAGCGTTCTCTACTACGACTACTTTTTACGGTAGACGAGAACGCCGGCTTTACGTGCCCTCTGGAGCACGCCCCATATTTCCGAATATTAATTCAGAGGTACAGGTACTTATTTAAGGGAAGGCTGAGTGGGCCTACAGTTCCAACTTATGGTCCTTTCGGGACCCCCCGGTTAAGAACCGCTGGTGTAGCATGCATCCAATAATCAACATATATAGGTATTTACATTTAAGTATACGACAACTCGTATGACAATTAACTATGGATAAATTGTAGTGAATATTAAAATAGTAATACGTGCAGTTCTAGATTTACGATAGTTAGATTTACGTACATATTTTTATTAAAAATAGTGGCAGTTCTTAACTGGTGTAATACTAATTCGATTTTTACTATTTTAAAATTTATTAGTGATAATCTAGGACCAATAGAAAGATATTGGTGTGATATTCTGTTTATTTGAAACATGCGCGAATCCAGAAGTTTTCCTGTGGGGCTCACTTCAGTTACAAGAAAAATACGTTTCTTAAATTCTTGCGTTTTTAACGTATGAGGGGATTTAACTCCTGACCTCCCCTGAGTGCCTGCCTTGTTTGAATTATCGCAGACATTGTCAATCTAACATTGAAAACCATATCCCGATCTTATTTTTAATTATTACTTTCTAGTTTTTAATTAATTTATTAGGTACACAGTTGCTTGCATGTACAAATTTTAAAGTTATAAAATTGTTCACTTAATTATTTCTCTATGTATTGATTTTTTCAAAATACACTCCGGCTCATACAAAAATCCTTGCCCTGACCGGGACCTTCGGCCCGTAAAGCAGGGCCGTTGCCAGGAACAAAACCAGCGAAAAAATCACAGGAACCGAACTGGTTTTAAATGGAGAACTACCTGTATTGATTAATTAAGTGTTGTTGAAATTAGTGGATAGTATAATATTTAGATATTTTATAAACAATATCACAAAACAAAATCGTCTTATTTAGTAGCTACCATATGTAACAATATGGAATACTATAAGCTTAGTGTAAAGCCTGGTTTATATTAGGCATGTTATGGATGCATAAGCATAAAAATTACACTACTTTCTTTGTTCTGTTTATTACAAACAGATGTTTTGAAGAGTAAGTCCCATTGTTCAATTCTTATGCGTTATGTTATGGAGTTATTATAAACCGGGCTTAACGGAGAGTCTGGTGGAATGCCATATTTTATAACGAACTAACGGCTTGTTGAGGTTTTTTTCAGCTCTATAGGGCGCGTACTGTATAATTTGGATAACAGAAACATTCATTGATTATTGAATTAGAAAGTTCGTCAAAGTTATCCTGCATCCTTCCATGCTCTCATAAACTAGGAAACCACAAGTCACTGTTGTGGTGTAAAGTTTACCATAAAGTTTCAAAACCACGACGCCCGTCTTTACATTATAACAATCACTTAGTATATCTTGCAAACCTGACATGGTTATAAGGTTATCAGATATGACCAATATGGTGTTTTGATTATTGTCCAGTTATTTATTATCTCTTTGTAACAATAAAGGTAATTATATTAAATAGAAAACTTATTTTAGAAAACCCTTTAATAAAAACGTTCATATTTAAAAAGGATCTTTGTTACATGTTGACCATGTAATAATAATAGTGTTGACATTGCAACTGCATGAATTTCATGTACTTTTTTCTATGAATATTTCAAGTGGGCTTGTAAAAAAATCTGGTATTTTATATTCTACGATTTTTCACATAAAGGATAAATATACTTTTTGTTTTAAAAAATATAGCGTATGCAAATTTTTGTATTTGCACACAAAAGTCGGATTAAAAAAAAATGTTCATTGTCAAGTGATTTTTTAAACATTTTCTGACAGCATTCAGTTTAATCTCAGTCCATTATGAATATTTAACGTAGAATATACCAGGATGAATATTGCAATTTTGATTATGGCGACATTTGGTTGCATGTAATAAAACAGAAATGTAAGTTTCTTACATTTCTCAAAAACCGTCGGTCTTAAATTTTATGTCAATATTGGACCCTATTGACATAAAATTTAAATTGACATAATTCTGTAAAAGTTACAAAGCCAGTTACTGTATAATAACGTTCCAACTAAATAACTTTCTTAATGATTTCCATGAGATCTTTTTTCCATTTCTGTAACACGCATTTATAACAACGTTCATATGGCAATTTTTTTATAGTTACTGTCTCTATGACGAGTGTTGAACTGTCTATGAACTTCAATAACATGAAATGAGTTACAGTTAGCATGCAATGCATGCGTAATCTACACCGTTCGACAAACTTTAACGCGTTTAATTTGAATGTGCCTAAATAGTTACTTCCATCTATATATTTTTTTTTGCGCCATAATTCAGCTTTTACGTTTTTCTTTAATTTTTTAATTAAACATGTGCTCTTTTATGAGCGGTCAATTTCCGTCATTTCAAACTGAATGTTTTAAACATTAGAGAGTTATATTTTAAACCATTTTCAATTGTACAGGGGGCCATATTAGAGAACACAGTAAAGAAATAGCTTTTAATACGAAATATATACAGCGAAGAAGTATTGAGTGTGAAGTGTTTTAAGTGAACTCCATTTAAAAATATTCCTGCACAGTTTTATAATAATGGACCAGTTTAAGGAACAGGAATCTTAAAAAATTGTCAACAATTAGAAATTTTAATTAATTTATAACCGGCAGTGGTTAAATCCAGTAAAAAAAAAAACATTAATGATGAGGCTCCATGACATTAAAATTATTTATTTCTTGGAGCAGATATCGAACCAATGGGTTGGATAGTTTTTCTGTATTTTTTTTTATGTATTACTATTATGTTATACCTCTCTTTGTTAGTTATGTATACATGCAAATATTCTGTTCATTATCTGTTTGTTTTGTTCGTATGTGCATATTACTCCTATGTTATATGTATATAGCTTTTGGTCCAGATACCGTTAAATAATTGATAAAATTATAAATCTGTCATTTAAATACTCGCAATAAATTCACTGATTAGTGACCAGTTGGCCGCAAATATCAGTCAAGGCACCATATTCTTTTAGTCTGCCGCAGCTTAAGAAGAATATAAAAAGCGTGAAATGAAATTGCCACATTCGCTAACATTTCAATTTTTTTGTTAGAATAATATCATGAAAATTAGACTTTTCACCACAATTGTAAAATTCTTTTTACTATATGGATGCGAGACATAGAGAGTCACTACCGGATCGTCAGCCACAAATCATAAAAAACGTTGTTTCTAATATTTATGCATTATTTTTATATGAATATCTTTTAGCTTAACATTATAATGAACGTACTATGGACGACCATGGGATTGAACTGGCCAAGACTTAAGCCTCGTTTATAATAAACCTACTTTTATAATAAACCTTGGAAGACCTCATAAAATGGTTTACCGCCATGCTTAACCTCAACTATAGTAAAACAAGCTATACTCTATCTCTGAAAGACTGATATTAATAAATCATTTTGTCAGTTACCAGTGGCGTGTACATTTTAAACACGTTTAAATTAGTTTTGTGTATTTCTATATTACTATTTATCATTTTATTAAACGCACGCCTGTGACCATATTTATCATATCATTAAACACACCCCTATGACCATATTTTTCCTCAAAATTTTAGGGTCAAATTTTTATGGGCCATTGTGTTTAACCCTAGTTCGTATTCCCATATAATATGTGCAGCACACTCGGTTGTTTTTAACAATATTTCGTTTCGAACTATTCATATTTTGTGGCTTTTGTTTTGCCGCTTCTGTGTGATAATACAATAACTTTTTACAAATAATAAATTTTATTACTATCAGTCTTTCGGAGATAGAGTATATATGAACTTTAGACTTGATTATAGAGCTGGTCTCAATATAGCTGAACCTTTCTGTCTAAAGGATAAAAAAATAGAGATACTACAAAACATAAAACTACTTGGCATTTATGTTATGACCACTTAACGTGGAAATAATCACTGTATGTACCTTGTTTCCGGGCTAAATGTAGTCTGTTATCAGTTCAGAATACTGCGTAGCGTTTTATATAAAAAACATATCTTCCTATTTTATAACGCCCATGTTTATTCCCGTCTAATATACGTCATTGCCTTTTGGGGTAATAGCAATTCTATGAACCGTATTTTACGAACCATGTTTAAATTACATCCTTTAACTTCATGCCGAGATATTTTCAAAGATAATTTCGTTCAAGCCTTCCACTTTACCTGAGGAATTACAAGCCATATATATCTGCGTATGCTCAGTCAGTAATACTGATTACTCATTAATTAATTTTCATCATTGCACCAATGTTGTGGGTCATAATCGGCAAACCACTATTATTATGTATATTAAAGAGAAAAACAATACTAGTAAAATATTCAAAAAAACTTAATCAGTTTAAAAAATGAAATTGTTCCGTAAAAGGAAACACAAAGGAGAAAAAGGTATAATATGAGGTTAATATTTAATTTATGTAAACTTTTGGTGTAAGAAAAGTTATTTAAACAATTTAATGGAATATTTAATAACAACAGGGCTGAAAGTATAATATTAAAAGATTATTAAAGTGAATTTACCCAAATTTCTTGAAGAAACAAATTTGTTGAAACAGCTTTTTATAAAACAAAACATTCTGAAGAACGCTAATTTTAGAGTCAACACTTAAACAATTTCACGTTTAAATTGAAATTAAATTCACATTTATTTTTTATTCATTACTCTTTTTGTATAAAATAATTGAACAATTCACAAGTTGTAAATTTGCCCAAGATGGAAACATAATTGCTGTAAGGTAAAATATAAAAAATAACGATAATGCTGTTCACAGCTGTTAATTCAACACCGATGTAAATATATGTATAAGGAATTTGCAGAATAGTGGACAATGTAAAAATAACTATGAAATTTTGAAATTCACTATAACTATAATTATATACAGACGTAAGACTATTTAGCGCAAATGTTCAGTTATTAACAACCACAGAAACGTCTTAATTGGTTGTTAAATTCTATTTTTCGTCTTAATTTTTTGGTATTTGGTGTAGTAGCAGGCGTTTGCCTTTTATTTTTACTTTTGAAAACATAGCAATTGAGTTTTTTGACAGTTGAGAGTTGAGATTAGTTCGTCATCGTGTTAAGACGTATTTCAATTCATGTTACGTGCATATCACGTTATTTGGTTGCACTAAACCACTATTCATATATATATAAACTCTCTCAGTATTTAACTATAAATATATTTCGTGATTTTTATCACGTATCAAAGTATCTAGTGTGCTTTTTCGACTGCATATTTTCCGTTGGCTTCCTCAAGAAGTTTCTTTAGCATCTGGGCGCCCAGAAGACATATGTCCACGAGTTCAAAGGTCAGTAACATTTGTTTTGTTGAATAAACGCTTAAGACACTATGCTTTTTAAAATTTCAATGCATTAAAGGTTATTCGATGCCGTAAACCATCTGATTTGCACGACCTATGTAGGTATAACTTCTGTTGATTTTACGACTACAGCAATGCATGTAACGTTACTTTCAAAGTTAGTGATAAATGAAAATTTCCTCTTTAAATTTATACCAGTTTGACAACAGATCTTAATAATCTACACTTTGTTTCAGGAAATAATTTTAAAAAGATTAGCAATGAAAATGGTGTGGATCGCATTCTAAAAAATTAATGATATTAAGAAAACTGTCTCCCAATTTACCAATTTAATTAACTATATTTCAATTTAAATCTTTCGATTTTCTTCGTTTTGAACGTAAAACAGAATAATTTATGAAAGAAAGGAGTGCAGTATAAGGAAAGTAATTTATACCATTAGTCTTCTAAATCTGTTTTGCATTTCAGTCAGAGGTAAAGTAAAAAACAACACTTTTATAATTATTAATTGTTCACTGGTTATAAATATTATTTGTTAAAAATTGATTATTTTTTCACTATAATATTATTAATAATGATTGAGACTGAGAATTTCCTTTTAAGCACTTTTTTTGCAACCTTGAACAAGACCCAGACATCATATATATACTACCCGCTGTATACCCGTACGTACCCTTTGTTCCATTTAACCGGGAATGTATGGAGATCTCGAAAAGTACAAGATATACGATTTCGGTTAAATTAGACCACATTATCGATATAATTAGTGCATTTTAATGGCACTTCGATTATGCTGATGACATTTGTCTAGTCTCTAACACATTCGGACATATGGAGAACAATTTTTGAAATTGATTAGAGAAGTTAAAACTGTCGGCCTAGATATTAACATCAGAAAGACAAAATCTGTACGGATAGCCACGAACAACATGGATCATTTCGTTATCGATAGGAATCACATTAAAGGCGTCGTCAGCTTCAGACATTTTGGTAGCATTGTCGCCAAAAATAGTTGAGCGAAAGCGGGTGTAAATATTAGAATAAACAAAACACGTCACGCCTTTGGTGTACTCAAAAACATCTGGTGCTCTGCATAATATGCCGCATATACGAAAATCAGAATTTTCTAGTCAAATGATCTTCCAGTGCTCCTTTACAGATGCAAGACTTGGAAATCTTCTGAAACTATTTTAAATAAACAACGGGTTTTCGTAAATAAATGTGTACATAGAATATTACGTATATTTTGGCCGGAAAATTATTTATATTGAACTGTGGAAGAGATCCAGCCTCACACCCTTAGATAACGAAATCAACTGGCCAAAATGGCGATGGATTGGGCACACCCTGCGAAAAGGTATTATCTGCACCAGCAAAGTAGCACTCGGTTAAACACCTCAAGGAAGACGTAAGCGAGGCAAGCCTGCAGTCACTTGGCGTAAACTCGCCCTAAAAGAATTAAACAACATCGAAAAGTCGTGGGGCGGGTTCAGACACCTTGTTCGCGATAGGCAGAAATGGCAAAACTTTATAGAGGCCCTATGCTTCAGATCTAAGCGTCAGGAACCACGTTTATATATTATTATTATTACTATTATTATCTTTCTTTTTAACTTACGAATATCCGTGGCTAATTTAGCCTAACTTGTCTTCTGACAATAGTTTAGGTGAGTTCTATGGGTAAGTATGGTATATATTATTAAACATTAATGGTTAGTTTTCAATTTTGGTTATGATTATGTATTGTTAAGATATTTTCATTATTATTATTTTTTTTTATTATTTAGGGTTTTGTCAGGTCTTGACAAGCGTCTACTAATCACAGACTTCAGCAAACTTTTGAGCTACGTCATTCTAGAAACTAGTGGAGCTTAATACACACGGCTGCATCCCAAATCTTGGCGATATGCAGACGCGGAAACTACGCCAGATCCAGTATTATTATTATTTGGGGTTTGTCAGATCTTGATAAGTGTCTACTAATCGCAAACTTCAGCAACCTTTTGAGCCGCGTTATACTAGAGACTAGTTGCGCTATATACACACGGCTGCGTCCCAAACCCTGGCGATATGCAGTCGCGGAGATTATGCCAAATCCAGTGCCTGAAGAATGCGGAGTGACCCGAGCAACACTGCTTTCTGCATCCTGCAGATCAAAGAGGTGGCAGAAGATCTGCAGGTGGAAATAGACTCAATTTCCCTTCGATAGGAGGTTCTCATACCACCCAAAACACCAACTATCAGGACTACAAGCTTAACTTTGTACCCTGGATACAGCTTTCTAAGCTCGGATAAGAGATACTTCATCCATGTATTGGAAAATAAAAGTTGTGTTGATAGGCGCATGTCCTTGATCTTTTAAGTTTGCAGTAAACTTTATGAACACACATTATATGTATGAAAGTGTACTTAATTCAAAAGTGAAGAAAAGTGATGGCCTCATCTTGTTTTGGTAGTAACCCGACGGCATGTTAAGAAAGTCTTAAGTTAATAAAAATAAATCAATCAATGAAAAATGGTTTCTATAACACCACTAGAAATTAATAAAAAAACTTAGTCTAATAACTTCTAATGATCAAACCGTGTACTTGTTTTAATTTCTTTATTGTAATATAATAACATTTTAGTATTTATTTGAAAAATTCTATAAAAATCATAATAAAAATAAACCAAAGCATCAAAGATAAACTATAAAAACTTGTACTTTTATTCAAATTTAAGCAGTTTTATATGGAAAGCTTCAAGCTGGGACGCAATCACTTTAGCCTTAGAATAAAATAGACAATATCTCATCGTTTTTCTGACAGCTGATGGTAAATTCATAGGATCAACAATATTGATAGCTTGATGAGCTATTGTAAATTTATATCTATATACAGGCGACCCTTTTTTGAAGTGGGTACCCGGCACTGTCCACTGTTATTTTTATGGAAGTCTGGACAATAGATATAATGAGATTTTTATTTAATATATTTTGTTCACCATTTGTGTCACTGGGTGTTTGTTCAACGAATATAACGTCTGTTATATAAGAAATGATCGTAAAAAATCTGAAATATTTTGTTTATGGGTGTTAAATATAAATATATGTATATAGTTATTGTTATTTATGTTATTGACAAAGTGCATATCATATTTTAGGTAAATACTGATTTATAAGTGAGATAAAAGGCCCAATTCTGTAAAAGTTACAAAAACAGTTGCTTTATAGCAGTGTTTCTCAACCTTTTCTGGCATAGGACACCCCGAATTTATGTAACTATTGTCTACGGCCCCTCTATGTATCGTCCCCTAGAAATTACAACCAGGTAACTTGAAATTAGTAGTTTCTCAGAAAATAATTTTTAATTTTTGAAGAGCAATAAACAGCAATGGATTTATTTATTTGTTTTACTGGGTTTTTGTATTTAAGACATATAGCAGCACTTATTTAGATTTACCATTACAAATTTAATAAATAATTAGATAGGTAAGTGCAAATAGCTCAAAATACCCAAAATTTTAGTTACCCAGTTATAGTATTAGGGTACGATATATATTGTGTGAATCAAAATAGAGGGATACGATTTTTCTAGAAAAGGCGACGTGTTAGCAAGCTGGGGAAAAATTTTGATGACCAAAGTTTATCCAAAGAATTGAATAATAGTACTGAAATTTTCCCGAATAAACCGGAAGTGAAGTATATCAAGGACAAATTTTAGTTTTTAAATGGGAACGTATGTCATGTTGTATCTTTGAATAGAGCTATTAAAAAGAAACAACTTTTATTTAAACGTTTATTTAATATCTTTAACGGTTGACGAAAAATTGTATGCTCTATAATAGGGTGGCCATTTTCTTGGAGAAGGCAATGCGGGACGGAGCAAATAAAAAGGTCGTCACTTCCGAATTATAAGTGAAGAGCAAATAAAAAAAAAGGTCCTCACCTCCCAAATATAAGTAAAGAGCAAGAAAAAGGTCTTCACCTCCCAAATATCAGTACAGAGCAAAATTCGGCCCTGGGGACACCAAATCAAAATGCGGGACAGGCCGCGAAATGCGGGACGAATGGTCACCCTACTCTATAATGACTTGGAAATAAAGTATTTTTATGTAAAAGTGTTCAAAGTACCTTCCATTTTGATTTGAACACTTTCGTATCAATACTCTTGAGTTATCAGTAGCTCGGAGCATCATATATTTTCATGCTTCGATCTTGTATGACTTCGCTCCCCTGACTCCCCGACGAAACTTTCACGGCCCCCCTGTAGAGAAACGTTGCTTTATAGTAACGTTGCTAGGAAATAACTTTCTTAATGATTTCCATAAAGGCTTTGATTTTTATTTATTTTTTTTCAATTCTGTAACACGCTTTTATAAGAACGATCCTACGGCAGTTATGTTATAGTTACTGTCACTATCACTAACATGAAATTGTTACAATTGCTGCGTGTGTACATACACATGTGTGATCTACATCGCTCGACAAATTATAGCGCACTTTATTTGAATGCACCTAAATTGTTATTTCCATCTTTCTCTTGTTTTGTGACATAATTCAGCTTTTAAGTTTTTCTTACGATTTTAAGTTAAACGTGTGTTCATTTGAACTGTTCAAACTGAATGATCTTTCTTGGAAGGGCATTTTATTTTAAACCTTTTTCAATTGTTCAGGGGGCATGGGTTTTCTTTAACTGGTTGTTATTTTTCTTTACATTTGAGTATGTGCAACACAGTATATAAATAGTTTTTCATGCAAAACATCTACAGCGAAGAAGTGTTTTAAGTGAAGTCCATCTTAAAATATTCCCGCACAATATTATAATAATGGACCAGATTACGAAGACAAAAAAAAAAAGAAAAAGTTACCTTAAATTGTCAACAATTAGAAAGTTTAATTATTTTCCTTAAAAATAACCAGTAGTGGTTAACGCCCGCAAAAAGAAAAAAGTTATGATGAGGCTACAAGACATTAAAATAATTTATTTCTTATAGCAGATCTCGAACCAATTGCCTAGAAAGTCTAAATAATTTTTTGAAATTTTGATCTGAATGAATTAGATCGATCTCGAAACATTCGCTGTTGTAAAATGTTTCTTTACCTGAAAAATAATACATGTCATATAACACATGTTAATTATCATTATTATTATTATTAATATATCTACTTATTTTCCTCATTTTGTATCAGATCTAACAACTCCAGCTGAAACCACAGACTGGCAATTTTTTTAGAATAGTAACTTATTTCTCCATAGACATCGCAATTTGGTGGTTGCTATACAAGTAAAAACTCGAATAGGAACTGTTATGTAATGAACTGTCTTGTTAGGTCGTTATAATTAATAATCGAAGGGCTTTTTACTACTTCTTTATTTTACACTAAGTGGTTTGTTAAATCGAACATCAACGCCATCTTACTTACTACTAATCTTCTAATTACAAAATACAATTAATATATGTTATTGCAATCTGTAAACAATTAATATACGCAATATTCTAACTCAGCTAAAAATTAGCAAAGGTAGCGTATTACGCATAACCTATATTTATACATTACAATTAGCAATACATTACAGTTATAGTAACAAATAACTAATTATTTAGTAACTTTTAAATTACAGAATACGAATATCTCCAAAGTTAGTATAATAGTTACTATTCTGGTACATAGCAAACCATATACGAGATATATGAGAAGAAAAATAAAATCACTACTATAAAGACAGGCTGAGATTGTTCAAATTACTCGCGGTTCGCTAAATATGTAAATAAAAACTTACAACCCTACATAATACCAAAATTAAAATTATGTAATAGTAACTAATACTTAAATTTGACAAGCCTTAGCATAAGTCGTTATTTTCATGGAAAAACCCAAAAAGACTTGTTCATTATTTTTCAAGTAAGCTGAAGACTTTGCATACATATTTGCCTTGTTAATAAAGATTTTTTAATATTCGTATTTATATTTTTATAGTGCATAAATCGATACCTCGAAATATTGATATCCTCGCACTTTTTTTTCGACACCAATATTACGAAACGATACTGTTATCAATACAAAATATCGATATCCCAGCGTTGACAGCGCATATTTTCTTCTTACTATACTCTATCTCTGAAAGACTGATAGTAATAAATCATTTTGTCAGGCAGTTACCAGTGGCGTGCACATTTTAAACATGTTTAAATTGGTTTTGTGTATTTCTATATTACTATTTATAATTTTATTAAACGCACGCCTGTGACCATATTTATCATATCATTCAACACACCCTTGTGACCATATTTTTCCATCAAAATTTTAGGGTCAAATTTTTATGGTCTATTGTGTTTAACCCTAGTTCGTATTCCCATATAATATGTGCGGAACACTCGGTTGTTTTTAACAATATTTCGTTTCGAACTATTCATATTTTGTCGCTTTTGTTTTACCGCTTCTGTGTGATAATACAATAACTTTTTACAAATAATAAATTTTATTACTATCAGTCATTCGGAGATAGAGTATAGTAGAGTAATCGATACCACGTAGTATATACTTTTTTTCTATACTAATACCGGTATCAATACTATGAAAGTATACTGTCAGCGATACAAAGTATCAATACCTACGAGCGATATTTAAATCTCTAGATCTACCACTTCTTTTTTTAACAGTACTGGCTCCATCTTCTTCTTTAGACACTGTTGGGCGGGTTGACTTTTGGCCTCACTCACATAAGTTCTCCATTTTGATCTGTCCATTGTCAGGTCTTTCCATGTATCCCGTATACCAATACTTGTCAGATTTTCAGTTAGCTCATTTTTCCATTTTTTGTGACGTCTTCCCTTTAGTCGACGGTTATTCAATCTTCCCTCCCATATCCTACTAAATATTCTGTCCTCCCACATCCTCATCACGTGTCGTATTCACTGTAATCATCTACCTTTCAGTTCTTGTGTGATACTCGGTCTTGAGTACAGTTCGCGGATATCTTTGTTCTTACGTATTCTCCATTCGTCATTCATTTGAATGGGATCAAAAATTCAGCGTAATATTATTTTTTTCGAAAACTGTTTACAACACAGTTTCATTTGGTAAGCAATTTTGAAGAAATCTGACGTGAAGATAAACCAACGATAAAGTTGTTAACATTCTTGACACACAACATCTTCAGCTATTAGTGCCTAAATCAAACGATATAACACCGAACTATCACTCCCCTTTCAAAATAATTTAGCTTGCATTAATGCGGCATGATGCAGATCAGTAAAACAAATAAATACTTCTCATCAAACTTTATAAGATAAATAATCTGTATCAACACGTTAGAATTATGACAGGTTTATTCTTACAAGAATACAAATTTGCTACGGTTAGAGTGGTGTCCGATTACTTTTTGGAGAATATTGTCATATATTATGCTTTTAATATTGCTTTGTTTTAATGTACAGTACAGTGGTTTACATAGCTATTTAAAATGTTTATTTGTAGATTTTGCACAATAATCGTCTGGCTATACCGCATCTATGATCATTTGGTTATATCTAATGTTCTGAATATGCTCTACAACTATATTCGAAACAGTTTAGGAGTAATTTACTCTAAATCCTCTCACCCAGCTATTAACATTTGAAACATTGTTTATGCATTACACCTTTGCAAGGGATTAAAACGATGTCATGTGTTGATGCTGTAGCTTATAGCTATATTAGCACAATAAGTCAGAGATAATCCTGTAGCGAACTTCAGTATACTTGTGAAATTGATTGCCGATTGGTATTAGCTTACGTGCGAGCCAAACACACAGAACTAATAGGTGTAAAATTGGAACTGATCGGCTCCTTTGCCAACAAGCCACTGAAATTTGGAATTTAGATTAAATTGTTTACAAAAGAAGTTTATACAGTGGCTTTGTGATATATTACGTTGAGCGAGAGAAAAATTTAGATATTCTTGTGACCTTCAGTTCATTTAATTAAAGTCTAAAACTAGTTTAAAATATTTCGGCGTACCAAATTGGGATCAGTAAATTTTATTGTTGTGTTTAACCATGTTGTATTTTATTAGCAAATTGTTAGAATACGATACATTGTTATAAGGACACAAAAAGGTATAAACATGTTTGTGTTTAAAATGAAACAATTAAAAAAACAACAAAAGTTAGAAGTAAGTGCATCAGTACTTAAAACTTTTATGAGTTAAAACAGTTGCTTCAATTTATGATTTTTGATTTTAAAAAGAAAATGGTATTCTTTTAAGAATTTCCTACAGAATGCAGATTTAGTTAGGCTGAAATTTAAGGTCTTTGGATAAACTACTATATATTTTGAATCAACAACTCTAACAACATGTAGATGACTGATGTACATGTTGTTAGAGTGACGTTTAACAAACATAGGTAAATTAATTTATAATTATAGTAGTATAAGATTGATACTTTATTGTATGTTATTGTTATAGCAACTTAAGAAGCCAACAATGTTGTTGGTGAAACGTTGTGTTGTTTAAATAAATGCTGCTTGTCCAAAAAGCTGAATGAAATTATTTCCTAATTCTACCATAATATATTTTGGAAGTGTTGATATGTATATTCTATTCTTCTGGCGTATCTTAATTTTTCCGGCAACGCGGAGAGAGGAAAATGAAAGAAATATAATTATTTAACTTACATTTAAACAATATTTGTTAATCTAAAATATTTCGGTTTTAATATTTGGCAAATATAAAAGGGGTTGTCTGCGTTATCCCTAAAAAATAATTTCCGTCCATATTAATATGTTACTTGAATACAACCCCAGTGCTCACAGTGCTGGGGAAATCATTCACATCAATCTGTCAAAAACAAACGACGCTAACGAGTTTATAAAAAATATTTTCATAAAATTCTACAACAACTCTTAGATTGATGACATTCATTAAAATAAAATTGGTTTTCATTTTATCAAGTTTATTACATGGATTTATTTACAAAATTTTCATTAGAAAAATGAAGTGTGAAAATAATTATTTTTTTCAGATAACATGAAGGTTTGATATGACAATATTGAACAGGTAAAATGAGATCAATTTGACCTTTTTTACATCCTTTTGTTTGTTTGTTTTTTAATCTGTCTGAGTCAGGAATACAATTTCGGAAAAAAAAAATCATAACCGGGACACTGGTATAACTATATGAAATAATTCTCACCAAACTACATATTTAGAAGAAAAAAGTTACGAAGTAACTAGATTGAAAGAACTAGATTTTGAATCAAGTAACTTCTAACGATTAAATGGGGCTTTTGATAATTGTGAGATTTTAAAGAGAGCTCGTGAACTTAAATAAAAGTCCTGTGTAGTTTCGCTTAAACAATTTGGATAGATTATAGTTATACTCAGGGAACCCATTTTTAAAAAATGGAAAACGGGACAGTGAAATTTGATGTGGGCGATACCAGTGGCGCACCCCGGAATTTTTGTTGGGGGGGGGGGGGGGAAGAGAAAATTATTTAAATGTGATGATCTAAAAAAAAAAGGTCCTCGCTTTGGAAATACAAAGTGATGACCTAAAAAAAAAGTCCTCACTTCTAAAATACAAGTGACGAACTAAAAAAAAAGGTCCTCACTTTTAAAATACAAGTGACGACCTATAAAGGAAGTCCTCATTTCTATTTTTTAAATTTTCTAGTGTGTTTGTGTGTTTTTATTTATAGTTTCTTCCTTTTTAGGGTGGTGGGGGGCTTACCCCCCCTCCCGGGTGCGCTACTGGGTGATACCGCCCCACACTTTGTGCGGCTGTATAATTACATGTTGTACTAAAAATATCTAAAATATACTTACTATACAACCTTTATGTAGGGTATGCAACCTTTTTTTTTAGTTAAAATATTAGTGGACGGTTCAAAAAGTGGGCCCTGAAGATATATACAAGATGTGCACTAGGTGTTAAAACCGTAAATTCTACGTAAAATTCCGACCTTATAATATAATGGTTCCACGACATTTGAACATACGACAAATTAACATGCGACACTTTAACATGGACAGATTAACATGCGACAGATGAACATAGACACATTTTAACACACGACAAATGAACACTGCGACATATTATTACAGCGACAGATGACCGTAAGTCAATTGGTAATGTACCTATAATCGCTTCACTAATAAACAAACTTATTAGAACGAAATCATTATTTTTACCTACCAACATCGAGATATACCGAAGTATAAGATTGTTTAAAATAAACAAAAAGATCAAGATATACCAAGTTTTCTCATAAATCAAAACCAAAGTATAAAAAAAATCTGAAAAATTACCAAACATAATTTTTCTCATAGTTATTTGATTTTGAAAATCTATCTATATTATAAGTCTGTATTCTGTCGCTGACCAACCGCTGTCCACCGCTGACCAACCGCTGACCAATCGCTGACTAAACGATGACCAACCGATGATCAACCATAGACCAACCGCTGAACTTTTATGCTAGGAAAAATAAAAATGAAATGTGAGATCAAATGTCGTGTGTTCAATTGACTTATGTTCATCTGTCGCTATGATAATATGTCACAGTGTTCATTTTTCGTGTGTTAAAATGTGTCTATGTTCATCTGTCGCATGTTAATCTGTCCATGTTAAAGTGTCGCATGTTAATCTGTCTTATGTTCACATGTCGGAACACCAATATAATGCTTTACAGTACTGCTTTACAGTGCTGCGAGCATGAAATATTGGTGTAAAATGTTTCTAGTTGACAATTGTTATCAATGTTGCCAACATAAAGTTAAGTTGGATTTCATTACTATAATTTAAAAATTCCGCGGCATTTAGCGTCCCAAATTAAACTTGTCGGAACGCTAGGACAGAAATCATAAAAACGGAACTGTCCCGGGTAGGATGGGACGAAAGGGATCTCTAGTTATACTATAAAAACTTATACTGTAACATTTAACAAATGAAAACAAGATTTAAAAACCCGTTAATAAAATTAATATAATTATTTTTATATGTATTCATTTGCACTGTGGAGGACAGGGTGACTGGGTGACCAGGTCTCAGGTTTTTACCCGGAGTCTCAGGGTTTTCGGTCAGAGTCTCAGGGCTCCGGGTTACGTTATAAAATCTCCGGCTCCGGGTTTGTAGTTTGGAGGTGAGGATTTTTTTTTTTGCTCATCACTTGGATTTTAGAGGTGACGATCTTTTTTTTTTGCTCATAACTTATATTTTGGAGGTGAAGACCTTTTTTTGCTCATCACTTGTAGTTTTTGGAGGTGAGCAATTGTTGAATAAAATATACTGTATTTCCATTTTTTCTTTTCAATCTTAGAGTTTACCTCAACTGAAAACTGGTCACCCTGACTGTGGATATTATTAAAGTACTAGTTGAAGTTCCCGTACTTCGTACGGTTTTTGTAATGTTTTTGCACTAAAGTAAATGGTAAGTGAGATATTCCAGTTTCAAGTAGAACAGAAATAATCGTTTCTTTATTCTAAACCGCCTTTTGTATATATTTTCCGTATCTCCCCAAATATTCATGTAAATGAAAAAATGCATAGAAATAAAAGATTTGTTTTCTTATTATAAACTAAACCTGTGATTTTCGATGATATTTCTGAGTCTGTTCAATATTTAGAACACACCTTTTATTCTATTTATATGTGTTTTTCTGTGCAAGATTTCTTTTATTGAGTATGCGTAATTTTTTTGATTTTATTTATTTATTGTTTAGTTTACTGTTTTTAATATGTAGTATAGTTATTTAGATGGGCTGCGTTAGGCCCAAATAGCCTTTGTTGCTGTGCACCAAAAAATTTTAACTAACAACTTATTATAACCTATTTTTGTCAAGTATAATTTTGCTGTTTAGTCGATAATATGGGAGATATATTTAGTTTTTAGTTTTAGGTTGTCTCCCAATGATATCCCAAATATTCATCTAATTGAAGAAATGCATTGAACAAAAGGATTTACTTTATTACGTTAAACAATTTTTGTTACATAATATATTACCGACCGCCAACATATATATGGGAGGTATTGTGTATCATACCGATTTTGACATTTCGAGATTTTGATAGATCTCCACGAATTGTGGTCCCTACATAACGTTTTGACTATTTTTAGCATGATGTCTGTCTTTCCGTCGGTCTGTGTACACGTGCAGAGCAAATTCGGCTAAAAGGATTTTTATGAAACTTCATATTTAGGCTTTTGATCAGCCCGTGCCGTTGATCAACTTTTGGTAAAAATCGGTTAACTAGAAATGGGAGTTTACTCGTGTCGGTTTTAAGTTTTTCCCGAATATTTCACAACAGAGAAATATTTCAAAAAAATTTATTGTACAAAAGTTGCTATAAAAGCAATAACTAACAACTTTTATTTGATTCATTTTTTGATAAAGCAGCATAAATTAAACAAGTACTTTGCGATGGCGGTCAGTTCTGTGGTAGCCACAGCTGTTTTTTTTTTTTTCTGTTGAGTCAATAATAAGGGAGATATTTTATTTTTTTTAATAAATAGTTTTAAACCTGAAACACGCTCCTAGAATAAAAATTTTTAGATGCGTTATAGCCTATGTTCGAATCCAGGTTTTACTCTATCATCATATCAAATTACGTGAAAATATATTCAGACCTTTTTGCGTGAAACTTGGACAGATATAGTCGGATTGCTGATAGGTGACTGTTACATGTATGTATCAAGAAGTGCATTCATATAATAATCTAGTTACCATTTTTCAGCGATTTTAAAAATGTTTTTTGTTTTTTGTCTTAACTGTCAGTGTCTGGTAATAAATATTAATTAAAATATGACTGCGGCCAATTATTAAATTCACAAACTTATTAATTTTAAATCTGGTGGAATAAACAACAAATTTTAATCCAAAATTTACGTATGAGTATAAATTTTTGATTATTTATAATTATTACCTTAAAATTAATAGTTTTGTTTGTTTGAGTACTGCTGTAAATTTATTTTCGCGTTCTAATTAGTAAAGATATCTGCGAATCATGCCATTTCTTTCTAATGTTTTGTTTTTTATTCAAATAATTTTGAAGGTTAGTTGTCAACTTGCGTCACTATACGTTACTATGGGTATGCAAATAATTATAATAATATAGACAGAGAAAGCATATAGTATTGAATATCGATACTTGTAGCAACGAACAGTCACTTATCAGCAATCCCACTATATTAAAAATTTCTATTAGAATATTTCTATTTAAAAATCTAATAAATGCTTTTTTTCATATTTTATCTTTACATTATTAAATAAAACGTATATAACATAAATAAATAGCTTTTTTTAATATTAATAAAACATTGATGTATCGGAAACATCGATGTTTTCCCTTCGATGTTTTTTCAACATCGATAGTAAGCGCCGATGAACAGTTACTTATCAGCAATCCGACTATAGACAAAAATTGATATATTTGCAAATATCGTATTATAATCATCTGAAACATATAGCGCCGGTTTCTGAAAGCTTAGTTAACTATAACCAAAAGGTCAAAAAATGGTTGCTATATAGAAACTAAATATGAGACTTAAAAAACAAAAAAAAAAAAAAAAAAAAAACAGATAAAGCCTCCAATTTTATTAATATAAATGACCTTTAGAAATCAAACTATAAATGCTTTCATCGTCCAGGCGGGATCGAATTTTTGTGCATTTTGACTGTAGAAAATGCCCAACACATTCTGTTTGTGGCATCCCTGTTGACAACTACTGTACTATATCATTCTAATTTACAAAACAAAATTAGAGAGTACGAACTATATTTAATTTAAGTTTACTAATGTTATGTAAATTACAATTGTTGACTTTGGCAGTAATACTATATTATGTATATTTACTTTAATTCCTGGCAGGATATATTTGGTTTCTGATATTAAACACAAAGTTTCAGATTAAAGTATACTCTGTTTCAAATAAGAAGTAAGTAGTAAGCGCTGAGAAACAATTATGATTTACACAGGACAAATACAAAATAGCGAGAAATTTGAAAAAGTTACAATTAGGACATGGGCGTAGTAACTCGATTAGCCATAGTGATATTTTTAATTTTTATTATTTTTATATAAAAATATATTTATATAAAACTTTTTATATACTTTTCAGTAGCGTAGCCAGAAATTTCTGTTAGGGTTTTTTTTTAAACATGTATTATTTTTATAAAATTAACCATATACTTTATATTATGAAATGTATTTATTCTTTTCAAAAGAAATTTATATGTAACTATTATCACAATAAGAACCAAAATTTATTTCAACAGAAAATATAATAAAAAAAAAAAACATTACCAAATAGAACACAGTAATTTAATTATTATCAGAATATATAATCAATAAATAATCATAACAATGATCGTCGAGGTGTTTTCTCCATTTCATCTATTACTTCATCTTTTTCTACATGTATATATTTAACAATGAACAATAATTTCTCAATAATTTAACAAATTTATTCATTCTTGTAGAATTTATGCTTCATTTCTTGTAGATTTACTAGACTTAGATATTTAGTGGCTTTTAATGATAGAATGAGATTTTTGACCAGTTCTTTTTTATATTGTAAATCAGGATTTTATAAAATTTGTAGGTTAAGATAACTAATCAGTTTAAAATGTCAGTTTCATTAGAGCATGACCATGAATTTGTCAATTCATAATTAAATTTGACATTTGCTGCTGTATTTTGCGTAGATTAGCCAACATCAAGCCGCGCCAAGATACTATGGCGTCGAGGTGCCAGACAAAAATTGCAGCCTCTAAAAAGCCAAATTTAGCAAATATTAAAATAATTTTATTTAATTTGCTGTTCCCCAGGGCCTGCCGCTAGGGTGCTTGGCACCCCTAAGACCCCCGCTTGGCGTGGCCGTGGCCAATATTAAAAAATCAGTTCATATTTAAGATGCAGTCAGGTAATATTAAAAAGAGAAATTACTATCTACTTCCACACTGCGTTAGGATTTTGTTCCTTGACGTAACACAAATTCAATTAATTGAAATATAATGGCAAACGTAAATAGAATTATTTTAATTTATGAATGAATTTTCGTGTACATAATATATCACATTGAATGTCAACTTATTTTATTTTACACCATACAAAATACAAATCTTCAAACATCAAACATGGGAGAACTGAGGTTTCCTGAGTTTCACGTGAAATACACTATGCTTTTGATTCTTGAATTTTCGTTGTCGAACTAAAATTTTCCGGCAATATTTAAATTTTAAGTTGATATACTATTCTATAATAATTGGGTCTGTTGCTATTTTTCTTGGTTTGAAGTTTACTGTTATAATGATATAGAAAATTATGCCCTCATAGTTATACGTGCGAGTTTGTATTTACGATCCAAGGGGGGGACAGACCCTAAGCCCCCTTTGGCTACGCCACTGGTAAAGATAGTATTGATTGATAAGGTACTGAAATAATCAAGACAAATAATACACACGTTATTTATACGGCATAAATTCAATATAAAGGGAGATACTGTTTGTTGTTTCTAATGTAGGCTATCAAATAATACCTAAAGCGTAGATAAACGGGCAAAATTTCATTTTTTGAGTTAAAAATATATTTACTTGATATTCGCCAAACATGAGTCAACCCATCTAGGAAGAAGGGTTGGTCTAAAAATCTGAAAAAGTCTCAACAATGTACATTGACGCGAACTGAAATAGCTCAATAGGAATCTTTGATCAGATTACTTTTTCGAGAAAAACAATTTTTTTGTGTCGTTGAAAAGAATTATTAATTTTATTAAATTTATTGCATGGCATCAAAAGAAATCTCTTAAGTAATTTAAGGAACGAAAAAATTTTTTTTTTTAAATGTAATTTTAACACGGTTTTTGACAAAAATATTATAAGAAACTTTTGGTTCACATCCTGTAACCCGGGGCAGGGGTTAATCTAAAATTCTGGAAAAATCTTAGCAAATCGCATAAACGTGAACCGGAACAATTCAACTAAAATTTTTGATCTGATTATTTTTTCGAAAAATCAGATTTTGCTAACATTATTTAACTGTCTTACTGGACAACTGACTTAATGCCCGCGCATCTCGTCATTTCTATAAGTACACTATTTGTACAAGTTGATGAAAGCCTTATCGAATTTTATGGTTTTTCATATGGACCCACAATTTATTATCATTTACTAGATACCTACAAAATTCTGACAAACTTATTACTGAATTATTATATTAGCGTAAAAATTAACACTTAATAAACACCACACGAGACTAATGACGAAGAAAAACAGCGAAGATAGTATATTGTGCAACTAGCGCGGAAAGCCATATATACCGCACGAGAATGAAGTTTACATTGCCACAGGCGAGTGAAGCAAATCATTCGAGTTCACAATATGAATTCTGCGCGTGTTGCTCACTATGCTTTTCCTCCGATTACCATTTTTCAATAAATAAATAATCAAGAAAATACGGTTAACAGCCATTAATGCGCGCGCAGCCAGTATGGGAATGAATATTCTCGCAAACTGCATATGCGCATTGGTATACATTTATTCTTTCCTGCACAACGCACATGCACATTGGGGCGCATTTATCATTCCCGCATCGCCTGCGCGCGCATGAGGGTAACTTTGGAAATTAGGCTGATTTCCTGACAACTTACAGTAACATTAGTTAGTTAGTTAAAAAAAAAAAAAATGGTGCACAGCAACAAAGGCTATTTGAGCCTAACGCAGCCCATCTAAATGACTACACTTCGTATTAAAATCAATAAATTACACAATAAATAAATAAATAAAATCAATAAAAATACGCTTACTCAATAAAAGAAATCTTGCACCGACAAACACAAATAAATAAGATACAAAAATTCTGTTCGAAACATTGAACAGACTCAGGATGATGGTAAGAGGCTGTAAAGAAGCAACTAACAGTAACGAAATGAGACAGTTCCATAGTAGTGGTAGGAAAAATGGTTTTTCTACCAGTCGTGCGCGCTCCTATTTTGTTTATATGCGGCAAAACAAGCGTTCGTTCTCTAAAAAATCACAATTGCTTGTCGAATAAAAACCGGTCACTTCACTTTCTTCATGGAGAACATGCTCTCAATGATTGCACAATATTGTGATTTGACGAGCAGACATTAAAAGTGTTTTAAGTGACTTTTTGACCATTTAGAACAAAAGAGATGTATTTCGAATATCTACATCGACTGCATGTTCTCTGTGGATAGAGTATAGTTCTATATATTGGGTCCTATAACTCCTACATGGAGCAAAGGGCTTCAAAGAAGTTTTTAAATCGGGTACGGTGTGGGACTAATTGTTTTATCTGGTTCCAGTTTTTCTCGTACACATTTCACTCGTTCTTTATTGACCGTCGTCAGGTCAGTTTGGGTCTTCCAGCTTGCCTTTTACCTTGTGTGTTCCAGTCCAAAGCTTGTTTTGCAGGGTTGCCCAGTTCTAACCTAAGGATATGACTAATCCACTTTCATTTACGCTTCTTAATTTCTTATCGGATCTCTGTTTTTTCTGTGAACTGTCATAGGTCTTTATTAGTGGTAGCATCTGACCAGTGAATACCTACTATAATTCACAAATATTTATTGATAAATGTTTGTAATTTGCTGGTCATCATTTCTGTGACTCTCCAAGTTTCACATGCGTACAACAGGACTGACTTTACATTGCTGTAAAAACTGTGCAGTTCGGTCTTCCTAGAGATAATGTCGAATGCCAAAGATTATTGAGCAAATTAAAGGCAAATCTTGCCTTACCTATTCTGGCATTTATGTATATCAGCATCAGTTTCCCCATTTTCGGTAACTATACACCCTAAGTATAGAAGAATATCGCATTATTTGCCAATATACTCTAAGACTATACTTATATAATACAATTATCCAAACCTATTTTCTATACACCAGAGTATCAGATATGCTGAAATGTTAAAACTGGATAGATATAAAACAAAGAATAGAGTACAGTGTTATGGTATTTTTATATCGAATGGACCATAATATGTTACCATCCTATATTGATAAATTGTTAGTGAGAAACGAGATTAAACATGCAAATAAAATACCAGATATAAATCTAACACTGGTATTACGACTAAAAAAAAAAAAGTAAAGTAGTATAAATAATATCTTTGAGACGGGATTAGATAGGTATAATCCTTTGCCTAAAAAGTTATAGACAGCTAGCAATTTAGATTTACAATTACATTTTACGAGTTAGAAATTGTGTAAGGGAATATTTAAGTATATGTATTATGAAGGATTGTAATAATAAAAAATAAATTAATTTATCTTAGTATTAATTTATATGATAAAATTGACAAACTCAATATATAAAATAAAATTGGGGTTTGTCAGGTCTTAACAAGCGTTCACTAATCACAAACTTCAGCAACCTTTTGAACCACGTCATACTAGAGACTAATGGAGATAAATACACACGGCTGCATCCCAAACCGTGGCCGTATACAGACGCGGAAATTAAGCCAGATCCAGTGTCCGCACCATTGTGCGGGAGTGATCTGAGCAACAATGCTTTCTGCATCCTGCAGATCAAGGAGGTGGCAGAAGATCTGCAGGCAGGAATGGTCTCGATTTCCTTTCGATAGGAGGCTTTCATACCACCCAAAATACAAACTATCGAGACTATAACCTTTATTTTATACTCTGGATACTTGGACCACTTTTCCACCTCCTTGAGAAAGATATTCTTCTTAGCTGGTCTGTCAGGAACCTCGATGCGGGGAGGGAGTAATTCCAGTAAATGCGGCACTTGGAATTTTCCACCACCGATTCTATGTCAGAAGGAACCTACGATATAACCGGTATTTGGTCAATACATAGGCATGTCTAAGATGGTAGTAGCGCACGCGGAGAGCAGCATTATGTCGAGACACGTAGCCCGACGCTGCAAGAGATGGGCAAGCAAACAGAATGTGCATAAATCATATGTTTATAATTATTTATTTTTTCTCCCTAATCTCTTCAGTTTTCTCGATATTGATGTTTAACCCAATTATACTTGGGCAACATGGATAGTTTCAGCAATCACACAGATATCATCCGAGTATTCGAAGTATTCAAGTCGATCGGTAAGTCCTCAATGTAGTCCTCAGTTGAAATTGTTAACAGCTCGCATAACTGCAGTAGTTGCAAGTAGAAATATTAGAGTTGACAGCATGCAACCTTGTGTGACACTGGTACGTACCAGGATTTGTTCACTGACTCTACCTTTATGGGCTACTCTACTGGTAGAATATCTGTATATCTCCTGTTTAGCCGAACAAGCTTATTAGGTATGCCGTTTCGCTACAGGGTAAAGTTATAGATTAAGTGTTGTTTGCTGCATATAATGCGCAAATAACTTATTATATCTCATATGATTCTCATCCAGAGAGAACTGTCATATTTGACGAATCATCACGTATGTCCTTTAGAAAATATAAATCATTTTTATAGACAACAAGGTAATTTTAGCATTCCATTTTGCACCAAATATATATATATATATATATATATATATATATATATATATATATATATATATATATATATATAAAATATATGAATCTACCCCAGTTCTTAGTATTTAACATTCAGCACACGTCACAAAAAATATTTTTATTAAATTGTCAAATATTTAGAATAGTATTATGAACAAACAATTCTAAAACATTTTTTGGTAAAAAAAAAAAAAAATTGATAAAGCGATTGCCGATATATGAACATATGCTGTAGAGCTGCCGCTCTATAAATGAACGAATCGATTGATATTGACTGTTAACATAAAAGCTAGGAATAAAATATATGAATACATCTCAAATATTTATATGCAGAAGATCAAAGTTTGTACTTTTAACAGGAAATCGATGGTTATTGAAATTGTTTTCTGATAAAAAAGAAGAAAAAAATAGTTTTCAGTAACTATGTAAACGTCTCATTGTGTTAAAGTCAACAAAAGGGAGTTTAAGATTCGTAAATTATTAAAAGAATTTTATAATTAAAACTTATTATTGATTAATTTAAAATATACTTTACAATTTCTTCATTACACCCACAAGAAATAATTAGGGTTGTTCACTATACACGGATATTCAAAAAGTTTGGAAACTTGCTTTCGAAGTTCGATAATATGAACTCTATACAAATATTGGATTGAGTCATAAATAACCACTCTCAAACTAATTGTAATGACTCATTAGTGACACAAGTCACTCATCGATGATACCTGACCATTTGTTACTGGTGTGAACTAAGCAAGTGAGGCGATGAGTTACTAAATTTGTAGCTACGAGTTGATTAGGATAGTTCAACAGGAATCGTTATTAGAAAAATGCGAATTTTTTGTCATTGAAAAAAATTAATATTTTTTTAAAATTTAATTTGTTTTTGTATGTTATAAAAAAAGTTTCCCTAAACAGAATAAAGAACGAAAATTAGTTTTTTTCAATTTATTTATTTTACCATTATTTTGCCAAAAAATGTGCTGTTGTCTGTTAAACTGTTGACCCACATCTTATAACCCAGAGGGGTCGATCTAAAATTTTGAAAAAAATGTGATAAATGCACATTAATGTGAGCCGGAATAGTACAGCTGGATCTTCATGCGTGCGCATCTCGTAATTAATTGCACTTGAAAGTCTATAGATGCAAGCACGTGGTTTATTCTTTCAAAATTTATCGAAATTTATCATTTTAATATGTACCCACAATTTGTTAACACTTAATAGATACCTACAAAACCTACCACACTTCTCATCATGTTTTTTATAAATATGTTAAATAATGTTATTATTATTATTTATTTATTTTACATCGGCCTATTTCTGCAACAAGGCTAATCGCCAATGCCAGGGGCCAAGCTCCTACACCTGGATGAGGGGTAAATGATTGTGAAATGAGAGTAATGTAAACATATTATTCTCGCCCGAATAATATCACCGACGGAAAATCGAACTACCAACCTCACAATCCAGACTGTTTTCACCAGTCCAAACTGCACTATTTAATGCGCTCGGCCACTCCGTCGGCTAATTTAAGTATTGTTAGTTTTTAATTTAAATTGCTTGAATTTGTTTCTAAAAATTTCCAATAATTGTCACAGAGTATTGATTACTATATATAGTATATTTAATGATTTTGTAAAACATAAATGTCACATAAGTTTGGCATTTCCTTTAGTTCAATATTTATGCTAATAGGTGACTATAGTATTAAGTTTAGCGTCATAATTTATATCACTACTTCTACATACTGCCACAAGTAGCACACAATTTCAAGCTATTAACTGTTACATAATTACATACTTTTAAAATCACACTGTATAATACCAGCCAGGTTTTGTAAAACAACCTTATTAGTTAACTAAAAAATTAACAAATTTAATTCAATTTTTAATAGGTTGTTGCAGTTAATGTGTTCGCATATAGACGGTCATATGAATGCTTTAAAATAACTGTTAGAACCGAAAAGTTTTTAGATTTTGTATGCTGGCTATTTTGGATTTAAATTAATACATGACAAGCAATAAATGTGAAGTTAAACACCGACTGAAAATGGAGGCAGATAAAGTGCATCTTCGCCGCTGCATTTTGTGTTGTTTTCATCAAAAGAAAACAACAGCAGAAACCAAGAGAATAATCTACTAGACTTATAATGAAGGTATTATAGCCGCTCCGACGTGTGAAGAATAGTTTAGAAATTGGCATAGACAATAAATAGTGCTCTGGGCACTCCCGAAATTTGAATGATGACTCATTGGAATAACTGTTTTGTGAAGACGTAACTCAATCGACTCGTTTGCTTGCAAAGTAACTAGAAGCTGACCACTTAACAGTTGCTCGTCATTTAAATGCAATGGAAAAGATCTAGAAGATAAGTAAATGGGTTCAACATAAATTATTCGAAGTTGCGATTTAAAATCGGTTCAAGATTTGACTTTCACTATTGGTCAAGCAGAAAAAAAGATATTTTTTGTGGCGCGTTGTAACGGGCGATGAAAAATAGATTTATAACGACAATTCTTAGAGGCGAAAAAATTGGATGGACCTCAGCTAACCAACAACATCGACGCCACAACACAACATCTACAGCCATAAGTTTCTGCTCTGTATGTGGTGGGATCAGGAAGGAGTGTTCTACGATGAATTGCTACAACCAAATCAAACGGTGACAAGAGATCGCTACAGTAAGCAGCTAAGGCAACTGAAAAGAGAACTGACGAAAAAGCGCCCTCAAATAGTTGCAAATCTATGCAAAATCTTCCTTGTCCATGACAACGCCAAATCTCAAGTTACCAAAGAATCCAAGGTGGCACTGTTAGACATAGAATGGGAAGTCCTCCTTCATCCTGCCTACTCATCAGACGTTGCGCCTTCTAATTACCACCTAGTCAGACCGATGTAGTACACACTGTCTGGTGAGCGCTTCTAGAATTTCGGAGATGTGCAAAAATGGGTGGAGATTGAATTACGTCAAAATATGACACGTTCTTCCAACGCGGGATCCGTTTTCTGTCTGATGGATGGCATAAGATCACAGATTTAGTTGGAAAATATTCTAATTAAATACAATCTACCATTTATTTTATATAAATAAAGAAAAATTGCTAAAAATCGCCTTTTTTCCAAATGAACTTTTGCAACATTCTAATATAAACAAATTATGTAGACGTATATATAATAGAAAAATTAATGCTGCGTAATCTTATTTAAAGATTAGTCGTCAGAACTGCATCGTATGATTGAATTAATATCAATTTTGTATGTATAACTATTTGAACCTACAAATTTATGTAATTTGGAAAATAACTGTTGAAATTTTAGTATTCGGTTATATTAAATATTAATATTTTAATCTAATATTTATGAACACAAAAATTATTTTGTAGGTACATTAAAATTACTATTATTATAAAAATAGAATTTTATTAAACTATAGAATAAATATGTACAAAGAGTTTTATCTGAAACTTCATAATTCGTCAAATTCATTTATCAGCAACTAATTTATTTTCTTACAATTCTTTGATAGAATCCTGAACTCTCAAATAACATATATAAAATAAATGTTAAAATAATTATATTTTATCACAAAAATCCACTTGGATATTAATGCATATAATTTAGATTTGTATAAACGGTCCGTAACACTTAACATTTCACACTCGATTCCGATCGTTTTCGCCACGTACACTTTTGTTGTGCGTGTTACATGTATTAAGACGCCTACAGACAATGTATCTAACGTTGTCCAGCGTGAGTATCGCCATGGGACGTAACATTAAGCATTGGCGGATATTTATATATACGTGGCATACCGATGATATGTCGATAAAGTGTCAGTGATGGCCAAATGTAAAAAAAAGAACATGGGCAAACGTTTATGAAATGGCGACTGATAGTCAAATTATAGTTAACGTTGCAGCTTCGACCTTGATTTTGACATTTAAATTATATTAAAAGTATAAAAAATTACTATTTACTTTAAGAAGACTGCATAATTAAATAAAAATTATTAAAATTCCTTTTTAAAACAACATCTTGATTGCATGCATATGCAAGTTTGTACCAATATTGGACAAAACCCTGTGATGTATGATGAGAATGCCGCCTCCGAAGCATAAGTTAGTCAGTGCCAAGCTCAACGTAATGTTGCCTGTTACTTGTGATATGTTGTCTGTACGATAAGCGAAACTAAACAAATGTTAACACTGGCCATCAGTTCTCACATCATCTGTAGGCGCAATAACACAATTGTATGAGGCCTACAACATTAACGTGGATTCCGAACCACCTTTATTTGTAATTTTACTCGAGCTTTATTTCTTGTTGATTGCTAAATGCCAAGAGAGAAACGGTCGGAAAAATGTGATTTTTTTTTGCTGGTGTCGGGGATTGAACCTTGATCTGCTACTGAATATTTCACTAACTCAGTGGTTTTCCACCTTTTTATAATAGTGGCACCTCCAGCTTGGTACTTTTCTCTGGTGGCACCATACATATATTACTTCTTGTGCTATATAATTGTAAATAACTTATAATAATAAATAAAAGGTTCCGAACGCTTAGATAGGCGTATAAGGGGCAGAGAAGGTAAGTTCTCCGTTTATAGACCACCGGCTATAGATATGAAAGCTACATGGTCAGTGTGACTTTTCGACCGGTCCTATTCTCCCTTAGTAAACTGGTACTCATTTTTAAAGTATTAAATACTTGAGGCTGAGTCGACTGAACAATTTCGGAAGATAAAAATCCGAAGAAAGTAGGGATTCGAACCCTCGTCCTTGTGCTCCCACGGCTGAGATATGCCCTTCCCGGCGCGCGAAACCGAGCGGTTGGTGGCGCTGGATTCCGGACGGTGTCCTGAGTCGTTAGAGCCGCTTGTTCGAATCTTGCCGCGGAGGCGGCAATATATGGGGTGCAATTTTCGTGGGGGCGCTTTTGCCTCAGGCGCAGTCAAAGAATGGGGCGCCACTTTCGGAGGATGATTTTCCCCGGGCGCGGCCAAAATATGGGGCGCCGGTTTCGGGAGGTACTTTGCCCTGGGTGTAGCCAAAATATGGGGCGCCACTTAACCTTTTAAAATATAAAAAAAATATTTAAAAAACACTAAAAATGACTTCCAACCATTTTAATGATTTTTTTTTTTGATTTATTAAAATGAATACTAAAATTAACTTAATCCACTCCTTAAAATACAAAATTTTAAATTTATTTTAAAAAACACTAATATGTATATAATCCAACTCTAAAATACAGTTTTTATTTATTTATTCAAAAAAACAGTTAAATTTACTTAAGCCAACCCTTAAAAAACATTTTTTATTTATATAGTCAAAAGAGTACTAAATTTGACTTAATATAACTCTTAAAATACAATTTCTTTTTAATAAAATAATCACGAAAATTTTCTTAAGCCAACTCTTAAAATACAATTTTTTTATTTATTCTAATTCCCACCAAAATGTACTTAATCAAACCATTAAAATATATATTTTTTTTTCTAAAGAATACGCAATTTACTTAATCCAACTCTTAAAATAATTATTTTTAATTTTAAACAAAAGAAGACTCTATCTTTTATAGTTATGGCCCCAATTGTGTACGGCCCGAATTGTCCATCGCCCCAGTTGTTAATGACCCCAGTTGTGAAAGGCCCCAATTGTGAACGGCCCGAATTGTCTTACTGCCCCAGTTGTCTGGTTATCAATTTCACTAAATAATTCAAGGATTATCAGTGGCTCTAAAACAATAATTTCTGGTTTATAAATTTATACACAATGATGTGCATTTTAATTGGGCTAATATGGGGAAAAATAAAATACTATGCACCTAAAAACAAGATAATTAGCTTAGGTTTAGTTACTAAAAGTCTAAAACCGAGCGGAACGAGTTACCCATCTTCTAGTTTAATGACAAAACACTATTTTAGGTTAGGTTAGGTTAGGTTAGTAAGGGTTTGGTTAGAAGAAGCCAAGCGAAGCGAGCTACCCATCTTCTAGTTTAATGACAAACACTATCTTAGGTTAGGTTAGGTTAGTAAGGGTTTGTGTAGAAGAATCCGAGCGAAGCGAGCTACCCATCTTCTAGTTTAATGACAAAACACTATCTTAGGTTAGGTTAGGTTAGTAAGGGTTTGGTTAGAAGAAGCCGAGCAAAGCGAGTTACCCATCTTCTAGTTTAATGATAAAACACTATTTTAGGTCAGGTTAGGTTAGTAAGGGTTTGGTAAGAAGCCGAGCGAAGCGAGCTACCCATCTTTTAGTTTAATGACAAAACACTATCTTAGGTTAGGTTGGGTTAGTAAGGGTTTGGTTAGAAGAAGCCGAACGAAACGAGCTACCCATCTTCTAGTTTAATGACAAAACACTATCTTAGGTTAGGTTAGGTTAGTAAGGGTTTGGTTAGAAGAAGCGGAACGAAGCGAGCTACCCATCTTCTAGTTTAAGGACAAAACACTATCTTAGGTTAGGTTGGGTTAGTAAGGGTTTGGTTAGAAGAAGCCGAGCGAAGCAAGCTACCCATCTTCTAGTTTAATGACAAAACAAACTCACACTAACATAATAATGCCACCTGTTTAGAATCACCGTAAATTGAACAAATCATGTGTGGTATGACGCTAGTGGTATGACCTATTCCCTAGTTATACCGAAAATTTATATAAATAAGAAAATTTGTTTTTATGAAATAACATAATATTACTAAGCATTTTCGATAAACGTGCCATTCGATAAATTGAGCATTCGATAAATTGATTTTCGATAAATTTGCTTTCGATAAACTTGCTTTCAATAAATTTGCTTTCGATAAATTGATTTTCGATAAATTGATTTTCGATAAATTTGTATTCGATAAATTGATTTTCGATAAATTGACCTAGAATCATTAAATCAACCAAACTTTAAAAAATAATTAAATATTACCAACATGGATTGTAAATTTATTCACTTACTGTTGTGCATTGTTTTTAAAAATTGTTTTCAACCTTATAATTTAATTTTTCTAAAATTGTATTTTCTCTTAATTGTGTTAAAAACAAATTTCCATAAACAAATACAGTTTAATTTCACGCTTCGCTACAAAAAAATTAAAAATTATTATATATAAATTAAAATACAATAAAAAATAATTTCGTGTGATAATTTTCCGAACGAAAAGATATCAAAGGATAATTTTACTATAGTCGAATGAAGTATTTTTTTTTATTTTGTGTTAAATATACATTCTCCCTTTTAAAAATTCTAACAGAACAAAAATATTAATTGAAAATTGTTTTTTGACAGTTTTTTTAATATTTTTTGCGACATATTTGTGTAGATTTCAATTAGCGGTTAAAAGAAAAAATAGAACAAAGTAAAACAAATTGTGCCAAAATTCATTTTAAACGGAAGAGTAATGAATTGTAGTTAGTGTAGATACCAAAGTAAAAATGTATGTGGGGTGTGAAGTTACACACATTTTAAGATTTCGTAGTTATTTAATATGGGATGCCAACAGGGTGACCGAGTTTGTTAATTCATGCAGTTGTGACTGGTTAAAACAGTCTGAATTGTGAGGTTGCTGGTTCAATCCCCGTTGGTGATATTATTTGGGCGAAAATGATTTGTTAACTTTATTCTCATTTTTACAATCAATCACCCCTTATCCAGGTGTAGAAACTCGCCCCCTGGCTTCAGCGATTTGCCTCGTTACAGAAATAGGTCGATGTAAAATAAAAAGAATTTTAAAAAATAAATAAATAAATTGAAATTGCAGCAAAATCAATAAACTATTGGAAATCATTTTCATTCACAAGTATTAATAGTTAAAAGACTCTTAGATGAAGAGTATGTGCTTTAAATAAGAATTACTATAATCTCTATCCCTATATATAAGTAAGGTAAAGTCTCTCTCTCTCTCTCTCTCTCTGTCTGTCAGTATGAGCCTTTTTCACTCGAGATCTGCTAATCCGATTTTCACGCGATTTTTTTCTATTTGTAATTTTTAAGGTATAATGATATATGTAAGGGTGGGTTGATCGAAATCCATGTGTTCCGTTTATATTTAACGCATTTTCTTGAAATTATCAGCGACAACATAGGTTTTGTCAGCGGCAGAATTAGTACACGAATTAAACATTAATCAGAATTGAAAGAATTTTTAAAATCTGTTTTGTAGTTCCAAAGATTTAATGAAATTTATACACGCGGATAATGCAAAATCAATTTTTACGATTTATATTTAACGCCTTTTCTTGATATCATCAGTGAAAACATATATTCATTTAGTAGAAACTTGGTACATGATTTATATACTAATCAGAATTGAAAGATTTTTTAAAATCGTTTAAGTAGCTGCAAAGTTACGACAATTTTTACTGGGAAAGTAATATTGTGTCATTTTGAATCTCATTCCTGTACTAGCATACATGTATTTCGACACGGTTGTATCTAGAGCCCTGCGCGGATACGTTTTTCTGTATCCGCATCCGATCCGCATCCACATAGACAGAATCCGCATCCGATCCGCATCCGCAACCTTTGTAAATATAAATATCCGCATCCGATCCGCATCCGCAAAAATATCCGCACAATCCGCACAGGATTTGCTGTCTGTTTGGAAATAACTAATATGTTTCGCCTTATTTTGCATAACACTACTGAAATTTTTATAACCATGGATCAACACAATTTAGGTACTTATAATGCCTGTATAAAACAAACAAGATGAAAAATAATGGAATGCATGCTATATTGCGATAGCAGCATGTGATAGAAACGTTCTCAACTTTGTCCCTATTTCTAAGGCCTTATATACCAGGGATGAAAAACCAATCCTACTTTTTTAGGGGGTTTAAAACATGCTCTTTCTAATGAAAATAATTTAAAACAGTTTCCAGAAGATATATTTTTGTAAAAGTGGGCTAAATATACCCTGTTTTTAGCATTTTCACAAAAATCATCAACTTTACACTCAATTCCTGAACTAATGAAAAATATTAGGAGTATGAAATTTTATATTCGTTACCCTTGTATTGATAAGTTATTATATGCAAAATTTCACGTTTATCGTACCTTTACTTTCAGAGGTATAAAAAGCCAAACTTTAAAATTTTTTCGAATTGCAAATTTTTAGGCCAAGTTTGATCCAAATTTTCTTCACGGAAATCGCTCATGAAGATTTGTTTATTATTTTGTTTAATAGAGCGCAAAAAGTTGTATAAGTTGGCAAAGTTTTGTTTCTCTCAACAAAATATTGCCACAGGTACTGTGTCTCATAAAGTTGCCGAAATCTCGGAGTCATACCATAGAAGGCTGCGGTATAGGGTCAAACAAATTACTAAATCTCAGCAAGTATTGCATGGATGAACATAAAACTTTACCAATGTTCGTTGGGGACATGTGTGAATGTCCATACAAAATTTCATCGAAATCCGTGATTTTCGAGCAGAGACCACTAGACCACTTGATATGGAATGACCCTAATCCCAGTGATAAACGAAATTTTTTGGTATAAAGAATTGAACGTTTTTAAAATAAAAATTAATGAAATAGTGTTTAAAAATAGTGTAAATAATTAAAAGTTAGTGTTAAAATAGTATTAATTTAGTGTTCTGTGTTAAAAAATTGTGCAGAGGTTTTAAATACGGCTTAGTGCTAAATCTTCCAAAGTGAGTACATATTTTTTAATTTCAATATTATAACACTAGGTTGTTTAACCCATCAACAATTAAGGGTTTTTAAAAAACAAAAACAAAAGTTTTTTTTGGCTCTATTAACTTGGTTTCTTATCATTCTTTCTGCATCTTTTCTCTTAATATTTTTTTTTTACATAGTGAGTCATATTGTTTTTCGAAAATACCTGACATGATGATATATTTTTTAGTTACTTATACGAAATTAAGATACGTTAAAAAATAAAACCAAATACACTTACATACAAACAATTGAAATGTTTATGTTATAAATTTGTCATTGTTGACGGGTAATAACCTAGTTTATAAATAATTAAACAGATTAATTTATTACATTTATGACAAATAAATAACAAGGAAAGTCCTATGAGATCAGCAAATTTAAAAAAATAAGTTCTTAATAATAAAACTAAATTATTATGATTTAAAGAATTTTAAGATATTTTTATTTTTTCAAATTTGATATGAGCTTCATATGTTTTGGAATGTGGCATATGGGCACATGGTTAATTTTTACTAATATTTCCAAAAATGCAAAATAAGGCGATATGTTACATAATTATTTTTAAATTAATAAACTGGCAATAAATCCAATGAAATTGTTGTATTTACGACTGTTATTTAAACTCTACTATATTAAACTATTTAAGTAAGCGTAAAGTAGGTCTTTATGGGAAGGGTTAAAAAAGTAAAAAGTGCCGTAACATATCATTATTGCACTCTTGCCATAAGCACAATACAAATGCCAGCGATACATTTTTGGGGTTCTAAACGCGTCATCCGTAAGAAGAGGCGTCCAACCAAAGATTTTATGTTCACGCGGATATTGCGTATAAGCGGATATGATATATAATCCGCATCCGATCCGCATCCGCACGATTTAAGTGATAATTTATCCGCATCCGCAGAAAAATGGAGGATATCCGCGGGTAATCCGCGGATATCGGCGGATTTGCAGGGCTCTAGTTGTATCCAGTCTAATTCCTGAATTTTCTTAACCCGGAGGTAATCCTGACTTACCTCCTCACGCTCTTATTTTGAATGTAGGTGCCAATAATGTTGCTGAGGATCACGAACCCACCAAAATTATGTAATGGAACACCATTGCAGGTGAACAGTTTAAAAGACTATATAGTAGACTCAACCATTCTGGCTGGTTGTTGTACAAGCGAAAGAGTAGTAATCCCTAGAATATCAATGATTCCTATAATTTTACCATTTCAGTTCAAGAGCTTCAAATTTACCGTCAATGTTTGTTTTGCAATTACTCTTAAGAAATCAAAGGGTCAAATCCTGAAGGTAACCGGTGTTGATTTGCGGAATCCATGTTTCTCATATTGGCAATTATATGTAGCATTTTCGCGTGTCAGTTCTAGCAGCAACCTGTACCTGTTAACGTCTTATGGTGCAACTAAAAATATTATTTAGGAAGAGGCTAGCAGATAAGTCAGTAGTTCAGTTTGATCCTGGTCTTTGTTTTAGAATTATGTTTACAGTATTGTCTTCTGCCCGGTCACCTAAATACGATGTGGGTATGTTTTAAGTTTGAAAAATTAATTTCTGTCTGTTTGTTTATTCGCTATAAACTCCTAGGCCCTTTGATCGATTTGGATCAAATTTTGTACATGAGGGTAAAATAATTCTAGAAAGATTTTGTGATGGTTTCGACTGCGCACGTGCCACTTAGGGGGTGTTATGGGGCCGCAAACCATCAGTTTTGAACTTGGACACTTTTAATTGATCACATTGGCTAAACTTTCAGAGATATGTTGACATATTGTAGATAAAAAATGTAGATCTTAGCTAGATCTAAAAAATGTTTGCGAGTATATATATACCTATCATGCACGAATATCGTGTATTGGCCAAATTTCTGTTTTTAAACGTAATAGTTTTTATATTATTAAGTTAGTGAGTATATAACATCGGAGTTTTACAGTGATGCACACTACCCGACAAATTCTAGGACCGGTTCCGCTGACAATTTTTTATAGTGGCAAGAAAGTGTACATACTAAGAAGTCCAAAGATTCCCTCCGATATTCCATTAAATTCTAAGAGAATTTTATATCGTATAGAAGTAGGTTTTTCAATGATAATTAATAGAACACAAGGTAAGACGCTTCACGTGTCCGGCGTTGACTTGGACAATGAGTGCTTCTTACATGGGCAATTGTATATAAAACATTATTCCGAGTTAATACACCGGAACACTTATTCGTATTGCTATCAAGAGACTATACTACCAATGTAATTTATAAAAAAGCACTTATTTAAACTATTTGTGTAAGAAGCACATTATGAAATAGTAAAGTAAAAGAAGAACATAAACTTAATAATACGATTCGCATGAAACTAGATTTGAACCCAGTCCGACATAAGCCACTGGTAGTCACAAAAGTATCTAACAATCAAATAACAACTTATCCCTAGCCCGGCTAAAATAATTTTGATTTTTTTTACCCAGATGTGACCCACATTTCACATTTTCAAATTTACTGTAAGATCCATATTTGAAGTTTAAAATTTATGTCCACTTAAGGGGCCTATTCTTTAACTTTTAACAATATCTTAGATGTTAATTTTACATATACATAGTATATGTTTTCATAGATACCTATCAATTTAACATCATGTCAAAAATCACAAAATAGGGGCCAAAATAATTTAATTTTGAGTAATTAAAATGAGTAATGCATTATAAAAAATATATAATAATTACATAAGAACAAAAATAGAATTACACATAACAAACATCACATTTATTAACAGGATAATTCGTGTAAATATTATGTAGTGTAGCATTTTGTCTTGTTAGTTTTTTCACAAAATTTTTACAATTGCAAGGATAACAATAAATCATTTAAAACACGTACATTTGGTCCAAATTTCTCATATTTTTCATAGTGCACGTTAAAATCATCTAGTAATACTAGAGAATAGCGATAATCATAAATCGATTGAAGTACATCAGTTAGTTTTTTGATAAAATAATCAAAATTTCCATCCGGAGATCTATAACAAATTATTATGATAAATTTTTTATTATTTATATTCCAAATAGCACCACAAAATTCAGCGTTGATTTCAATGCAGTACTCACTTTGATCCAAGGAGGTTACATTAAGTGTAGGTTTTGCCTATAAGGCAACGCCGCCCCTTTTGTGAGCAGTACGAGAAAAATGAGAAATTAAATTAAGATTGCTTAAATTAAAGTTTTCTATTGAGACACTATTTGCCTAAGATTCTGATAAACAAATGAAGTTAAAGTCAATGTTGTTAAAGTCTATCTCAAACTGGCTAATTTTATTACTATTAAAACCCTGTATATTAGCATAAAGAAAGTCTAATTTACATTGGTCGATGATTTTACATTTAAATTTTTTCCACTGTTTGAGTTATGTTGTACAGTACATGCGTGTCCTCTTACATGTCGACAATTTTCACTTACTTCATGTTCAGGTGGTAGAGTAACTTCTTGAAATAGATTATCATTTACGATTTTTTGGGAGGAATTTGGGACCACTTCACACAAGACACTAATACTATCTTCACTATCTTCACGATGGCATTTATCCTTTGGATGATTTTGTTCAGTTGGTTGGATCGTATTAAGGTTTATTATATCCGTTGCCAGTTTGATAATTTTAAACTTACCACAATGGTTCAAATGTAAACCATGATTTGTAGAATCATTTTTATTAATTACATTATTTGTGTCAATATATTTTACACATATTAATCATTTAAAGGCGTATTATGATACTCGTGTTCTTGACCAGTCAAGAGATATCGTTCTGGTCCATAATAGCCGCGTGAGCCATACCTGCCTAACTTACTCTAACATATGTATTTGAACACAATTATTATTCTAAAAGTTGTTAATCAGGTTTTACGTAACTTAAACGTAACTTTTAATATTTTGTTGGACGCTATTGTTGAAAAATAAAAAATCTATTTTCTCTCTTACATATAAATTAAGGAACTTAATACGAATAATACTAATAAGTATCAGCTAATTTTTAATGGAAAAATTTGTATTCAAATACTTTCAAATAATCTCCCATTCAACCGAGCATTCAAATCTTTGCAACGTAACAGAATTTTATAATACTATAAAAGCATTAAACACAATGTTTAAAGCATTAAAATACATTACAAATTATAAAATTTAAAAAATACAAATAAATTTACTAAATTTGGGTTTTTAAATTTCATAAATAATTAATTTATAGATACCTTGATGCAAAGTTTATAAATCTTAGAATATTATACTACATTCACTGCTATACGTGCAATGACTAAAGCGGCCAATCTAGGTGTTAATACGTTTTAATCTTAAGAAATTAAAAAGAACAATGTTATTATTCAAATTAAGTAGGATTTAAACGTGTTATGACCCAACTTAACCGCACTTTAGCAATAATATATAACAAATTTCTTAAAAGTAGTAAAGACTTATGTCCAACATTTTTATTTTTATTAAATCGGTTTCAAAGTCATAACATTAGGTTATTTACTTTACCTATATACATATTGAAAGATATTGTCTAAATATAATATTATATTGTAACTTAGTGTTCAATATTATTTTTCTTGAATTGTACAAGGTATGTTTTAATTTCATAGAGATATATGTGTATAATAATTATTATATAAATGTATCGGTTTTAGATCACTAATAAATACGTTACATTAATAAATATTGAAACATTCAACCATCGAAAATACCTAATTTTGAGTTATTTTAAGAAAAATATAGAACCTCGTTTTTTGTTGTTAGTAAAAATAAATTAAATGATATTTTTATTAAATTAGACGTGTAAGACACAAGGGATATCATTTTGTGATCAGTCCATTTTTCCATTCAAATTACATATTGGATACAACCTTAACCACTGTCTAAAAAAATGTTGAATAAAATTACAAGAAGGAAAGTGGCACAAACAAAAACTTTATAAAACAGCGTCTTATGTCAGCGGCGGCCCTGAATGCAAATCAGGGTCAGTGCAAAGTTTTATTCAGAAAAACCTTTTCATTATTAAATTAGTTACAGTAAAATATATAGCAGTCGACGTAAATTTTTTAAATAATTAAAAATCTCAACAAATAGTGCTATATTTACCTACCGGCAACATATATAAGGGAGGTATTGTGATCATACCGATTTTGACATTTCGAGATTTCGATGGATCTCCACAAATTGAGTTTTGGCTATTTTTAGCATGATGTCTGTCGGTCTGTGTAAATTCTGCTAAAAGGATTTTTATGAAAATTCATATTTAAGCTTTTGACATTGGCCATGTGGTCGAAAGACTAACGGCCAATAAAATATTATATTTAAAAAAAATGCTTTTGACATCAATGGCACAACTTTTGGTGAAAATCGGTTAACTAGAAATGGGAGTTTACAAGTGTCGGAGTTTACAAGATTTTTGCGAATATTTCACAAAAGAAAAATAGTTAAAAAAAAATATTAAACAAAAGTTGCTATAAAAGCAATAACTAACAACTTTTATTTGAGATTTTAGAGAAGCTTTTTAAGCTTCAGTTATAAAAAATGTTTTACATGATATTTTAAGTTATAATATTAATATTAATATTTTAAGCTGTAAAACTTCTTACATTCCTTACTGAAAGTTTAGTTAAAAAATAAATAAATAAATAAAAATATTAATTTTTAGAGTGTATTTTTCTGGATGAATAGAGATGCCGTTTTTGTTGATTCAGTATACAAATACTTTAAGTTGTAAAACTGCAGTATTCATTAATACAAAAGTATGGGTAAAATTTACTACTGAAGCTAATAGATGTAATCCGAAACAAGATGAATAAAAGAGGAATAAGCGAAGAGCACTATTAGTATAGTTATCTTTTTAAGTTTTCACACTAACCGAATTTTTCCTTTCATTGCTATTGTAATAAAATTTGCTTGATGCAAAATTTAGTTCATCTTGTTCTATTAAAATATTAACAATCTGCGGGCTGCATGAAGCCCGCAAAATGATTTCACCGGGCCAGAAAGATCAAGAATTAAACACTATTAGAAAATCTCAAAGTTAAAAACTATATCTGAATAATCAGATATTATTAATAATATTTCTATTATTAGTTCGCTAGTTATATTGTTAATAAATAATTTAATTTATTTATTTAGTCTTTGCATGCCACATATTATGTCGGTGTAATATTTATTCTAATACATAATTCAAACTGTTATTTTCAATTTTATTTTATTTAATTAAATAAATTAAACAATTTAAAGAATGAAACTGTAGAAAAAGTGAATTTTAATGAATTAATTTTCAGTCTCGCACAAAAACTGTGAAAACTAGTAATAAAAAAGTACTTCCAGTTGTATAGTCTAGTTGTAATATATATTTAAATATATAAAAAGAAAATGAAATTGAATTAGTTGAAGGCTATTGTTAAAACATTTTGAAGAAGAAAATAATAAAAATACAGGGTTAGTTTTTCTAAAATTTATAAACTTTTGAAACAATAACCGAGTGTTTTAATTATTTCTGTTCATGTAAAATTATTTCTTTTTTAATTTAATAAATTAAAAAATGTAATAATATTAAAACATTAATTAGATGCGAAACAAGGCATAGACTGCAAACAATCTCAATATATATATACATTTTTTAATTTCATTAATTGCAAACTATCTTTTCTAGAACTGAATTTTTTTCATTTTTTTTTCAACTTTTTAAAAGTTTTTCTTCTAAATATATGCCGCAAAAAATTGTATCAAGCATTAAACTCTTCATATAGAACCTCACGGTACGTAGGAATTCTCTAACTTCCTTAAATTGTCCTTATAAGTGTTGAATAAAATCATGCGCGTACTTACGTATTGGTATCAGCTTTTCAATGTACTCTGTGTGTTGAAGTGTTCGCAAATGCAACAAGCACTAGAGAAATCGTAGTGCTGTCGCGCCGTTTATATAGCCGATGAAGAGTCGCGCGCCGGAGAGCGTCCCGACGCCGAGGCCCGAGGCGCCCACATCGCGCCGGGCCATGACAGAGTGTAGGCGACGGACCTCCCCGACACCTGGATGGTTCGCCAGTAAAACAGCACCACCCACAATTCGGAAAATTTTGAGTTGGTTACAATAAAATTTATCATTGGAGATGGCTTTTGCATATTTTACAACTTTTTATAACTTAATCTAGATTCGGAATTAAATGATTTAGTTTAAAATGCAATTATTTTACATCCAACTAAATGTTAGGATTAAGCAGGATGTGAAATATTAAAGATGACGTAAAATATACTTTTTATTGATAACAATGTAGAAGTATACAGCATGTACCAATAATGAAGTTTATACATATATTTGTTATTTACATACTTGTTACATATTTGTTATTTAATTTAATTTAATTTTTCTTTATTATAAATAAATTTAAAAAAATAAAGAAATTTGATTTTTAAACATTTATTTCATCTGTAAGGGAGGTAATTTTGTTGTGGTTTCAGAAATAAAATTCAGCGTAATCATTCAATTAGAGTAAAATATTAAAAATGTTAAATGATGAAAAAATAATCTATTTCTTAGAAAGGAAACGTAACCCTTTCGGGACCGGAACAGGATAAACACGCAAAATAAAGACCCGTGTACACACGCACGCTGAGAGACTTGATTAAGGAGCGAAATCGAACGAACACGCGAATTACATGTGACTTTTACGTCTATTTTGACCATGCCCACGCCATCATTTCAGTCGTCAGTGTTTACATAGCGCCTGCTGTGCAAAACAGAAGATTGTACAAAGCAAAAGACATAGTGGTATATTGAACTTTGCAATATACCATTATGTGTAATAAGGCCGTTTTGATATATATCACACTGTTGCACAAATGTAGAGAAATATGATATGTTTTATTTGTTTCATGAGCAAATATGTGCATTAATTTTGTTTTTCTTTTTTTTTGTGTATAACTAGGTATTTTTGTGTTTGTTTGTGGGATTTAATTTATATATATTTTGCCATAAAATATACTTTTTTTTCATTAACTTAAAAATTATTCCGAAAATCCCGTTCATACTGATATAAATTAATGTCCTTTCTGGACCGGAACCGGACGAATACGAAACCACTTTCCGCAGCGGCCCTAGCGTATTGTCATTTGAAACTGGTCTGGTCCTCAAAGGGTTAAGGGCAGACATTTAAGACTTTTGTAAACTTAACGTGAAAATTGAATTGTAAATTCTTAAACAGATGACCACTCTGTCAATTAACAGATTAGATGTATTGAGACCATATGCACATAAATGATAATTAATCTTTGTCTGAAATATAAATATTAGATTTGGAATAATCTTCTAATGGGATACTTATTTGAGTTATCATCAATTACTTGTGAGTTTTAAGATATTACAAGACGGGCAATTCAAGGGGTGTGATATGATATTTTACAGTTGGGCGATGTAAACCTCTCAGGGAAGTTCTGTTTTTAAGAGTCATGAGGTTAAGACGTGATTAAGCAAGTTCAGTTAAGACAATCATGGGTTAGAGATATTTAGAGCAGTGTTTCTCAATAGGTGGTCCGCGAATCAGTTCTTGGTGGTCCGCGCACACAAACATTTTATTAGTATTAATAATGGGTTATTACTAAAAAAAAAGTTTTTCTTGACGTTGGTGGTCCGCAACTGTCGAATGTTTGAGAAACACTGATTTAGAGTGCTCGGTCGAGTCATCGAGTAATGTAAATATTTAAAACCCATACCGTAATTAAAGTAGGTTATTTAATGTTGACTTTAATTCCACAACCCTTAATTCCTTTCCAAGAATCATAGCAACCAATTAGCAAACATGGAGGAATCCAGACTTGATCCGGTCGTAAGTCTTGGAAACTCATAATGTGAGGGAGACCTAGAGTTTGAGGCATGTTCAAAGTAAGTACGAATGAACTGTCAATATTATAGTCAAATTAATCCACCAACCGTGACATTTTATATTATATCAATATGCTTCCCGTACATCTTAAAAAAATAGGTGGTTATGCTTTTTAAATTTTTACCGACCGCCAACATATATAACATATATGTATTGTGATAATACCGATTTTGACATTTCGATGGATCACCACGAATTAAGGTCCCTACATAACGTTTTGATTATTTTTAGCATGATGTCTGTCGGTCTGTCTGCTCGCCCACCCGTCTGTCTATCTGTCCGTCCGTCTGTCCGTCTGTCTCTCTGTCTGTCTATGTACACGTGCAGAGCAAATTTGGCTACAAGGATTTTTATGAAACTTCATATTTAAGCTTTTGACATCAATGGCACAAGTTGATCAACTTTTGGTAAAAATCGGTGGACTAAAAATGGGAATTTACTCGTGTCAATTTTAAGATTTTTGCGAATATTCAACAACAGAAAAATATTTCGAAAAAATTTATTGAACAAAAGTTGCTATAAAAGCAATAACCAACAACTTTTATTTGAGATATTTTTTGATAAAACGAAAAAAAAAAGATTTTTTTTTCGAAATTCTTTCGAAGTATCTATATCTTATAAGTAACGTTTCCATGTTCATGATTAATAATATCTCTGTTAGAAAATATTAGCACAAGTTATTTCTACTCTGCTGCTAGAATGTATTTTAAACAAGAACTTTGTGATGGCGATCGGTCCTGTGGAGGCCACAGCTGATTTTTTATTTTATTAATAAATATTGTTTATGTTTTCAAAAAAAAAAAAAATGATTTGTTCATTAATTTTAAGATACAAATATGTACAATATCTAAATTAAAAATCAGCTGTGGCCACCACAGGACCGTCTGTCTGTCCGTCCGTCTGTCAGTCTGTGTACAAGTGCAGAACAAATTCGGCTTAAAGGATTTTTATGAAACTTCATATTTAAGCTTCTGCCATCAACTTTTGGTAAAATCGGTTGACTAGAAATGGGAGTTTACTCGTGGCGATTTTAAAATTTTTGTGAATATTTCACAACAGAAAAATATTTAGAAAAAATGTATTGAACAAAAGTTGCCATAAAAGTAATAGCTAACTTTTATTTGAAATATTTTTTGATAAAACAAAAAAAATTTGAAAAATTTGAAAAATTTTTTGTCTCAATTTTTTCATACTTATATGTAATGTTTCCATGGTCATGATAAATAATATCTCTGTGAGAAAATATTAGGCCAAGTTATTTCTACTCTGCTGCTAGAATGTATTTTATACAAGTACTTTATGATGGCGGTCGGTCCTGTGGTGGCCACAGCTGATTTTTAATTTAGATATTGTACATATTTGTATCTTAAAATTAATGAACTAATCTTTTTACTTGCCCGACCTTAATATATAAGGGGCAAGTATTGTAATCGCGAAAATTTTCGATGTCGAGATTTTGACTGATGACCACGTTTCATGGTCCAGGGAATCCAAAAAACCTATTTTCGAAGTGCCGTCCGTATGTGTGTGTGTCTGTGTGTTTAACTTAAGGAGTTCGTTCTGGTACTAAAAAATTCTCCTATTAATTGGGAAGAGCCCTATTGTTTTTTATTAAACCGGAAACGGAAGTTATTTAATTTTAAAATTTAAAAAAATTCGTAACTAGTAAACCAAACCTTGGACAAAAATTTGTATAGGACATAATTTGATGTATTTTTGAAGATTTACCTAAATCTTCTTTTATTTATTTTTTTTTTAATTTAATTTTTTTTTCCGTTTTTTTTTTTATATTTATTTGTTTTATGGGAGGGCAAGTCTAGCGGAGGTGTCCCTTTGCCACTGGTTTTTTTTTGGAAAACATAAACAATATTTATTAATTAAATAAAAAATCAGCTGTGGCCTCCACAGGACCAACCGCAATCATAAAGTACTTGTCCAAAATACATTCTAGCAGCAGAGTAGAAATAATTTGGCCTAATATTTTCTAACAGAGATATTATGTATCATGACCATGGAAACGTTTCATATAGGTATGAAAAAATTGAGACAAAAAATTTCGAAAAATTTTTCAAATTTTTTTCGTTTATCAAAAAATATTTTAAATAAAAGTTGTTAGCTATTACTTTTATGGCAACTTTTGTTCAATAATTTTTTTCTAAATATTTTTCTGTTGTGAAATATTCGCAAAAATCTTAAAATCGACACGAGTAAACTCGTTGATTAACTTGTGCCATTGATGGCAGAAGCTTAAATATGAAGTTTCATAAAAATTCTTTCCAGACTGACAGACGGACAGACGGACGGACAGACAGACCGACAGACATCATGCTAAAAATAGTCAAAACGTTATGTAGGAACCTCAATTCATGGAGATCCATCGAAATCTCGAAACGTCAAAATCGGTATGATCACAATACCTCCCTTATATATGTTGGCGTTCGGTAAAAAGAACGTATCTATTAAGAGTGGATAAAATTAAGTGCACAGTGTTACAAAAATAATGTCAAGAGTGAATTAATATTTAGTGTGACTACATTTTGCGTTAATAAAAATCTGTAAGCGCCGAGGCAAATTTTTCACTAGGTTTTGAAAATATTTGGATGTAACAGTATACTATTATTTTTTTAAACACTTGGAAAACATTATGTTAACTGACCGTTCAGTGATAGGCACTTTCAATACTGACCACAAATTTTCAAAGGGATTAAATCTGGAGTTCGTGGATTGGCATCGAAAAATTTTATAACTTTCTTCGATTTATGGCGTAATGTCCTGCTTAAAATTAATGGCGCAATGTCCTTCTGAAAGATAAAATTTTCTTCTATGCCATTCAAAAGAAACAGTGCTCAATGATTCTTCTAAATTTCAGAAATAATGTCTGTATATTTTTAGAGTTAATATTTAATACCAAATTTTCGTCACCATGCCTTGAAAAATCAATCCCAAATAATAATAGAACCACCACTTAATTTTGTCCACGTTTGATACGTTAAATACTTATTTATTTTATTGCAATTTACTAGAGTTTTCAGTATTCTATTCTTTGGTATGTCCGACTAAACATCAAAAGTATAAAGCTGGGTTGCCACGAAGTCAAGTGCAAGATCACGTTAGACGGGGACTTGTCCCGATGAGAACTCTCAAGTTAATCTTGGATTAACTTGACGCTAGTCTTCGAGAAGATGAAAGAACAAATTTTAAACAAAATTTGTGGGGATGATGTAAAAATACAAATTCTTTACAAAAACAAATCGCCAGTCTTCTCTAGAAAGAATTTGATGGATAAATCATCATATTGCACAACGAAAAAGCTCCTCTTTCCAAAGATCGAATTAGTTCCATATGCAAAACAGCTTCGTTAATAAGTTAGTAACCCATTCCGTTTCTTCAAAAAAGCTTCGTGTGCGGACTTCGTGGCTTAGTCGTGCATAAAGTCAAGACGATTGAACATTACGAAACCATAAATACTTATTGTTAAATATTCCGAAAAAAAGAATGTGAACAGATTTATCATCATTCCTTAAATTCGTGAAAAACATATTTGAAGCACCTAAAACTTTTCTATAATACCTAAAAACAGGCTAAAATTCTAAAATGTGGTTATACCGAAAAAAGACCACTCGAAAAAGTTTTATGAATTTCGCACAATTAGTCTTAAAGTAGTCTTCAAGAGGCAGGGGAATTACGGAAGGAAAACCAACAATAAACATAACACAATAAATATAATACTTTATTCACGCAATCAAAATTACAAATTATAAAATAAATAAACATAGAATAATAAACTACAGTCACAATAAATATAATAAATTATATATTTATGTAATATGTAGTAAAATATGTAGCCAGCTGTGCTATTTAATATTATTATTATTATTATTATTATGGGGTTTGTCAGGTCTTGACAGGCGTCCACTAATCTCAAACTTCAGCAACCTTTTGAGCCGCGTCATACTAGAGACTAGTGGAGCTAAATACACACGACTGCATCCCAAACTCTGGCGATATGCAGCCGCGGAAAATTACGCCAGATCCAGTGCCCGCAAAATTCGGAGTGACCCGAGCAGCACTGCTTTCTGCATCCTTCAGATCAAAGAGTTGGCAGAAGATCTGCAGGCGGTAATGGACTCCATTTCCCTTCGATAGGAGGCTTTTATACCACCCAAAACACCAACTATCAAGCTTAAATTTATACCCGGGATTCAGCTTTCTAAGCTCGGACAAGAGATCATATACTTGGACCTCTTTTCCTCCTACTTGATAGAGATATTCTTCTCAGCTGGACTTGACAATTCGATCACAAATATCTGTTTGGTCTCGATATCCATGAGGGTTATGTCCGGCTTAGTGGCTGTCAGTAATCTCGAAGTGGGGAAGGAGTAATTCCAATAAATACGGCACTTGGAATTTTCCACCACGATTCTATAACAGAAGGGACGTACGGTATAACCGGTATTTAGTCAATACCACAGGCATGTCTAAGATGATAGTAGAGTACGCGGAGAGCAGCATTATGTCGAGACACAATACTTAAGTTCTTTATTATTATTGTGGGGTTTGTCAGGTCTTGACAAGCGTCCACTAATCTCAAACTTCAGCAACCTTTTGAGCCGCGTCATACTAGAGACTAGTGGAGCTAAATACACACGACTGCATCCCAAACCCTGGCGATAAACAGCCGCGGAAATTACGCCAGATCCAGTGCCCGCACAATGCGGAGCGACCCGAGCAGCACTGCTTTCTGCATCCTGCAGATCAAAGAGTTGGCAGAAGATCTACAGGCGGGAATGGACTCGATTTCCCTTCGATAGGAGGCTTTCATGCCACCCAAAACACCAACTATCAGGACCAAAAGCTTAACTTTATACCGGGGATACAGCTTTCTCAGCTCGGACAAAAGATCCATATACTTGGACCTCTTTTTCCTCCTCCTTGAGAGAGATATTCTTCTCAGCTGGACTTGACAATTCGATCACAAACATCTGTTTGGTCTCCAGGAGGGTTATGTCCGGCTTAGTGGCTGTCAGTAACCTCGAGGTGGGGAAGGAGTAATTCCAATAAATACGGCACTTGGAATTTTCACCACCGATTCTATGTCAGAAGGGACGTACGGTATAACCGGTTTTTGGTCAATACCATAGGCATGTCTAAGATGATAGTAGAGCACGCGGAGAGTAGCATTATATCGAGACACGTAGCTCGACGCTTATTATTATTATTATTATTATTGTTATTATTATTATTATTCTTTTTTTTTTAATAAATAATCACGAACTTAGTCCGGGGCTTACAACCGTACGGACCAAAGTCAAGTATCGGCTGCTTTCCTAATATGTTCTTCGTCTAGTCTAGTATGGTGTGGTGGTATGTTCTGTTAACGAGGGCGAAGATTGTAGCTTTTCTGCTTTTGAGTTGTGTCGGGTTGTTGTGTTTGTTCTTCTGATGCTTCAGTGTCTGTTAGTTTTCGTTTTCTGGTTTTGAGTTGTCTTGTTCTGTGTACTTTTTGTGTGTTTTGTGATGGTTGAACGTCATGTTCCGTGTGGTTGGACTCTTGTGACGGTAGTTGTGTAGGATGTGTATGTGCCATTTGTTCGTCTATTATTATTATTTTTCTTTTTTTTTTTATAAATAATCACGGACTTAGTCCGGGGCTTACAAATGAAGATCTCATTAAGAATTATATATGGTCGAATTTATATTAAAATAAATAATGTGATGAGGAAATTGGAAAAAGGGTCATTCCATGTCAAGTGGTCTGATTTCAGAGAAGTGCCCTGCTCGACCATCACGGATTTTGATGAAATTTTGTATGGACATTCACACATGTCCCCAACGACCATTGGTAAAGTTTTACGTTCATCCATGCAATACTTGCTGAGATTTAGTAATTTGTTTGACCCCATACCGCAGCCTTCTATGTTATGACTCCGAGATTTCGACAACTTTGAGACACAGTATCTCTGCCAATATTTTGTTGAGAGAAACAAAACTTTGCCAACTTATACAACTTTTTGCGCTCTATTAAACAAAATAATAAACAAATCTTCATGAGCGATTCCCGTGAAGAAAATTTGGATCAAACTTGGCCTAAAAAATTTGCAACTCGAAAAAATTTTAAAGTTTGGCTTTTTATACCTCTGAAAGTAAAGGTACGATAAACGTGAAATTTTGCTCATAATAACTTATCAATACAAGGTTAACGAATATAAAATTTCACACTCCTAATATTTTTCATTAGTTCAGGAATTGAGTGTAAAGTTGATGATTTTTGTGAAAATGCTAAAAACAGGGTATATTTAGCCCACTTTTACAAAAATATACCCTCTGGAAACTGTTTTAAATTATTTTCATTAGAAAGAGCATATTTTAATCCCCCTAAAAAAGTAGGACTGGTTTTTCATCCCTGGTATATAAGGCCTTAGAAATAGGGACAAAGTTGAGAACGTTTCTATCACATGCTGCTATCGCAATATCGCATGCATTCCATTATTTTTCATCTTGTTTGTTTTATACAGGCATTATAAGTACCTAAATTGCGTTGATCCATGGTGACATTGTCACTACCAGTTCAGAAACTTGAACCAGTAACCCCATCGCCATAGGGTCACGCCCGATAGCCGTGCAATACCAGCCAGGGGTGGGTTTCCTGGTTGAGGATCCCAAGCCTCTAGTTTGGTTTCTTCGTTAAGGTTCCAAAGCCTTGTGTGGGTATCTGTCCGGTTCCCAAGCCAATGATTGGGCAGCTTATTCTAGGTTCCTAAGCCTGAAGTGGGTATCTTACATGGTTCCCAAGCCGAAGTCCATGATGTTTGTATGAATTGCCAAATTCCAATTATTGCTTATTTATTATTGAATTTAGTAGCCACTTTCTTCAGTGTCACTTCTTGGAATTGATACTGTCGGCCTGGTGACATAACTGATGATGCTGGAAGGCCACAAATAAGGTGTTGTGCTGGAACCCAACAAATATCTTTTCTTTCGGGCCAATAAAATGAATGAGCTAAGCCTCGCGGATGCATAAATTTTACCAAAGCATCATTTTGTTCCAGAGAAATTTTTACAACATTGCCTACCCACCACTTATTGTCATAAATGCAGGCAACATAACAACCGGGAAATAGATCGGCTAATTTTAAATTAGGATCGACAGAATTGGAAAGTTTGGCCACAAAGTTAACTGTGTCATTTGAAACTTTGCTGACAGAAATCGAATTCAAATCAACTGGCACAAACTGGTGATGATCTCTTGTGCCAGCTATTGTGGTGCTAGCTTTCCATCTTTCTTCTTGCAGCGTCCTGTTTTCTTGAATTTCTTCAGTCGGAACATATATATATATATATATACCTATTTAATTCCGTGAATGTTTTTGTCACAAAAGTTGAACAGATCTATTGGCGTCAGTATTTGATCGGTTAATGGTCGCTGGAGGCCGGTCAATCCCGGCCAATTCGGGACGTTTAGTCACCGACCGCCGCTGCTAACAGTACAGAATTCTATACCCAAAACATGCTGACGCGTGACAGCATTAACAAAATATTTAAAAAATGTCATCAGTGTAGAACCACCGCTAGCAGACTAACAGATTCATATAGCGTACAAAAATTAATTGTACACTGTAAACTTCAGCAGGAATGAAAGGAAAGTGACACAATGTAAAAAAATGCATATTGAAGTATATGACGTATCGATAGCAATATCCTCAACTTTGTCCCTATTTGTAAGGCCTTATATACCAGGGATGAAAAACCAATCCTACTTTCTTAGGGGGTTTAAAACATGCTCTTTCTAATGAAAATAATTTAAAACAGTTTCCAGAAGGTATATTTTTGTAAAAGTGGGCTAAATATACCCTGCTTTTAGCATTTTCACAAAAATCATAAACTTTACACTCAAAGATATTTGTTGGGTTCCATCACAACACCTTATTTGTGGCCTTCTAGCACCATCAGTTATGTCACCAGGCCGACAGTATCAATTCCAAGAAGTGACACTGAAGAAAGTGGCTACTAAATTCAATAATAAATAAGCAATAGTTGGAATTTGGCAATTCATACAAACATCATGGACTTCGGCTTGGGAACCATGAAAGAATACCCACTTCAGGCTTAGGAACCTAGAATAAGCTGCCCAATCATTGGCTTGGGAACCGGACAGATACCCACACAAGGCTTTGGAACCTTAACGAAGAAACCAAACTAGAGGCTTGGGATCCTCAACTAGGAAACCCACCCCTGGCTGGTATTGCACGGCTATCGGGCGTGACCCTATGGCGATGGGGTTACTGGTTCAAGTTTCTGAACTGGTAGTGACAATGTTACCATGGATCAACGCAATTTAGGTACTTATAATGCCTGTATAAAACATACAAGATGAAAAATAATGGAATGCATGCGATATTGCGATAGCAGCATGTGATAGAAACGTTCTCAACTTTGTCCCTATTTCTAAGGCCTTATATACCAGGGATGAAAAACCAATCCTACTTTTTTAGGGGGATTAAAATATGCTCTTTCTAATGAAAATAATTTAAAACAGTTTCCAGAGGGTATATTTTTGTAAAAGTGGGCTAAATATACCCTGTTTTTAGTATTTTCACAAAAATCATCAAGTTTACACTCAATTCCTGAACTAATGAAAAATATTAGGAGTGTGAAATTTTATATTCGTTAACCTTGTATTGATAAGTTATTATGTGCAAAATTTCACGTTTATCGTACCTTTACTTTCAGAGGTATAAAAAGTCAAACTTTAAAATTTTTTCGAGTTGCAAATTTTTTAGGCCAAGTTTGATCCAAATTTTCTTCACGGGAATCGCTCATGAAGATTTGTTTATTATTTTGTTTAATAGAGCGCAAAAAGTTGTATAAGTTGGCAAAGTTTTGTTTCTCTCAACAAAATATTGGCAGAGATACTGTGTCTCAAAGTTGTCGAAATCTCGGAGTCATACCATAGAAGGCTGCGGTATGGGGTCAAACAAATTACTAAATCTCAGCAAGTATTGCATGGATGAACGTAAAACTTTACCAATGTTCGTTGAGGACATGTGTGAATGTCCATACAAAATTTCATCAAAATCCGTGATGGTCGAGCAGGGACCACTAGACCACTTGATATGGAATGACCCAAAACACAATTGGGTTTTAGGAATGGATGTGGTACACTTGAGAAACTTTTTTGTATTCAAGTGCTTACTGAACAGTGGAGAGACGTTAATTATGACATTCATGCATGTTTCATAGATTACAAAAAGGCATTTGACTCGTTAAAGTTAAACATGCTAAACTTATAGATAAGTTGAAGGGTATCGAAACTGATAATAAGTTCTCAGGTTTAGTGTTAATTTCTATTCAAACATAAATGCATGCATTCGCGTCGAAAATCCAAACAGCGAATGGATCCAAATTCAGCAAGGCGTTCGCACTAGGTGCATTTTGTCACTGTTATTTTTCCACATGTACTCTCCTTGATTGAGTACTGTATGGATGAAGTGAAAGCATAAATATGTATGGTCGAGTCATAAATAACATTCACTACGCAGACGACTCTGTTTCACTGGCTAGTAACAGAGATGATTTAGAGAGCTTAGTTAAAATAATGAAGGATACCAATGAAGCACATGGTCTGAAAATAAACACCAAAAATACTAAATACATCGTAATCAGCAAAAATCCTTTTAATTATAGCGCAGGAATAAAAATAACGAATGAAAAGATCGAAAGGGTTCATTCAGATTGGGCTTATTATTTAAGTGACATTCATTTTCAGGAATTTTAACTTGCTTTAGTTTAATTCACTGTATTAATATCTGACCGAAGTCAACTGCTTATTTCTGGCTGAGTTGAGATTCTAGCCATACCTACTTCCGAGAAGCTACGGATCACCCCTACTAAAGTGACATACGGATGTCATACTTCGACAGTTACTGAAAATATGAATTAAAATCTATCTTAAAATTTTGAATTGTAATATTGAATGGTGATGTATGATGTATTTGTGGACCATTTAAACGATAATTTGGAAACTGATTTACGGTTTACCGAAAATGTTGTATGAAAGATAAAATTATTTTGTAACAACTGGCAATAGATGAATATTCCTTTCGAAACGAGTTCGATTTTAGAAAATAATTAGAAAAAGTAGAGAACCAGAAGGTATATTTTAAATTTTTATTTAGATTAAGTTTACTACGATCATTCTTATTCGTTTTTTAACAAACTGTTCTCAAATATTATATTAACATATTTATTTATGTATAATAATGAAAAATGTATAATAATATATATTTTTTCCACGGCTATATAGATATACGTTCATTACAGGCGTGTCAGTGATTAGTAAATATAGCACATACTGCTGACCTGTTACGTAATGAGTTCATTACGTAACAAGTCGAGCTCATTACATAACAGGTTCAAGCATGTCCAACCGTTACTTGGCAACGTAATAAATAGGTTGAAAGCATTTGTCAAATTATTGTTAGTTTGTAAAGGAAACCGGATTAAAATTAAATAATATAGTTAAAATTGTCGAATTTTGCAAATATATGTTTTGATATAGTTAATCTTGGTCAGTTAGTTAATCAGTTGACGCAAGTATTTTTATTTTTACTGAATTTACATTCCGTATGACAACGTACATGGTCGTTGCTAGGCAACGTAATAAACAGGTTGAAATTAACTGTTAAATTATTGTTATTTTTTAAAGGGAACTGAATAAAAATTAAATAAGTAATAAAGTTATAGTCGTGGAAAAAGCATAGTATGAAACTTGCATGGAATAGTCATTTCTCGCTCGTATGAATTGTGCTACTCTCCTACGCCTCGTGGCGCACTATTCATACTCGTGAGATGACCATCATTCCATGCTCGTTACATAATATACTAACATACATACATTATTACATATAAATTTTTGTCTTTTATAACTTTCTGGTTACCTTATTTAAGTAGCAGAGGCGGCCTGATGCGGTAAGCACAACATTTTAGCGCTTCATCCAATGAGGCGCCCCATGCGGTAATTTCGTTTCTTGTACGCTGTTTAAATTGGATCTTGATTTTTGACAGAAATAGCAAAATTGTAACTATTTAGCTGGAATGAGAATTCAAAGGATGGCTACACGAATATCTGTGTACATCATCAACCGAAACTAAATGTCAAAACAATTAACCCCGAAATAATTACATTTAATAATAAATGTAGAGTAAAACTTTGGTTGAAAATGAAATTATTTAGAACAATTCAATATATTTAAGTAAGACTTTATTTTCTGTTGTTTATGTTTGTATTTGAATAAGATAATTGTAATAAAAAATAATCTCTTATTACGTTTTATAATTTATTGCCACCTTTTGCGAGATGGCAAGGAGGCGCTGTCTTGACTTTTGCATGGGAGCGCCATATACACTAGAGCTAACCCTAGGGAGTAAGTATAATTGTATTTAAATTTGACTTAATGTATTTCTATTTGTTTTATTTATATTTATATAAATATTTCAATTTTAGAAATAATTTATTTTCACCGATTTTCCTCTACTGGTTGTCTTAAAACAACTGTATCTGATTATTATTTACCACGTTGTACATTAAAACAAACTTTATTAGCATTTAGCAAAAACAAATAAGAGTTATTCTTGATAAAATCGTTACATATTTAAATTATTTCGTGTTTCACCATCACTTAATAAAGCGCTCCTTAAAAGTAGTCGGTACAGTGTATTTATTTTTTTAACTGTCATTTAAATAAGTTGCACTTGGTAAAATGTTAGTTTTATTCTAAAGTGGTGCAACTGGCTCTAGGACTCCTGACTTAAGTTTGGACGCGATTTAAGTTTGGCTTCGATAATGCGATGTGCTATGTATTTCATATCCGTTTATATGGTGCGAAAGCATGGTCGATGATGCAGGATGCATGTCAAAAATGCCATGAATATACATATATATATATATATATATATATATATATATATATATATATATATATATATATATATATATATATATATATATATATACATATATATGGTATATATATATATATATATATATATATATATATATATTTGTATTTATACCATTAAGGTTCACTCAACCTTATATATAGGCAGTGGCTAAGGGGGGGGGGGCCCTTCCAGGACCAGCAAATTACACGGTGCTGCTCGGGAAGTTGAAGATAAAATTTGTTAACCACAACAGTAGTTAATTTTTAAATTACTTCATTGTAAACAATATTGGCATTTTTTTTTTTTTTTGAACATTATATTGATTGCCTACTTTTGATAAAGTGACATAATTTTTGTTCAAGTGAAAATACATTTACATGTTATTTTTAGGCTTTCGTAGGTATAATCAATAAATCCTTATTCCGTCACATGAGTATGTTCGTTCGGTACAAATTGTGGTCAAGCGGCTGATTTAGAGAACTGAACATAAGTTAGAGAAATATTAAGACTTCAAAAATATATCTCGCGAAAAATATAAATAAATATGTATTTAACGAAGAAAAAATCAAGTGAAAGTTCTTAATACATGGATTAACAATTACATTTTTTATCAACAAATAATGAAATTATTATTTGATATAAACCAATATGTATCAATAATTTGATATCCAACAGCAGGGGTGTCGAACTGATTTGGGTTGCAGTCTATTTTACATACAAAATAATAAGCAGTGACGGAACTTTAAATATCCCGAAGGGTTTCTTGACATTTCTTTATAAACAGAAAAGGGGAAGAGAGTATATTTTACAATTTTAAATATATTTTTCCCTTAAATAAGCTCAAGTGATTTTGATTACCGCTTCAGGGGCCACAAAAAATGAGGTTGAGGGCCGCATACGGCCCGCGTGCCCTCGAATTTGATTCGGCCCTCCCCAAGACAAAATCCTGGCTGCGCCACTGTATATAGGCTATTCCAAACGATTGGGCGGAACTGGAATTTTCATTTTTGTAGGTTGTCATGGTGTCACTTTTTATGGTTTGAAGCGGGCTTTTCCTAAACAAAATGATCAAAAGCCTCACTTAATCGGTAAAAGTTACTAAAATTGAAAATTTAGTTCCACCTAAACCAAAGAAACAAGCTATATCTTGTCATATGACATAATTTAGCCTATAATCCAAACCTTTCGGCGGAACTAGATTTTGTAATCTAATAACTTTTATCGTTTGATTTGACCATTTTGGTTAAGCTTTGTAGAAAATACTTACAATAACCCAAGGAAGGTCCCAAGAATATGAAAATTAATATGTTATTAATCATATTTTGAATACCTGCATTTTGTAGGATTGGTAATATCTTTTTTAACCAACCTTTATAAACGTCCATAGAAAGCCTTCTTGAAATTCCTTTTGTTTATTCCGGTTTTTCTTTTTTCATACCTCGCAGTCAGAATCACTGTCACTAGACATTTTTGCAGGAATAATTTGTTCGAAGATAAAAATTCTACTTGTTGAATGTTTTGCACAAAATACTAATTTGTTGTCAACTCAAAACTCAAACAACAAAAGATACGGCACTCCGCAGTCGGCAGGTGCATATTTATTATCTAAAACATTTTATTTTAGCGAGACAATCGAACGCTAAAAACACGAACTAATAAACTTATAATAAACTAATAAAATATTGGAAATTCGTCTAAGCACAACCTGTTTACTTTATGCTTATTAGAAAGAAAAGTGCTTTAGCTAAATTCCCACGAATACCCCAAATTTTCGTAAAAAATCCCTTTTCCCATGAAAACATTAATTTTCCACGAATCGGGAAAAATCCCACAAGTTGGCAACACTGCATGTCGTGGAGTGTCTGCTTTTCAGAAGTAGGTGTACAGACGCATTTTAAAAATATCTTGAGTTAACCGTGTAAAACCGAAAAAGTTATAAACAATTAGTTAGAACCGATGTACACCATAAAGAAAAGTAAACTTGAGTACCTTGGATATGAACTGAGAAACGAGAAATACCTGCTTCTCCAATTAATAATGCAGGAAAAAAATCAAGAATCAAATAATCAAAAATTCAATTAAGTAACATAATTCATTCAGGAATCAAGAATCACAGTAGGAAGTTAAAGAACATCTTGGATGGAAAATCTCAGGTTCGGTCTATAGACTTCGGTAAACAAATCGTGTGTAAATTCCAACGTACCGTGTCTAAAATTAAAATTGCTATACTGCTATCCAACCTTTGTCGCGTACATTGCACTGGAAGAAGAAGAATACCCTCCTTCTTTGCATCCACTCTTTAACACAGAAGCACTGTTTCCTCTTTCTGTTCACCGGACCTATCTTCAGAGCCGGCTCTTGGCTGAGGCGAACTTGACCCAGGTTTCAGGAGTCACGTGATGAAAGGCCTCAAAAAAGACAATAAAAAAAGCTGTACATTAAATCATTGAGTACTTTTTAAAGTCCTAAATTTAAATGTCTTGCCTCAGACCACACAAAACCACCGGCCGGCACTGCCAGGGCCGCCACGTGAGGGTGGTAAAGTTGTGACCAGCACAAAGGTGCATGATTATAGGGGGCGCCATTCCAAAAAAAATATACCTAATACGAGGGAAATTCAATAGTTAAAGTAACAAAATGATGTAGAAAAAAAAAAAAAAAACTGTTTGTAGGAGGAGTTTGGTACTTTCACGATTATTTAGGTTGGCATCATTGGGATGAGCTGAGAATACCTGATGTATAAAAATTGTTTTGTTTATAACCTCAAAATTGCATTTAATGATGGCGTGTCCCCTTGAAGTTTCCACATTAGTTGAACAACGTTCAGTGACCCGGTTTTTGCTTTCTGAAGGTGAAAAACCGGCTAAAATCTTTTCCCGAATGATTTTACAGTATGGTGAAAGATGTATGAATCGCGGAAATTTTTATAAGGGGGTAGAACAGTTCAAAAATGGTCAAACCTCAGTAATTGACAAGCAACGTCCTGGCCGACCAGTTGAAGTGTCAACTCCTTCGATTGAAACCCGCATTGACGACATTATTCGTGAAGACCGACGTATTACTGTTGAAGATATATATAAAAAAAGTTGCAGTAAGTGTTGGCACAGTTCATCACGTTATCATTGACAAGCTCAAGTACAGCAAAACAAGTGCAAGGTGGGGCCCGAAACAGTTTACGCGACAACACAAGGAAACAAGACTCAAAGTGTGTACAGACTTGAAAGAACGCTATGAAAGGGAATGTGACCCTTTTCTAAACAAGATTTTAACGTGTGATGAAACTTGGGTTCACCAGAATCCCAAAGACAAAGCATGGAATGGAAGCACACCAGCTCACCTGTCCGAAAGAAAATGGGAACGCAAGCATCAACTGGAAAAGTTATGTTGACCGTCTTTATGATGCCCGAGGTCTCGTCTTTTGTGATTATTTGGAAGATCAGCGTACAAAAAACAGTGCCTACTACAAAGACATGCTGATGAACAAAGTAAAGCCAGCAATGAGAGAAAATCGTCGCGGATCTCAAAGAAAAAGCGTGATATTGCTCCACGACAATGCTCGTCCTCATACCGCCAAGCTGACCCAACAAACCATTGAAAACATGGGTTGGGAGATACTACCTCATCCTCCAGATTTGACTCCAGATTTGGCTCCCTATGATTTTCATTTGTTTGCTCCACTCAAGGAGGCATTACGTGGAAAAAAGTTCAACGAGGAAGTCAAATAATTTGTCGGAAACTGGCTCAAACAACAAGACAAAGATTTCTTTGCATCAGGCATAAAAAAACTAGTTCATCGTTGGGATAAGTGTATTGATATTCATGGGGATTCAGTAAAAGCCTTATTTTGTAAAAATACACAGTTTTTTTTTCTACATCAATTTGTCTCTTTAATTATTGAATGTCCCTCGTAGTAAATTTTTATACAAAATTTAAAGTAAAAAAAAACTAAACTGAGGATACGATATTACAGATGAATGTTTGAATGATGCTAAAAAAATCTTTAATACCCAATTATATTTCCGCAAAAATATATGTGTTCACAAAGGCGCCTCTCACCCACGCGGTGGCTCTGGGCAGTGGCTACCTTCCGAATTGACAGAAAACACCAGTGGGTGACATGTTAGTTGGAACTAGTTGGGTCGTGAGCATATTCATACTCTAGGTGAACAAGTAACGTTAGGCAAGTAGAAAGTCAAGTGTACTACCCGTTATTATTATTGTTTTATGCTATAAAGTATTGAGTATTTTGTATTATTTATGTTGCGAAGCTATTTGAAAATATTATCATCAGGTTTCCATTATTTACGCAAACATTAATTAAATTTAAATGAAAGTATGTGATTTGATAAACAAGTTCTTTTAATTAACAGGCAGATTTTGTACCGTTTTTTAAGCGAATTGTTAGCGGAAATGAAAATGGGAAATTAGTTTTCCGAGTCAGTAGAAATGTCCCGGTTTAAATACACTTTTGAGAACGTGGTAACTACAGAATTCATCAACATTTTTTCGTTGCAGTTAAATTCACTATGCAACAAATTAAATAATTTTATTTTTCACTGGGTTTACAGTATGTAATTATGATTCCCCACCTTAAAATTAATTGAGGTTTTATAAATAAAATTGTCACACACGTCAGGTTCCATAGAGAAAAGCATTTATTGATTTTTTTAAAATTATATAAATTAGCGACACAAAACTTTATTTTTTATTAAGAAACTTATATTATTTTGTGCGATTGGCTTTCCTCTTGTAGTCAGTTATCGCGGTATCCCTCTAAAGGCACCAACAGTAATCTGCAAGCATGGCTGGTTCCCATCTACCAGTCTGTAAAAGATTCCACTGCTTTATCTGGATCCTAATATTTCTGATTTTTCTTTGTTCAAATCTAAATCTCTGATAAGTTCGTTTAGTTCTGATTGACTAATCAAATGTGGTTCTGTAATAGTAGTTGGATCTTGAAATACATCAAATTCTGGTCGCTGAAACATATACTCAAAGGGAACTTCCCACTCCACCTAAAGAAGCAGATCCTGGACAGATGCATAATACCCATACTTACTTACGGGTCCCAGACATGGGCGCTTACAAAGAAACACCAGAAAAAACTTCAAACGTGCCAGAGAAGTATGGAGCGTAGTTTGCTAAAACTGAGATTACGAGACAAGGTCAACTGCTCAAAAATCCGGAAGCAAACTAAAATAATCGATGTAATACGCACATCGAAAAACCTAAAGTGGAAGTGGGCGGGTCATTTAATGAGACTCGACGACAACCGATGGGCGAAAAGGGCAGTAGCATGGCTACCACTAGAAGCCAGTCGCAATAGAGGAGGACAGAAAATAAGATGGAGGGATGACTTCAGGAAATTTGCTGGTAAATACTGGACCCAAAAAACCAAAGACCGTGACGAATGGAGAAACCTAGGACTAGAATTCTGCGAGTCAACGCCAACTACCTAGATTTCTACAGCTTCCCACTGATGATCTATGTTGCCTCCGTGATGATCTATGTTATTTTAAATTACAATATTTTAAATTTATGTTATCCTTAACCTTACATTTTAATTTTGTGAATCTAATCTTATTCCAGTCTTGGGTTATTTTATGATTGTGATACTTATATATTTCTTTTATATTTATTTAATTTTAATTTTATTTGCATTTTTAGTTTTTTATTATGTTTCAACATATTATTTTATTTTATTTACTCTAATTTGTGATATTTTAAGCTTGTGATATATTTACTTTAATTTTAATTTTCGTTTATAATAATCTAATTTGTGATACTTGAGCATGTGATTTACACTACTGTAACTTTCTATTTTATCTATCACTATTTTACAAGTCAAGAGTAGATCAAATGTTACAGCATTGTAAACCTGTTGTATTTTATACTATTGTAAAATTATTTTAATCTATTTCATGTCAAGATGCTATTTTAACTTGTTACTTAATATGTAAAAGGTAGGAGAGGCCAATACTCCTAAAGGGTTTTATAGCTTAATAATAATAATAAATAATTCTCAAACAATATGTTCATACATTATTTAAAATCTAAAAAATATAATTTTGTGCGTCCATTAATTTAAGACCCCTATTTATGATATGCCTGAAACAGGAATTAATTTGTCTTTTATATGTGCCTCACTATTAGGTTGACGTTCTTAGTGCAGATTCTATTATAAAAGATTTAACAGCTTCACAAATAAAAAATATAGTAAAATAATTTTTTTGAAACATCTGGGATTTTCAGAAAGTAAGAATACACGAAGAATAAACAGATCAAAATAGAGGATCATAATTTTATAATAATAATAATAATATTTTATTGAGCCTGTTAGTGATCATAGAAATACAGAGGTTAAGTCAATATAATGTTTACATAGGTAGATATTCTACTGTTTAACAGAATTCAAAATTTAACATTATTCAGCTTTGTAATTTAAATATTCAGAGATTGAATAGAACATATGTTCTAGTAGATATTTCTTAAACATATTTTTGAATAATTTTATATTGGTTATACTTTTAATGCTATCAGGGACCTTATTATATAATCTTGCAGCTATAAAACGAGGACTTTGTTTGTACAAGGTAGTATGGTGCCTCTCAATATTCAAGCTAGATTTACTCCTTGTATTGTGATTATGATAATCACTATTTATATTAAAGTTACTGTAATGATTTTTGACAAATAGTGCGCATTCTAAAATAAAAAGTGAGGGAACTGTTAATATTTTAAGATTTTTGAATAAATTTCTACAGGAAGTTCTATATGGAGTAAATGTCAATATTCGAATAGCTTTTTTTTGCTGCAAGAGAATTTTGTGAGCTTCTTTTGATGCTCCCCAGAAAATAATAGCATAATTTATAATTGAATGAAATTTCGCAAAATAAACCGATCTTAATACTGAAGGTGAAATAAAGTACCTGAGCCTTTTTAGCATATAACATGATCCTGATAGCTTAGTATTTATATAATCAATATGTGGAGACCAACGAAGATTTTGATGGATTATAAGTCCAAGAAATTTGAGTTGTTGGGATTGCTGGAGGGAATATGAGTTTGGGACTCGTATTAATGGGCTACTAATTTGGGTATTTTGAAAGCTGTGAAAATTTAGGAAGGTTGTTTTGTTTTTGTTCAAGAGAAGTTTGTTTTCTATGCACCATTGATTGAATACGTAACATTGGTCATTAGCTCGTGTTTGAAGGTCTTGTGGATTAGGACAGTTAATTAAGAGGTTAGTGTCATCGGCATATTGGCAAAGTACTCCATTAGATAGATGCTGAGGTAGATCATTCACAAATAGCAGAAATAACACTGGACCAAGGATCGAGCCCTGAGGAACACCTGAAAGGGAACCACGAGTAGCCGATTTAGAGTTTTTCGATGCAGATGTTATTGACACGAATTGATCTCTGCTAGTGACAAATGACATAATCCAATTGTTGGGTATGCCAAATATACCAAGCAAACGGAGTTTATCAGAGAGTATGTTGTGATCTATTGTGTCGAATGCTTTCGATAAATCGAAAAACATTCCAAGACAAGCTTTTATTATCTAAGGCTTGGTAAATACTCTGAATAAATGAATATATTGCTGTTACAGTCGATCTATTTTTAACAAAGCCATGTTGAGAATCTTCTAAAAGAGAAAATTTATTTAAATAAGATATTAATCGGGTTAGGAATAGTTTCTCAAATATTTTGGAGAAACAACTCTGAACCGCAATGGGCCTGTAATTGTCTATTAATGTTTTTGAACCATTTTTAAATACTGGAACCATTTTTATAAATACCTATGGTCGAAAAATATGGAAAAATAAAGCGCAGTGTTAGGTCTGAAATGTTATCACCACGGTAAAAATAAAGAGTTTTGAAGATAGAACCGATGCACAACAAGAGTTCCAGTGAAATTATTCCGGGGATATAATTATAGGTTTGTGAGCAAACTGTTTCTAATATTTTGAACAAATCCAACAGTCTCTAATTCGAAAAAAAAAGTCAGTAAACCACTATTATTCTCAATACACATTTTAAAATGCTTGCACACTGATTAGAAAATAATGTTCAGGAATGATTAGCGGCTAATTATATATTTTTCCGATTAAAAAAAGTTTAATTTGGTAAAGCTAGATGATTTTGGCTATTACTGCTATGAACTCAAAGAAGAAAAACAAATATTTTCAAAATATAAACATGTTGGAGACTCACTTATGGTTTAGGGCAACTTTTTTTTCAATGATTGGCTTTCCTTGCCATTTGCTACTGCGAGAGTAAATTCTGTAGAGTACATTTTCGAGTCTTTTCCAGTTAATTACTGTCAGTAGCTAGGGCTCTGGCAGGTGATAAGTACTATAGTAGCATATATATACTAGCAATACATTAATGTATTGGATTGACTACCACGTTATCACGATTCAAACCTTTGGGGAATTTTAAGTCTTCGGGTCTGTGTTAATGGACGTAGCAGTTTGTAAATTTACATGATTCAAAAATTTCCATTGAATCTGCATGGCATGATTTGGATCTAGAAATATTTTAGTTACTAATACATAGTACAAAGAGAAACTTAGAATAAGAATGTCTTTATAAAAAAATATTAAGCATCCATTAAATACTGACCAGTAATAATAATCATAAAATATTACTGATAATTTTCAGATGGTCTGTTAAGTTTTCGGCAGACAAAAAAATAATTTTTAATTATTATTAAAAATACTGTGTTCAAAATCCTAAACTTTAATTTTCATATATGCATTTGTTAATTTAATTATTATGGATTTTATGCTGTTATCGCACAAATAAATACATAGTACATCATTTATTTACATGGTGGTCTTATATTTATTGGACACACTGTATGTTGACTCTTAATGAAGTCGTTTTTTATTAATATATATATGTTATCCACATATGTTATCGATTATACTATTTAATTTTTAACTGAACCATTGGGTGATATCTACATCCATTTTTTTAAGGTTTCTTTTTAAACAAACTGTAATTATTAATTGGTTTCCAACGGCAAAATTTATGTAGTTTTTCCTCCTTCGTTTCTTTCTTCCCAACCGTAAGGGCCTACTGCTACTTGGCATTTTTGTTGCAACCAATCTTGCTGTAAAAATCACCCATAATTATACTGTATTTTTTATCACATGTGCTGAAAACTGATTCCAGTAAAACAAATTTTCGTAAAAGTCGTCTGCGGTATTATCGTTATGAGCTGATGTTAGTACACTTGAATAAAATATGCGATATCTTTTTCACATATTCCTTCATATTCTACGGTATTGTTTTTAAGTTTTTTAAAACTAAACAGTTTTAAATTTCCATTCATTTTATAAGGAATCCAATGTCACATAACCCTTTTAAGGTTCCAGTATTAAATTTGCTCTTTCTATCATTGTTTTTCCATATCTTCTCTCTTTTTCTGAGCCAAATATATCACATTTAACTTTATATAATGCGTGTTTTAAATTTATTTATTTATCTTCCGTAGAGAGTGATTACGTTTAGTGTTCCAATATAAAGTTCCACTTTTTCATTTATTTTTCTCGTTTTTATATCTGATTTTTTTTTAAAGCTTGATGCTAGGGGGTTGTGGTTTGAAGTACCCACGGTGACCAGCTGGTTTGGACAATGAATAGTTTTTTCTTTTTTATTAGGTTTGTGTTCGTTTTGGTTGCGTGGTGTGTGAATTTTGTCTATTGTGTTTTTCGTGGGGGTTTAGTTAAGTTGACTGCCATAGATCCATCCTATATTTTCAGTGATTGTTATGTGCTATCTTTATCTGCCATGACACCAAATACTTTTCTGATGTATTTCGACATCATAACTTGCCTGCCTTTGTCCACAGAATATCACCTTACTCTACCTGTTTTTGCCATTTCAAGTTTTGTTCTATCCATAAGGCATCTGTGTCATTCTTTTACTAATTGTTTTGTATTTTTATCCTCCGATAGCGCTCTCTCCCTTTCATTTTACATTTCCGTGCTAGTTGATGGTTTTGGATCCGCTTGCATTTCATTTCGTTTATTGTATTTTATTACTACCCACTTTCTTTTCTCATGCTGCTTTTTCATTAAACGAATTAACTTCTTTTTCGTTTCTAGAACCTCTTTGTTGAAAACTTCTGTAAATGTAAAGTTTTTATTTCTTAAGTTTCTGGTACTTTTCATTATGTCTATTTTTTTTTGTGTTGTTTCTCCCAGCAACACTGGCCTTTTTTTATTTTCTGTTCTTTTTCTCATTCTTCTTGTAAAATTTATGTCATCAATCCTGAACCCAACTTAAAGGTATGTTTTTCAACTAGTGCTTGTACCACTATATGCAGATCATGTGGGTGACTCTCGTCTTCGGCCATTCCATAAGTTATGATTCCATATTTTTGTTCCGGAATTCTCTGTCTTGGTATCTGATGGTTACTGTTAATATTTTATTATTTGTTCCAGTCGTTCTTGTTTGGTCCCCAAATTTTTTATTGTTGCTGCAAATTCTCCTCCTACTGTTAATATTTATTCTTTTAATTCTTTTTTTAATTCGTCAGTTTCCATTTTCCTATCATATTTTAATTCTAATCTAAATTTGTCGAATAGTTTTATCATTTTTTCTTCATCCATTGTTGAATTATATGCAATTTGCTTAATTACAATTACATGACAGTTTTTTCTAAAATATCCTATTAGATAGATAAAAATTCGCTGCAAATTTTGGTATATAGATTGTTATTAATTTTATTTCCGATTATTAGTTTTGTATAAGAAACTATAGGGAACTATAGGGATGTGCGCCGCCTTAAAGAAGCTGAACTTCAACACAGACCATAGAATGCTACGAGCTACCCTAAAAATAAAAAACACCGAAGAAAAAGAGAAGACACTTTAATGACAGCAAACATTGTTAGAAGATACGGAAAACGAGTCTACTAAAATCACAGTTACGTAAAATATTAAAATCTACAAATAAAAACCAAAATAAATACGATTTCGTTGAGGAAGCTATTATACGTAGTCGAAAGAAACAGTTCCCCACAAAAAAGTAAAATAAACTGAAAAAACCAAGGAAATACTGAAACAAAGAGAATTTTTAAAGAACAAGCCCAACAAAACAATCATAGAAGAAATCAAGTTTGCGGAAAAAAGAAACATGCTCAAAATGCTATAAAAAGCGATCTGCTATCTACAGAACAGGAATTATAGAATCCCAATTAAGTGAAAACTTCTCCCTCAAGGAACGCAATAAAAAATTAACAACACACGTCAAATGGATAACATCCCTAACAAACAGACACAGAGTAAAATAGTAAATAGAAATCAAATAATCTTAGAAGCTACAAAATTTTACCAAGTCCTCTATAGCAGTAATATAATCAATCGTGATATCATTTAGGTCTGGTACTATAATCGTTATATATAACGATTATAGTACCAGACCTAAATGATATCACGATTGAGTTACCTCCTATATTGAAATCTGTGTATTTTAGATTTCAATATAGGAGGTAAAAAGCATAAAAAGATAGTAGTCCTGGGCTGGTTGGAATAACAGCAGAAACCTTAAAATATGGGAAAGAAGAACTGATTAGTAGTCTACAGGATATTTACAATTAAACAATATATTACGATATTTTACAACTCAAAAATAGATCAAATTTTAGAATATTGTAAACCTGTTGTATTTCACACAATTTTAATATTATTTTAATCTATTTTATGTCAAGATGCTAATATAACTTGTAACTTAGTATGTAAAAGGTAGAAGAGGCCAATACCCCTAAAGAGTTTTATGGCTTAATAATAAAAATTTGTGATACCTCCAACACATAAGATGACGTCATGCGGACAAAGTGATAATACTTATCTATAGAGTAAAAGTTTATACAATAGTATAAATGTAAAAATTCTAATAAATGTGAAACAAATGCTATCAAAAGGCTATAGATGATATAGATCATTTTTAAAAATCAATGCATGTTAAAATTGTTCCTAAAATATTTTTGACACATATTTTATAAACCGATGTATCTCAATTTCGTGTATTTTATTTATGGCGTGTTTATCAGGATATAGTTTCAGGACGATTAGGCATTTTTCTGCACGACCCCCATAAATTATATCTGTTCAAAGAAAGGCGGCGAAGAAGACTGTATCACAAGTAAAATTTTCTCCTAATATTTACTCGTGTTTCTCGCGATGAACAAATAAATTAAGAGGATATACTACTTCATTCCCTGATATTCAAGTACCTTTTATTCTTTTGTATTCCTTTATATTATCTTCTTAAGAGAATTGTTGACAGTTAGAATTAATTTTCTCTTAAATTTCCGCAGAAAATAATTAATAGTTGTACTACTTTTTAGATATATAGTTTTAATATCCAGGTATGAAGTAAGGAGATTTGATAATGATTGTGTTCAAAATGCACAAGGAAAGGTAGCGTAGCGATAACTAAATTTACGTAATTTAAATACAAGGTGATTTTAAAAGTTTGTTATTACATAACAGGAAATGGCCTAAAACTTTGTGCCAATTTGTAGAAAGAATTTGTTGAGGTTTCAATTACGTTACGCTAACGAAACGACACAGCTGTCAATACTTATACATATTGAACTAAAAATGAACTGTCAAACTTATTCAATATTTTGCATATTATATTATAAAATCATTAAACACGTCTGGTAATTTGGTGCAGAATATTTTGTAGCGGTACATACGATTTTTTGTATAATAACATCCTTATAAAATCACCCTGTATGTATTTGCATGCAGTGGTAAACACGTACTGTTACATTACGGTAAATATGTACTACTTTACTGTGTACAAAAAGTTCTATTTTACGGCGTTACACTAATATGCCGATTTTGAATTATATCTATGTTTATTATATTTGATCTTCCACCTTTACTTTGACTATTTAAAATATGCGTATTTTATTATCATTATTATTTACCTGAAAATATAAAATTTTATACGTTAATTCTTGTATCAAGAGCTTTCATTGCATACCCCCCACAATATATAAAATATAAATATGAACGAATATGAGTAATGTGTAATAACTTCTCAGGATAGGTATTAGGTCATAATAAAACAACTAGATATTTATATTTTTGAATAGACCGGTTTCGACATATTGTCTTTTTCAGTATTTCTGAGGAAAAATAAGAAGAAGAAAAATAATTTTATTTTACAAAAATTGTTCACAAATTAAAACATTATATATAAAATCAACATATTAATGAATTATGTGTGTAAAACTACTTACTCAAAACAATATTTTGTATAGATAATTAACCATGTTGTACATGCATTTAATATAAATAAATCTCATGTAAAAACAAGTGGTATCACAACATTAGTAAGTCATATGTTAAAATTGATGTAAAAAAAAAAATAGGTGATGGACATCAAAACAGCTGACAATGTTATCAAGACAGTGCCGAGTGATATAACTAAATGTCCCCTTCTATTTTATTGTAATACCCCACTATAGCCAGAAAGAAGACTGTTATATATGCGCATAGGTATTGTTTTTAATGTAATTGATAATATGATCGTAGCAATTGTTTAAACTTTCTGCGTCTGGTTGTATGTTTCTATTATTATGATTATGTTTTATGTATGCCATTTCTTTGATCACCTTTTGTAATAATTACTCTATTTGTCTAATATTTTTAAATTTTAAAAATTGCAAGTTAGATTATTACCTCGGCAATGTAATGGAATAGGTAATATTTTTTGATTTATTATGTCTAATTGTTGTTGTTTAATTCTTTTCCCTATATATTGCAATGTTTGTCCTGTTTGCCACACATTTTTTACGTTGAAGTTCATAAATATCATAATTCTGTTTGTTAATAGGATCCTTTTGTTTAATTTTAGAAAATAGTGTTTTGACTATTTTGTTATATTTGTAACTGATGTTTATTCTATTATTTTTTAGTATCTTTTTTGTTTGTTTTTAGATAATAGGGTATATAAGTTAAAAAGCAGTATTTAGTATTCATATTAATGTTGGTTCTTTCTGTTCTATTATTATTAATAATACTAGATAAAAACCCGTGCTTCGCTACGGTATATTGATGGTCTCATTAGCACATGAGATACGAAGGGTTTCTCCCGAATTTCATGTCTCTTTTTCTATCGAATAAATCATCTAAAATACCAATTTACGCCTTAAGGGATGAAATTTAAAAAATCTGTCAAACGCTTTCTAAGTAAAAACTTATGTACCAAAATAAAAGTGTTATAACTCAGGAAATACAAAGTGTTAAGTGCGTGATCTGGTGGTGTTCCCGGATGGGGACACTGACCAGAACCCTGCTCAGAGTAGCACTAAAAATAAGCGGGTGGACTGTATCATGCGTAATCCACGCGATTGTAGAATGTAGAAGATAGAATGGGAGAAATAGCGGTTAAATGGACTTACCTCGTACTGATGTGCGGTCGGATCTAAGGGCCCTTTGAACTGCAGTAGTCTGGTCCACTCTGGAGAGAGAAGAGATGGGACACACAGCCACGTTGATACACACACAATAAGTCCACAATCGCAAAATAATAGAAGACGGGGTCGTCTTCTGTAGAGCCCGAAAACGGGGTTTTACCGTAACACAAGGCTGAAACAGCCAGAATTGTCGACACTAACGATACTATAAACGAGCTGCTATCGGACCCATTTAAGGGTTGATTAGGGAAAAATCGTGAATTTCTGTTTTAAACATTTGTATGGATAACCTTTGAAAGCAAAAACCAAGTCGATATCTCATTGAACCTAAGAGATATCGAGGCATCCCTACATCAAATTTCACCCCGTTTCACCCCTTAAAAGTCGAATTTAGAAGAATCTCTTCTTATTGGTTTCTAACGTCGTGGAGGGAATGTAAGCTCCGATTTGCATGTCTTAATATTGGATTTTCTATCGAATAAAAATACCAGTTTACCCCTTTAGGGATGAAACTTAAAAAAAAAGTCAAAATACTTTATTTTGAAAAGATTTTGAGAGAGGTGTTTTAAGAAAGGCACGTATATGCTAAAAATGAATGTTATTACTCAGCAAACAGTAAAAACTACGGGTACTATAATTCAACCCGTTTGGAGTGATTTCAGTGAAAAAATCATAAATTTTTTTAAAAATTATTATATGGGTGAAATTATATTTGAACCTCTTTTTAGCCCCTTAGAAGTCGACTTTCGAAGAATCTCTTCTTAGTGGGTGCCTACGTCATGGAAGGAATAAACTTTCCGAGTTTCATATATCTATGTCAAAGGAACGTTCTATCGAATAAAAAATATCCATTTACTCCTTTAAGGGTAAATTTAAAAAAAAAACTGTAAAAACCATTTCGAGACATTTTATAAAGACACCTATCTGCCAAAAAGGAATGTTATAACTCAACAAACACATAAAATACGACAGGATATATAATTCACCACGAATGTAGATTCACCCCTTTACGGGTTCTTCAGGATAAAATCATTAAATAAGTTTTTCGATATTTGCATGGGTAAACTTTGTAAGCAAAAACCAAGTCGATATCTTATTTGTCCTAAGAGATATTAAGGAATCTATGAAATCACACCACCTCTTTTCACCCTTTAGGGGGAATACATACTTCGATACAGACTGACATAATTAATCATGCAAGGAAAAAGAAGACGGTCAAAAGAGGTTTTGGAAGAAGAAAAATATCTTGGTTGAAAAATCTCTGATATAGAAAAAGCACATTTTCCCTGTTCCGTTCATCTGCACTCAAGGTCAAGATAGCCCTAGTGATAGTCAACATCTAGAAGTTCAGCAACATAAGAAGAAAAAGTAAGAAATGGATTACATCTACGATAAACTCCACTCTTTGGCGTTCCGCAAATTCAACAATTTTGAATTCTATCCGTATTTATTATGTTTGGGATTCGCGCTGCTCTTTTGGCTTTTAATGGGCTGACAAGCTTAACTCTTGAGTTAGAGAAGTGCACCCTAAACCATTTTGTTGTCAGTGGTTCAGTTTGCTTTTCTTTCGCGGCTATAAGGATAAGACGGGAATATTTTAAGGTAAGCGACATTTCATCTGTATTTTTTGTTTCACATTGTAACAGTTTTTTTTTTAATGTCTATTATATTAAAGCATAAACATGTTGTAAGTATTTTATGCCAATTGAGATACTCCTACTTCTTGCAAGATTTAAGGGAAACTATTTCATAAAAATCCATTCAAAACAATCTTTTTTGTAGTACGTAGGTTTTTGTCTGTCTATATGGTAGATATTGTAGCCAAACGGCTAACCGTAAAAAAATAATGCTAAACCCATGTCCCGCAGAACATTTATGGCCTGCCAGACCCTTCAATATGACCCTTGAACACAAACTTTCCAAAACATACTATTACGCTATAACTATAAAAGATAATTTGGTTGAGATTTAAATATTTAAATATTGAACTTATATAAATTAACAATAATAACATTTAAATAATAAATACACTTGTCACTACATTTATATTACAGTTAACTTTTCCAAGTATATCACGAGGTAGTCTAATTTGATTCAGGTATTCGATTAAATATATCATTATATCATCGTTCTGAATTCAACTAACGCAGTATGTGCACTAAACGCAGTCACTTATCTAACTCAACTGACAACTGACAAATGACTGATCAACTTACCTTCTTCCCCAAGAAGCATGCGTTTTATATGGTCGCTTTCATCTTTCCAGATCTTTCTCGCAGAATCTGTTAAACTGTAAAAATTTCTAAAGTCACGCCCAAAGTATGGTGTAAGGTATGTTGACAGAATATCTTTCAGGATCGAATTTTGTAACAATATTGTCACATAGGTAATGCTAGGTCAAGATTACGACATTTAGACATTGTGACGATCAGCTGTCTGATTAAAAAACTATTTGTCATCGTCTGACGTATTTGGCCTGATTACGAAATGCAATAAGGAAATATTTGTCATGACGAATGAATATTAGAACTGGGTTAACCTTCGGTACAAAAGGATGGATGTCACAGAATGTGGAAGCAAAGGAACGTAGCCAACTCCTCTACACGTATTAGTCCACACGGTGACGACCAAGACACCGACGCTAGATACTTGTACCGCTGGTGAGCCAAGCAAGTAGTCACCATGTGAGTGGGAGAAAACTTCTTTAGGCTCCTCGACTCCCGGATGGGTAGCCCTCGCCTCAGAAATAGGTCCAAGCCGATCCTGGCCAACACTGGGTGGACCGAAGACTTCCCCAACTCCATGGACAAATTCAAACCATATATTGTAAATGTGATATACGTATTTAATAATTTTTTTTGTTAAAACCATTTGTTGTCTTTCAATCAAACCACCCACGTGACAATACTACTTGAAAATATATTCGTATAATAGCACATAAAGGGGCTGCCAACATCTGGCCCTGTCTATCTCCTACACCCTGATAGGCAGCTCAAGCCTGGTACGGCACTAATGCACTTGACCAATGACAATACGTCAAGAGCTGTAAAATGCTGCTAGTCAGAGCAATCTAACATTGCATTAAGGCATTGTTTCCTCGGTCAGGAAACCCTGTCACTTGCATCCACGTTGTGAGCCCTGACAATGCAGCCAAAATAAAGGGTCTTTAGCGTCAAGATTAATTAACGAGAACATTTGGCGAAGGGACACGATCTCAACAGAATCAGCACCAGTATTAAGATGCAAACCATCGAACCAAAGTCGCATGATAGAAACCAATACAAGGTGAGGCAAAAAGTACGGAAGTTTTTGAAATGGCTAGAACTCACTACCAGGTGCAGTGAAAGATGCGCAACAGGTTTCGTTAGGTTTGTGAAGTTTTAGTATTTTTTTTTCAGTTGAAGCCATGAATCCGTGGACGATAGAACACCGTATTTTTTCGTACGATAGTTTTGAGTCAAATGACAACCTTCTTTTGTTCCTCGTAGTGTATCTCAGAGTCATACGCTTGGAACATTGTACTTTTATTAGATGTACGGAATCGTATAGAAAAAGACATTGCAAGTAACCGCTATCTTCATAAACTCAAAATTCCGGCCAATCTGTAAAACTATATTCAATCACGAAGTCTCTATCAGCTAATCCTAGCACCGAACTAAAAACTGGAACTACATCTCATCATTCATTTTCAATTCAGTTCTGAAAATAGTACAGCTGGCCAGTTAGGAAAAATATTTACGGAGGAGACATGTTCACGAAAACTATAGGACAGTGCAATATCAAAGAACCCCCAGCTCGTACTTATAAATACAAATCGTACAAATAAATACTGAGGCACCTAGCACAGCTGAAATACAATCCGCTATTAGCAGAATAAAAAGCAGCAGGTCTCCTGGAGCTGATAACATCGCAGCCGAATTATTCAGATCAACTAATGAGCTACTCTCTTAAGAACTTCATCTCATTTATACAGAAGTCTGGAACGTTGAAGTAATGTCCATATCCTGGAAAGATGTTCTTCTTATCAAACTTCGAAAAAAAAAAAGATAATCCTCAAAAATGTCTTAACTAACGTAGTTGTGCTCGAGTTTTTCAACTAAACAAGAGATCTGACGGCACACTCTCTCGGCCTGGCGCGAATGTCAAATGTTCCGCGATTCGTAAAGCGCGGGCTGAAAATAAGGCACTTGAGATTACCTCAGGTTGTAAAATAATGTACAGAATGGGTTGCATTTGTATTTATATAGATGAAGATGGACGGATTATGTAATACATAAATTGAAAACTATGGAAAGATGAAATGTGTTTCGTTCATTGACATTGACATTTTCTTCTCCTGGCTTACGTGTACGGGGCATTTTTCAGCCCTTCACACTGTATCTGAAACAGAACACAAAATTAGTGCAAGGGTGTATTCAGGACCATAACTAACTGAGTGGTAGAGAGGGGTTACTCATAAGGTGATTGGAAAATTTTTGGGTACAGGTAATTTTCAAAATTGTTGAGGATTATAGCTTTTGGGATTAGCTATGGTAGGATTAGTGTTGTTCACTGGTGTAATGATATGATTAGGGCGACTTTGGTTATTCCAAATGTCTTGGGATTATAGCTTTGGGAAATTAGATATGGTAGGATTTGGATTATTCAACTATTAGGGTGCAATTAGGAAAGATTTTGGACGTGGATATTTCCAAATGTCTTCAGAATTATAGCTTTAGTTAGGATGGTTCTCGGCTGTGAGAAGGATGGTTCATTATCTGCGGGTCCATTGGTATATAGGATAACAGGATTGTGATCGGAGTCTAGGTCATTGATACAGTAAAGTTCTGTCGTGAATGGAAGGTCTGCAATTACACAAATGTCTAATACGTCTGGAGCTACGGGTAAGGTGCGATGGAAGAATGTGGGTTCTGTCGGTCCTATAACGGCCACGTTTGATGTCTCAGCGTATTCGAGCAGTATTTTTCCGTTTGGATTGGTGACAGTGCTGTTCCAGGATGGGTCTTTGCAGTTGAACCAGCCAGGATCACCGATCCAGGAAAGTTTAGTATGGCGTCTAGATCTTTTGTGTTCAATTTCTTCTTGGGCTGTGTAGATGGAAGTTAGCCTAAGTTGTCCATGTGTCGTGTTAAGTAAAACTGTGTTTGCCTCTAGACTGGTCGTGTCTGGCGTCGGTACTATGTGATGGTCTATGCAGTTTCGGACGTAAATTGCAACACTTCCGCATTTGCTTACTGTTTTGTCCTTGCGGTAGAATGCGTACTTCTTGATTTGCGGGTCTCTGTCGCCTGCTAAGAGATGCGTCTCTGATATCAGAGCTACGTCTATGCTGTGTTCTCTGAGAAAACGAGAAAGTCGTTTCTATTCGGCCGTAGGCTTTCGGCGTTCCATAACACCACATTCAGTTGGGTTGGGCGGATTTTTTTGTGTGAATCCATGATTTAAGGAGTGGAAATTGCGGAGATGGATTTCCATACCATCATGAGTGCTTCTCTCGGCGATGAGGCCGTGATAAGTCTTGTAATAAATAGAATTTCTCTTTGGACTATGCTAGGCCAGTCCATTGAGAATAGGGTATTTAGGAGATTAGGTTCCGTTGCGGGCTCAGAGGATGTTGGAGGTTTCGTCTGTCTTGTTTGTCTGGGAGCTTGTGTGGTTCTAGGTTTAGGTTCATTCGATACATTTAATACTACCTGACTGTAGGATATAGATGTCGATGGCTGCGGTGTGCTGTCTGTTGTGGCCGTCTTCCTGGACAGGTTTGGGAAGTCGCTGGCTGATGTGCGGGTGTTCCTTGCTGCTGATTGCGGTCTTTCTGTGCTGTGTCCGAACTATCTCGGTGGTGGTCTGTATGGGCACTGTCGGAAGCTTGCTGCATGGTCTGCTGGGTGTCCTCTTGTTGCACAGTTGATACACATAGGTGTGACTGCTGCTGGCTTTTTGCAGTTAGCTGAGGCGTGATTTCCTGCGCATTTCACGCACTTTGGTGCCGCAAAGCATCCTCTTTGTGTATGGCCGTAGAGTTGGCAGTTGAAACAATGCTTGATTATGCCTCTCAGCCGTCTCTTACTCTCTACTTTCACTGATAGGTGAAAGAGTGCCTTTAGAAGGTAGACTTTACTTCCTTTCTCTGATTTCTCTACTTGTGCGTAGATCATTGGCAGCGGATCTTTTCCCTCTGGGCCTGTCATCAGACGTGTCACTTTCAGCACTGGTACTTGCAGTCTGTTGAGTTCAGCTGTCACTTGTTCGGCCGTAAAACATTGCGGCACGCCTCGAATTACAATTCTCAGCGGCTTGTCTTCCCTAGGCGGGTATAAAAAGTGTTCGTACTCTTTGGACGATCAAGTAATTTTTTGAGTGCGCGCCAGTCTCCTACTGTGGGCACTTGGATCACGATTCCTTATTTCTTGCTCGTTGCTCTGGTGAATCTTATCTTCCTGCTGTCCATGGTTCTCTGTAGCTGTGGTCATTTGCTGGTTGTCGTGAGGGTGATCTCGGGAATCGTTGTTTTTGTCCGTGGTTTCTCTGCTTCGGTTGTATTATTCGGAGTTTTCTCTCCTTCGTTTTCACCTTCGCTTTCTGAACTGCTAAGGACCTCAAATTTATTACTAACAATAGTTGGAGATGTTAGCTTACCTGATTATGGTGAAGTTTTCCTGCTTTTCTTCGACTTGGGCTGCTGGTGAAATTTATCCTCGCTGGAGTTTACGACTGACTCGTATCCTGATAGGTCTCTCTTACTTGATATAGACGTGTTCGCCGACATTATGGATGTGGTGGACATTGCCGACTGGCTGGTGTCCCTTGCTGGTTTTGCTTCCGTTATGGTGATCGTAGCTCTTGGTCTTGGCTTGGCTTTGGGTCGCCCATACCCCTCAGTGGGTACGGCACCCGCTGCTAGAATGTTCCTCGCTGTCCGGAAGAAATTTTGCGGTCTGTATCAGAAAACTGTTGCGACTGCGACCTGATCGTATAGATCTGGTGACGGTCGATCGGTGCGTTTCCCTCCTGGCAACAGGATATACAGAGACGGAGATGGAGTTGACCACGCTTCGTCCTCGGCGTAGCTTCGGTGGACGCGTGGACGTCGGGGGCGGCTAGATAGACTTGGACGGCGACGGTACTGCCAAGATCAGTTCGTTTGTTGTCAGAAGGAGACAACGGCTGCGGAAAAGGTGGCGTTTAGATTTCTGACGGCAGCAGGGACATCAGTGGATCTGGTGAAGTGGATAATGAGAGAGCTATCTGGAATGCTGGCGGTATCTCTTCGTATGGCTCAGCATATGTGGCCAGTCGACAGCGGTACAGCCAGACCTGAGTGCGCTTTTCTGTTGCACCGTGACCTCGCTTGCACGGCATAAACTTCGGGGGAAGGGTGACTACGGTTACCTAACAGCACGTGCTACCATGCAGAGCTTACCTCTGGTGGGGGCTCTGGTGGCAAGAGCTGGCGTTAGGTTCACTGCTATCCAGCTGTTTCCTTACTTGGTATAAGTTATCGGTGTCGGTCCGCAGCAAAAGCAGCAGCAATTCCGCGGATATTGGGGTCGCTTAGACTAGAGACGGAATTGGGAGGGTACCTCAGAAAAAGGATTAAATTCTTTTTCTTCCGTCACTGCCGGAACCGCGATGTGTAATGAATGCTCTTCAGAGAATTCCCAATATTTATATTAGATATTTAGTATTTCACCATATTGTGCAACATGATGAAATATTTCGTAAATATTTTGGAATATTAGCTTTCTTCCAAAATATTAATAAATATTGTAAAAATTCTTGGCAATCGTCTTCTCAGATTTGGGTAGCCTGTGTCGCGTTTCGCCTAACGGTAGGGTTCAACTTCAATAAACCACTGAAGAGTTTTACCAAAATTTTATTTAGGTATATTTATTAACTGTCAACAACTTACAAATTATATCATAACTGTTTTTTCCATTACCCTTTCTTTTGTTTTTTCTCGCCTTCTTAATATTTTACATTTAATATATAATAATAACATAATATATACATTGAATATTAGTTCAATTCCCAACAGTTGCCCCCGGTTAGATAGTCGGCTGGGATTAGAATCCCGGTGGATTCCAATTCCAAAGACATCCAGCTCAGTAAGTAAAGCAAACTGAGTATTAAGTTCTACCGCAAAGCTCACAAAATTAAAGCCTTCAAAATTTAAATTAACATCTATCTAATAAGCTTTTTCTATATAACAAATATTGTCTACATGTATAATTTTAAGTGATAACATTTTTACATTTATATATATCTCGATAAGGAATCTACGTTTCCACAACTTTTTCCCGGTTTGTAAACCACGGTAAAATTTAACATTTGCAATGCTAATGACCATCGCAATAATCTTCCATTTTTTTGACTCATTTGGTTTAGCCATTTCAGTGGACAATGATCTGTCTCGACGATAAAATGACTTAGATAAAGATATGGTTTTAGTTTATTTACAGCCCAAACTAATGCACCACACTCTAGTTCACTTGCCCCGTATGCTCGTTCTCTTTCGGTTAATTTTTTACTTAAATATAACACCGGATGTTCCTGTCCATACTGATTGCGCTGCGATAAAGTCACTCCCATACCTCTTTTTGAGCAATCCGTTTGTAAAATAAATTCGCGGTTATAATCTGGAGCATGAAGCACCTTACCTCCCATGAGTTTTGTTTTTAATTTTTGAAACGCTTTTTCTTTAGTTTCATCCCATTTAATTATGTTACTTTCACTCTTGCGTAACAGGTCTGTTAAAGGGCTTGCAATTTCAGAATACATTTCAATGTAGTGGTTATAATAGCCTGTGAGCCCTAGAAAAGCTCTTACATCTTTTTTTGTCCTCGGTTGCTGAAAAGATTTTATGGCCGCTACTTTAGCATTGGATGGTTTTCTACAACCTTGACCTATGATATGACCAAGGTATAGAACTTCGGCTTGTCCCCATTTACATTTTTCAGCCTTAATGGTTAAGCCGGCTTCATACATCGCTTTAAATACTGCTTTTAAATGTTCTAAATGTTCCTCCCAACTTGACGAATGTATTGCTACATCATCTAAATATGGTTCAGCAAAATCTCCCATACCAGATAAGATTGTGTCCATGAGTCGTTGAAATGTGAAAGGTGCAGACTGTAAACCGAAAGCTAGGGTCAGAGGTTCAAATATCCCTCGGTGCGTAATGAACGCAGCATACTGGCTTGCCCTTTTTGTCATGCCAATTTGCCAATACGCTCTTACCACGTCAATCAAACTCAAATACCTTGCAGAGCTACATCTCTCTACGCAAGATTCTATATTAGGTACTGGATGTTGCTGAGGAACAGAAATTTGATTTAAGGCCCTATAATCGATAACCGGCCTTGGATCTTTTCCCGCAGCTTCCACAATAATCATAGGAGACGAATATGCACTTTGACTGGGTCTAATTACTCCCAATTTAAGCATTTTATCAATTTCCTTGTCAATGATTTCTCGAATTCGTGGTGAATGTGAATATGCTCGACTTCGGATCACTTTCTCTTCCTTAAGACATATGTCATGCTCTATTAAATTTGTCCTACCTGGTCTCGTACTGAATAATCCCGGAAATTCAAATATCAGTTCTTCCAATTGTTTTCTCTGGGTCTCTGTTAGATGTTCGATCCCTTTGGCTTTTTCTAACACTTCGGCGGCAGTCAGAACTTCATTTTCAGGTCCCATTTCTAATTCTGGAATTTCTATTTCGACTCCATCTTCCCCTGACTGGCAAATAGTCATGGCAATAATTTCAGCTTTATCAAAATATGGTTTTAACAAATTTACATGCACCAATGTTTGTTTTCTTTTTCCAGACAATTCTTCAATTACATAATTAGTTGCCGAAATCTTCTTCACTACCTTCCTAGGTCCGACCCATTGCATTTGCAGTTTATTCGTCCTGGAATGTTGATAAAGCATTACCTGATCTCCTACTTTATACGAAATATCCTTAGCATTTCTATCGTAATACAATTTCGATCTTCGTTTGGCTTCAGTCGTCGAAATTTCCACCATTTCCTGCATTTTTTAAAATCTTTCCAGCAAATTTAAAATATATTCAACAACTGACTCGTTTTCATCTTCTCCTACCCATAGATCTCTTATCATACTCAGTGGAGATCTCATCTGCCTTCCGTAGCATAATTCAGCAGGGCTGAATCCATGTGTAGCAGGAGGAGCGCATCTCAAAGCAAACAGTGCAGGTTCGATGTACTCGTCCCATTCGTCGCCATGTTCATAACATAAGGCACGTAGGATCCTCTTCAAAACTCCATGGAATCTTTCAACAGCATTGCTTTGTGGATGATAAGCTGAACTATGATAGATTTTAACTCCACATCTTTCAAAAAATTCGGTCGTTAGGTTACTGGTAAACACGGTTCCTAAATCCGTTTGAACTTCAATCGGAAATCCTACTCTGGAAAAAATATTTAACAGACCCCTTACTACTGATTCTGAGTCAGCTACCTGCAATGGTATTGCATCAGGAAATTTAGTTGCACTACATATCATTGTTAAAAGGTACTTATTTCCATTTTTAGTTTTAGTTAATGGTCCTACGATGTCTATATTAACTCGTTTATATGGTTCGGTGATAATAGGAACCTGACACATAGGCACTTTCTTCTTGTCTGTTGATTTTCTGACTCTCATGCAAACATCACAGTATTTTATTTTGGTCTTGACATCTTTTCTCATCTGATTCCACCAATAGTTTTGCTTTATTCGCTGAACGGTTTTATTGTTCCCTAAATGTCCCATCCACATGTTGTCATGTGCAATTTCCATGATTATCGCCTTTAAGTTTTCTGGCGCATAACATCGGCCCATTTTGTCAGTAAACTTTCTATGAAGAATGCCATGGAAAATGTAAAATTTTATTCCATCCTTATTTTCATTCTGCTGCATTTCAACAAGATGAAAATATTTTTGAAGATCTTTATCATCCATTTGGAATTTTCTTAACATATTAGGGGTTAATTTTGTAATATCTGAAAAATCCTTTTCAGATGTAGGAATAACTATAGGTTTTTTGTTACCTGTTTCTATCCCCTTTTTTGAATTTTCTCCTTCATTACCTTTAATACTTGTCTCCCTAAGCATTTCTTCTGAAACATCTTCTTTCTCTATCGGATTTGTCGTTTCTTCTATGGTCGTCCTTTTCATTTCAGGAACATGTTCTAGTGGCTTAATATTTTCTTTCTGTATCCCCTTTTCTTCAATTTTCAACAATTTCTTTGCCTTTGATCTAGTAAGAGCAAACACTGGCACAGCATTCACGCTTTCCTTGCCCCACTGTTCGTTCCGCCGTTCTGGACACCTCGCAAATTTCTTCCGCGCACTAACCTGCTTGTGTTGCGCTGTGTTGTTGTCCGTTGTCTTCAGCTCTTCACCCGTGAAATTTCTTCTCACGTAATTCCTTATAAAAGTCGGGCCACCATCGGAACAAAAGACTTTTCTCGTTGAAATTTCAAACAATTTTTCCCAATCTTTTGTCGTGTTATTTTGAACTTCAAAATCCCACCGAATGTCACCAACTGTCGCGTTTTGCCTAACGGTAGGGTTCGACTTCAATAAACCACTGAAGAGTTTTACCAAAATTTTATTTAGGTATATTTATTAACTGTCAACAACTTACAAATTATATCATAACTGTTTTTTCCATCACCCTTTCTTTTGTTTTTTCTCGCCTTCTTAATATTTTACATTTAATATATAATAATAACATAATATATACATTGAATATTAGTTCAATTCCCAACACCTGCATATCGATTTTCATTTACGGCAGGTTGTTGGATCCTGAAAAGGAAGTATAAACGGGCACAGTAGTGTGCTGGAAACGTTGGAGAGGCATTACATTGCTAAACTAAGTTAATAAGGAATAATCACTAATTATTCATTATCGCATATCTGAATAAGAAAAAACAAAAACAAATTCCGCTGCAAGAAAGCTGGATTTCGCCCCGGAATGTTATCACCAATGTATTAAATTGCGAATGATAACAGGACAATCAGTAGAATGGCGGGAACTACTTTACTTCTTATTTATCACTTTCAAGCAAGCATTTTTACCGAGCTGTATAAAGAAGCTTTTTGAAGAATAAGTCATAAAGGTGCATTAAGCAATAAAATTATGATATCAAGCGGGGTGGAACAAGGCTGGCCTTTTCAGCACTACTCTTCAACATAACGCTTGACTGGGTTCTGAAAAATGCTATAACCGATAATTGGTGTAACCAAGGGAATTTGAAAAATTGCCTGGAAAGTGTTGATTAGGCGGTTGACATATGGATTGTGTCATATTTTCTTTGAGCTCCAAACTAAACTCGAGAGCATTTCCAGAGTAGCCAAACTCTTTAGTGTATCAACAAGGACAAGTCAAGACAAGGTATATCAATAGTGGTCCTAAAATTTAATCTAGAGTATTATATCAAAAGTCTTGAAGCATAAATTAATAAATTAAATTATTTTTTGAGAATATAAGGATGCAATAGCGATGGTCAGTATTGTTTATTTAAATGCTATTTTTAAATTATAAATAGATTACAGTTCAATATTCCATATCATAGTACGTAAATAGAAACAAAATTCGTATTTTTTAATTGTTACCAAGTAACATTATTTAATATGCACTTTTTCATGGGAAATGGGGTGCCATTTTTTGACATATTATGTGCTATTGTATCACATACAATACATGTGAAATTAAATATGAAAATACGATGTTAATATATTAATTAATTTAATTAAACCACATTTTTCTGTGGTTGCTATATTTTTAATATTCATCAGAATATATTTTATTTCCATTATTGTTATTTAATATTTACTAACGGCATGAATAAAAATATTTTAATTTTATTATATAAATAATTTATTATTACTGGGGCTTCAAGTAATATACCGGGAAATAGAGATGTACAGGAGAAACCAGAAACTTTTCTGCTTTAGTTGCTGACGTTTCAACTCAGTTCGCCATGTCGTACTGTAGCAGTATGTGTAGTATAGTGTGAGTTTTAGCAAATTGTGAATGCAAATATCTTTTGTAGGGGTGTTTATTTGTGTTTGAAAGTTTTAAGTATGTATGTGGTGTATCGACATAGGCAAGACCGTATATTTTTTTGGGTTCGTAGGTATGACCAAAAAACCCTTATACTTATACCGTCATGCTCTCTGTCATTTGGTAGAAATTGTGGCGAGGTGGCTAAACCTGAAGAGTTGAAATTTGGCATGCATGTACCGATATTTGACCAGTATATAGGAAAAATCTTGCACTTTAAAAACACACATCACACGAAAAATATAAACAAATATAAATTTAAAGATTTTTTAAAATTATTTTCGAAGAATTAATTTTTTTTTTTTCATTCAATTTTTGTCATTTTTATTAGGTTCGAAAATACCAAACACATCATGAGGTATCAAAATAAAGCCCTTATAACGTTGATTATGGAATAAAAAGTAGTTTTTAAAAGTAATTTTTTTAACACGATTCAGTAGGAAACGATTTTGTAACCTAGAACGGTTCTAAAAACCTGAGAAATTCTAAGTAATGCACATTAATATGAACCAGAATAAGAACACAAATTTTGGATCAGATTAGTTTTTCGAAAAATATTGTATTTTATTTATTTATTTATTTATTTATTTATTAATTACTGCTGCCCAACAGTATTACCCAAAACGGGCAGGTACATAAATATATACATTAAATTTGAACAACAAAAGTAATTCTTAAATTTACTAACAAAATTTTACTAACAAAAGTAATAATTAAAGAAACAAACTTTCAAATAACATATAAATAATATTGTTACAAATACATATTAAATAGTATAATACAAAATAACAAAATCCTCTAATTTTTACAATTTTCAATAATTTTGTAAACACAAAATTATATATAAAAAAAAGAAATCGATAAAAATGCTCTAAAAAAGTTCAAAAATTGTATCATCACGTGTATAGTATGAACACATACGATTTACAGGCGATTTGAGATGAAGGTTGGTATGAGCCTGTGGAAGGTAGAATAATAGTGGATGTCTGGTTGGAACAATAGGAGCGTTGAAATTTAATCTTTGGAGGGTTAAGGGGTCATCAATTTGATTATTTAATAGTTTTTTTAAATGAAGAAGTGACTTAGTTTTACGACGCTCTGCGAGGGACACAGAACTAAAGAGGTCCAGTAAAGTAGCGTAACTAAGACGTTGAGGAGGATAAGAGCCCATTATTTTGAAATAAATATATTTTAAAAATTTGTACTGTACCTTCTCTAACGTTTTTTGTTGGTTCTCGTAAATTGGATCCCAAACTACTGAACAGTATTCAACTTTAGATCTAACAAAGGCATAGTATAAGGAGAAAATGGCATTAATATTAGTGAAGTCACGTGTGTTACGAATGATGAAACCAAGCATTTTCAGTGCTGATGAAAAAATATTATCTACCTGTTGAGTATTCAAGTAATAAAGTATGCCAATGTTGTTTTACAACACTTACTCCGCTTCTGGCCCATGATTTTGTTATCTAGAGGTAAATAATCAACATCTGGACTCCTAAATTAGCCACCCTCAATTATTAGCAAAATTTGAAAATCCATACTTCACATCTACTTTTTTATTTTGTTGTTGTTGGCTCTTCCGCAGTATTGCTGCATTTTGTTTCATTGTACAAGATGTATCATGATCAAATTATTATTACTATTTTCGAGTTTGTCAGGTCTTGACAATCATCCATTAATCGCAAACTTCAAAAGCTTGTGAGCCATGTCATACTAGAGATTTGTTGAGTTAAATTCATGCAACTGGTTCTCTCTTTCAGAAGCGTCCTCACAGCCAATTAAATCGATACGAGTTCGCAACATTTCGCGACCTCATCGTCCAAGAGGTTCAGAACCTGTCTGTTTGCTTGTGGCATCTTCTATTTGGGGGCAATGAAACTGGCAGTCAAACTGCTTCCAAATGTCGTCGTCACAACTGATTCATTGATGATGATGATATCATCTGAAATTTCGATTACATACAAATTTAAATTATATCCTTCTAAGACCATCACAGTTCTTCAAATCATCATTCTAGAGCTTTAAGCTCCAAGAACTGTCCGTATCCACTGTATATGAATAATACGAAGCATTATAAAAGCTTAGTATAAAACTATTCTAAATTAAAATTTATCTCTTCAAAATAATTCCCTGCAGTAACTACATACCGCTCTAGTGACTTTTCGACATTTGCAAATTTATTATTTTGTAATATCTTACACATTAGAATTGCAACAAATAAACACAATTGTCTTAATAACGTAATATAAAAAACTGAACTGGGATAAGAAATGCAGAACCACTTTTTAGATTGGTTGAAGATAAATCTGCCTTCGCTCAAGTGATCGCCAACGTGAGGGATATCAGACATGGCACGTGAAAGAAGAAGAATACATCAGGAATCTAAACATAACCAGTGAGTTAAGAACGAATTCGATTTGAAAGTTTAATATAGAATTTATAATTAACTTTGTTCTATTAGAGTGCTTGCAATATTTTAGCATGCATTATACTGTGTAAATGTAAACAAGCAGACATTTATTCATTTAACTTAGTAGTGAACTGTTGTGTTGTAATTTAAAGTTTGGTGTTATCCAAACGTTGATCATATACTTAACATTGGCGTACTAGCTGTAGTAGCCAGAAATATGCGAAACCCTATTTGGAAACAGTTTATCACATACAGAGAAATACAGATTTCGGACCGAACCATACTCAAGCTAATAAAATGTTATCTTAGACGAAGTCAACTGATTTTTACGTAAGATCAACTTTACCAGTAAAAATACATACGAGATCTGCTCTGTCAACAGATGACGCGTGAAAGATTTTGTTGTGTAAACATTTATTAAGTAAATATAAAAGAATATCGGAATAATATAACCCTGGAACGACACACTTTAATTTGCCTCCCTGAAACAACACACTGGGGTCTGGAGGACCCCACAGTTTTTTATTCAATATTAAGTTCTATATTACAAGTAGATTGAAAATTTATTTTTAGTGCTATAATTTAGCATTTATAAGATGAATTATTACAAGAATATACATTATTATAAGAAAGTTTTTTACTATCCCAACAAAATATCTTACAAAAGGAAAAAAATATTCGAACTTTGAAATTTGCCTGTGATTTATAATTTAAAAAATGTAAATTTAAAAATTAACCTTAATTTATTTATAATATTTAACTGTGTTTTTTATATGTCGGATTAAAGACCACTCAGATTTTGAATAATGGCAACAAGAATACTTAGATTCTCTGCAGTTTATATATATATATATATATATATATATATATATATATATATATATAAAAACTTCCGCAAAATGTATTAAACAAGTATCTGCGTATATCTTTACTGCATTTAGAGAATCGCCGGTTTGACATATTTGCTCTTACACACAAAGAGCGACATTGTCGATCGCCATCTAAACAATCAGAGAGATTATCGCTAATCACATGACCAAGGTAACACACATGGGACACTTTTTTCACATTTTCACGGTTGAGCTTAATACCAGGCACTTCATGTCTCTTAGATCTGGGCTGGAATAAGATGTACTCGGTTTTGTTGACGTTGTACACCATACCATGTTCCATAGCATAGGATTCACAGATTCCCAGTAGTTTTTTCAAACCGGATACTGATGGAGCAAGAACTACCATGTCGTCCGCGTAGCTTATATGATTTATAAGTGTAGAGCCAACCACACAGCCGACGCAGTCTTTGTTCAACAGTGTACTAAGATCATCCATGTATACGTTGAACAAAAGTGGAGATAGAAGCCCACCCTGCCTTAGTTCAGTGTCCTGCATATACGTATTGGATTTCACCGACCCCCAGCGCACTCTTTTTTGTTCTTTGTCAATGAATCGGAATCATAATATGGTCAAATTCAACACCTCTTTCCTAGAGGAAAACGTTTTCCTCCCACCTAAGCAGGTTTTTTATATGCACTTTTATCCCGCTTAGATTTAATCACATTTTCTCTCCGTATCATCTGCATAAAATTATAATGGTAACATCTCCTTTCGGCCCGTGTGATGTTTTGTCTGTCCGCGACTCGAACTACTTTATTTGAATGCCCAATTCATTTTCACAATCATACATAATTTTGCTATCCAAAATATTTCACTGTCAATATAGAGACGCTTCTTGCTACTAGCTCTCTAGATATTTATGAAATTATTTATAACTATATTAAATAAGAAAATATCAAATTACATTCGTAATTTAAAAATTCCTTAATCTCTTCTTTTATTACCTGGCTAATAGTCAAAGCAGCTAAAGCCAACAAACAAAAGCAAAAAGAAAAGCTGTGTCTCTTAGCGAATAAATAGTATAACCGTTATAACCGAATAACTTAACCGTTTCGGTGCACTCATTAAACATTAATGATCGACCTTGATGACAAATAAAGTGGCACGGGTGTCAGTGGTTTTTTAAGGTCCAAAATAATTCCTCAACAATAAAAAATATTTAAAAAAAGACAGAAAATTACTTGAAGAATTCATTGCTAAGATCTAATTGTTCATTCATTCAGTCCTTTGGGTTTACAAGCCAAAGGCGTTCTTGAGTAAGACTTTAAATATTAGCCGAAAAGATGGATTTTCAATTATTCGCGGGCACAAATCGGGTTATATCTTGGGAACTACTGAATAGATTTTAAAATTTGTTTTAATTCTGATTACTGCATAGATCGTGTACCACCTTTGCCGTTGATGAAAGATATAGGTACAGTCACAGGTAATTTCAAGAAAATGCGTTAAGTATGAACGAAGAACATTGATTTCTATTTACCCGCGCGCATCTTTATAACTTAATTACTAACCCGATTTTAATAAAACACAGCCAAAAACCAGATTAGATGATGCAGCTACATATTAAAAAAAAAAAAAAAAAACTCAAAAAATCTCAAGTGAAAAGCGCACATATGGCCAGACAGACAGACAGAGAGAAGTTGCATTTTATATATACCATATATAGAGGGATATAATTTTAACACAGCACTGAGAAAACTGTCATTTCTGATCAAAATATAAACACGATAAGTTCAAAATTATCGAAAATCGGTGTTATAAATTTAATAGTAAAGATAAAATCTTTGTTGGGAAATATCAGCTGTCTGTTCAACATATAAATTTTTCGATCGTTGGGTTTAGAGATATATCTTTAAATTATAAGCTTTTATTTTAATTTTAAATATTTGCGAAAAACGTGATATATTAAAAGTTGTATTTGAAATAATGTAGATTAAACTTTATTTATTATTAATATATAGCGGAGACGCAAGTTTTATCAAATATAAAATGACGTCCATCGGGGTTACTTTGCCATACTTAGTCATTTTTGTTTAACTACTTAGCTTACTTTACTTTATATGGTATTATATTATTGTTATTTTTTTTTAAATCACGTTGTTTGCAATATTATAATATCATTTCAATTGTTGTTCAATTTTTTCTATGTAAAATGTATTAAAATATATTTTTAATAAATCTGGTTTATGTCAGCGTCAAGCGCCCTCTACCTGCTGTCAGCCAATATTAAAGGGCTTAGGCTGTAAGTAAGTCAAGTGTGGGTCATAATTCACCAATATTATTCACTTTTTTAAGAAAGAATGAGGACTCTGTTGACATTTTATGACAGAATGGTTTATATTTTGAAAACTATGTGATGTTAATTTTTTGTACAATTTTTTGTTATGTTATATTCTTATTAATGAGTTCCGATGGCGTCACTATTTTACTATGTCTGTCTAACAGAGAATTTGTTTGTTGTCTCATTTTTGTATGGTTTATAAGGCGACGTTTGGAATGAATCGACACTAGAGCCTCCACATCCACACTCTGGTCACTACCTTCACCATACACCAGTCCTCTAGGCTATTCCTAGCCTTCCTTCACGGCTGCTGTGCACCGGACTACTTTGCGCCAAAACTCCTACTCATAACCGCTCCACTAGGCTATTCCTAGCCTTCTTTCACGGCTGCTGTGCGCCGGGCTGCTTTGCGCCAAAATTCCTACTACCAACCGCTCCACTAGGCTGTGCCTAGACTTCCTTCACGGCTGCTGTGCGCCGGACTGCTTTGCGCCAAAACTTTTCCTCATAACCGCTCCACTAGGCTGTTCCTAGCCTTCCTTCACGGCTGTTGTGCGCCGGGCTGCTTTGCGCCAAAACTCCTTCTCATAACCGCTCCACTAGGCTGTTCCTAGCCTTCCTTCACGGCTGCTGTTCGCCGGGCTGCTTTGCGCAAAAACTCCTCCTCATAACCGCTCCACTAGGCTGTTCCGAGCCTTCCTTCACATCTGCTGTGCGCCGGGCTGCTTTGCGCCAAAATTCCTCCTCATAAACGCTCCACTAGGCTGTTCCTAGCCTTCCTTCACGGCTGCTGTGCGCCGGGCTGCTTTGCGCCAAAATTCCTCCTCACAACCGCTCCACTAAGCTGTTCCTAGCCTACCTTCACGGCTGCTGTGCGCCGGGCTGCTTTGCGCCAAAACTCCTCCTCATAACCGCTCCACTAGGCTGTTCCTAGCCTTCCTTGACTGCTGCTGTGCGCCGGGCTGCTTTGCGCCAAAACTCCTTCTCATAACCGCTCCACTAGGCTGTTCCTAGCCTTCCTTCACGGCTGCTGTGCGCCGGGCTGCTTTGCGCAAAAACTCCTCCTCATAACCGCTTCACTAGGCTGTTCCGAGCCTTCCTTCACATCTGCTGTGCGCCGGGCTGCTTTGCGCCAAAACTCCTCTTCATAACCGCTCCACTAGGCTGTTCCTAATCTTCCTTCACGGCTGCTGTGCGCCGGGCTGCTTTGCGCCGGGCTGCTTTGCGCAAAAACTCCTCCTCATTACCGCTCCACTAGGCTGTTCCGAGCCTTTCTTCACGGCTGCTGTGCGCCGGGCTGCTTTGCTCCAAAACTCCTCTTCATAACCGCTCCACTAGGCTGTTCCTAGCCTTCCTTCACGGCTGCTGTGCGCCGGGCTGCTTTGCGCCGGGCTGCTTTGCGCCGGGCTGCTTTGCGCCAAAACTCCTTCTCATAACCGCTCCACTAGGCTGTTCCTAGCCTTCCTTCACGGCTGCTGTGCGCCGGGCTGTTTTGCGCCAAAACTCCTCCTCATAAACGCTCCACTAGGCTGTTCCTAGCCTTCCTTCACGGCTGCTGTGCGCCGGGCTACTTTGCGCCAAAATTCCTCCTCATAACCGCTCCACTAGGCTGTTCCGAGCCTTTCTTCACGGCTGCTGTGCGCCGGGCTGCTTTGCGCCAAAACTCTTCTTCATAACCTCTCCACTAGGCTGTTCCTAGCCTTCCTTCACGGCTGCTGTGCGCCGGGCTGCTTTGCACCAAAACCTCTCCTCATAACCGCTCCACTAGGCTGTTCCTAGCCTTCCTTCACGGCTGCTGTGCGCCGGGCTGCTTTGCGCCAAAATTCCTCCTCACAACCGCTCCACTAAGCTGTTCCTAGCCTACCTTCACGGCTGCTGTGCGCCGGGCTGCTTTGCGCCAAAACTCCTCTTCATAACCTCTCCACTAGGCTGTTCCTAGCCTTCCTTCACGGCTGCTGTGCGCCGGGCTGCTTTGCGCCAAAACTCCTCCTCATAACCGCTCCACTAGGCTGTTCCTAGCCTTCCTTCACGGCTGCTGTGCGCCGGGCTGCTTTGCGCCAAAATTCCTCCTCACAACCGCTCCACTAGGCTGTTCCTAGCCTTCCTTGACTGCTGCTGTGCGCCGGGCTGCTTTGCGCCAAAACTCCTTCTCATAACCGCTCCACTAGGCTGTTCCTAGCCTTCCTTCACGGCTGCTGTGCGCCGGGCTGCTTTGCGCCAAAATTCCTCCTCACAACCGCTCCACTAAGCTGTTCCTAGCCTACCTTCACGGCTGCTGTGCGCCGGGCTGCTTTGCGCCAAAACTCCTCCTCATAACCGCTCCACTAGGCTGTTCCTAGCCTTCCTTGACTGCTGCTGTGCGCCGGGCTGCTTTGCGCCAAAACTCCTTCTCATAACCGCTCCACTAGGCTGTTCCTAGCCTTCCTTCACGGCTGCTGTGCGCCGGGCTGCTTTGCGCAAAAACTCCTCCTCATAACCGCTTCACTAGGCTGTTCCGAGCCTTCCTTCACATCTGCTGTGCGCCGGGCTGCTTTGCGCCAAAACTCCTCTTCATAACCGCTCCACTAGGCTGTTCCTAATTTTCCTTCACGGCTGCTGTGCGCCGGGCTGCTTTGCGCCGGGCTGCTTTGCGCCGGGCTGCTTTGCGCAAAAACTCCTCCTCATTACCGCTCCACTAGGCTGTTCCGAGCCTTTCTTCACGGCTGCTGTGCGCCGGGCTGCTTTGCTCCAAAACTCCTCTTCATAACCGCTCCACTAGGCTGTTCCTAGCCTTCCTTCACGGCTGCTGTGCGCCGGGCTGCTTTGCGCCGGGCTGCTTTGCGCCAAAACTCCTTCTCATAACCGCTCCACTAGGCTGTTCCTAGCCTTCCTTCACGGCTGCTGTGCGCCGGGCTGTTTTGCGCCAAAACTCCTCCTCATAAACGCTCCACTAGGCTGTTCCTAGCCTTCCTTCACGGCTGCTGTGCGCCGGGCTACTTTGCGCCAAAATTCCTCCTCATAACCGCTCCACTAGGCTGTTCCTAGCCTTTCTTCACGGCTGCTGTGCGCCGGGCTGCTTTGCGCCAAAACTCCTCTTCATAACCGCTCCACTAGGCTGTTCCTAGTCTTCCTTCACGGCTGCTGTGCGCCGGGCTGCTTTGCGCCGGGCTGCTTTGCGCCGGGCTGCTTTGCGCCAAAACTCCTTCTCATAACCGCTCCACTAGGCTGTTCCTAGCCTTCCTTCACGGCTGCTGTGCGCCGGGCAGCTTTGCGCCAAAACTTCTCCTCATAACCGCTCCACTAGGCTGTTCCTAGCCTTCCTTCACGGCTGCTGTGCGCCGGGCTGCTTTGCGCAAAAACTCCTCCTCATAACCGCTCCACTAGGCTGTTCCGAGCCTTCCTTCACGGCTGCTGTGCGCCGGGCTGCTTTGCGCCAAAACTCCTTCTCATAACCGCTCCACTAGGCTGTTCCTAGCCTTCCTTCACGGCTGCTGTGCGCCGGGCTGCTTAGCGCAAAAACTCCTCCTCATAACCGCTCCACTAGGCTGTTCCTAGCCTTCCTTCACGGCTGCTGTGCGCAGGGCTGCTTTGCGCCAAAACTCCTCTTCATAACCGCTCCACTAGGCTGTTCCTAGCCTTACTTCACGGCTGCTGTGCGCCGGGCTGCTTTGCGCCAAAACTCCTTCTCATAACCGCTCCACTAGGCTGTTCCTAACCTTCCTTCACGGCTGCTGTGCGCCGGGCTGCTTTGCGCAAAAACTCCTCCTCATAACCGCATCCACTAGGCTGTTCCGAGCCTTCCTTTCACGGCTGCTGTGCGCCGGGCTGCTTTGCGCCAAAACTCCTCTTCATAACCGCTCCACTAGGCTGTTCCGAGCCTTCCTTCACGGCTGCTGTGCGCCGGGCTGCTTTTCGCCAAAACTCCTTCTCATAACCGCTCCACTAGGCTGTTCCTAGCCTTCCTTCACGGCTGCTGTGCGCCGGGCTACTTTGCGCCAAAACTCCTCCTCATAAACGCTCCACTAGGCTGTTCCTAGCCTTCCTTCACGGCTGCTGTGCGCCGGGCTGCTTTGCGCCAAAACTCCTCCTCATAACCGCTCCACTAGGCTGTTCCGAGCCTTTCTTCACGGCTGCTGTGCGCCGGGCTGCTTTGCGCCAAAACTCCTCTTCATAACCGCTCCACTAGGCTGTTCCTAGCCTTCCTTCACGGCTGCTGTGCGCCGGGCTGCTTTGCGCCAAAATAAATTTAATATGTACTTTGTTAACAGTTTGCAAGAAATAGTTGATAGTATACCTTCTGTTACATCTGTTTGGTCTAACTATAATCTGCCAAGTATAGTAAGCACACTAGAAAGTTTTGAAACCATTTCTATACAAAAACTTAAAAATATAATATTAAATTTTCAAAATAAATTTGCAGTGAATAATTGTATCGATGCTAAATTCTTAAAAGATAACTTTCATGTTATAGGTTATCACTTATTGCATTTAATTAACACATCAATAGAAACTGGCACTTTTCCTGACGCGTTAACAAAAAAAATGCTACCGTTGTCCCTATTCCAAAAATTTCTGGAACCAATAATGCAATTAATTTTAGACCCATAAATATATTACCAATATGTGATAAACTAATTGAAATAGTTGTAAATGAACAGATCGTAAATTATTTTAATAATAACAATTTATTCTTCGAACGTCAATCTGGTTTCCGTTCGAAGCATTCCTGTGAATCAGCACTGTTAGTTGTTTTAAATACATGGATAGCAGATAAAGATATGGATAAAACAACGGTTAGCATATTTATTGATTTCAAGCGGGCTTTTGAAACTATCGATAGGAATATTTTACTTCAAAAGTTGCACTATTATGGTTTAAGAGGTACCGTGTGGAAATGGTTTCAAAATTTTTTGGTAAATAGATCTCAACAAACCAAGTACAAAAATTGTTTATCTGGAAATATTAACAACCCATTTGGTGTGCCTCAAGGTAGCGTTCTAGGTCCGTTGTTATTTATAATTTATATCAATGATATTCAATTTAGTACTAAATACTGCTCCATTAATTTATTTGCGGATGACACTCTAATATCTTTAGCTGATTTTGATCAGGCTCGTATTGTGGAGAGGCTTAATGAGGATCTGGTTTCAATTCTGGATTGGTTAAATATCAATAAATTAAAATTAAATGTACAAAAAACTAAATGTTTGGTTATTGGTTCGAAAAAAAATTACGATAAAAATTTCACAAATAATTACGATTTATTACTGGACAAAGCCAAATTAGAATACACACGCGAAATAAAATACTTAGGCGTAATTATTGATAGTGAGTTAGGGTTTAAAGAACATTCTAATATGTTAATAAAGAAAATTGCCAAAAAAAATGGGTTTATGTCAAGGACCACTAAATATTTATCAACATGGTCTAAAATTACAATTTATAACTGTCTCATTAAACCTCACTTTAACTACTGTAGCTCCATACTATTTATGTTGAAGAAAACTGAACTGAATAAATTTCAAAAACTCCAAAACAGAGCTATGAGAGTTATTCTACAGTGTGATAAGTATACATCAGTTAATGTTATGTTAAAGATATTAAATTGGATGAACGTGTCGGATCAAATTAAATTTAATAATATGGTTCTCATTTACAAAATTACCAATGGTCAGCTGCCATTTTACTTGTATAAATTACTTAAACTTAATTCAAATGTGCATAACTATCCAACAAGAGGTCAAAATAAATTTTATGTTAAATCAGTTAAAAAAGCATCTACAATGAATTCAATATTCTTTAAAGGTATTATCGAATATAATAAGCTACCTTTGAGTGTTAGAAAATGTTCAACAATTAATCAATTTAAAATTAAATATAAAGATTGGTTATTATTTGTTTATTTATTTTATTTATTTATGTATTTATTTATTTTATCATTTATATTGATTTTATGTTAATTTTATTTTGTTGTAATTACTTTATTTACTGTATTTTATTTAAGACTTGTTTTATTAATATTTTAAATATGTACAATGTATACCTTTTATATTAGGAATGTGATAATGCTCTAATGTGATATTTTAAAATTTTATATATAGTTTTTTTAACTCCAATTTTATATATTTATGTTTTTTTTTTTTAATATGTTTAATTAGCTACACTTTGTATATTTTGCATGTATATTATCTTTTTGTATTTTTTTTGTAGTAGCTTTAGCTATTTAATAAAGCATTATTATTATTATAAGCAGTCTAATTGCAATTCAAAACAATTACAGTAAAGATCACTTGATCCAAAAAATACAAGAAAAAGCTCATTTAATAAAGACAGCTCAAAATAAACACGTCCTCTTCGTATGGGTCCCGGAATATGTCGGAATACAAGGGAACGAGCAAGCCAGCGCAGAAGCCAGAGAAAACAACACGCCAACAGATAACAACATCGAAACTCTCCCCACTGTAACATACATACAACAAATCTTAAATAAACACCACTACCAAACTAGACTCACAACATGGCTAACGACAACAGACAATAAATTTACACGAATCAAACCCGACATTAAAGAATAGTATACTGAAAACAATAGACGAGAGCAAGTTATTATGACAAGACTACGAATCAGACATACTAAACTGACACACGGATACTTAATGGCCAGACTCGACAATAGCTACTGTGAGAATGGTAATACGCTAATAACAGTTGAATATTTTCTAATAGAATGCCAACTGTTCCGACTACAATGTACGAAACACAATTTATCACCGGACTTAACCCAATCACTCCAACCAAACATGACAAAAAACATCATCGCATTTCTTAATGATACAACACTGAAAAATCATATATAACATGTAAAACACCACAACAACTGCATATAAAATATTATTATTATTATTATTATTATTATTATGATATATTAAGTAACACTGTATACTCTATACCCGTAATTGCATAGACACTAATGGCCTAGAAGTCGAAGTGTCTCTAAACAAATAAATTAAAAAAAATTGGAGTATCTAATGCCCAATTACTATATGATGAAATTAAACTCGTACGGCACAACGTTTCAGCGAATATTTAGCTTCATCAGGTGCTGAAATATCATTACAATTAATTAATTAACATTATGTTATAAATAGTACACAAGAAGAGCTTCATACATCTTAGAGAGCGAGTTCAAAAGGCATATGGGCCGATGCGACCCAGGCTCATCGGGGTTCTTCCCTGTCTTCTTAATCAAAACCGTTGAAGCAGTCTTCCAGACCGCTGGAAATTCGAGTTTGCGCAGTAGCTCGTTGAACATTCCCAGCAGGCATTCCCTGTGTTCCTCCAGGGCAATCTTGATTGCTTCCGTGGGTGATCCGTCCGGACCAAGAGCCTTCTTGTTTTTCCTGCTCTTAACCGCAGTCTCGAGTTCTCGGTCCATCGTGAAGGGTACTGCTGCTTCAGTTACTTCGGGAGGGTTAGCCTGATCCTCTCTCCTCTGCGGGAACAGGTGGCTCAGGATTTTAAATTTTCTGTCCTCGGTTAACTCGACAGGTCTTAAACTTGTCAGCCCCCTCACCACTACTTGGTAGGCAGTACCCCAGACATCCTCGTCCACTCTCTGCAAGAGCTCGTGCCAGTGTCTTCTCTTTGCCTCCACGATCGCCTTCTTGAGTGATCTACGCGAGAGTTTGTATTCTCGCTCCAGCTGTCCTAGTTCCACTTCATTCCGGCGTGCTCGTGCTCTCGTGAATCTCCTTCTTGCTCTCGTACTCAGGGCTCTGAGTTGGCTGATGTTCTCGTCCCACCAGTAGGGCATAAGCTTACGGCTGTTCGGAGCCAGGGTAACAATGGCTCTGTAAGCCTCCGCTAATGCCTCGGCGCCATCGGTATGTGAACTTTTCTGCTTCTCTGTCGTGGAGTTCACTATCAGCGCCAGTGAGGACTTGAACACACTCCAATCCGCCACTCTCCTTCTCGGCTCGTCCTGCCGCCTGGTCTCTAGTCCCTGGTCCGTCTACCACCTCGAATCTGATGTAGCGGTGCAGAGTATGATTCTCCAGTTCTAAGACTCTCCAGTTTGACACGATCCTTGCTAGTCCTTGGGTTGTAAAGGTCACGTCTATGAAGGAACAGCTCGTTCCTCTCACGAACGTAGGAATTCCACCACAATTATGACCCACCAAATGTAGCGCAGCAGCCCACTCCATTCAAACTTCTCCCGTTGTTTGCTGACCCCTGGCCTAGAGTAACTGACAGATCATAGCACAGGCCTAACCTCTCTCTGACATCCTCGAACTGCATGCACTAGGTTAAAACGTGTAAAATAGTCAAATCTGTTTTACACGTCTCACAGGTAGGAGGTTCTTTATCTGTTAAGAGGTGTCCATGGGTCCACCAACAGTGACCTGTACGAAGGCGTGTGATGGTGGTTTCCTCTCTGCGGTTGTTTCTGATGGAAGAAGCCTGCGGTTTAATGACTCCCTTTACCTGCCGCAACTTGATATTCTATATGCTATTCGACTCATCGTGCCATTTAGATAAAAGTAATTGTTTCAGATGAGCCTTAGCCAACATCTGGATACACGAAACACCTAGAATAATAACAGAAGAAAGCATAATTGGCAAAACGAAGAAAGACAGACTACATTTGCGATGGAGAGGTGGAATAAAACAAGCTAGAAGGACACTTCAAACTCATAACTGAAGGAGAAAAGCGCAAGTCAAGGCTCATATATGGTTGTAAACCCAAGAAAAGAGAGAAAGGGATAGAGGATGATTGATACAGCAAATTTCATGGAATTTTCTTAAGTTCACCGAAATGAATGTAATAGTAAAAGTAAAAAAAAAAATATTTATACAATAACAATACGTTGTTGAGCTGTAGGTATATCGCTTCATTATAAATTTGTAGCGTGCCGTAACTATAAAACGCCAACCAACAAAACTATAAATGTCGGCCGAAAGACATCCATGAGCCACCTTCCTCTGTATTCTTACATTCATTTTCAGCGCTAGAACAAATTTATTAATATTGTTAATGGAACAGTTGAAACAATTTTCGTTTTGTTTAATAATGGATGTTTTATAATGGAAATAAATATATTGTACATTAGCGAAATTAAATATCTTTTATTAGCAAACTTTATCAGATATTTGGAAAATTTATTTCATCATTCAAATTAAAATATGTTATTTAATATCATCTAAACCAGTGTTTTTCAACTGAAAACGTACCCCGGACCAGTCAAGTATTTAATTTTTTACCGCGGACCCCTAAAAATAAATGTACTACTAAACAAATTATATATGTAAACTCTACATATATCTAAGTAATAAAAAATCTCTGAAAAATGAACAAAATACAGAGAAAATGAACAATATATTATAATAAAATTAACAAAAAATCTCAAAAATAATAATTTATAAGCCTTTCGCGGACCACGAAAATTTTGCTAAGGACCACCAGTGGTCCGCCGACCACTGGTTGAGAAACACTGATATAAACGATGGTTGTTAATAACATTTTATTTACTTTCAATTGTTCGGCTAATATAATTGGCAAATTAGACAATAAGTGCAGACAGACCAAGTAAGACTAAGTGGAAGCTAAGTTTATAATATTTTTAAGACTGTTTTAGATATTTTGAAATATTAGTTTCAGGGCTATCGTGTAGTTCTGCGGGGCCAGGTTCAGACATAACAAAAATCTAAATGAGACACCAAAGTAATCAGCAAAAGAAACTCAAAAATAAAGAAATAACATAATTTTAAACTTGATTTGAGAAGAGTATGATCGTACAATTTGCATTTGATATTTATTAATGAAATAGACATGTACCAAATGTTTTCCAAATTTTGTACTGAAACCCTGTTCATTCAAAAGGTTCCTCTAGTTCTTAACACTTAGTTTAACAAAAAATAAATAAAATTATAATAATAATAAATAATAATAATCAATCAATATTACATAATATTTTGATTCAAATCAATGTTCATTACTTGTAAAATGATAATTATGTACAAAAAAATAATATATACCTAAATAAATGTGTGTAATACACTTAGCTGTTGGTTTACAAACGGGTAAGGGCAGTTGTATTTCAAACGCGAGGAACTCTTTTTTGTCTGCCGCCCCCCCGTAAAAAATTCCTGGGTGCGCCACTGATCTGCACAGTACACAAAACATATACGCAAATTTTGCAGCTGCAATTCAAAATTCTGCGCAGCAAATGTTGCTATGTGTGCTAGGGATGGAAAAACAACATCGATGTATCGAAAACATTGATGTTTGTTTTAAAAACATCGATGTTTTTACCATCGATGGTCAGCTGGCGATAGTATCGATAAAACATCGATGTCTACTACCGATGTCGATGTTTAAACTTTGAAATTCAGAAACTACCGCTTGAGGCGCTGGAATCTTAAAAATTTAATTTTTATTAAAATTAGAACACAAAATATAAGCGCCATCTAGTGTGATATAACAATACTAATAGTGTTATTTCTTATTCTTCTTAGCAGTTAGCAGAATACGAAAAAATAAGAAGAAACTTCTAATTTTTGCAAACAATGCGAACGACCAACGAGGCCAACACACTTTTTCTTTTTGAGTCTTGTTGACACTTTCCCAGTTGTTATTCCTCCAATCCCTGGATTGTCATTAGCTATTTTTTTATATATTGAAGTTGGCTTTTCCTGAACAAAATGATCAAAAGCTTCAATTAATCGGTAAAAGTAACTAGAATTGAAAATCTAGTTCCACCTTAACCAAAGGAACAGACTTTATTTCAACTTAAAAAAGTATAAAAATAATTGTGTATGACAGTGTTATTTTTATGTTAAATAATATAAAATTAACATTAAGATTACTATATTAGTATTGTACTAAAATCCAATATTTCATTTTAGAAATGTAAAAATAGTAAGGTCTGTTCCTTTGGTTAAGGCGGAACTAGATTTGCAATTCTAGTTACTTTTACCGATTGATTGAAGCTTTTGATCATTTGGTTCAGGAAATATATAATAATATAATAATATTTATTGTCTTTTTTACATAAATTATAAACATTGGATGCATAATACAGTAATCTTAAATTTAAACTTAAACTATACTATTCTTAAGACAATAGTAAGTAACCCTTTCAGTAGCCAACTATGTTAGGGTTACTGTCATGTAAGTGACGTGACTTAATTACATTAAAACTAAATAGACTAGGCTTGAAGATTTATACTGGATTCAAAAATAATACATATTTAACTTTAGGTTGTAAACAGATTGTCCACACTTTCTTTGGTCAGAAGCCATTCTTTGAGGTTCTTTAAATGTTTTTTTGTGTTTAAGCCAGTTTGTTTTAAATGAAGTGGTAAACTATTATAAAAATTTGAAAAATTATAAGAAAAAGATCTTAAAAACATTGATTTATATGGTTTTGGCTTAAATATATTGGTTCTGATTCTTAATTCCATATTATACGGGTTTCTGTAGTTTATGTGATTACCACTTCTATTAAAGAAAACTTTCAGGACTTTGTACACATATAGATGGCGCAATGGAAGGATGTTTAATTCCTTAAAAAGTGGAAATGTAGATGAGAAATTAGTTTTAAATTTGGTTATTCTTATGATACGTTTGTTAAGGGTATTTACTCTCTTGAAAGTGGTTTCATATGCTCCACCCCAGCAGATGAGCCCATAATTTTAGTGAGAATAAACTAGTGAATAATAGATCGTTTTAATAAACTGGGGTGTGCATTTATGCCTTAAAAAGTAAAATTTTGGAACAGCCAATCTTAATTTTTTAACTAAGCTATCAATGTGTAATTTCCAACATAACTCACTGTCTATGATAATACCTAAGTATCTGAATTGTTCTACCTGTTCTATACGCAGGCAATCAGCATCACATTGAGATGTGTTGTTATTTATACAGACTATAGAGTGGTAAGTGGGTGTTAAATTTATTTTATAATGGCTATTGAGGTTATAACATTGTATTTTGGTCTTAGTGCTCATTTCCATGCGGTGAGTAACAAACCACTTTCTTAAAATTGTTAAGTCATAATTGATGTTCATTAAAACGTCCTTCCAGGTCTCACATGCATAAGCAAGTGCTATGTCATCAGCAAATGCAGTTAATTTACCTCTGAATTTAGAAATACATAAATCATTTATATATATTAAAAATAATATTGGTCCTAGGACCGATCCTTGCGGTACGCCGTATTTAAGACTAACTACTTTGCTAATATGGCCATTAACTCGTACTTTCTGCTCTCTGTTAACCAGATAGCTTTCAAACCAGCTGTAAATGTTCCCACGAAAACCAGTGTTATATAGCTTTAGTAATAGTATGTTGTGATCTACGGTATCGAAGGCTTTGGTTATGTCTACAAACAAACCAGCAACCTTTTTACTGCAATTAATGTTGTTAAAGACAAAATCCATATATTGTGTCAGCGCAGATTCAGTATTCTTATTTTCTCTGAAACCAAATTGATCATCACTTAAAAAATTAATTTTATTTAGAAATTTTAGCATTCTAGCTTTCATAAGTTTTTCAAATATTTTAGCGAATACTGATAATAAAGATATTGGTCTATAATTTGTAATACTTTCGGTGTTACCTTTTTTGAATATTGGTATGACTATACCTTGTTTGAGAATTTTAGGGAATTGGCCGGTTGTTATACTTAAATTATATAAATAACACAAGACATGGATTATCTTATCAATTAGGAACTGTAACACCTTGGTATGAATTCCATCTGGTCCTGCAGATTTTGGTTTGAGAGATTTAACTACTGTAAGTATTTCTTGTTCTATTATTGGCTCAGCAAAGAATGTGCTGGTGACAAGGTTGCTGTTTGGTAATAAATTTGTATTCAGTAAAACTGGAGTATTGGATTTATCCATTATGTTTTGAACTACGTCAACGAAATATTTATTGAAAGTATCGGAAATAATTTGAGAATCATCTACTTTCACCCCATTGACAATGATACTATTTATAAAATGGTTATCGCCCTTATTGCTGCTTCCGATTAGCTCATTTACAATTCTCCATTGCTTTTGAAAATTTCCTCTGTAAGTATTAAATTTTCTATAGTAATATGATTCTTCGGCTGTGTTTAGGTCTTTTTTTAATTTATTCCTATATTTAATGAAATATTTCTGAAGTTTTTGAGATTTTAGGCATTGCTTTCGTTTTCTTGAAAGTTTATTTTTCTTTTTAATTCTGAAAATTAGCTGTTTTGTAAGCCAAGGTTTATAATTAATAGGTTTAGATCTAATAGTATGACAAACAGTTGAACGAGATATACAATTATTTAATGTATCCAGGAATTGTTCAAAAGCAAGAGAAACATCGGTTGCTGCCAATATACCATCCCATACAATATCATCTACTTGTCCATTCAATTGCTCATAATTAATGTTGTTATAAGTATTAATGCAAGAGTTAACTGTTTGAGAAATACAGTTTTCATTTAGTTTACTTAGATTTAGACTAACCATGGCATGATCTGTTACGAGTAAGTGATGAACAAGTGATAGTGCGTTGTAAGTACTAGAATTAAATAGACGCATAAAAATATGATCTATACAAGTACTAGATGTGACTGTAATTCTCGTGGGCTCGTTTACAAGAGATGTCAATCCATACATAGACATCAGATTAAAATAGTCATTTGTATCTTTGCTATCAGTTAGTATATCTATATTCAAGTCTCCTATTACAATAAGATTACCTACAACATTAGATAATATTTTTTCAAAATCAATCAAAAAATGTTTAATAGAGAATTGAATCAATCTATATACAGTTAATAGCCTAAACGTAAATTTGCCCGTATTTATTTTAAATAAAATACAGTTTGATTTGTCACATGCCAGTGAAATCTGGGTACAATTTATATTAGATGAAACAAATGCTAGTACTCCCCCTGATTTATTGATTAGATTACAATTGAAATACTTATTATATCCTGGAATATTGTAAAAATTTGTTTCATTGTCTTTTACCCATATTTCAGTCAGGATTATAATATTTGGACGTTGTTTTAATTTATGCAATTTGAACAAGAATATATTAAAATTACTCCTTAAACTTCTAATATTTTGATGGACTATGTATAGTCCTAAATTATTACATACAGTACTCATCATTGAAGTCCTTGAAGATCATCCTTATGACTGAGGACGATGGCTGGAGTACCGTCATCCTTCCTCATTAAAATTTTACCATTACGGATCCATAAATATTTATATTTCTTGTCTTTTTTTATTTCTTTGGCATCCTTAAGTAGTTGTCTTCTGGAGTAAGTTGGACTTTCGTTTATGTAAACGGGACTATCGTCAGGTAAATTCATGTGCCTCGTGGATAAATTTCTTTTTATTCTTCTCAACCTCATCATTTCTTCTTTGTCCTCTAATTTAATAAAATTTACTTGTATCATTCTTCTACTCGTCATCTGTTTTACTGGATTCCCACGAACAATATGACATGAGTCTATCATATTTTCATGTAAATTGAAATTTAATGCCGCAGATACACTTTTGACAACATCTATAGCTCTCTCATTTTCTTTCAATGGCACTCCGTGTATTTCAAGAGTCTTTGCTCTCATATTTTGGTCTATGTTATCTAACTTTATCTCAAATTCTTTAGCTTTTGATTTGAGTATTCTGTTTTCTGTTTCAAGCACTTCTATTTTTTCATTACTCTCAATTAATTTCTTATTCAGGTCTTCTATTATTTTGATACTTTCATCGACTCTATTATACAAATGTTCAATGGAATTACCTAAATTTTTTTCCATGGTTTTCATGTCATTTTGCAATTCTTTGAACATAATTATTATTTCAGAGCTATTAACATTGCTTCCGCCTATAGATTCTTCAAGCATACTTTTTCGCGTTTCTACGACGCAATCGCTACACTTGCAATCTTTCTGAAGATCGCACAATGCTTTAATATCGTCTCTGGTCATGACTGTAGGTAGACAGGAACCATGGTACCATTCCATGCATTCACTACACTCTATTCCCAAGGATCTCTGTGTGCTCTTCTTATTACAAATTGCACAATTTCTTGCCATATTAACAAGTGTGGCACAAATATTTAAACAAAATAGAACTTTTAACTCTAATTTAATATACACATATCACATAAAACTTCAAGCCAAATTGATATTACACTCATTAGCCGTGTAATCATTAAGCTGATTAAGGCATCAAGTAACACGTCCGATCGCTACGGAATCTTAACACTTAATGTAAAAAGTCAACTTCAATATATAAAAAAATAACAAATGACAAATTACAAAAATGAAAATTGCGGTTAGTTCCGCCTAATCGTTTGGAATAGACTGTAGGTACAAATTAGGACTATTATATTGGGTATAATAATATTAATGTGAAATTAATTACTATTAAAAAGGAATATTTCTATTTCAAAATCTAATAAATTTTTTTTGTGTATTATGTGTTACTTTTTTCGTATTTCATCTTTACATTATTAAATAAAACCTATATAATATAAATAAATAGTTTTTTCTAATATTAATAAAATATCGATGTTTCCGATACATCGATGTTTTTCCTTCGATGTTTTTTCAACATCGATATTAAGTGCCGATGTTATTATCGATGTTAAACATCGATGTTTTGCCTTCGATGTACAACCCTAATGTGTGCACTAAGCTTAAGCGTGTTCGCAAGAGGCGTACTTCGGGCGCATATGCCTGTATCGCGGGCTAATAAGTAGGTGGTGTCCAATATTATTAAAGTATAAGGTTGTCTCATAACTTCTGACCAATCATAGCGTGAGAGGGAATACGTCAAAGGTATAAGAAGTTTAAACTAGCATGAAGAATAAGTATATATGATGCACATTTTTAAATAATTTTATTGCCTATTTGCATAACAGATATTTATTTCAAGACATTTCTATTGATTCAATACAAATTGGATAAATTATAAATAAAAACCTAAGGAAATTTTTTACTGATTTATATAAAATTTAAGGTGATGATTTTATTGTAGGTAACAAATAACACAATAATAACATTGAATACAATTATAATTTTAGGTATCTTTATATATAAAAATGGATATTTGTGGCTATGTCCGGAAATTCTAACCCACTTCCAGATACGCTACCGAGTTGAAATTTTGCATACTGGTAGCAAATGGCTTCATCATAACTAGAAAAATCGAAAATCTCAAAAAAGTCCCATCAGAAACGAGAAATTAATAATTTTGTTTTTAATTACATTCGACCATTGGTATATCTATCACATATGCAGTGACCGGATAGGAATTTTCATTCAATAGTTGACTGTCTAACAGTATGAACATCGTGAGTGTTCGCTAAATATCGGAAGTGTTCGGCCCGAGAATAAACTTTATCAGAAGGTAAACATTGTAGAAAATAAAACCGGTGTTTGGTTACAGCTGATAATAAATTGTTATTGTTATTTAGCAAAACTTATGATTCGTGTATGTAGAGCGAGACATAAGCTGAATATCTGTTTTCTGGATAATTATTTTTAACGGAGTTTTCTTAACTTATTTTTATTATAATTATTTTTTTTTCTATCTTTTTTTTACGAATATTGATTTAAATGCGATTGATAGCCATATTTTTTCAGTGTGGGCTACTTGCTCATTCTTCTATTTTTGTTTAAAAACATCTATTTTCTGTATCTATAAAATAGAAAATATTCGGAAATTGTAACCCACATATGGTACTGAGTTTTTATGCAAATTTGATGAGTGTGGAAATTTGGTTTACAGGTAGAAAATGCCGTCTGTATAACGATAAAAAAAATCGCATTAGAAACGATATTCATGAATTTTGTTTTTATTTATATTTGGGCATTAACATAGTTTTGAGAAATATTTAGTTGGATGGCTTTAGTGCAGCTTCGGACATCGTGCATTTTCGTGCGTAATTGTTATAACCCGAAGCCTGAGGTTGCATTTAGTTTACAGTCAGTCTAACCTAAACAACTGTTGCGAACGGATGTATGTTTATTATCTATCTTCTATATATATAAAAGGCAGTGTCCTGACTGACTGACTGACTGACTGACTGACTCACTCATCACCGCCCAGCCCGAATCCCTGGGCCTAGAAACTGGAAATTCGGAGAGTATATTCCCTTCATGACGTAAGCACCCACTAAGAAGGGATTTTTCGAAATTCCACTCCTAAGGGATGAAAAGGGGTGAAATGTGATTTCACGAATTCCTTAATATCTCTTAGGGCCGATGGGATATCGACTTAGTTTTTGCTTATAAGTATTACCCATACAAATACCGAAAAAACAATTTCGGGATTTTGCCCTAATCAACCCCTAAAGGGGCGTACCTACAATCGGGGTGGATTATACATCCCGTTGTATTTCCTGTGTTCGTTTAGTTGCAAGATTACTTTTTGGCACATAGGTGTCTTTTTAAAATATCTCGAAATGGTATTGACAGTTTTTTGAAATTTCACCCCTAAAGGGTGAAAAGGGGTGAATTCTGAATTTAAGGATTCTTTAATATCTCTTAGGACCAATAAGATATCGACTTGCTTTTTGCTTACAAAGATTACCCATACAAATACCGAATCACCAATTTCAGGATTTTGTCCTAATCAACCCCTAAAGGGGTGGATCTACAATCGGGGTGAATTATACATCCTGTCGTAATTCCTGTGTTCGTTTAGTTGCAACATTACTTTTTGGCACATAGGTGTATTTTTAAAATATCTCGAAATGGGTTTGACAGTTTTTTAAAATTCCATCCCTAAGGGTTGAAAAGGGGTGAATTGTGATTTCAAGGATTCCTTAATATCTTTTAGGATCAATAAGATATCGACTTACTGTTTGCTTGCAAAGATTATCCATACAATTACCGAAAAACTTATTTCAGGAATTTTTCCTAATCAACCCCTAAAGGGGTGGATCTACAATCGGGGTGAGTTATACATTCCGTCGTATTTTCTGTGTTCGTTTAGTTGCAACATTACTTTTTAGCACATAGGAGTATTTTTAAAATATCTCGAAATGGGTTTGTCAGTTTTTTAAAATTTCACCCCTAAGGGTTGAAAAAGGGTGAATTGTGATTTCAAGGATTCCTTAATATCTCTTAGGATCAATAACATATGGACTTACTGTTTGCTTGCAAAGATTATCCATACAATTACCGAAAAACTTATTTCAGGAATTTGTCCTAATCAACCCCTAAAGGGGTGGATCTACAATCGGGGTGAGTTATATATTCCGTCTTATTTCCTGTGTTCGTTTAGTTGCAACATTACTTTTTAGCACATAGGTGTCTTTTTAAAATATCTCGAAAAGGATTTGATAGTTTTTTAAAATTTCACCCCTAAAGGGTGAAAAGGGGTGAATTGTGATTTTAAAGATTCTTTAATATCTCTTAGGACCAATAAGATATCGACTTGCTTTTTGCTTACAAAGATTACCCATACAAATACCAAATCACCAATTTCAGGATTTTGTCCTAATCAACCCCTAAAGGATGGATCTACAAGCGGGGTGAATTATACATCCCGTGCTCCCTGTGTTTATTGAGATATAAGGTTTCTTTTTGGCACATAGGCGTCTTTTTAAAATATCTCGAAACGATTTTGACAACTTTTTTAAATTTAACCCCTAAAGGGTGAAAAGGGGTGAAATGTGATTTCAAGGATTATTTAATATTTTTTAACACCAATAAGATATCGACTTGGGTTTTGCTACAAAAACTACCCTTGCAAATGCCGAAAAACCAATTTTTTGATTTTGTCCTAATCAACCCCTTAAGGGGTGGATCTACAATCGGGGTGAATTATACATCCCGTCGGATTCCCTGTGTTTATTGAGATATAAGGTTTCTTTTTGGCACATAGGCGTCTTTTTAAAATATCTCGAAATGGTTTTGACAACTTTTTTAAATTTAACCCCTAAAGGGTGAAAAGGGGTGAAATGTAATTTCAAGGATTGTTTAATAGTTTTTTAACACCAATAAGATATCGACTTGGTTTTTGCTTACAAAAAATACCCTTGCAAATTCCGAAAAACCAATTTTTTGATTTTGTCCTAATCAACCCCTTAAGGGTTGGATCTACAATCGGGGTGAATTATACATCCCGCCGTATTTCCTGTGTTCGTTTAGTTGCAACATTACTTTTTGGCACATAGGTACCTTTTTAAAATATCTCGAAATAGTTTTGACATTTTTTTAAAATTACCCCCTAAAGGGTAAAAAGGGATGAATTGTGATTTCAAGGATTCCTTAATATCTCTTAGGACCAGTAAGATATCGACTTGCTTTTTGCTTACGAAGATTAGCCATATAAATACCGAAAAACTTATTTCAGGATTTTGTCCTAATCAACCCCTAAAGGGGTGAACCTACAATCGGGGTGGATTATACATCCCGTTGTATTTCCTGTGTTCGTTTATTTGCAACATGGTGGTTTTTTTGGCACATAGGTGTCTTTTTAAAATATCTCGACAGTTTTTTTTTAAATTTCACCCCTAAAGGGTGAAAAGGGGTGAATTGTGATTTCAGGGATTCCTTAATATCTCTTACGACCAATAATCAACCCCTCCTAATCAACCCGTAAACGGTGGATCTACAATTGGGGTGAATTATACATCCCGTCGTATTCCCTGTGTTTGTTGAGTTATAAGGTTTATTTTTGGCACATAGGCGTATTTTTAAAATATCTCGAAATGGTTTTGACAATTTTTTTAAATTTAACGGATTTCAAGGATTGTTTAACATTTTTTAGGATCAATAAGATATCGACTTTTTATTTATATTGGTTTTTGCTTACAAAAACTACCCATGCAAATACCGAAAAACCAATTTTTGGATTTTGTCCTAATCAACCCCTAAAGGGGTGAATCTACAATCGGGATGAATTATACATCCCGTCGTATTTCCTGTGTTCGTTTAGTTGCAACATTACTTTTTGGCACATAGGTGTTTTTTTTAATATCTCGAAATGATTTTGAATTTTTTTTTTAATTTCACCCCTTAAGTGTGAAATTTGATTTCTGTAATTCCTTAATTCTTTTAGGACCAATAAGTTATCGACTTGGTGTTTGCTTACAAAAATTATCCATACAAATGCCGAAAAACTTATTTCAGGATTTCGTCCTAATCAACCCTTAAAGGGGTGATTCTACAAACGGGGTAGATTATACATCGTTTCGTATTTCCTGTGTTTGTTGAGTTATAACGTTTCTTCTTGGCACATAGGTGTCTTTTTAAAATTTCTCGAAATGGTTTTAATAGTTCTTTACCTTAACAGTTTTTTACCTTTTACAAATATCACCCCTTAAGGGTGAAAAGAGGGAATTGTGATTTCAAGGACGCCTTAATATCTTCTAGGTTCAATAAGATATAGACTTGGTTTTTGCTTATAAAGATTACCCATACAAATGCCGAAAAATAAATTTCAGGATTTTACCTTAATTAACTCCTAAAGGGGTGAATCTACATTGGGGGTGAATTATAGAACCCTTTGTATTTCCAGCGGTTGTTAAGTTATAACATTCCATTTTGGCATATATGTGTTTTGACAGTTTTCTTTCACTCCTAAAGGGTAAATTAGTATTTTTTTGTTAGAAATAAAAAATTCGGAGAGTACATTTTTCAGTATGACGTAAGAACCCACTAAGAAAGGATTTTTTCAAGTTCGACCCCTATCTGGTGAAAAGGAATAAAATGTTTTTCCTCAATATCTCTTAGGACAGATGAGATATCGACTAGATTTTTTGTTACAAAGGTTACCCATACACAAGTTTAAAAACAAACTGCGGATTTTATGCCAATGAGACCATCAATATACCGTAGCGAAGTACGGGTTTTCAGCTAGTATTTAAATAAAAATAGAAAAATAAAACTTATTGTTAAAACAGTATTATTAGATACTTAAAAATAGTACATATATTTTTGCTATAATAATATAGACACATATAGAACATAATATAGAACATATTGCTATAATAATATAGTAAATTAATAAAATTGGAGGCTATATCTGTTTTTTATTTTTTCGGCCTCAAATTTGGTTTCTACAAGTTTCAGGTGATTATAATCTAGCAGATATATATCTGCAAAAAAATATATTTCTGTCTATCTGTTTGCCCGAGATTCACGCAAAAACGGCTGGACGCATTTTAACGAAATTTGGTGTGATGATAGAGTAGAAACAAAGATTCAAATATAGGCATCGTTTCTCATAATTTTAATTCTTAGGAGGTTATCGAGGTTATTACTGTTTATTAAAAACTTAAAATATCTCCTTTATAAGCAGAACAAAATTGTTTATAATGAGAAAACAAATCTTTACATAAAAAATAAATATAAGAAAATTTGTTTGGAATGAAGAAACATTCCTTTTATGTTCAATAAGATGAATAAGGGGGGGGGGGGGTATGTGGAGCGCATCTTATACATAAAGTATCTTATTTATTAGTTAGTTAATAAGAAAAGTAGTTTCGATTGAAGGAATGATTCTTTTCTGTTTAATGTAGTTTTGAATAAGATTAATATTTTGGGGGGTGTTACGATTCGCCTAACGGTGGGGTGGGACAGTGTATGTTAAAGAAAACTCTGGATGTTTATTTTATATATATAAATTATTTGTATTGTATAATTAAGAATTTACAGAAGTATTTTCATCAATAATTAACTGTCATATGTATATGCTGGTTGCTAACTTGTTGAAGCAATAAAAATTGTATTTAACAAAAACATTAAGGTGACCTTTTTTGATTTTTGTTGAGAAAGGAGTAAGTTGGGAACTCCAGAAGATCTGGCGATGAAATATCCCCCAAATGCAAGGATTCCCGGATCCTTGTAACCAAGTTTTTTTTTTGTACAATTCTTTTTCAAATTCCCAAAAGGAGTACGGTTGGTCTCCTGAAGTTATAGTTTTTTCATTTTTTTTTATTTTTTATATACTGTCTGCTCTTGTCGGCATTCTTTTTCCTTGCAAGCAGCAACGGTACATATTGTCCAGTCATTTTAACAGTAATAACTTAACGCTAATAATATATAACTTTACAACATTATAACACTCTAACAAGATATTGAAACAAGTATAATATCCACAAAATTAAACGATATTTTCATATTTAATGCCAAATTTCAATCTTCACCTATAGAAAATATACGCTATACAAAGACTGACATCGCGCTGGCACATTGATGAGTTGTTAGCCTCTTGTTGGAAGACGCCAACTATATAATGAATATATTTTAAACTATAAAACTATAGTTACCAATAAGTTATTGATTTTGAATTATATTGTAAAAATATTTTTGAGAAGCTTATGCTCAATATAATTTGATTCGCAAACTGCTGCAATTTATTGAATGTTCTATGTTTAGGTGTTTTTTCCTTTACCATTTTTCCTTTACCTCACCATTTACCCCCAATACACTACAGACAACCTTATTCTTTAATAATTTTAGGTGGTGTCTGGTTCTGGCAATTTCACGCGAATTTCACAGTAATATAATACAAGTTTCTTATATAAAATTTATCCCATCTGAAATAAAATTATTAACAATGTATATATCAAATCTATACAAAAATTTTAACATTGAAGTACATGGTATGGACAGGAACGGTTAATCATAGTCTGATTTATATATTTATAACTCTCTGCTACACATGCACAAAAAACAAATAAACAAACTTCCCACTTACAGTAGTGTTCATAACTATCAAACAAGAAATAACTCATATATCCGAATTTTTTAAGACTGAGTAAAATAAGAAATTGTGAGAACTATTTCGGAATTAAATTCGTGAATAAATTTCCAAGCAACATAAAGAATTTAGATTACAACAATTTTAAATCTACAATAAAAAAAATCTTTGCTGAAAATGCATTTTACTCCACAGAAGAATTTCTTTTGTATCAATTCTGATATTACTTGTAACTATGATTCTGTGTGACTGACCTAAAACATGATATACTACGTAATTAAGTCAATAAACTTATTATATATATATATATATATATATATATATATATATATATATATATATATATATATATATAATATTGTTTAATACTCGTCATAAATTTATTGTAAAATAGTTATAGAGACGTTTCGATTGGGTATCCAATCATCTTCAGTCTAATATTGAAGTCAATTTGTAAAAATCATGTCATAAATTTTCACATTAAAATGTATGAAATGGGCAGGAACTGTTAATAATAGTCTAGCTGAACAGTCTGTCCTACTCTGTCCTCAGCGCGTTCAAATCCAACCCGTTTGAACTTTTAGCGATGACTAGTTGTTTGCGCGACTAATTCGCTTCTACTGTAATCACTAATGTTTACTTCTACATATTTGATTCAATTTCCCGAATACGGGTGTGTACAGCGGAAGTACACTTCGCGCGAATACGCTTGTACTATAACCGCAGCCGATAGTTACGTGAGATTTTTTTTTTTTTTTGCAACTCGTTTCAAGGTGATAATATGAATTCAGTTTTATTCAAATTTATATTACTTTTCTTGAGTTATTAGTTCATTAACTCATTAATAGTTATTAGTTTGATTTTTTTTGGTACGATGACCATGACAGTGTCTGGAACGTAGCCATACATATGTATGTATGGCTGGCGTAGATATACAATCCCCGTAAATCGTTATTTTGCGAAAAAAGAATAAAACTTTTTCGCACACTATTGAACTGTTTAAACATGATTTAAATTAATTACACATAATGAAAAAAAAAAAACAATATAGGCTACATATGCGGGACGCAACTTTATATTTAACAGAAAATATAATGTCTGACGGCCTCCTGACGTGTAACTTTCATTTGATATTCCATTATCTAGAAGCAAGATGCTTAGATAGTAGTAGTGTACTTCATCCTTATGCGTTTCAATACGACTGCCTTAGACAGAAGCAATTGTACTATTATTAAACTTGTGCATAAGTTAAATAAACAATGGGGTTTCCTCGGTGACTGGTGTAAAATTGCCGTGTCACCAACATAGATGCATTCGACGGAAAAATCTTGTTAATACAAGACTTGCATCGGAATTACTCCTATACACGGGGGGTAAAGCTTGTTTAGCATCGTAAGGAATGATTTGCAAGATGTTTTATAATTTGACATCTAATTATTTTGTTTTGCTTATCGTAATCCTTTAAATGTATATTACGGGAAGAAAAAAATTAGGTATGCTGTAATAAATTAACTCAGTATATACTTACTGTATCTCAAAATAGAAAAATTAGTAACAAATTAATAGTTATATCTTTAAGAGAGTTTATAACTTAAAATACTTAGACATCATAATAAACCTAATAAACCTAATTCGAGAATTCAAACACTGAATTAAAACTGCCATGTGTCTGACTTTACTCTCTTTAAAACGAACTTTTTTGAAATTAAAATCGGATTTAAACAAAAAGATGCCACCTCAGATCTACTATTTAATCTCGTGTTAAAAATGATTATTGTCAGCAGGTTAATGGACATCACAAGATTTTAGAGTATGCAGATGATCCGAATTATTTCCTATAATATTGAAGTCGTAGTATTCCTGAGTCAACTTACTGATACTAAAGTTAAAAAGGAGAACTCAGCATCAGTAATCAAAAGTCCAAATATCTTTATTAACAGATGAAATCATAAAAGATGCCTAACCCCTAATAGGTACCAGAACAGGAGCGCACTTGGGATTTTTTGGAAGGGGGTCCAGAGGATAAAATTATTTAAATTATGAATAAGGTTCTCATTTCTGAAATACAAGTGATGACCTAAAAAAGAAGTCCTTGCTTCTGACATACAGGTGACGACCTAAAAAAAAGTTCTTGCTTCTGAAATACAAGTAATGACCTAAAAAAATAAAATCCTCACCTCAATCTTTAAATACAAGAAATATAACTTCAATCGTTGATTCAGGTTTTCAAAACAATGTATTTAGAGAACAATACAAGTAACTGATATTTAAAGTATAACTAAACTAGTGACTGACAACTGACTAATAACTGACTAACTGAGTTTAATGATATTACAAATTTATAGTGTGGAAAAGTATTTATCTGTTAGTGTACCTTGTAAACCCCATTCATAATAAATATGAGATGACGTCACACTTGGTTATTTTAAGTACCAATGTCATAATATGGTTTAACCAACATCAGACCATTAATCAGTTTTCACATTATTTTACTGAATGTTGGTGACATTTTTACACGTTGTCACGTTTAGATTGTAATGTTCAGTCATTTTTAAGTCAGGTTTGACATTTAAGTGAAATTAAACTTTAATTTACATAAAATAAAATATTATTGTAATAAAAATGCCGAAAGGTCTTAATAGCCGTGCTCAAAGGATGGTTTTGTCAAATTTCGTGACAAATCGGTTGGAAAGAACTGCTAATTCCTTCCCTCCATAAGAAATATTGGTTTTCAACCTTTTTTTTAGAAGTAGTTCGATATAACCTCACTTTTTTGACAATTAGAGAAGTGGTAACATGGGAAGTTATGCAACTGTAACGTCATCTCATTGTTAAGGTAAATGGACTCAATTACAATTAAATTGTTGTGTTTCTATGTGTGAATGTGTTTTGTGTAGTGTCAGCTGTAATTGGTTATGTAATTTACATATATTTACCTAACACGGTGGTAATTTTCTAGTGTGTTTTTATTTCCTTCTTTCTTAGTTTTTCATCGGGAAGGAAGCATCCGCCTTGTGTGCGCCGCGGTACCAATATTGTAATGATGATACCAAATGTTCAGCAAATGCAAATGAAACAATCCAGCTAAACAAAATAAAATAAAATAACTACAAAAAACATATGAACGCCAGCCCATTTTGGAATCGAGGGCAACAAATTAGCCGACAAGCAAACCACAAATTTTATAGCCACACCAAATAATCACATCATTAATAATAACAAGCCATTTGACAAAATTGTATATATTTTTGTACAGTTTTCCTTGAAACACAAGCTTTTTAAGATTGTCGTCGCGTGTGTTATAAATCGTCTACAGTGTATGACAAGCAAAAATAAATAAATAAACAAAGTATAGGGGCAGAAAAGGTAAGTTCTTCATTTCTAGACTGCCGGACATAGACATGAAAGCCATGTGGTCAGTGTAACGTTTCGACCGGTCATATTTTCCCTGTATAAACAGTTAAGCAATAAATACTTGAGGTTGAGTCGACCCCACAGCTGACTGCACAATATCGGAAGATAAAATTCCGAAGGAGGTGGGGGGATTCAACCCGCGTCCCTGTGCTCCTTAGGCAACTGTCCTACCACAGAATCACGGCAAATCAATAAATAAATAACACACTAATTTTAAGTTGACGTACAATATACCTTATTTATCTCTATTACCTATTTATAAAAGAGGAACATTATTTGTTTGTTTGCTATACGCTCCTAGGTCATTTTACAGATCTGAACCAAATTTTGCACAGATGCTTCTTAGGATCCTGCGGAAGTAACGGCACATAGAAAATTTTAGGGTTTCGTAGGAATAATCAAGGAATCAAACACACTCCTGGCCTCTTTGGCCGATCTGAACCAAATTTAGCACAGTTACTTTTTAGAGCTTTTCAGTAGAAATGGCGCATAGAAGTAACTAGGACTTCTTAGGAATAATCAAGATATTCTATAGACTCCTTGGCTCTTTAACCGATAAACTTTTCAGAGTTACTCTTTAAGATATCGCGGAAGTAATGACGCATAGAAGTGTGTCTTTCCATAAGTAAAGACCTCCTAGACATTTCGACCGATTTGGACCAAATTTTGCAGCAGTAATGTCGCATAGAAGTGTCTAGAGTTTCGTAGGTACAAACAAAAAACTCTAGATATTCCTAGGCCCTTCAATTGATCTGGACCAAATTTTGCACAATCACTCTTTAAAACCCTACGAAAGTAATGGCATATATTAATGTCTAAGATTATGTAAGTATAACCACGAAGCCCTAGATAATCCTAGATCCTTCGATCGAACTGGACCAAATTTTGCAGTTACTCTTTGATACCTTGCAGAAGTAATGGCGTCTAGAAAGTTCTAGGATTTCATGTGTATAACCAAGAATCTCTAGATAATCCTAGGCCATTTGACCGTTCTGGACCAAATTTTGTACGGATACTCTTCAGGACCTTGCGTAACAAAGGATAAAAGCTGCAAATATATATATTTTTAAATGTAGACATTTTTTTTTTTTTTTGTCAAATATCAGTAATTTATACCTTACTCAAATGTTACAATCCGAACAACAATATATGCCATAAAATAAAATAGCAAGATACGGAATCCACATTGTGACCTATTTATCGATTTATAAATTACTGCCGACACCGTTATTTTGGACGTTTGCCATTGCTGATAGTACTAGGCTAGAATAGTACAATATAATGAGTATTAGTATAAAAAAGATATAATACTTCATGGGTATATAAAATATATTCGGACGTTTCGGAAACTGCGCAACAATCCGTCTTCAGCGATCACGAGAAGTGATGATTCATCACTTCTCGTGATCGCTGCAAACGTCCAAAATAACGGTGTCCGCATTAATATTGGATCATTGCAAAATAATTTCAAAGATATTATTAAAAATCTATATGCATAAAAATGAATATTTGTGGCTATGTCCGGAAATTCTAACCCACTTCCAGATATGCTACCGAGTTGAAATTTTGCATACAGGTAGGAAATGTCTTCACCATAAATATAAAAATCGAAAATCTCAAAAAAGTCCCACTAGAAACGAGAAATTAATAATTTTGTTTTTAATTATATTGGACCATTGGAATATCTATTAAAAATGCAGTGAGGGGATATGAATTTTCGTGCAATAGTTGATTGGATGATTATATTCAGATAGTGGCTCTTAGGGTGGCATCGGAAATGTTCGGCTTAAATATTGTCGGTAAACAGCACTGATCTTTATTATTATAGCAAAGTTATTTAGCAAAACTATGATTAGTCTATGTAGAACGAGAAAACATCTATATATATATATATATTTTTTATTTTTGCCGATATTTATGAACTTTATTATTTTGGTTATTTATATTTGCTTTTGACGAATCTTTTAAAAACTGTTTGACATATTTTAATCACATTTAGTATGATAATAGAGTAAAACCAGGATTCGAACAGAGGCCATATAGCATCTCAAAATTCTCATTCTAAGCGAGTGTTTCGGGATTAAAACTGTTAACTTAAAAACTTAAAATATCTTTTTAACATATTTTTTTAATTGCACCCCGAAAGGAGTAAATTGCTATTTTTTATTCTATAAAACATCCCTTGGACATTGTCATGAAATTCGGAAAACATATTCTCTCCATGATGTAAGCACCCAAACAAGAGATTTGTTGAAATTCGATCCCCAATGGGGTGAAAAGGGGTGAAATATGATTTCAAGGATTTCTCATTCTATCTTGGAACCAATAAGATATTGACTTAGTTTTTGCTTATAAAGGTAACAAATATTTATGAACGAAATTCAGAATTTTGCCCTAAACAACCCTTAAATCTACATTCAGGGTCAATTGTACAACGCTTCGCATTTCCTATGTTTATTGAGATAACATTCCGTTTTAAATATAAGTGTCTTTTTAAAATCTTTAGAAACTTATTGAGTTTTTTTATAAAATAATTTCACCCCTAAGGGAACAAAATGCTTTTTCACTGATTCCTCAATATCTCTTAAGCCCAATGAGACATACAGACTTAGTTTTTGCTGATAGATGTTGATCATACACATGTACAAAAATGTAATTTAGAATTTTACATTAATGACATTAAAATGCTATGTCGGCGAAACTATAAAATAAATACACATTCAATATATATATATGAAGGACTTTTAGGGCTTAATATTGATACAAAAATGTTCCCGAGAATATATATCCCAGATTTTTTATTTTAATTTTTCGACGACAATTATAACATTAAATTTGCTGTTGAACATTTTCGTAGTCCCTAAAACTATAAGAATAAAACTTTCTTCGGTGGCAAGAGCATTTATTAACGGTAAAAAAGTGCTCTGATCTATATAGGTACGATTTATAGATCAGAAGTAATCACGGAATAATTATAATAAATATCATATCAACATCAACATAAGTATCAATATAAATATCAACAAATAACTTCATAAGGTACAAGATAAAATGCTTCAAGTGACTAGCGCCGCCTTGGGTGATGAGTGATTCTCACATGGGCAACTGTTTGTGGCATTTTCCTAGGTTAGCACAACGGGACATATATACGTGTTGTTACCACGTGACTGTACTATCAATGATTACAAAGAAGCCCTTACTTACATTATTTGTGTAAAAAGCACATATCAATACAATAGTAGATTAAAACAAATAAATATATATTTGAATCTTCCAAAAACAATTCGCACCAAGACAGTCTTAAACCGATTAGGCTATGGGTCCGGTCTAAGCCGGCTGCGACTATTTTTTTGGTAGCGAAGCAGCGGGTATACTGCTAGTTACTGTAAAAATAAATGTTAAACACTTTGCCTTTTTCTTCTAATGTTGGAATACTAATTTCGGCTTGTTTGCTTATTTACTTGTTGTTTTCTGTTCCGTAATATATCTTCTGAAATATAATTTTTTTCTTTGCTACTTTATTGGGCTTTTTCTTCCATGTCGGTGCAGCATTCAATTTTCACCTGTTTTATAAGCAAAATTCCTTGCATTTTTGAAATAGTATTTATTTGATATATTCTGGGTATTCCTTGTAGGAATTTCAACTAACTTTTGCTCCACATCTTTATTTTTCTTAATTTCAATCAGACATTTCTCAGAAATACTTTCTTTTTATTAAAGAACAGCTCGCTCTTCACTCAAAACATTTCTCACATTTATACATTTGCATGTATAATTTTCAGGTTTAATAAATTTAGTGTTGACCATATGATAACTCGCCGCAGTATCTTAATAATTTGGCATGCATGTCATTATTTTTTCTACAATTATGTAAGGGTTAACGGTTTAAAGTTATAACGTGTTTAAGGATATAACGTAATTTAAAAAAAAGTCAGATTCGTTATTATTTTAATATTTGCTCATTTGGAAATAATAAGTAAGATGTTTCAAAGGTATCTCTACCACTCTCCCAGGTTCTCACCTCCCCCCCCGTGAATAATAAGGGAGATATTTTAAGTTTTGTACTTAAGGATAGTTTTAACCCAAAACACCCGCTTAGAACATAAATTTTGAAATGGTATATAACCTATGTTTGAATCCTTGTTCTACTCTATCGTCATACTAAATTTTCTTAAAATATTCCAAGCGGTTTTAGCGTGAATTTGTTTTGAATGTGTTTTTGCCTGACAGACAGAAATTAACCTTTTTGCGGAAATCATAATCATCTAAAACGTGTAGAAAACAAACATGAAGCCGAAAAATAAAGACACAGATATGGCCTTCATTTTTACTAATATAGAAGATATATATGTAATTCAATATCTAAAGCTAATATTTATGTTTTATTTATTTATGATTTATTTTTTTAATTTTATCTTTAGATATAACCTGTTCACTTTTGTAAGGACAAACTAGATGTGGTTATTTTGGTGATTTTTATAGTGTATTACTGGCTTTTAGAAACTTGTTTATATTGTAAAAAAGGCATTACAGTTTTGGGTTATGTTTGTATTATTTTAGGTTAGTATTTATTTACAAAATATTTAAAATGTCACTATTCAAAATGAAATATGACAAATGATATTTTTTAAATGACATATTTATAATCTGACTTTTCAAATTATTTTTCTGTAATACCAACATGACATACAGTTTCAAAGGTGCAAAATTTCCTCTTAGTTTGGTCTTACAAAAGTGAACTGCTTACAATTGGCAAATAAATAATTATAGGAAAAGCGTGTTGGAGAAAATCGAGCAACAAATATAAAAACTGTTTATTACTGCCATTTTTGACAATTGTTGTTTTTATTTTTTATTTCACTTATATGGCCAGGACAATGTTAATTTTCCTTAATGAAAATCCCATGCCTGAACATGGGACCTAAAATTTACTATCGTGGAATCCGAACCACTAATTATTTTTGGTGATACTTTATGATACCATTGCAAAATAAATTCAAAGATATTATGAATGATTTATGTTTATCAAACTTACTTTTATCGATTTCGTTTGACTTTCTTGGGTCTGTATTTAAAGTTTCAGTTGTGTCTTCATTATCAGTTCTATTTTCCTGTCTAATTTTATTTAACTTCAGATTCTTATTATAATTAATTTAATTTTTTTTTAACTATATTTGTAAAATATCTTTCTATATTAGGCCCTCGTCTAGCCAAATGTAAATATGCAAAATCGCCTGCTTCTTCGGTTGTTTTAGAGTTATTATGAACTTCCAGCTTAAATCGAATCTCTGCTGGTATTGAGCAATACAAAGTTTCCAAATACATTAGATGAACCAATTTTATGAAATTATCTCAATATGTTTGCATTTAATTCATTGATTAAAATACTTTAACTCTCTCAAAGTAAAATTGTAAAAGTTGTAATCCATAGTTTTACTAATAACTATCTTAATAATTTAAATAGCAAAATATAAATTCCTTAAACTACCACAAATTAAACTAGAACGCAAATAAATTATAAATTTATTAGTTAATTTTTAGTTAACAACGCTTCAGTAATGCCAAAACAAATCTTAAAATATTTTTATGTATAAACTTATGTTCCCAATAATTATTTCGAAACTCAAAATAATTATTAACATACAAGCTATAGATACCCTATCTATGGTCACCCTGACCATACGTCCCGGTTTTCGGTCAATTGTCCCGGTTTTTGAATCTCTTTGCTCTTCACTTTGAATTTGGATAGGTGAGGACCTTCTTTTTTTTTGCTCTTCACTTTGAATTTGGGGAGGTGAGGACGTTTTTTTTTTGCTCTTCACTTTGAATTTGAGAGGTGAGGACCTTTTTGTTTTTTGCTCTTCACTTGGATCTGGGAGGAAACAAAGACCTTCTTTTTTTTTTTTCCTGTGTCCCGGTTTCCCTTCACTGAAATCTGGTCACCCTAGCTATAGACATCTTTCAGCAAGACCATAAAATCTGGAACACAAGCAAGTATTGCCTACATATGTCTATACTTAATTTCCAGGTCGATGACTTTTGACAGCTCTCCAATCTACTTTTCCAACTAATTTCAGTTGTCCTCGTCTCAGTGAATCGAACTCCCACACAGACTATTCTCGATCCGTTGCAAATATATTCTTCCAAACTGCTAACCACTTATTTTAAGGGACTTTCTTCCTCACAATTTAATTTCACATATCTCTTCTTTTGCCTTTTCACTTGCCAAATTATTTTATTGTACGGTTATACGAACAAAACATTCCCTATATCTTCCTTCAGCAAATGGGAAACTAATAAATTCGAGTTTTTTTAAATTTTTTTTAATTGCGTTTAGAAATCCACTGTATCCTAAGTATCTCTCTCAAGGACCTCATTTCCAATGCCATTGCAGCTTTTGTCCCTGTTTCGGTCAAGGCCAATCACAATATTTTACTTAAGGTAATTTAGATTAAATTTTACATATCTGTATAAACATTTTTGCTTAATGTTAATGGTCTAGAAGTCAAAACATCTTCTAATAAAGACGATTAATATTTTGTAAAAAGACGACCAATTAATTAATGATAACACCTATAGGAGAGTTGATATCTTGAAATACCTACGCACCATGCTAAAGCAAGTAAATCTGATATAATAATAATAACTTTATTTCTGATTTTAAGAAAACAAGAAGTTTTATTACAAGAACCTTAAATTATTTAAAAATTTCTTAAAAATTAACCTAACAATACATTTTTACATGTTACTTAATTATTCAAATTAAATGATGGTTTACTGAACTTTTTCTTTTTTAGAAGTGAGCGACCATCATCTCAATGTACTGAATACATTAATTGGACAGTAGATATGTTTTTAATTCTCTTTTGAAAGACGTAACACTTTGACTTTCTTCGATAGTTTTGAGTTTTCTTCGATTTGGTAGAGTGTTGTACATTTTTACCCTTCTGGATAATATAGAATTACTTCCAATATTTAAAAAAAAATCTAGTTACATGTAATAAGTTTGATTGCTTAGTAGTTATATGAGGATGAACATGATGCACATTGCTGAAATTTATATATGAGTGTTTGAAGTTGTTAATTATTTGATAGATATGTATCATCATCATCAAGTGCCATATCTGATGCAAACTTCGGCTATCATGGAACGCCAATTATCTCTATTCTCCATAATATTGACTAAATTTTTAAAGTTTGTTGTGTCAGTGTCACTAATGATATTGTCACATAGGTAATCCTAGGTCAGGATTACGACATCTAGACATTGTGACGGTCAGCTGTCTGATTAAAAACTATTCGTTAGCGTCTGACGTATGTCGCCTGATTACGAAATGCAGACACTGCATTTTCGTAATGAGGAAATATTTGTCATGACGATTGAATATTGGAACTGGGTTAAACTTTCGTTACAAAAAGGCTGGATGAAACAGAATATGGAAGCAGTGGAACATAGCCAGCTCCGCTGCACGTATTAGTCCACAAGGTGACGACCAAGACACTGACGCTAGATTCTTGTAACGAGGGTGAAACCAAGCAAGCAGTCACCATGTGAGTGGAAGAAGACTTCTCCAGGCTCCTCAACTCCCGGATGGGTAGCCCCCGCCTCGGAGATAGGTCCAAGCCGATCCTGGCCAACACGGGATGGACCGAAGACTTCCCCAACTCCATGGACCAATTCAAACATTATATTGTAATTTTGATAAATGTTTAATAAATTTGTTATGTTGAAACCAGGAGTTCTGTCTCAATGAAACCACCCACGTGACAATATTGTCAATTAAAGTCATTCTACTCCTACCACGTTCTCTCGTTTTGTCACACTGCGCACTACACATATCCCACTCAATGTTTCTCTGTCTCGTAATATGACCGAAAAATGATAATTGCAATTTTATTATTTTGCTGACTACTAATCTTTTAGTTTTAATTTTTGTCAAAACTTCACTGTTGGTCATTTTTGCAGTCCATGGAATCTTTAGGCACTTTCGGTACACCCACATTTCACAAGCCTTTATCTTGTTAATATTATTTTTATTCAAAATCCAACTTTCACAACCGAATGTCAGTATACTCCACAAATAACTGTTTATTATTTTATTTTTAGTTGCCACATTCATGTTTCTGTTTGTGAGTACTGGTCTTAATTTAGAGAACGCACTTTTAGTTAACCCTATCCTTGCTCTTATGTCCGCATCTACTCTTCCATTATCTGCTATAATGCTTCTAAGGTATTTGTCGAATACACGGAAGGATGACGTTTTTCTGTGTTTGATTCGCAAAAAAACCGATCCGTGTATTTCACAACTAAGTTTAATAATTGTGAATTGAGTTTCAATGAAAAAACACAACTGTCATGTTTTACTAATTTATTGTCAACTCTAAAACAAAAAACTCACAGCACACTACTGTCCCAATACATAATATATCGATAATAATTACATAATTCATTAAATCTATTAAATAATTTGAGTAAGGACTCAACATACCGGCCGCCTTGAACGGTCACGTTCGAAATAAAATAACAACAATTAAATTTTTGACAATATAAACAATGAAATAAATGATAAAATGATACAATATAAATGATAAAATTAATGAAACAATAAAAAAACTTAATATCACACACTGTTTTGTTCGTGCAATAAGGGACATAATCTTTTTACAGTACGTTTATAAGTCCCTGAATTGGTTTTCACGGACACTACACGAACGATACCATCATCACCAGGGTGCGGTTCGACAATTCTGCCCATGCTCCAGCACATAGGTGGCTGATTGTCATCTTTCATGGCTACTAGTGTACCTATGTCTATTTTAGTAATGATTCTCTTGTGCCATTTATTTCTCACTTGCAACTCGTTTAGGTACTCCTTTTGCCAACGAGTCCAAAAGTGTTGTTTGATGGAATTGATCAGTTTCCATTGAAATAATTTATTAGCAGGTAAACTTTTAAGATCGTCGTCTGGTAGGTTCACCAATGAGTCACCAATCAGAAAATTAGCAGGAGTAAGAGGAATTAAGTCATTAGGATCGGAAGATAGAGGTGTTAAAGGTCTTGAATTTAAAATTGCTTTAATTTCAATAATGTATGAACAAAATTCCTCGAATGTAAATAATGAATCGCCTATTGCACGATATAAATGGTGTTTAAAAGACTTAACGGCAGCTTCCCAAATTCCTCCAAAGTGAGGAGACCGTGGTGGTATGAAATGCCAGTCAATGTTATCGTTAGCCAGTGAATGTTTTATTTTATTATTATTGTTTTCTGATAATAGGATCGAATGTATGCGTCTAATTTCGTTTTTTGTTCCGACAAATTTTGTGGCATTGTCAGAATAAATGTTTTTGGGTTTACCACGCCTTGCGCAAAATCTTTTGATGGCAGCTAGAGTTGTTTCAGTTGTTAAATCTGAAACCAGTTCCAAATGAACTGCCTTTGTTGCAAAACAAACAAATATTGCAACATAAGTTTTTAATTTATTTTTATTCCTGAATTTTTTCTCTTTAATGAAAAAAGGACCACAATAATCTATTCCTACGTTTATGAAAGGTCGTGTTCTTTCAAATCTACTCGTCGGTAGATTACCCATGGGGTATTTAGGAACTTCCGGTTTAAATTTGCGGCAACGTACGCATTTATGAATAATAATATGCCTTACTGTGTTTTTTCCGTCAATGATCCAATATATATTTCTAATTATATTAAGGGTCGTTTGAATTCCGGCATGCCAATTTTTTACATGCTCCTGTCTAATGATATTTTTTGTAACGTGATCGTTACTAGGTAATAATATCGGATGCTTTTGTGAAAAACTAATAGGTGCATGTTTTAAACGTCCACCGACGCGAAGAATGCCAAACTGGTCGATAAAAGGTAATAATGCTATTAATTTGCTTTTTCTATTAATTTCTTTACCTTGTTGTAAATCTTTCATTTCTAGGCTAAAGTGTTTTGATTGAACTAATTTTATAATACGAAATTGTGCTTCGTGAATTTCGCTAGCATTAAGTTCTCCAACTAAAATTGTCCCTGATTTTATTTTACTAACTAGTCTGAAACACAATGCAATAAAACGTACAAGCGACGAAAAAGATGAAAATCTCTCGAATATGTTTGTTGTTGACTCAATACTGTGTAGCGATACCTTATGACGTTGTTCCGGTACGTTAATTTCTTCCAGAGAAATTATTGGCCAAGAACTTTCGTTTTGAGACAACCACGAAGGTCCATTTAGCCACTGAAAATTATTGAGAAAATTGGACGGCATTTCTCCGCGAGAAATAGCGTCTGCTGGATTTTCTATCGACCTTATATGATACCAGTCGCTAAAACTACTAAGTGATTGAATTTCTCAGACACGATTTGCAACGAATGTTTTTAATATATGCGGAGAAGATTTGATCCAATTTAGCGCAATTGTTGAATCTGACCAAAACATGATTTTGCTGAATTTAATTTTTAATGCCTTATTTACAATGTCAAATAACCTTGCCAATAGTAATGCGGCGCACAATTCTAATCTTGGCAATGAAATTGTTTTTAGTGGAGCAACCCGTGATTTCGAACAGAGTAATTGTACCGTAATTGAACCAAATTCATTTGAAGATCTTATGTATATACAAGATCCATATGCACTCTCACTTGCATCACAAAACCCATGTAATTCTATGGCAGTTGCTTCATCTACTAGTAAGTTTCGATTTACTATAAAATTGTTCAAAAGTGGCAATTCTGATTTGAATTTAACCCATTTGTCATACAAAGTTTGTGAAACAGACTCATCCCATTGTAATTTGTCTTTCCAAAGATCTTGCATAATGAGTTTGGCTTTTACTATCACTGGCCCTAGCAATCCTAAGGGGTCAAAAATTTGCGCAATTTGTGATAATATTCTTTTTGTAATTCGTTTCTTATCATTTACTACGTCTACAGCATAGCTTATTGTATCCAACGATGGATTCCACTGAATGCCTAATACTTTTTTTGAATCATTCGGATCAAGATATAAATATTGTGTTTCTACTTGTGTATCCTTATCATTCATTACCTCTAAGTTATTTGAAACCCACTGTCTCAAATTAAACCCGGCTGATTTTAACAGTTCAATTAACTGATTTTTCAAATATATTGCTTCCTGAACACTATTTGCCCCGGAGAGGAGATCGTCAATATAAAAATCCTGTACTAGTATTTTTGAGGCTATTGGAAAATTAATAGATTCGTCTTCAGCTATTTGTTTTAAAACTCTCGTTGCCAAAAATGGAGCGCTTGCGGTACCGTATGTTACTGTTTCCAATTGAAAAACTCTAATTTGTTCATTCGCGGTTTCACGCCAAAGTATTTTTTGATATTTACATTCACGAGGATGTATCTTTATCATTCTAAACATTTTCTCAATATCCGCAGTAAATGCTATTTTATACTTTCTAAATCTCATTAAGATTTGTTCAAGATCATCTTGAATTTTAGGCCCTACTAATAATGTATCATTTAATGATATCCCCGTCGTTGTTTTAGCTGATGCGTCAAAGACTACCCTAACCTTTGTTGTTAAACTAGATTCCTTAATAACTGCATGGTGAGGTAAATAATAACCTTGGTTATCGATAGAGTTATTTGTTACATCTACCATATGACCTAATGATTTGTACTCGTTTAAAAATTCTGTATATTTTTTATATAACTCTGGATTTTGAATTAATTTCCTCTCAAGTGCATAAAAACGTTTGAGGGCAATTTTATATGAATCTCCTAAATTTGCCTTTTTTTCGTTAAAAGGAAGACCCGTGATGTACCTTCCATCTAAATTTCGACTGATATTTTTTACGAAATGATTTTCGCATTCTAATTCTTCGGATGATAAATGGTTACCGGTTTTGACTTCCTCTAATTCCCAAAAATCACTAACTTGTTTATCTAAGGATGTAATCAAGTGACACGATGACAAATTATTGGTGATATTATTATGTAATTGTATTTCTCCCGTTACTAACCATCCCAGCTTAGTCTTTTGTAATAAAAGCGAATTTGGCAACTCAATTTGACCTATACTAAATAGACGGTAAGCTAAAATGTTTCCTAGCAGAGCATCTATTTCTAAAGATTCACTAAACTCGGGGTCAGCTAACACGACATTGTTAGGGATTTGCAAATTTGCCTTATTTATTTGAATGGATGGTAACCGGCTTGTTATTTTTGGTAAGGCAACAAAAGAGATATCTGATTCAAAATTATTAATTCTAGATTTTATTTTAGTTTTTACTCTAAATTGAGATTTTGTATATTTCTCGCCCAAACCGAAGAACGGCAATTCAATGTTTTCTTTATCTAAGCCTAATCTTTCTGCTAAATGTTCTGTAATAAAATTAACTTGTGAACCTGTGTCTATCAGTACGCGACAAGTAACTTCATTTTTCCATTTGTCAAGAATTTTTATTTGAGCCGTTCCTAATAATATTTCTGAATTAAAAACTGATGTGTGGGAAGTTCTGGTATGTTCTGATGTTTTGGCATTTTCGATGATATTAACTGAACCATCACCAGAATTTGTTGCATTATCATTCGGAATAGTTAAAAAATTAAGCAATGAATTGTGTTTTTGCTTGCAAGTCTTACAGACATAGGAAGACTTACACTGCTTTACATTATAATTCCGAAGACAATTGAAACAAAGTTCGGCTTGCTTCACTAATTTATGCCTTTCCCTCACTGACAATTGCAAGAACTTACTGCATCTAAAAATAGCATGATCTTTCTTGCACACTGGACAACTATCTGATGAATTGACGATATGTGCATGGCTACGATATACCTTCTGTTTGGGTGAATTAATTTCAATATCATCGCTTCGTGCTCGTTTATTTAAAAAGTTAATTAATTCACTGAATTTCGGCATGTCTTCATTGTCTAATGAGCGATCCCAAGCCCTACGCGTATTTTTATCCAACTTTTTAACTAAAATAAAGACCAAAATCGAATTCCAATTTTCTACTGGTTCCTTAAGTGCTTTAAGAGCATCGACATACATTTGAGCTTTTTCTGCAAGAGATCTTAATTGTACAGGTGAATCCCTATCAATTTGTGGTAATTCTAGAAATGCATTAATATGCGCTTGGATAATTTGTCTGGGTTTGTTACACCGCTTTTGTAATGAATCCCAAGCAACTACATAATTTTCTTCAGATGCTTTAAGAGAAGCGATTCCCGATGCCACTTCACCCTTTAATGCCTTTTTTAAGAAATGAAACTTATGTACCGCGGGGTATTCTTTATTCTCATGCACTAATGTTTTAAAAGCGTCATAGAAACCTGGCCATTCAATCGGATTTCCATCGAATGGTTTGATTTCTATTTTGGGTAATAGCGCATTCGTTTGTTGCACGATAATGTTGGTTTTGCTATGGTTTGATGTTGAATCTGAGGTATTGACTTCTTTTGGTTTTAATTCCTCAAATTTTATTCCTATTAGATCGCAACATTCGAAACACATGTTTTCAAAATATTCACGTTCGAAGTTATGATCTGTTTCATTATCAATTTCCTCAATAGACGTTCGAACATCTGCGAATGATCTTTCTAAATTATTTAATTTTACTTGCCGATTTTCTAATGAATAAATATTTAAAGAATGCGATTCCTTTAAATTGTTAATCATTCGCGTTAACTGACTTTTCACTTTACCGCGTTCACGGATCAGTGTTCTAAGTTCTTTATCTGAATTTGCCATTCTCCCAGAGAATTGAAACTGAAGCAATGGATACGAATTACTTACGACAAAAGTACCTGATTTGTGACTCTATGGCTACCTTGATGATACAGTTCTCTGATATGAGTTGTCTGCGACCTTGTTCACTGTTGCTCGTCTCGATGGTGGATGAAGATGCTGACGTCATGCACTGCTACTCGAGGCGAGGGTGGACAATGATGTTAGTTTCGTTCACTTCTGATCGTCTACGATGGTGTTGAAGCTGCTGGGCTCACACTGCTACTCGCAGATGATGGTGGACTCTGTAGATAATTTCTGATGACTCCCCGTATTAATGAGGATAATGATTGCAAAATATGTTCTCTTCTCCAGCTGCATGAATAACTGTTATTTTTCAGCTGAAGATCCGGTTCTCGAAGGACCAAAAAATGTCGAATACACGGAAGGATGACGTTTTTCTGTGTTTGATTCGCAAAAAAACCGATCCGTGTATTTCACAACTAAGTTTAATAATTGTGAATTGAATTTCAATGAAAAAACACAACTGTCATGTTTTATTAATTTATTGTCAACTCTAAAACAAAAAACTCACAGCACACTACTGTCCCAATACATAATATATCGATAATAATTACATCATTCATTAAATCTATTAAATAATTTGAGTAAGGACTCAACAGTATTTGTAACTTTTTATTCTTTCTAATATATTACCGTTGATGTCAATACGTTGATTAAAATACGAGATGCATTGTTGTTCTCTTTTTTAGATATAACCATGTACACAGTTTTGCTAAGGTTTAATTTTAATCCCCATTCTTCACTGGTTTCTTGAACTTTAGTGAGTAATTCAGTCATCTCTTCTTCGTTCTCCGCAATCAACAGTGCATCATCAGCATATCTAATATTATTTTAGCATCTTCCCCCAATATTTACACCTCCTATATTCTCAATATGTTGGAAAATTTGTTCGCTATAACAATTAAACAAGTCTGGTGACATTATACATCCTTGTCTGACTCCTTTTTTCACTTGTTTATATTCTGAAATACAATTCTCAATTCTTATGGCCGATGCTTGCATTTCATAAAGATTGTTGATTAGTCTTAAATCCTTGCTGTCTATTTTTATATCTTGTAGCATTTTTATTAATTTATCATGCAATACGTTATCAAAGGCCTTAATATAATCGATGAAGCATATGTGCAGGTTCTTGTCCACTTCCAGGCTTCTATCAATTAGAGTTCGCATGAATATGAATAATGCATTTCTTGTACCTTTGCCCGATATAAACCCTGTCTGTGTGTCTGTTATTTCCGATTTTACTTTGTTTCTTATTCTTTCCAGTAATACTTTTAGTATGATTTTCATTGTGTGACTCATCAAACAATATCATTTATGTTTAATAATTTATTGGGATTATATAAAAACGAAGTAGGGTGGCGTGGAGGTAATTTTAAGACAGCTTTGATAGCTTTATTTTGTAAGACTTTAAGTGTATTAAGGTATTTCTTATTTGCTGTGGACCATATAGGGGCCATGAATTGGATATTAGAATGAACTAAACCATAATAAATTTGCTTTAAATAAAAAGACGGAATAAAGTGAGAAAGTCGCCTTAAAACACCGAATATGGGTAGACCAAGATAATGTTTCATCCATATACCTAAAATATTTGACATTATTGGAATATATAATATTTATGTCATTAACTTTAATTGGTGGTTCTCTAATTGTTTTTTTTTTTTTAAATTTTGGATACACATGAACGAAGATTTTTTATCATTAAGGGTTAACTTATGTGATCTTATCATACTTTTAGTATATCAGATCTCATTTGCGTTTCTATTTTCTGAGTATTTGTGTCCTTCTATAACAAGCTAGTATCATCTGCAAATAGTGAATTTTTACCAAAACAATTTAAGTTCCCTATTGAATTAATATATAAATTACATGACCAATTCCACCTGACACTACACAAAATACATTCACACACAGAAACACAACACTCAAATGTAATACAAGATAAACACTTTTACACACTATAAAATATGTAATATCTTAGAACTCAGGTAATAAGTTATTCTCTTAGTCAGATATATGTCAGTTGTCAGTCACTAGTTAAGTTTACATGAAATATCAGTTAAACTGTATTGTTCTCTAAATAAATTGTTTTTTAAAAACTGATTCAACGATTGAAGTTATATTTCTTATATTAAAAATAAAGTTGGGCCAAGGACCGACCCTTGTGGGACACCATACAGAATTTTTTCCCTCGGACTATGTAACTAGAAATTAGAAACAGAATTCAAACTGCAAATGCATTGTTATTTGCGCTTGATCCTCTATCTGAGAACACAACCTTGTATAGAAATAGTAAGCACAGGCACTGCCAAGCTATGGTCCCTCTCATAAGAATGGGGCATTAATCATAACAATGGATTATTCCGAAAAATGAACTTAATAAAGTGATTTTTAACAACAACAATATTTTAAAATAAAATATTATGCCCAATGTTTTGTCCCATTCAGAGGCGTAGTCTTTCCAAAAATGAAGAAACACTATTAAATATAGAACTCGTCAGAATGATGTTAATTGATAATTGTACCCATAGAAAGATCACACAAGAAATGATAGACGATACTTTTTGTATGGGATGATATTCACTACCCAGCTTTGAAATTTATGTTGCTTAAACTTATAAATCAGCCAAAATGAAATCTCATACGAAAAAATATTTTAATAATGCCGATTATGATCCAATTACTAGCGAACTTAACGATTTTGATTGGTCACGTGAATTTGAAAATAAAAATATTGAAAATTGTGTAAATATATTTTGAAATAAATTAAGTAAGGTAATTAATATTTATGTTCCTCGTAAGTTAATTAAAAATTCTAAATTTCTATCACAGATTTTCCCCGATACAAAAAAAGTATTAAGAGAAAAAGAGTTTCAAAAAAAGTGTAAATACTATAATAACTTACATGATTACTTTGTTTTTTCTGTCCTTCGCAGGCGATTGAAAATTTTACTTAAAGGCGATTATAAAAAGTATTTTAATAATGAACAAGATTCACTTAATGATGTTATTAAACCTTTTTGGTTTTTATCAATTCTAAAAAAAAAAAAAAACGAAATAATTCCTAATTATATGACTTCAAATAATGAAATGGCCTCAGATACTAAATTGTTTTTTGAACAGAAAAATAGAGTGTGAAGATATATAAATCAGTTCTGGTACTCTTGATATAATTATACTGGATTTCCGAACACGTCTATCGTTTAATTCTTCTATAACTCGTTCAACATCTGAGTCCGAATTCTTTGAATTAACACAAAAACAAACATTTGCCTTAATTTCTGATATTTCTTTCTGCAATGATGTGATCAAATACCGAAGAGAATTGATGGTATCAAATCTTGTGAAGCAGTTGTTGCAGTAAACTTTAAGAGCTTTTGCTCTAGAACGAGTGATACGATGGATACCATCATACTGAATGGATTGTTGGGGCGGCGAGTGGTATGGCCCGTGTGGCCAAATGGTGCGCCCGTACCGGCTTGATGTTCGGCCGGCCAACTCGAAGGACCAGTGCCCCTTTGGATGTTCGCCGGGCACAGAGCGAATTGACTGTTGATGAAGGATCGATGCTGGTGGATGATCTTGGTACACCGCAGCAAATACCACGAAGCTCAGCTGTAAGCAACTCTCTAGACGAGGTCTGCCTGGCAATAAATCCACGTAGAGACGTGGCTGTTGTAAAATGTTTCAAAAAGAATAATTATTAGATGCTGCTGGGAGACTTAAATCTAATACTTATCTTTCTTAATGTCTAGAAGAGCGAAGCTCAGAAAGGATGCTAAAATCACAAGTAAATGTAGAAACACACAAATGTAGATGCAGAGACCCAAAAATGTGATATATATTTATTTATTGCCAGAACAAGAATTGAGATGATTATTTACAATATTTTATTACAAAAAAGTGACAACAGTAACAACAAAACAAAATTGCATGGCTACCTTAAAAAACATGGATTTTTGTTACCCTGTTATATTTTTCATGCAATTTCGACATAATGACATCTTAAATCCAGTAGCGTTCTTATTAATTAAATAAATTAATTAAAATGAACACAATTTGGATGAAGTGGTACACCTATAGTTCAGCACGCTTATAACGAACAGGCCGAGCCACAGCAGTACTATTCAACAGTGGCAAACTGCGAAACAGGCCAGCAATTGTTCGAACAGGTCTAATACACGTGAAGGGATCAAAGGTCGATTTCAACACTAGTTGACAAGAGTTTATTATAACTAATGTTAATAAATTAACATTAAGAATATTATTAGTTTCACAAACCTGTCCGACCCTAATAGTTACAACAATATTGCACAAATGAAAAATCAATTAACCACTAAAACCAACTATAATTTAATATAAATATAAATACCCACCCGTGTACATTGTGATATCATAAAAAAATATCTCTCATTTATTATTATTTATTAACGTTTTTCTTCTCTATAATTGTGATTATATGAGACTACAATTGTGAAATATTGCGAAACTCGATATAAAAAAGAGTACAGATCCAGACGGCATACCTCCATTACTTGTTTCAAAATGTAAAGTAGCACTGATATATCCTTTGTATATTTTGTATAACAAATCAATGAAAAATAGCACATTTCCAACGGCATGGAAGGCTGCTCGTATCACTCCAATTTTTAAATCCGGTAAGAAAATTTGTATAGAGAAATACAGATCTATCTCAATTTAATCCTGTTTTGGATTTCGAGGAGATTCGAAGATTTTCGAGGCTTGTGCCGTGAGTCAATTATTTTTTATGATAAGACAACATTTACCAATTCAACAACATGACTTCTTTAAGAATAGATCTTTACTTACTAGTCTGATACCGTATATTCAATACTTATGCGATAATATCGACAATAGGTGCCAAATTATAGCTATATACACCGCCTTTTGTAAAGCCTTCGACAAAGTCCATCGTAAGACCTTAATTTTGAAATTGGGGCAGTTGAGTATTTGTGGCGATCTTCTGCGGTGGATGGAATCCTACATATCGAATCGTAGTCAGTTTGTTGCAGTGAATCATTATAAATCATAAATCGTTTCTGTTACATCTGGAGTTCTCATCTTGGTCCATTATTGTTCAGTATTTTCATTTACGATATCGTTAATTGTTTTTCGAATTCATATTATGCATTATACGCAGACAGTTTAAAATATTATAGAACAGTAACCAAGCAGGAAGATTGTGACTTGCTTCAGAGTATTCTAATTTCTTTGAAAATATATTGTGAACGAAACAACTATCACTCAAGGGGATAAATGCAACGTAATGATGTTTACGAGAAATATGTTTTCCAATCGGTGTGTCGCAACATTTTCATGTCTGATTCAAGTAAAATATATCTGTATAAAACTGGAAATGCAAATTTAAATTTAAAAAATCTTCTGATCTTTCATTTTACGCAGCATGAGAGACTGTGATATGGTCAAGTATGCTATACTAGAGGAGAAATTAGTTGGCCAGTGAAGGGTAAAAAGAGCATATGGTTCAACCAAGGAAGTTATCAAAATTAAGCTATGACATTTGTTCGAATATTGAGAAAGAAATCTGTTTCAGGCACTCTTGTTACAGCTACCGTAGGAGAGCTTCATATACAAAAACGTATATATGTTTATATGAATATATTCAAATATAACCAACAAAATAGAAATTACGGACGTACATTGGTACGAGTAGTTCAAATACGTTATTGGAAGCTTACATAGAATTGTGTAAATTAGTTATATATTTGCTTATCAGTTCTCTGTCGATAATTTGGCATCAGGGTTCTTTTGGAATATAAATCCTTTTACGACCCTTAAAAACTTCCGCTGCCTGAATTCTGCTTTTATCTCTATTTTATAATAGCCAATATTCATTACTGTTTACGAAAACCAAGGAAGACTCATTGGTTTATAAATATTAGTCATTATAAATAATTGCAGTATTCAGTTAATTGTTTCTTTTTACATTTTTAATTAAATTTATTGTAATTTTTTCCTAAGTAATACTAAGGGTACGGCATGGATAAGAAGATAGGAAAGCACTGCTTTATAGCACTGAATTGAGATAATTGTTGATATAAAATGTTTCTCTTTCATTTCTTTGACGGAATTGAAAATATCAAACATGACGTGCGATGAACTTTAACCCAAAATGGCCTCATAATTTACAATTAACTCCATCAAGTAGAAGTTACTTTTCATTTGACATAGAACATTAAACAGGTGACACGCAAGATAAAAAGATGTTCTTCAACAATGGCGTTTTTCATTTCTCAGTTTTACCTAGTGAAGTTTTTTGTTTCCCTCAAATGTACTCTGATGTCATGAGTTTTATTTCATTTTTTATGTACACGAAAGTGAAATGGAAAAATAATTTTCATATTTTTTTCATCAGTTCACAATTTTACGAGCCATTTAATATATAGTACATGTTTGGGAAACTTCAGGCGAATGCAGTATTGATTGATATATAAACTGAAAATTTATCGACAAATTGTATTTCTTTCTCTTATTGCTACTTTAGTTACAATGTTACAGTTTACTCTATATTTATGCTAGTAATATATATATATAAAAGAAAAAAAAAGTGAAAGTAGTATATTGTGGTATGTGAAAGACAATATTTTTGGCCCTGAGCCTCTTCCCAAGGAAGTTTTGACTTAATTTTTTATTTTGAATGTAACAGTTAAACTAATAACTTAGTAGCTTAAGGGCGATATAATGGACTTAAAAAGGCATATTTTATTACAAAGTGGGGGAAAAATAGTAAAACAAAAAAATGGTACGGCTATTGTCGAAGAAAACAGTATAAAATTTACGGTATTAAACTTCCATTCGATAAACGAAAGATTATGCGTTTTACGTCTTAGAACTAAACTTATCAATCTGTCCATTATCACCTCCCATGTCATCAAAGAAGAGAAATACCTCACAGACAAGGACGAATTGTAAATGTAAATGTAAAAAAAAACAAACTATGTAAATTAGAGAGAGCATATTAATCTGTCCTTGGCGATCTAAACGTCCAATTTGGCAAAGAAGAAATCTATCACAATAGTTAAATATAATTTACATGAAAACGCTAATGACAATGAACAGAAACTAATTAATTTTGCTACAAGTAAGAATAGGGTCATTAGCACAACATGCTTTCCTCACGAAGACATACACAAAAGAACGTGGGCGGCCCTGGATGACAATACATTTAACCAAATTGACCATGTGCTTATAGAAATTTGGAAATAAATCGCCATACTCCCGCCTTAAAATTTTTTACCGATGGGTCAAAGAATGAGGATAATGCAAGATCTAGGTGTTGGGGCAGCGATAACGGGGTTAGCCGACAATTCAAACTATCGAACTATGGCTCTATTTCCATTGTAGAAGCAGTGGCTATTTTAGAGACACTAAAATATTGTTTAACTTATAATTCCTTTATTTATCAAATATGTATATTCAGTGACTCTCTCAGTGTTTTATGGTATTTACATAATATATCGGGTCATTATAAATAAATAAAAAATAAATAAAAAAATACCACATAGCTTTAAAGTAACACAATAATAATGAAAATATGCTCCCCAGACTATCAAATGTCAACAAAAATTTCATGGATTTAATTCAAAAAAAGAAAATCAACAATACAGATAGCTTCTTCCTATCACCAGTAGTCGAAGCAGAGGTTGGCGCTCTGATCACTGACCTCAAAAACCGCCTTTGTTTTGATATTTACGGCATAAACGTCGACATGTTAAAACGTACTGCTGCCGCGGTTGCTAGGCCACTGACCATGATTACTAACTCATGCTTCGAAACTAGTACATTCCCGGACAAGTGAAAATTTCTAGAGTTTCGCCGATCTTCAAAAAAGGAAACCTCGATGATCCTAACAATTATCGCCCCATAGCGATTACATCTGTTTTCTCAAAAATCATTGAAAAAACCATAAAAAATAAGTTATCAGATTTTTTTGAGAGGATGGACGTTTTGTTCTGAAAATCAGTTTGGGTTCAGATCACAACAGTCTACTAAGAAAGCTACAATTACTTAGTAAAATCATGTAAAACCTTGAGCAAGGGAAACATGTCGTTGGGTCTTTCTGCGACCTAAGTAAAGCTTTGAGAGGATGGGCGTTTTTTTCTGAAAATCGGTTTAGGTTCAGAGCACAACAGTCTACTAACAAAGCTACAAGTACTTAGTAAAATCATGGAAAACCTTGAGCAAGGGAAACATGGTCGCAGAAAGACCGCGACCAAAGTAAAGCTTTTGACTGCGTGTGCCTTGAAAAACTCTAGGAAAATTGCTCTATTATGGCATTCGTAGCAATACACTAGACCTGCTGACAAATTTCCTGTCTAACAGGCAGCAACAGGTCTGATATAAAAATACCCTTTCCTCTCCCATATTCGTAAATATAGGAATAAGACAAGGAACTATTCACAAATAAATACACAAGAGCAAGCTTTAGAGTGGTTCACCAGTAATGTCTTCAGTCTAAATCGTGACAAGACCAAAACAGTCATTTTCAATATGAATAGACAGCTTAGCAATAATGCACTCTACCAGGATACCACTGTGAAATTTCTTGGGTTCCAGCTGGATGCTAAGTTTAGCTGGACAGACCACATTGGCTACATTTCCAATAAATTAAACAGTATACTATACATGATTAATAAATTAAAATATAATGTGTCCGATGATATCGTTAGAATGGTTTACTTCTCCCACTTCCAATCAATAATTAATTATGGAATTATTTTGTGGGGTAGCGCATCTTGTTCTGTTCGAATCTTTAAAATACAGAAACGTTTTGTCAGAATAATGTCTGGTGCAAAACCCTATGCCCATTATAAGGAATTATTTATACAGCTCGCCATTCTAACGGTTCCATCACTTCATATCTTAAATGTTCTACTATATGTAAAGGAAAATGATTGTACAATAAAAAAGAAACTTGAACAATCATAATTAGGAATGAGGATAGCTTTATAATGCCATTTCGTAGATACTGAGCAAGTAGAAATCTCTGTTCATAGGC